>OW964567.2:12393720-13010497 GCA_943138885.2 Tholera decimalis | reverse complement strand
GTTTTAACCCTTTGGGTACGGAACCCCAAAAATCAGAGACCAGAAGTTTACTTTTATTACAAGCTTACATTCCTCCTACATACCTTTATAATTAAAACTAATTTGTTGCGACAATCGCGCCCGCAATACATTTCTGAACACATTCACGTAAACTTCATTCCATTGAAATCAAGTAGCATACTTGCACACATATACCATAAAACGATGAACTAACTAGGTTTACTGATGCAATCATCATACGCAGCTATTTTAAGACAATTAAAATTGCTGCGATTAAATGCAAAAACTCTGCGATTTATTAGGCGGTTGATCTTGATTCTTATACTCTTCCATATGAAATGCTCTGTTAATTTTGTGAAGAATCGAAGTAGTATAAGTAATATTTTTTTTATATTATAATCTTCATCATAATACATAATTTTCTGGGGTACTGGGTGGGTGTACATGCGAGAACAGAAGTTCATGTGCCAAACTAAACCCTTTGTGTTTTTCTGTGCTATTTCTGTTTTATTTTTGTATTTTTCTAACATAGGTTTTAAGTTTGTGCTAAAAAGAATTATGGATACCATACCCCGTACCAGGAATAATGAATGCCTCGTGGGTGCCCCCAGAAAAAGTATCTGTAGGCCATACATTTTTTTTCCCTGTGGGAATCAAACCTGCAACATGAATCGCAACAGTCAATCGCTCATCTACTGCGCCATCGCTTTAGACCATCTAAAGTTAAAAATAACTATACCACTAGGTATAATGTGGAAATCAACCGAAACTTACGCTTAGCGCATATTGTGCGTAACATAATTATATAATAGTTGGGAATCCAGCCCAACACTAATACACGCGGACTGATCGCCGCTGGTGATGACACTAAGTTCCCAACAATTATAGGATGATAATTTTTGGGAACTCAGTGTCATCACCCCCTCCGTGCCACGAAAATCTCTTAGTTGTTTGCCCTTCGCCTAATATAAATATATGGTGGAAAACGTGGTAGTGTCAAATTGCTGTCCCATTGAACTTTCAGAGTAAAGGAGTGCACTAGAGTCTGCCCTCTTTTACAAATTCGTGTACTAAAATATCTTCTGCGCATCTACTTGGCTACTCTGAGTTTGGCTACTGTGATCGAAATTTGATCCGGATAATTATTATTAGATATTAGTCGCTGCTGGCGTGCTGAAACGAAATCATCGCACTCTGTGGGGTTTTCATATAAATGTACCTAATATTAAGACAATATCGTGATTTAAATGGAATCTCAGCTGAAACCATCCACCGTAAATGCTAAAAATACAAATCCTCGTTCATTAAATTGCATCACGCACGAGAGCCAGTGGGACGGAACAAACAATGACTTATAATTTGAGTCACGGTTCCAACCAGCCCAATTTAAGAAAGAATATGTTCAAGGCAATGACTCAAGGGGTCGCGCAGACGTAAATTAATCTGTGTGACGGCCAAAAGGCGCCTCTTGGTTACTCATACAGGAATACGAGGCATTCACAGGAACTGATGATTAGTTTTTTTAATTAAAATTAATTTAGTTGTCACATTGGTGTTTCTTAGTCTAGGACTTCAGTTTTTGGTTGATCTCAAAGTAACAGTCGACAATACAAATAATTATCAGATTGACAGTTTTGGAGGTCAATTTACCCTCAAGTTTAGCCATGAACAACCTAGTAACGTTATAAATTTTGTAATGGACTAGCAGATGCACAGTTCTTTACTCCTGCAAACTTTATCACAATAAAAATATAACCCACCTCCTTTTACAATCTTGTAAAAAATTGACCTGTAAACTTTCTCAGCTTCAAGAAATTTAATCCAAATCGACGTAGTATTTTCGAAGATTAGCGCGCTTAAATCAACAAACAAACTTTTCTACTTTATAATATTAGTATAGATATTATTAGTATATGTATAATTTATTTGGAAAAAAGTAGGTATATATTTTGAGATAACACTTGTTATAGGGTACAAGAGAATCGGTTATCAGTAACCCCCATTTCACGAAAACTTTGGTTTCATGGATCATCGGCGAAAGGTAAAAAATAACCAATGAGAGTACTGTGTAGTTAAAAAAAAATAGGAATATATACTCGTACATTTTGTCATAAAGTGCCTGCTTATGATAACGCCATAAATAAAATAATTAAATTAAAACCTTATTTTTATTTTAACTCGTTTTATTTGCCACGAAACCGTTTATTTTTACACAATTATTACATTTATTTTTTAACTCCAGTGCTGAAAATTGCGTTGCAGTTAAAAATATACATTAAATTCCCAAGTTATAGCGTCCATGACATATTTCTGATTGATTTTTGTGTAGGTTTTATAAAAAAATGTCTAAGCAAGGTTTCTACGCGGAAACGTTTTCTTACCATTAATCAATCTTCGTGTAGGTGCATCTTAGCTGTTAAACGAGCGTATAAGCCCATTTATAGTTCAGGAGCCGAATAAGGAGTTTGTATGCGTCATGCATTTTATTTTTCATTTCATGTATGCCATTTGCTGACGGAAGTCTGGCTAGCATAATAAAAAACAAAAAAGACCGTTGCAACTTTGTATGGCGGATAACATCAATACTTATATTAAACAGTAAAAATGTGTGTCAGTATATTGAACAGATTTACAAAAAAATTGTTGTTGCTCAATCATTTTTATTATTGTTTAAAAACAGTAATAGAGCAAAAGTTTAAAATTAAATGTCTGTCTGTTTATCTGTTTGTACTCGCTAATCTTTGGAACTACTTGACGGATTTAAATTAAAGTTTTTTGTTATATAGCTAATAAGTCTGGCTAAGATATACGCATAATTGCTTCGGGAAACTGGAACGAACTGAACTAAGCGAAGTGGCAGGAAAAAGCTAGCAATTTATATACAACGTGTAACGGAAACCCCATATCTATCCAAAAGGGCTGAAGACAACATCTGGTATGGAGTCTCTATGCACAGATTCTGCACAAAATAACTGACTCAAAGAATTGATACCTACCAAATTATTGGTTTCATATATTTCTTGAATACCAATAATAACAAACGTGTCACAGCACTACGAGGGTCAATAACTTTCCACGTCACTTGCCAATAACACGATAATTCTTTTCGTTCTTCTTAATTTGAAAAATTCGGTCTCTGGTATTAGTGTATTGGAATTTGTAATAAGTTCTATACACGTAGACTTAGGATTACAAAACCCTTGCCATATCGTTTGTTATCATCCAAAGAAGCCATGCACTCGGTATGTATATACCCTTTAAGTTACACGTTGTATAGGTAATGTATGTGGATGAACTTCTGTACTCACTCTTATAATTCTACTGACTAAAACCCACCGTGTTCTTGCATTTGCCTTTGCGTTCCGGGGCCGGTGGTACCTCGAAAGGACATCCACGTAACCCCAGCAGACAGTGGCCCTATTGGGCACCGTGTCCCATTGCTTCTTACTGCTCTTTGAAGCACGCCTGAAACACGTCGCTGGAATAGGACTCGAAAGTTATTTATACAAATTGACTTATTACGTTTTCTTATTCGTGCTTGTAAGCAAGTTTAAAAAATACTTAAATAGACTCACAGGAAGACTTACCTATAGATATCGATATACGTCTACATCAGTAAAACACATTACCATACGTCTAATGTAAATCAGTCATCTATGAAACGCTCGAGGAGGCATCTCAAGCGTGACGGAACCCGATGGAGCATCATCTTCAAGGGAAAGTATGCTATGGAAACTGATCGGTTCATATCTTAAGTAATACTAAAAAGTGAAAACGACAGTTTGTGTTTGTTTTCTGTTTTTTATTACGTTTCCACGCTTAAACCACTGACTTAGGGAATCCTAGGTCAGTGGTTTAAGCGTGGTTATAATAAAAATAATAAAGGCAATATTGTGAGATTTTAGACATAGCCAAGATCTCGCGACTCCACAATGCCGAGATCTCGCGAAATAGAATGATTTTCTCCGAAACGAATGCAAATGCAATAAATTAATTTGATATAAAAATAAAAGCTCATATATTGGTTTATGATATCCGTTTTATTACAAAATAAAACACAAAGAGAATTTTAGAATTATTATTATTTTATTAATAAACTAAATAATAATTATTTATTTAAACATAACTTCAGCTTTAATATCTTCATTTCAATCACCTATATAAAATGCCTATATAAGTATATACCAACCTACAAGCCTTGTCATCGCAGTATCTACTCTTAGGATTGTTTCCAACTTTTAAGTGGGTGAATCCGAGGTATTAGCCAGTATATATATAAGATAAATGTACAAATACCTCGTAATTCGTTACACTCACAGAACTAATTATAAATCTTAACAACCATGAAATGATGGCAGTTAACATACAAATATCAGTAAATGAACCTAATGATAGATACAACATAGTTAGATAATACTGGTATTTAAAAAGGTTTATCTAGTTCATTCGTATTTGTACTTCCTTAAGGTAAATATGATAAGTTGTGTTTGTGGGTCATCGGGGTTCGTTATGAACCAGTTTCGGGGTGATAACGCTAGAAATGGTATGTCGAAAACTTGTTCGAATTTTTAAATTTGGAGAAATTTCAAATGCTAGTGGCTAAGGTGTGGGGCTCCAACCCAACAGTTTGCGCGACAAACACGCGACATGTCCGACAAGATGCCGCGATCAAGATGTCGTGGTTTTGAACCCCACTATTGCCGTGAACCTACTCCAGACACGAGCAATATAGCTTAGTTGGAGGGGTTAACAAAATTGCTAGTTATGTGAATTCTACCCATATTGCTAGTTCTCATTTACAAACAAAAAAAAAAAACGGGTTGCACTCCGGGAGTGCCGGCAGAAGTGAAAACTTGAATATTAACGTTGATATTTTGGAATGATTAGGGAATAATGTTGCACGAATTGCTTTAATTATCAGTATAAAAGTACTATCATTTATGTGGTAGAATACAATATTTATTTATTGCGCTATCGTACACAAACATGACAATTTATATTACATTAAAAAGTTTATCTCTTATAAAAATCAACTTTCATGTTAACACACACGAACATTCGCGCAAGCGTCCTGCGCCGCCTAAACGAAACAACAGGCGCAGGCATACATTTTCGCCGCGCCGTAGAAAGAGAGGGGGATACTTCCTCTCCTACGCCGCGCCGGCTGTCTACTCTCCGTCCGTCTTACGAATTTTCGATCAGGTCACGTGTCCTAACGCGAGTTGAAGAAGTTTTCACTTCAAAAACAAACATGAATAACATAACCAGCCTCGTTCCTTCTGCAGGGACACTGGCCTCTTCTCTATGAGAGGGAATCTACCGTAATCCATCCAACACGTGGGTCACTGCGGGATGGTGGAGATCTCATATCTTCGGATTTTCCCTGCCAGTTTCATTACGATGTTTTGCTTCACCGGTTTTAAAGCAGTCTTTAGCGATGATGAAAATAAAACGCAGTAATGTGCCTGCTTAAGCTTTGGTTTCCTAGGAAAGCGGTGCCGTCATATAGCGGCCGTAATATTACGGACGCAAAAAGGCGGCCGTCTTTACGGTGACGACATGTGGAAAGTTCCACGGCCGTTTTTACACACTGTCTACTTCATCGCTATCAATGAAACGTCGAAACCATCTGACACGGACAAAACGGCCGTCATGCAAATGGCGGCACCGCTTTTTGACGTTACGGTGTCAGTTACCGTTCTCTAGGAAACCGCGCCATTTTGTTTACATAGACAACGTTCTAGTGACGTCATTCACCGCTGTATTACGGCCGCTATATGACGGCACCGCTATCCTAGGAAACCAAAGCTTTAGGTCCAAATCTACGATCTACTCATAAGTCGTGTTTGTAACCACTGCATTGCATTTTTAAGATAACGGAAAAAATGTAACCTTAGAAATCTTATGAGTATCATCAGGATATATTGTGAATATATGTTAAAATTGCCATGACTGTAGTCATGGCTAAGTCAAAGGCTAAAAATACATGAATGATTCCATGATTTAATCACCAGTTTTACGTGCTTAATACTTGCTTAATTATTATAAGCTAGAACCCCTTTACAGAATAAATAAAAAGGTCACAGGATCTTAAACTAGTTGATACTCATTTGTAAATCAAAGACAAACTTCGAGATTAACTATAAGAACTAAGGGATCGCACTTTACATTTTACATCAACAGTCATTTTAAGATAAGATAAATCTCGCTTCCTCGCCACAATACACATTATTTACATAATTGTAATTTACTACTCTCACCGGCACGGAAACTTGGCCACAAGTAAATTTCACGATATTTCGCATTTAAATGTATTTTTAATACTGAAATAAGGGTAGATGCACTCAGTAAGTGTTTCTCGGTTTTAAAGCGTCACTACACCAATAAGTTTATTTATTAAATTGGGCACTTTTACAGAAATAAAGAATTTTACACTATCAATTTAAAAACACTATAGAATTTAAAAACATCTAAATCTGTTTATTGTCTTTACGTTTTAGTATCGGGTGCTTCCTCCTCTGGCCCTAATAACGGCCTGCATTCGATCTGGCATGCTTTGAATAATGTTTCGGACATGAATTTGCGGTATGCTTTTCCAAGCAGTCAGTGCAGCATTTCGAAGTTGATTAAGAGTTTCTGGCGGGTTTGAGGTGGACTTTATCTTTCTTTTGAGCATGTCCCAGATATGCTCAAACTACGAGCTGGCCATTGCATTTTTTTAATATCAACTTCTTGAATGTATTCTTCAACGCAATGTGCAACGTGTGGACGTGCATTTTCGTGCATTAGGAGGAATTGGTCGTGTCCAATGTAATGATAATAAATAAATAATGAATCACCCTACTGAACTAAGAGTAAACAATTTTTTGACCCACCCTCATAAGAAACAATCGTTGGAAACACTTGAAATTTTTGTTATTGCGAGATAAGCGCTTGGCCAAGATTCCGTCCCGCTGAGTGTAGCTATTCGCTTGCGACTTCATCCTCATGGATTTTAAAATAGTTAGAAAAGCACCCACTCATAATGCACCTTACAATGAAAAAGTTTTTAGAATTGGATCATTACTTCCAGAGATTACCTCCTCCATACAAACTTGCAAACAAACGATACCTCCTTAAAATATTAGTGTAGATTTATTTATGGGAACAAAAACACACATTAAAGAATAATTGAGTTCGATAATGGCCACATTAGTAAGAAATTTGAAGGATACATTTTGTATGACGTAAACATATTGTGGGAGACTAGTGCTTAAACTAGGCATCTTCATCATCCATAGCCTGACTTTACCCACCGCTGGGTATATGGCTTCTCATCACTTGTGCCTTTTTTTAAGGATGGTAAATCATCTAATGATTGCCTGATGCCTCCTATATGGGCAAAGCGGGAGGGTGTGTCAGACTTTTACTGACTAAAACCCATCCGTGTTCCATCATTTGCCCTCCGTGTTCCGAAGTCGCGGTAACTCTTTTGAACAATTCCGCAATCCCGGCAGGCAACAGCCCCCTTGTGGGCCTGACAAATTTTGTGACACTCTTTGAGGCGCGCGTGGAACACGACGCGCCATCCACACGGGTCTGGTTTCAGTCGGGTGTCGAGCTACCCATTGCTCGCAGCCCGCAGGCCCACGCCTACGGTGGCTGGAAGTCACCCTGCGACTACCGACACCCGGAGCGTCTCCTACGGCGGCTGGGGTGCAAGGTCTGTGAGGGCTTGAGACCCGCCACTCCCTGGCTCGTCCCGCCACCTCCTTCGCTTGCATAACTATTTCGCATAAAGAGGTGACTGCTTCCCATGACTCCTCGCTCCGGACCATGGATTGAACTAGAGCCGGGATCGCTTGTCCCTAGCTCCACGTTCCTGTGCCAGTCTCACCCAGAATATAACCATAATGGCAACAATGTCGTTAGTTTCTGTCTAAACTATATCTAAGCTGGGCCTGTACCTATTTCAGGGCACGATGTCTCCACCCTTTAGGTTTTGTAATTTTACTTAGGTAATGCTGAAATAAACAGTTATCCGGAATCATTTACTTAACAATTTCATTTATAATATGGACGGATAAATAAGCAAAAAAAATAAGAATAAAATCTATGCAGATTACGGTATTATGTTTTGCTATTATCACAATTTAAGATCTGATTTCATTTCCGCCGTTGTAACAATACCACGACAAACGGCAAGGGGTACCAACCCTATACAAAATGTTTACAATTACATATACACTACAAACGATACAAAGGATTGCTATACAATAATAATTGTGATCAAATGTAAGCATAATTTTAGTTAAGGCATTTTAGTACTTCTCTTCTCTAAAGAGATTAGATCAGTAGATTAAAAATCAAAGATGATAGTAACACCTAAATAAAGACGTTTTTTTAGAGAAATTAATTTTACAAAACTCCAACTTGAGAAGGGTTGACTTTAAAACCACATCTTTTATGTTATGTACTTTCATTTGTTTGATACTATAAATTCCATTGCTTTAATTACTGAGTTTGTAGACAATATTTATAGTAAAAAATTACTCTTTAGTTCTGGGTTTGTCTCTGCTAGTATTTTTTTATAAAAATTTCTATGTAATAAAAAAATGATTGTGTTTCTTCAGATCACATTATGATGGATGAAACTTTGGCAGCGTGTTATGAAAAGGCGCGGGAGGGAGCTTCTGTATAAAAAAAAATATAGCCACATGTGCGAAATTTCCACGCATACAAAGTCGCGGGCAATAGCTAGTGTTTATCGACGACAAAAATTCTAAAGGGCTTTCATTTCCCAAGACACTTTTTATTTAAAAATGGAAGTCATTCGTGATGTTCAACTAATTAATTGCTTGCTAATTATCCGAGAAAATACCCACCACAGAAAATTATTTTTGAAACTGCCACAAAAACACACGTTAAAAACATAATGAGCCCCATTGTAGATAGAATGTACTTAAGTTGTGACACGTAATAAGAGAATCAATGAAAACTCATTCACATGGCCTGAAAAAAGTAGCAACTCGACTTGCGACTAGCATTGTGTAACTGCACTAAGAATCGCGATTGTAATCAAAGTTGCGTAAAAACGAAATAATATCAAGAACAATACCAGCTGAGGTAGCAATTAGTTATAGAATAGGGCTGCTCTAGTACCCACCCGAAATCGAATCGATTAATGAATCGATTCTACACAGTGGTAGTTCCTTTTCAATTAATCGAAATGAAACTAATCAAATTACTGAGGTGATAATCGAATTAAAAGATTAAAGTTACCGTGGTAGTTAATAGGATCACAACACATAATAATTTATTTACGTCATATAAATCAAGATAATAACGTATACGTACACCTTTGAAGAAGGCCGTTAATTTGTTATTAGGGAATAGACAATATTTCACCGCATCACATGCAAAAGCTTGATTCAAATTTGATTGAAAAAATCAACTAAATAAAGTTCTTACTAAAATCGTTACATAGGTAAAGCTTCTCATCGGTTGGTGCACCTCTAAATATTCGCAGCCCTATCGCATTCGTGAAAGTGCAGCTTTTTCACGAGCAAGCCCGTCACGACGCGAAGTGGAGGCAAACAAAGCGCACCGCAAACAATCGTGTTAGGTCTCCATAGACCACGGAATGTATACACGGGATTTTTATTTAAGAAAACTAGCGATGTGGACTGACTTCATGTTACTAGTAATTTTGTTAACTCCTCCAAATAAGATAAATTTGCTTGTGTCTGGAGTGGGTTCACGGCAATAGTCTAATGGGTGGGGTTCGAACCTGCGACCTCTCGATCAAAAGTAGGACACCTTAGCCTTTAGGCTATTGACGCTTTTTCATTGGCTCATGGAAAATTAACGAATAATAAAGCGGAAAGTTTGTTTAAGCGCGCTAATCTTCGTACTTTCGGAGATAGCGCGTTTAAACAGATAAAGTTGGGTTGATTTGGATGTTTGGTATGGAAGTACCTTGTAGATAGAGCAAGGTTATAGATTTTTTACCCGACTACAAAAAAAGGGATGGTTATGTTTTTGTCCTAATAAAGTCCACGCAAGCAAAGCTTCGTACTACTGCTAGTTAACTAATAAAATTGTTGCGAAAAACAGACTTTATTCTAAACAGTATCATAGACCCGGATATTTACCATGTTCATTAAATGTTATTAAGTTCTAATGATATTGTAAGTGAGCAAATAAGTTTTAAAAAAAATTTCACTAGCTCTGAGTCAGCTGATAAGGGTGAGTCGATTATTTCATATGAATACGGTGACAAGAAAGTGATACATCTAGACTATGTATAAGAAAAAGTACTTTTGAAAGTAGGTACATCTAAGTCTTTTGAAAAGGGAAAATATCCATGTTGCGAATTAGATTAGTGTGTATTTTGTGTAAAAGCAATTTTTCTCACTTTGCGTATTTTACTCAACCGAATTTTGATCTAGGCGTGGTTATATTAATTAAGTATATTTATTTTCTAGACCACTTGAAAATAACATTTATAACTGGTAATCTGCTTTAAATCAGGTTAAAACATATAAGGCTGCTTAATAATCTATTTGACTGCCTACAGAATCCATCACAAGGCTTTAATTGACAAGATCAAACGTGAGCCTAAAAATGGTAAAATGGATCATAAAAATAAATACATAAAATGTTATAGAGATCATCGACACCTTTTCTGTGGCTTTTATTTTAATTTTATTGTCGTCCACCGCAGGCGTCATTAAGACCAGGCAGTGCAAAATAATTTTCACGCAAGCTCCGCCCCTATCCACCCCGGTTAGGTCGTTGTATACTAAACACTAACGGAGCAGTAATAAAGTTGAATATCGCGTGCGCTCTTTCACCATGTTCGGTTTCGAAACTGCCGTTGTGTACTAAACGCTAACGCAGCAGTAATAAAGTTGAATATCGCATGCGCTGTTTTACCATATTCGGGTTCGAAACTAAATGTTGTAAGTCTCAATTCTTATTTCGTTTATAACTAAAGAGATAATTGATCTAGAGGTAAAATGTCCTATATTTGGATAATAAACTATATTTTCTTATTGTCAATACTAATTTTAGACATAAAAGCCGAGTAATCTTTATTAAATTTTGAATAATCTTTAAAAAAGACATGATTTTCGATTAAAAAATGAATCTAGTGAAAATGTTCCAATTGCAACTGTTCTAGACATGGAAAGAAAAATATCCAATAAATCATATACTAAAGTTCCATTTTGATTGTGTGCGTGACTGTTTCAGAATATTAATACAAAATTACATACACTTTAGAGAGCCTCCTCTTAACTGCCTACTCCTAATAAACCGTGTGGGTTTCCTTTACCGTTCAACCGCAATTGATAAATTGCATAGAAATGGCCATTTCTACAAACGGTATACATACTTGGATTCATTTGAAAAATGTCAGTTCAGAATGCGCCTCATTTTTGTTATGTGTTTATTTTGTTGTGTGAATGATAAATCTAGTTACTGACTTTTTGTCATATTCGTTAAGTTTTAACAAGATGCCTGAGACATTGTGCGTTTGAAAAAAATTATCAGGGCTTAATCGCAAATCGGTGTCAGCTGGCCAGTTTAAAAATACAGTTGTAATGTTTGTTCACTATGGATTTGTGTTTATTTATTTAAATTTTATGCAACACAAAAGTTACTGAATTCCTTAGGCATTCTTTACCAGTCAACCATGGATGGTGAAGAGGTAACATGGCAGGTGCATAAAATATAAACTAAGTAGATAATATATTATTTGAAGTAAAGGGTTTATTACAAGTATATATCACGAAAACAAATTACACTTATATACTAATAAATATTAATAAAAAGTTATAGAAAGTAGAAATGGGGTTCATTGAACTCAGACTTATTAATAATATGTGTGTTTAAATATTGTACAATAAAGTATATTCTATGATCTATCTCAGTTTGAAAATCCCTTCTAAAACTTCTCGTGTCTACAATGCAGAAAGTGAGAGTGATGGGATGCGCTGGCGCAGCGCATCGTTTGTGTCATGAATGGCGTCGATAATTACAAACGGTTGCTTGACGGCTTGGTGGGTCAACTCGCATGCTTTTACTTTCAAATACTCGCTCATAAAATTGTGCTTTTACCGGTCTTGCTGAGCGACTTTTGGTTTTAATTACAAACAAAGCACAAAGATCTCTTTTATATTAGTTTTTCAAGTCTACCGTTTTATATAGAAAGTTTAATGTAGGTAATTAGCATTGCATGGTAGCAAATTATTGTGTTACGGATTAACCTGCTACTAAACCGACACCGAAATTAACATTTTACTCTATAAATAGATAGATAGATAGACGAGATGTCAACATATCATGTTCGCGGGACAAACATGGTCTGATATTGTTCAAGAAAAAGAGGTTTGGAAGGATAATATAAAATAATAATAGAAATATAACGAACTAAAAGAACGAACTGTAACAATTTGTTCATTGTTAATGCACTCTTTGTTGCAACAATTAAGTCAAAATTACAGTTGATAGTTAATAAAGCAAATTACATTCCTTAGTTCTATTTTAAAACAAAGTAATTTCATAACATTTCATCTAAATGTTACTCGTGTTAACCAGCGAAGCGTTTGGTATAAAAATTATGCACGCTCTATTATTCTTTATTATTTATTTTGTCTGCTTACGACCTTAACTTGAATTCTGAACGGGTACGTAAAAAAGGTATTATTTACGTCTAATTCATAGAAACTTTGTAGCTTGTGTATTATGAATTGTGATTACAAAATGACTTGTCATTACAATTTATCCCTTACTTATAGATTATGTTTTTCACTGCGCAATCGTACTACTACTTTTGAATTGACTGACTAGGTACTTTCTATCCCAAAAACTACATGAATCCTATGGAACAGAACACTAAGAGAATAAAGAATATGCGGGAAAAGGTTAATTCTATATAAATAAAAATGAATCACGATACGTATGTGCGCGCATAACCTCCGAATGACTGCACCAAATTGGATAATTCTTTTTTCTGTTCGTTATTGTAAGGTAAAATCCCACCAAAAACATCCTCTAAAAATTAGCCAAGTCTCGCTAAGCTGCTTATTTCTCTATAAAAAGTAATGAAATCTCTAAGCAAAGCGAAGCCAACTCTAAGGATCTTTACTGCGATTTCTTTATTAATATAGTTAGATTTTATGTAACCGGCCGTTGAACAGACTCTATGCGCTTTTACTTGTTAATACATCGAAGTCAACGGCCAAGTCACATAAAATCTAAATGTATTAATAAATAAATCGCAGTAAAGATCCTTAAACTTGGCTTCGCTTTGCTTAGAGATTTCATGACTTTTTATACAGAAATAAGCAGCTTAGCGAGACTTGGCAAATTTTTTACAGGATGTTTTTGGTGGGATTTCACTTCTTTTTGCAGAAAGCTATTTTTTATTAGATTAGTTTCTTAATTATACCTTTCATTATTTTAGGTTTTCTTATTAGATTTATGTTTTCTTTTTTGGTGTACAGGCCAAAAGGCTCATCGGCAACGAGAAACTGGTCGAGACAACGCTCCAGAGCCTAGAACATCGGCGACGTGTTGCAAGCCTATCAGTTTTCTATCGGTTACATTTCGGGGAGTGTGCGATGGAATTGCACAGTCTTATTCCGCCAAGCCCGTTCCATCATCGGACTACAAGACAAACGGCGATGCGCCATCGTTACATGGTGGACATCCCACCCATACGCACGAAACGTTCTGGGAATACTTTCATTGTGCGTACGGCTAAGGAGTGGAATTCCCTGCCGGAGTCTGTGTTTCCTGATAGTTATAATCTGGGAGTCTTTAAGTCAAGAGTGAATAGGTTTCTTCTAGGCAAGCGTGTTTCATCTTCGACCACATCATCGCTTAACATCAGGTGAGATTATGGTCAAACGCAAGCATATCAAATATTATAAAAAAAGTTTTTTTTTATTAGTAATCTTTCTTTTATTTTTTTCCGGTTCTTGCATTTCGTCCCAAAGTTCGGCAACGTATACCACTATGGCAGACCTGACACTGTCAGTTGAGTCTGTTTTACCAAAGACCAAGAAAGATATTGAGTGGAAGAGACATGAACCATCTTTGGGCATACCAACTACGCGGTAGCCACATAGTCCATCGTCGTCTTTCAATTTTGTCGACATTTTTACGAGTTTTTTTAAATTCCACGACCGTTTATGGATAATTTATATCGATAAAAAGTGGAAATAAAATATGACTGGTGGCTGCTCCCCTGCGTTACCGGGTAGGCTACTTCCAATTAGCAACAAACAAAGACCGAAAACAACATAAGCCCGAAGGCAAGATTAACAAGAAGTGGGAGTTTTAAACCAGGCAAGCTGCATTTGAAAGTTGTCTCAAATGCGGACTAAGCCTATTTCCACCTTCACCACGAGGAGGTACTCCCAGCTTATGTTATTTTATTGAAGTAATTAGTGTGACTCTAGCACATTTTAATGTTTTCTAAGACATTTTCAAATACTTCAGACTCCAGTTTCATTTATAAGAAGGGGCTCGTCACATTGAAAAACTTTTGTCAAGGCGCATTTCCATATCTCCCATAGTTTAGCTGAGCTCTTAGGGTTCTTCATCAGATACTTCAGACCTTCAATTTTTTATACACATCAGTAGAAAGGGCTCGTCAAACTGAATAACTTTTGTCAAGGCGCATTTCCATATCTGTCATAGTTCAGCTGAGCTCTTAGGGTTTTTCATCAGATACTTCAGACCTAAAATTTTTAAATTTTAAAAGAAAGGGAAACGTGGTTACGTTCAATAAACTTTTTGAACATAGCATGTCGATAATTTCAATAGTTTGGCTGGTCTGTTACGGTTTCGCCTCAAGATCATAAGGTACTCCAGATCTTCCATGATCCTAGTTTTGATAGTTTTCCCTTCATATAGGCACTAAACCCTACCTCTATGCCAAATTTCAGCTCTCTAAGTTTATGTGAAGTACTAGTTCTATTTTGATGATCAGTGAGTCAATGAGTCTATATATGTCGAAATAGTACAACTTTGCTTTTGCATAACTTAGGAAATAAACAAGCTACAAACATGAAATTTTGTAGTTTAAGTGTGTCTTGATAGCTTACTAGATAACGATAATTTCAGCGTTCTAAATCTATCCAGAGGTCCCCAAATAGGGGCCTGAAAATACGCCAAAATGGTTCCAGAAAAGGATGGTACGGCAGTGTTTGCTTTGCGCTTGACTTGGCGGGGGCACTGCCATGCCCCCAGATAGGTGATCAGCCAAATTATTTGAAGGAATTATAGTATCACTAAAAAAAATTAACATCAAGTTCAAATTCTTATTTATTTTTCAGAAACACCTAGATTTACATCAGTAAATCACGAGCCGTTTTCCGCGATTGCATCTCTGTTCTATGCACACTGCACAGAGGTCAGTTTGTAATTTTAACAACAACAGGTGAAAAGTTTTTTTTGTGCAAAGGGAATATTTTACAGCTCAAATTGACTATCAATTGGTATTATGTTATTTACACACACACAAACAAGCAGTATACTTATAGTATCTAACTCAAATAAATGCTACAAGAAGATCAAATAATAAAATTTTGATATTACTCACTTTTTTCCATTTCCAAAACAGTTTTCGACCGTTTAGGGATATCTACCGGTTAAGATTTCAAATTGAATAATGGAACGACTGTAATACAAGCGCATTAAAACCATCCGTTTATGCAATAAAGCGCTAAAATTACCCAAACATCATAAATAGAACCAAAACTCAATTTAAACGGTTCCGTATTGCAACACGCCCGTTTACAGAATAATGGAATCTAATGCTGTAGATGGACAGATGGACGGCTTAATGGACGTTTGATGTATGGTGAAAATAGGACACAGAAGGTTAACTCCACATGCGTTAAATTTGACAGCAGATATTCTTTTATTTTATTTTGACTTTTCTTTCGGCAATAGGTTCAATTACGAGAATCTGGCTGATTTAGCTGTAAAACACTATTATATTATAATTTTCTTCAACTAATGTGATTTAACTATAAGCAATGCTACTACAAGGAATACAAAGAGAGAGAAAATATGACAGTTGCCATTCTGACTATTCCTTTCTTAAGAAACAAAAATACATCTGGTTGACAATTCAATAGTCTTTGTAGGTGCCAGAAAAGGAGGATCTATGAGCGATATTTTTTTACGAATGGAGGTCGATGAGATTATTTTACGATCTTGTACTTCTGAAGTCATCTATAACGTCGTCTCCTAACCTAACTCCTACACGGTTGTTGCTGTGTGATGAATGAGTGTGTACCAGCTGAGACTTTCACTCGCATGGGACGGTTTACATGACACTGCCTCGTTAGTACAAGTTACTGATGTATTGCTTCTGTTTGGTTAAGTATTATGAAATAACCGTTTTTAGGGATGACAGGGAGTACTTATTGAACGGTTGCTGAATGATTTAGTCACAGGCCTTGGACATGATTTTAGCAGGATTTTGACTGTGAGATAACATGGTAAAAGATCTCTATTGCTCTCTTTAATTTATTACTATTATGTCTCAGCTTTTTTTTTAGTTATGTATATATATATTGTATATATTGAGTATGTAGTTTATTACTTATGTACTGTATATAAGTACACCATGAACTATCCGCGTATTTATTTTCTCCTGCTGTGTCAAATCCATCCAAAGGTTGTCTGTAAAAGATCGCTTTTAGCGATAACGCCGCCCATTGTTTTACTTTATTTTTTAAGAAAAAACATCTATTACGCAATAATCCGTTATTGTGTTTAAGTCCTTATTTAATTCTGTTATGGTGTACAATAAAGAGTGTATCTATCTATCAATCTATTATGTTTTTCAGCCTGTTTCGTCCCAATGTAGGGCAAAAGGCCTATGGACTTGGACATATCCACATTTTAACCAACGAAAAAAAACGGAGGAGGTTATCAAGTCGACACGTATATTTATTTTTGTTTATGTATATTCGAAGATGGCTGAACCGATTTAAGAAATTCTGTTTTTTTTTGAAAGGGTATATTTTCAAGTTGGTCCCATTGTCACCAAGTCAGTCTCTGATGATGGGATCTTGGAGAAATTGAACCAACTCTTCAAATATTATAGGCACACCTATAGTGATTTCAGTATTTTTTATAGTAACTTGTGCAGTTGCTCTTGAAAAGCACCATTTGCTAAAATGGAACTGATGATGAAGACCACAGATGACCAACGGAACTACTCAATAATAATTATTTCATGAGTTCCGCTTCGATTACTTGAATATGGTTATTAAGCCCAATATGCTCGTCACAATGCAATATGGTGAAATGAACCTGATGGTGAAGTACCAGGCCCAGCATCGGGAAAAGCAATATTTTGTAAAAGGTTATAAGTAGACATTGAGTTATATAAGTAGATAACATTTAGGCTTTTGTAACTAGGTAAATTCAAACCGACCAACTAAAAAGACAGATATAAAAACTTTTTAACAAAAAATTAACCCACTTTTTTTTTAAATAACTTTAATTTCGATAGTCAGTGTGTGTGTGTGTGTGTGTTTTGGCACCGACTTCCGAAATTAAAGTTATGTTTCACTTTGCAGTGTTTTTTGGAAGTCGGTTTAATTTTTTTAAATTGTATTTTTGATTTTGATTTGTAAATTCTAGGTCATCTATAAAACTCCAGTTTAGCTCATCCAGCCGTCTCCTTCTGAACTCTACGCTAGATAAATAATTAATAGTATGCATCGTCGTAAATGACTATAGCACTATAAAGATCATATTTTCAAGGAGAAAAAATGTTTGTTTCTTTTATTACAAGTTATCATAATGTCATCGCATAATCTGCATATTTGCTGTCAAAGCCTAACTTAAATTGCTTGACTGGTATTTAAAAAAGGTCAGTAAATAAACTTGTCGATTACCAAGATACTCTTGATGTCCATATGAAGATATTGTTGAATTACCCAAGTAGTGGGTAGAATAGGTACTAAGTTTTCATCATTTTTAATCATCTTAATCTAAATATACAATTAATCTTTAGTTTGTAATGTCTTCTCAGTATACTTGTATAAACAGCTACCTTCATACGTATAAAATAAAAATAAAAAATATATTTATTATTGCATATAAATTAATATTTCGACCTTAAGCCCTGTTTACACCCCCTCTTTGAGGAGTGGCTAGATCGGCGTCACGGCGTCCTGACCTACCGCATGACGCAGGTCCTCACCGGACACGGAAGTTTCGGGAGGTACCTGTGTCTGATGGGAAAGGAGGAAACGCCTGGGTGTCACCACTGCGAGGGTCGCCCTGACGACACAGTCGAGCACACGGTGCCGGACTGCCCCGCTTGGGCAGAGCACCGATGTATCCTCAAGGCGGCAATAGGCGGAGACCTCTCACGCCTGGCATTGGTCGAGGCCATGCTGCGGGGCGAGAGGGAGTGGGAAGCGGTCGCCTCCTTCTGCGAAGCAGTCATGCTTCCGAAGGAGGAGGCGGGCCGCGTGAGGGAGAGGATGGCGTCCTCCCTCCAGCCCAGCCGCAGTGGTAGACGCCCACGGCGTCGGACGTCGGCCGACGATCTCCGGCCACCGTAGGCGCGAGCATGCGGACAGCGAGTAAAGGGCAACTCGCTGTCCGACCATGGACCATGCCCGGGTCGACGGCGCGTCGTGTTCCACGCGCGCCTCAAAGAGCGTCAGCAATATGACGAGGCCCCCCCGTAGAGGGCCGAAGCCTGCCGGGGTCGTGGGACTCATCCCGTTACCGTGACCCCGGTACGTAAAGGGTTATTGAAGGAACACCGTGGATTTTAGTCAGTAAAAGTCTGACAGTCCCTCCCACCCTGCCCGGGGTGGGAGGACTTATTTGATAATTTTACCACGCTAAAAAAAAAAGCCCTGTGTACACAAATAAATACATTAATTGATTGATTGATTCAATGTTTTTACGATAGGTTCCACATTCCTGCTTATTATATGCAACTGATACCATGTCCAACGTAACTTTCGTCTTAGTTGTATATTTCTTATCCTATTCTTTCGCGTTACAAGACACATATCCCAATCGGTTTTATACAAGGCAGCAAGCCCAAGCAATATTTTGATTATCTTCCCGTTTTAGAAAAAAAACCTGCCAAGTAGGACTTGCCGGGGTTTCTTTTTTAACCGACTTCTGAAAAAGGAGGAGGTTCTCAATTCGGATGTCTGTTTGTTTCTTTTTTATGTTTGTTCGGGCATAGCTCCATCGCTCGCCAACCGACTTGAAAAATTCTTTTTTTGTTGGAAAGGGTATACTTTCCAAATGGTCCCATGAAAATTTTATCGAAATCGAACAAGCCGTTTCTGAAAAATCAACAAAAGTCTAAAAAAATATTTACATTGATGATCTTTTCGTTTACTCTGCATTGTGTTTTTTGTTCGCGCGTTTTTAGTTTTTTGTAGTTGACATTTTGGCTTTTATAACTAGATTAATTACAAATTGACCCACTAAAAAGCGCGAAAATAAAAACTTTTTTGCAAAAAATAAAACCGACTTCCATATCAAAACACTAGAAAGCCAAAAATAATTTTAATTTCGGAAGGCGGTGTGAAAAAAAGAAAATACAAAACCAATAACACCGACTACCGAAATAAAATTATTTTCGGCTTTCTAGTGTTTTGATATGGAAGTCGGTTTTATTTTTTGCAAAAAAGTTTTTATAACAATTATAAAATTCTTTGATAAAAATAATACTTTACCTGGACATTCTCCTGCCACCGTGCGATGTAAACCGGCCCTACACTTCACAATTGACAACAAACAATTCCACAGAATCCAAGATTTAAGATACACAATATTGATAGCTGATAATATCATGGGGGTGAACCAAAGCTGAGGTTGTTGGGTAACAGAATAACAGCGGATAATTTATGACATGTATATGATGGATTGGACACGAATATTTTGTGTTTTATGGAAAACGGGCTCTCCTTCTACAGATCGTCACCTGCTTAGCCTTTTCACAGCTATGTTGGGGTCAGCTTTTTATCTAACCGGATACGGCTGAGTATTAGTGTTTTACATGAAGCGACTGCATATCTGACCTCCATAACCCAGAAGCTGGTTAACACGACATCCCTTGGCCAGACAAGAGTCAGATTTAGGTACTGGCTTCTGACTACCTTTAATGACTGTCGAAGATGTTCGAATGATAGCCTGGACCAACGGCTCAACGTGTTTTACGAGGCACGGGGGTATGGCACACCGGCAGGCGCGTGCACAGGATTACGACAGGGTATCGTAGCATGGTGGCGATGCGTGGCTGTGGCTATGCTAAAAATCTATAAAAGAAAAAGTTTTTGTGACCGATTACTCCGCCGCATACCCTGTCATAATCCTGTGCACGCGCCTGCACACCGGCAACTTAAAACTCCGGGCTACTTAAGAGCCTACCTCAAATGGCTTAGCATGATCCTCCGTTATGTCGAAAATACTGCAGCAATAATTTTGAATTAAATATATGGTAAAGTTGAGGATTAACGTTAGGTACTATGTCTGACGAAAACACGATTCCATAAAATTTTCTTGATAGAAAAAAATTCCAAAGTTACATCCAAACCGAAAAAAAAAACCGCTGGTATTCAAAAATAGCTTCAAATTAGATAATGAAACTTTGCATATTAATTGAACTAACTATAAAGCAGGTCTTATGTTATTTACTTTTTTTTTAAATTTTCATTATTTTCACCGTAAAAAGAAATAAACTAAATTATCGGTGTCTTGCAGTCTTTTAGCTGCCACCCTGTCTCGCTTGCTCGCGTGACCGCGGCCAGTAGTGTACGAGCGAGATAAAGAGTGAGAAGCGCTGAGGTAGTATAGGCCCTTAAGAAATTTCTTACAGAAAAACCCAATACCACTTTCCCCGATCCGGAAATCGAACTCGAGATCTCGTGTTCAGCAGTCGCGTTTGCGACCACTCGACCAACGTGGCAGCTTATAGAAACCAAAAAAAGTACTGTGATAAATGACAACAGACTGACGTAATAAAAACTATAAAACAAATAATTTGTAACACATTTCGCACCTTTAGAATTGAAGTGGCTTAATTCAAAATTTTAAGAAAATTACTTTTATACACAGAACGACTTATAAACATGTATTTCAGTCGTTCTGTGTATAAAAGTAATTTTCTTAAAATTTTGAATTAAGCCACTTCAATTCTAAAGGTGCGATTTTATGTCGGTTGTCATAATATGTTGTAATAATAAAGAAAAAGTATTAAACGCTTGAATAATGATGAAATTCGTGTTAAGTTTGATGGCCCCTTATGGACAAAAACAATAATCGTTCTTTCTATTAAACATCTTGTAATGTCGGAAATAAAATGACGATACCAACGCAGAATGAACATAAAATGCTATAATAAAAAAGGAAATAACTTCCGCAATCCATTATTATCTTCTAGATAAACGATCTTTTGTATTACCCGTGAAGTTTTAATTGTTGTTGCTAGATATCTATGCTCATAAATGAATTGTATATGGAGTCGTTTAGTAACTTGAACTAGCGGAACCCTAAACTACGATTTCCGCAAATGATATACTCTTGCAATAACATTTAATTGAAATATTACGCAATTAGAAAGTATTCAGTGGTGCTGCGTAATATATCTTTCGTATCTTTAATTGCAATTATCGAATAATTACTGAGGATAGAAACCAAAACTTTTGGTCTTTGTATTTCAATTATCTATTTACACAAAAATGACTTAAGAGATTTGAACTTGGCGCACAAAATAAAAAATATAAATAAAAATACAACTATTAATTTTGAAGTAACAAAAAGCCATAAATTAATTCAGTAACCTAAATTTACATAAGATGAAAGATGTTACGGGACTACAGTAATACCCAATATTTATGTATATACAAGGGCTCTATATGCATGTATAAACATAATATCTTTTCCTATAAGTGGAAAGGTTTTCCTTAGCATTTATCTATTTGAACTATAGCGGGTTTCACTTTGTTTGTATTAAAAAAACTAAAAAATAAAATACGTTTAATGCAGGATTCAAAAGTCCCATATAGACACATACATTAAAGAACGATATACTACATTATAAATTCCTTAAACATCCAAAGAAAATAATAATTTAAAAAAATACACTAAATAAAAAAAAAAACATGCAAAAAATGCAACACACCCCACACACGACATGTCTCCCACAACAATGTCGTATATTGGGACAGTCTAGTCTACCTGCTATAATTTTCGAAATAGTGTTGGAGCTAGTCCACACTCGGTGCAACAGGGATGCACTCCGCTTACGCATGTACGCGCCTCAGTAAACAGCCCTGAGGAGCTGCAGAAGCGGGGCAGCATCACAAATGCCCTAAACGCGTTATTATATTGTACACGGAGGGCACTGTAACTTTTCTGCGTGTAGTTAGCCCACAGGCTGCACGTGTATAAAGGTGTACAATACGACCTAAAGAGCGTAGTCTTAACTTCAAATGAACTACGTGCAAACCTGCGAGCTATCATGTGCGCTTGACAGAGCCCTACGTTCCCGTTCAATATCTGCGTGATCCCGTAAGTTGGCAGTAAAGATGATGACCTAAAGTTTCAGCAGCAGATCATCACCGATTACACAGTACAGAAAGAATTAAATTCACAAAATAATAAAAAGATTTACTTATTGCATGTCTAGTGATAATTTGATGTAAATTATTTATAGTTTGTCGGATAAATCTGTAACAATAGTTATAGTTCTTCTGTCTCCTTGGTCGTTACCTTTATAATAAAGTTAATAAGATTCTTTTTATATACAAACTCAATAAAATAAAATGCAAAACGAAGGTAACTTGTAAAGTTGGCTCCTAGATTTTAGTTATCAGGTCACCGAATCCCTCTTAGTGATTCCAGTTTAATCATTTACAGGCACCCATACGTACACCCACACACACACATATGCACACACATACATACACTCACTCATGCACACACATACACACAAGACACACTTTCATTCATTCAAAATACTCATCTTAACTCAGTATTAACGATGCTAACATGTTCTATTCAGTATTAACGATACAAGCACATAATTAAATCTAAGTTTGTAAGAATTAACTAAAATGTAAAGGGCGGAGACCTGGTGTCCTGAAATATAAGCTACAAGCTTAGTTTAGGCACCAGTCTCTCACAATATTTACCCTCAAATTGTATTTATGTCACCATATGTTGTAACTGCAAAAGACTACTAAACTACTAACTGAAGAAATTTATTGTGGCGAGAAAATAAATATACATATTATTATATTATTATTACTATTTAAATCAAGAGACATCTGTGTCTCAGCAGTGGGAACGTATTAGGCTATTATTATGTATTATACTTTTCACCAGCTATTAGACATTGCTACTCTGTACAAGTGACCGACAGAAATTGTAACCACAGATTATTAAGACCGCCATTGTTACCATAGAATAAGCAATAATGTTAAATAGGTGTGTTTAAATTTTGGTGTACAATAAAGTATATTCTAAGGATCTATCTATCTATCTATTATTTCATAAACCTTTAGATTTCTAATTGTTCGATGAAAGTGGCATAAAATCAAACCGTGTTCACGTAAGTGGTTGTCGGCAGTAGATTTATCACTGAATACAGTTCCTTAAGACCTAGATGATTGGCAAAGATATAAAGACCTTCCTTGTTCAATTTTCAAGTTATGATACCGATGTCACTTGGGAGATTTGAACGGGGAAGTATTTCAAACTAGTCTCTATAAAGGATACGTTTTAATACAGTTTCTCAAGATCGTTTCGGAGATCTTGGTTCGCCAAGGATGTAGTTGATAGTTTTGTAATCAATATTAGTCATGGAGAAATTATTACAATTTCTACGTAAATTACTACTAAGGAAAAAGCCTTCATATCTGATGTATGGTGATGTTCAGAGCTCATGTGAATTACAGCGTTAAAGATAAATAGACTCTCTTGTCTGTAGTAACATTACTATTATTCAATAGTTCCATCTGGTGGAACAATCCTGAAGTAGCATCTCCTTAGACTTATCCCAGCTTTGTAGGGTTCGGCATGCAGTTAAACCAAATGCAGCAAAGTATCAGTATTTTCATCACAACCCAGTAATTGGGTAACACGAAACTGCTTCGCAAGACAGGTGTCACATCTTTAGGCTTCTGACAAAACGAAAGGTCTTTCTATGACATCATTGTCAATTACTTCTGACTAAACGTGAGGTCTTCACTTTTAGTCAGAACCCCTACACATCATAACCAGCACCATCGGCTTGGCATGCTTTTCTAGTCAAGGAGGAACCCCGTTATGTTAACACGTTCGCTGACAGTACGTCGTTAGGCGGGAAATTAAAATAGTGCGTTATGACAGTACGTCGTTAGGCGGGAAATTAAAATAGTGCGTTATGACAGTACGTCGAGGGACGGGCCACTTAATTTTTAACCGACTTTTGAAAAAGGAGGAGGAATGTTTGTTCGGGCATAACTCCGTCGCTTGCTAACCGATTTGAAAAATTCTTTTTTTGTTGGAAAGGGTATACTTCCCAAATGGTCCCATGAATTTTATTAATTGTATCAATTTTATAAATTTTTAATTTTATCGAAATCGAACAAGCCGTTTCTGAAAAATCAACAAAAGTCTAAAAAAGGTATTTACATTGATGATCTTTTCGTTTACTCTGCATTGTGTTTTTTGTTCGCGCGTTTTTAGTTTTTTGTAGTTGACATTTTGGCTTTTATAACTAGATTAATTACAAATTGACCCACTAAAAAGCGCGAAAATAAAAACTTTTTTGCAAAAAAATAAAACCGACTTCCATATCAAAACACTACAAAGCCAAAAATAATTTTAATTTCGGAAGGCGGTGTGAAAAAAAAAAGAAAATACAAAACAAATAACACCAACTACCGAAATTAAAATTATTTTTGGCTTTGTAGTGTTTTGATATGGAAGTCGGTTTTATTTTTTTGCAAAAAAGTTTTTATAAGAGTACGTCGTCTCACGATAACTTTTCATATAAGTATTATGAAGAGCAGTATCCACTGTCATATTATGAGCAATTTCATATTTCTTACTGCCGTAATACGAGTATTTTGTGGGTAGTGTCATATTGCTTGCTTGTGCACGAGTACTACATTGATTTGTCATTTAGTATGGAAACTTCTACTGTCGTAATGTGGTGTCAGGGTAAGTGCTCACTGTCAGCGAACGTGTTAAGATTGTCACCTATTTACTGACTGATCTCTGTAATCGATGCTTAACCTAGAAAATTAACCCGTGCGGGAGTGTTATTACTTAATCTGGAGTTCACATCAACAATTCTGAGACAAATAAGAATGTAAGCAAACAACTATTGATCACACTGTTGGCGCAGTGGTTGATGGATTGGCTGCTGCGCTGTACGACGCGGGTTTGACTCCCACACCAGAAAAAATGTTTGTGTGGCCTTAGAATATTTTTTCTGGACATGATTTCGTGTTAGTTAATTTAAATGGTTGTAAATGCACCCAAGATATAAGATAAATTTTAGTGTGGGGCAATGTTAAAAAAATATAGCAATTAACATGATACCACTCAGATACATGTGTATCATCAACGATTACAGTAATTATGTATTACAAGAACACAGGTCAGTACACCAGGCTGCCGATTACGAATACTAATTAATTAATTTGTCTCAGTTGAGTCTAACAAGACCATAACAATTTGCGTGGGACGCACTCAATGCGAACAGCTCATGTGGTTCTACAAGTGATCCATCTGCTTGTAATGTTTGCACACTAACATTTCACATAACCTCGTTTATTAATGCTATTAGGGACACCGTCTGTTCTAGGCTCATGTTGGAGACTCGAATGGTAAATGATTTCATTTTATTTATTTGGGACAAAAAACAGTTATACATCAAAGTATTTTACAAAAAGTGGTTATCTTAAAAGGTAAAAAACGCACACTAAAAAACCCACACTATTGTCCACGAAATGACATTATGAGTAAAGATGCGGACGCGTACAGGTATGTTTAAATACATATATGAAAAATAAAATTGACTGAGAAATAAAGAAAACCAAGTATAACAAATTAATCTAGTGCGGTGGACAAGTAATTAATGATAAGAAGCTAATAATTGCGATGCCTTTTTCTTAAATTTGGAATGCGACAGCGCGAAAATGTCTAGGTCCATGAAATGTGTGTTGTACGTTTACACCAGCCTTCGGAGAGGGACCCGTACCCCAGCATTCGTCCTGCAGCGTGCAGTATAGAATAGTCGAGGTACGCGCACCTCCCGCCGTATTACAGTGCGAGGTAGGTACTACATAACATAGCCGATTAATTAACTTAGTACAGTTAAACTTATTGTGGCATATACCATACAGCATCATAACCATTAGCAAGTGACGTCTGGAATCCAAGGTTAATAGTTTGAAATGCTTTAATAAATCTGTGTACGGAATCCTTGTATGGAAGCACTTATAATTTACAGCACGAAGAAATTTTTTTTGTACCGCTTCTATACTAGTTTTGTATTTATTGTATAGAGGGCACCAAATAGGTACCGCATATTCCAATTGTGAGCGAACTAAAGCTTTATACAAAAATAAAAAAATTAGAAGAATTTTGAAATCTTTGCAAGATCGCATGACAAAAACATACATCCGAAAGGCCCTGTTAATTATGTTGTTTATATGGATATCTAAATGTAATTTATGATCCAGTTGTACTCCAAGATCACGTATGCAGATTGTTTTATTCATTGTTTTGTTATTTAACATGTATTGGAAGTCAATAGTTTTAATGTTTTTAGTAAAGGATATGAAATAACATTTTGGAAGACTAAGATGAAGTTTATTGACTACACAGTAATGTGAAAGTCTGAGTAAATCCTCTTGTAGCAGCAAGCAATTCTGAATATTCGTGCAAGCCTTATAAATTTTAATGTCATCGGCATACATAAGAAATTTAGAGTTGAGTATACATGATTTTATGTCATTTATGAATAAGATAAAAAGCAAAGGGCCTAAAACAGATCCTTGGGGCACACCCGACTCAACAACCACATAATCAGACTCCAGAATGATAAATTGTATTTATTGTAAGTTTGATGATTACTTGGAAGTTGGGTAGGCCTTTGGTATGGGATGCGATATAAAATGACTCCTTTGCGCCATCCCACTTTCCTAGCATGGTAGGATGTGCTGAGGCGGCCACTATATAATAAGTGCAGCAAAAAAAGGTCGCGCGTCTTCCGGGGAATCCTCGCGCATTATCGAGAATTTTTGGGATCCTATTTAGTTTTTATGTTAACAATTGATATAAAGTTAATTATGCTATGTACAATTTCGTTGCAAAAAGTCGCTTCCATTAAATTCCGCGGTGGTGTAAATTGAGCCTTAGTCATTTATCTATTACTCGTACATAACTCAACTGACAACTTTAAGTACCTCGAACTATTCGACGAATAATACCAAAGTAAGGACATTTAAGTAGGCCGCATAAAGTAAAACTAAAACTGCTAGGCAGTGAATTTACACATGTTAAACATAAAATTTTCAATTAAACTTAGTTTCGTTATAACATAAGATTTGTTTATTTGTCATGACATAGTGTTAAGGACTCAAAGTTAGAACTATCTTTAAATTAAAATAATATCCTCTGAGGAAAATAACTAAAATTACACTACAAAACTAATAAATTCCTACATGCATATTGTTCAAAATACAGCAGCTATAATGATAAAGACGTGTCACAAATATATTTACGACAAATTGGAAATCGCCCACGCTTTATTCAACTAAACATTAACAAAACGAACAAATATTTTATTACCACTACAGTGTATAATTGCCACATTATGCCGTAAATGTAAGCTAATGAAATGCATACTGATTAGCGCCTCATTACAAAACTTCGCGTAAATGCCTTAGGCTCGAAGTTACGAAATTACGCGATGTTATTTGCTTGACACTGCATCGGTACCATTTAGATACGGTAGAACAGTTGTATTGTTTGGTAATCACTCATTAACACTGTTTGCAATAATTATTGGCTGGTCGGCAACGGTTTTAATGACGGACAAATATTTGTGTAGGCTAATTTTATGAGAGCAGTGGTCATGGACCCGACTAACAAGTTGTATGTATTGTGTTCTATCCTAGACAGGTTCATTAATCTGTGTATTTAATATCATCATCATCGGAAAACATGGTGTGGATAGCGAAAATCTAATATAATTGAAAATATCAGGACATAATAATATGGCACCCGCCAACCACACATGATCGCGTCAAAGTCCACGTGGTGGATAACAATCCATTAGTTATCATAAAGAGAAGTCCTGGGTAACACTGAGGATCTTCCTACGCAGTGTGACCGTTATAGGCTAGTTACAATTAATTTATTTAAAGGTCGAAAAATCTTGCCACTTTTAGATTGCCTATGATGCCAACATACCTGGTGACCTACCACAGGCATCAGCAATCCACACACTTCTTCTAAGTAAAATATTGTTTGTATAATTTTTGGCTTTTTGTGAGAAATAAACAATTATTTTATTATTTATTTATTTACTAGCTTTTGCCCGCGGCTTCGCCCGCGTTAATTTACACTTTGTCAATAATTCTTGTTGCCAAAAAAGTGTACCGTTCCTTTTTGATTGGTTAAAAAACGCATATAATATTTAAAAAAAAACCATCACCAGGGTCCATCCATCCCCAGAAACCGACAAAAAGTTAGTATTTAAAAATAGTTACGTAGTTTACAATACATTTTTGTAAACTACGTTTCTGGTTTTCCAGTCCTTGGCTAAAACGTGTCAATTTTGTGAGCTTGATACTCGTGAGATGCGAGGAATAAATACGTTTTCACCGCTTGCTGTTCCTGTAGTCCTGACATAATTATTGCTTGAACAACATTACGTTCAAGGTGTGTAATTTGTAGTCGCTTAAGATTACAGAGCCTTGGTGCGTCTAGATTACGCATCAACAGGACTGGGACATCAAGTTTAAGACTCAAATAATGTGATGGGCTATCCAGACAATTCCAGAGAGTTGATAAACTATACAGAGTACGACGTCATTTGCTCAATATCCATGACATTGTCGACGGACAGATACTCGACAACATCACAATCCACATGAGACATAATCTTTTCGTTGATCTGCCCTACAATTTCATTAGTCGGTGCCAAAATTGCTCTTTTACGCTGCCATACTCTATCCCTCATATTTGTTTTCAAATCAGAATAAACGTGGTTTGTTAAATTATCTGTATCTTGGACTATGTTACGGAATTCAGAGCTCAAATAAATTATCCTGTTCATATCTTTTGCCACACGATATTCTCCTATTTTCAAAAGAGCAGCCGCATATTGCCCCGATTTTAAAATAGAAATGATTCGTATATTAACTTGATTGGTTAAAATTTAAACGACACGGTTGACGTAACGGTTGACTGGTGCATAACTGTGTGCATAGTTGTGTAGTTTAAAAAAAATTGTTTCGAGTGGTTCTTGAATACGCAATTTGAATGAATTGGGAGGGGGGAAACAAAGTTTCAACACCCCTTTTACATCCTTAAGGAATGATTTCTGAGATAAAAGCCATCCTATGTCTTTTCCAGTGTCTAAAACTATCTCTATACCAAATTTCATCTAAATCGGTTCAGCAGTTTAGGCGTGAAAAGGTAACATACAGACAGACAGACAGACAGACGGACAGACAGACAGACAGAGCTACTTTCGCATTTATAATATTAGTATGGATATGGAAGTATGGAATTATGGATTAGTATGGAACTATGGATGGATATGGAAATATGG
Organism: Tholera decimalis; assembly: GCA_943138885.2. Lineage (NCBI taxonomy): Eukaryota > Metazoa > Arthropoda > Insecta > Lepidoptera > Noctuidae > Tholera > Tholera decimalis. The sequence continues at coordinate 12,980,664 of OW964567.2, read as the reverse complement.
ATAGTATGGATATGGATATGGATCTATAATATTAGTATTAAAGTATAGATAGCTTTTGCCCGCGACTTCGTTCGCGTGGGAGGTTTTATCCACGTAAATCCCCAACCCTTGGGTATTATGTGCGTGGGGAGGGCGGGACATTATTGATTCCCTATACGAAATTCCAACATCCTTTTTTCATCATTTAGGAATGATATCCGGGGTAAAAACTATCCTATGTCTTCCCCAGGGTCCTAAACTATTCCCATACTAATTTTAAAAATCAAATTTAATTACTTTAGTTTAGCTTTTGCCAGCGACTGCGTCCGCGTGCAATTCGAACACTATCCCACGGGAACCTTATATCGGGATAAAATTATCCTATGTCCTTCCCAGGGTCCTAAACTATTCCCATGCCAAATTTCATCTAAATCGGTACAGCAGTTTAGGCGTGAAAAGGTAACATACAGACAGACAGACAGACAGACGGACAGACAGACAGACAGAGCTACTTTCGCATTTATAATATTAGTATGGATATGGAAGTATGGAATTATGGATTAGTATGGAACTATGGATGGATATGGAAATATGGATAGTATGGATATGGATATGGATCTATAATATTAGTATTAAAGTATAGATAGCTTTTGCCCGCGACTTCGTTCGCGTGGGAGGTTTTATCCACGTAAATCCCCAACCCTTGGGAATTCCAGGATAAAAAGTAGCTTATGTGTTTTTACAGGATGTCAACTGTCTCCATACCAAATTTTATTGTGATCCGTTCAGTAGTTTTTGCGTGAAAGAGCAACAAAGATACAATTCGATAACTATCCTACGGGAACCTTACATCGGGATAAAAACTATCCTATGTCCTTCCCAGGGACCTCAACTATTATTATACAACTGCCAAATTTCATGTAAATCGGTTCAGCGGTTAAGGCGTGAAAAGGTCAGACAGACAGACAGACAGACAGAGTTACTTTCGCATTTATAATATTAGTATATGGATAGTATGGAAGTATGGATACAAATAAATAAAGTAAGATTTTTTGGCTAAACAAATTATAATATCAAAAATTCATACCGACGCGATGTTAAACTGCAACTACCAAATAATGTTAGATTTACAATGTTATTCCATCCAGTACATACATAATGCATCCGAAAAACCATTTTAGCAATCAAAATATATGACTATTAATGAATACATTACTGTGTAACACGTTACACGCCATAAAAATATATGTATGAGGTAACGATAGTCAGAGACTATTTGATAATAGTCATAAATATATAATATAATAGTAGTAAATTCTTAAATATTACGTGATATTTAATGATTTAAATATCACGTAATATTTAAGAATTTCAATTAGTCGCGCGGTGATGTAAATTATAAACAATAATAATAAAGTTGGTCTTCTAATCTATGGATATGTGGAACCTCATAACCTTTCCAATCCTAACAACAATATTATATTGTATTTGTTGCCTAGGATTAATATAAAATTCTTTACTGCCAAATAGTTAAGTTACACATTACAATTGAAATTCCCTGGCCAAAACTAGTTGTAAACTGTATGACGGGATTACGTTTTACCAGATTACATTAACGTATATTTTTCCTGGAAAAAAATTTGCCTGTATGCTATTACAGACATTTTAATTTCATTCACTTTGGTTCAACCATTTTAGCGTGATTGTGTATAAATATGTATATACATCTAAACTCTCGCGTTTATAATATTATCATAGATTACTACGATAAAAAATATAATGATCCAACCATTTCATTAAATCAAAAATGTAGTTATTTAAAAACCAGTTCTGCAAACCGCTAAATAACTTCTAACAATAACAACAATGGCAAATATTTCCGTTTCATTACCATCTTCTAAGGAACAACAATGTTTTTATTATTCATCGTCAAACGCACTTATGGTACGGGATCGTGTCGATGCAAATTCCCTATGGCCTGCGATCATTCCCACGGGTGTATAGCAGACCTTCGTCAGATGTATATTATATTATGTGATCCCCTACCATGATTCAATTTTTTATCGTCACCGTGTCGCTTTAATGACGCCTTTACTTTCTTGTTTACTTTTGCACTTTTATCTATGTCATTGTACGTTTTGGGGTGGTGTCTTTGGAGAAGAGATGAGTAATAGTTTTTTTTTTCAATTTTCTACTTTTTAAATTGATAGTTCGTATTCTCGGATGCTCCTTTAACGGTCGCTTGATGCTTATTGAGATGTGTCGGGAACAATAGATTAATAATTTGTTTTACATATTTTTTGTGAGATGACTATTGTCCGGCGATTGTTATTTTGATACACCATTAGTCATAAAAATCTTCAACAATCTCTTTTTATCCGAAATATTCTTTGTTGTTAACAATGCAAAATTAACCTTCACCAGCAACAAGTGATTTAATGATTATTTAATGATTTTGTTGCAATATTGCAATATTTACTGTTGCAGTCTTTTCCAACCGTTTACTGAAATCGGTAGACTTTAAAGCATTTTGTAAGTACTAAACGGTTCTGACTAAAACAATTCCAAAATCAAACAACTCAGCCCCACATTATCGGATACTGTTTGACATTTCTCAGTAATGTTCACCGCTGTGCATGCAAGCTTGACTAGATATATACTTGTATGAATCAGGCCATTGATTCAGCTCGTATTAAGTACTGTTTATCAGGCTACTTCCATCAGAATTCCCACATGTGTCCAGCAGACGGCTGCCTTCATCATTAAATAAGTCTTTAACGTTTCTTCCTTCTTAGAATTTCTTTTATATTAGACATGTTATGTCTACTTTCCATGTTATTCTGATCCCAAAAAGTCAATAGTCCAATAACATCTAGCTTTAAAAGTAATAGAGCCATTTGTTGTTGAGGAAAAAATCTAAATTAGAAATTAATGAGTTCAATGTAATTCCTGGCCAACAAGAAACTCCATGGCTAGTAAATGGTTGACTTGACAGGTTACTAGACATAATTAATTTGCTAACAAGTTTACAACATATCATTTAAATGACGTAAGTTGCATCTTATTTATCAAACCGTTTTCTAATTACTTAACTTTCTCCTGTCTATATGTATCGATATTTATTGTGCATAGTAATAAAAAATACTTGAGTTGGCATTTTGTTATGACTAATTACAAAGTATGAAAGTTATCTGTTATCGGGCCAACGTTGGAGCCGGTAACGGTTAGTTCAGTCACTATGACCAAAAGTTGGTGCCAACACAGTAATATTGGTGTTGCACTTTTATTCACTTGGACATAAAGTTCAATATAGTCAGCCAACGCGATGAGACACAAAGGACTTGGTTGCCAACATTTTATAGTCAACTTTTCATTGAGAGCCATTCTTTTCCGAGGAAGCTCCTAGAAAACGTAAAACTATTTGAAGTCCAATGCATGTCCAAAGCAGGGAATGTCTATTATTGTCAATGCGTGGAACTAATTTCGGATAAATGAGATTTTTTGGTAACAGGAATGTCACATGCGAAAAGATAAATTCCGGAGAGGATTGGACACGAACAAATGGTATACTAAACTTACCAAATAACGAAGCTGACAGATAAAAATTATCTGCGAGATAAACTTAAAACAGACGCCGTGTAAAGCAAAACGGATGAGCGTAATTATATCTAGTTTAAGTAACTCAGCTAACCAACAGTGTTGCATCTCGTCCTTTAAAACTAAATGTCAGTCTATCAAAAGACTGCAATATTAGGTACTTGTGACATTAACTCGAGCTTCAGCCGTTACGTAAGTTTCAAACAATAAAATATCAACATGTGCAGGCTCTGGCAGGATGTTAGCTAACCGTCTAAGAACGTTCGTGTTACCAATTTCCTTTGCAAGTGTTATAGCTATGAAGAAAGACTTACTGACATACTTCTTTCTTTTATTACAAGACTAGTTTGGATTACAATTCAAATAATCAAAAACTATTCATCGTCAGTGCCCCGCCTCAATTCGTTTGTCGACTTATCTCAATGATTCACGTGCATCAAACCATAACTGTGCATGTGTTTGTACTTTTCACCATCAAGTACAGCAATGGATATCAAAACCTCAATATCGTTCATCCTTGTTACTACAAAAGTAATGTAGAACGCGTCTGTTACTAAATTCGACGTCCCAAAATGTCCTGATGTATCTCCGCCCCGACTGCATTTCTAATCCAAACCAATTCATCTTAAAGACGTACTATTATGAAGTAACCCGGCATAACCCTACCCGTATTATGAGATAATAGGACATTCGTATAATAGCCTCTCATTGTGTCTGGAAGTCCCGAAGCACCTCGGCTGTCAATCGTTGAACCGATCACCGTGAAATTTGTTGACGCTTTAAGACCTACAGCGTCGTCTAATGGCTTTCGTAGATTAGTTAAAATAATATTGTTTGACAGTTTTGGAAGCATGTGAAGGTTTCAAAGATTAGGAGTCTGCTAAAAGGGATATTTTTGTAAATTGAAGCCATTTAAAAAAACAGTCTTCAACTAGATATATTTGCTTTACATATTTTGTTAGGAATGTTACGAATCCAATTTCACGCCCCAAATCTTTTTGAATTGAAAAAGAGGAAATGAAATACTAGATTTTCTCGCAAACTATGTCAGATAGTTAAATCATAACTCTAATGATCTGTGAAAAATTCCGGCGCAACATACAACTCTAGTTATTGCGTGACTGGAGCCGTTATATCAAATATTTTCCCATAATTTAAGACACTATAACTTTCTACAGAGGTGATTTGAAAATAATGTCAATTCTCTGTGATGTATCAAGTATCGCACACATCTTTCAATTAAACTTTTCCTTGTGAATTACTTCGTGATACACGACACAATAATTATTAAACACTACCTTTTTCATACACTTCCCACTGACGAATGACGGTCACTATCACCATACAATTTATTAATTTATACCGATGAACAAATACCTTCCGCGGTTGTGCATGCAACCGACCAGACACAACAGTAGGTAATACCTATTAATAAATACCATACGATAAGATGACAGTTCTTGATTGAAACGTCAATGTCATGACAGGCATTGAATTGTCAGCAGCTGACCAGACTTCATTAGTAATCTGCAACAAACTGACTGCAACATATCTTTAATTTTTTCTACATGCTCATTATATCGATCGGTTTTATTAGATATCATCCATATATATCGTAAAACGTTTCAAAATCTAATATCATATCGAACTATTAAAATACAAAATTTGAACAATCTTTTAACGAAAAATACATTGATGTTAATTTTATTGACACATCATTTAAATAAAAATAAAACTAATTTCTGTTATAATTTAATAATTTTATGGCGTCTAATTTGCAAAATATCTAACTTTATTTTCCGGAAGGGGGTGACCAGCAGTGACCACGGGGAGGCATAGCCCTCTTTGTCCAATGATGGCTTGCTACGCCGTGTGCATCAATTAAAGCATTTAAAGGTCTTTAATCGTCAAGTATTTTATTGGTAATATTTTATAAGTATTTATAAAGACATTTTAATTTGCAACGATCAGCAGTATTCAGAAATCTGACACTTCTGTAAGCTTCTAGACCAACCACACGGAGATCCATGACAATAGTTCGTCACACAATTGGTGATAGCCCAATTACTTAAACTACAGTATTAACTAAGCAAGACGCAATTGTCAAGTTCTTATGCTCATTGCTGAAAGCATGAATCAGTGCATTGCGATACACTTTTTCTTCCAAGAATTGTTATCACTGCCCAAATTCTTCTCTTCTTCGTTATCTGCCCTTGTACTATCTAATCATTCTGTATTATCAGCGATTTTGGTGTCAGTGATTGATTGTGGATGATTGATCATTGTGACGTCATATCATTGTGAGTAGCAATGGATTGATTGCATCGGTTTTATCTTCCATTGTGTGTCTTTTTCCTTAAACATCTTAGATTATAAAGAAAGTTTTATCCCATGCGTAGTAAAAGTATGAAAGGAGCATTATTTTATTAATTTCAACAATTATTTTGAGCCTTGAACATCGACGACGAGTTGCAAGTCGGTTTTCCATCGGTTACATTTCGGGGAGTGTGCGATGGAGTTACACAATCTAATTCCGCCAAGCCCGTTTCATCATCGGACTACAAGACAAACGGTGATGCGCCATCGTTACATGGTGGACATCCCACCCATACGCATAATACGTTTTGGGAATACATACTTTCATTGTGCGTACGGCTGAGGAGTGGAATTCCCTGCCGGAGTCTGTATTTCCGATAGCTATAACCTGTCTATATTTTTATACTGTGCTATAACCTAGGACGTATAACAGGTATATTATATATAACTAAAATAAACCTACTTGACACAGGGTTTATGAGATAACTTTCTGTTACTTCCGCAAGTTTCGCTTAAATATACAGCATACAGACTGGTTGTGAATTTTGTTACCAATTACCTCCGAATGATCCTTATAACACCATTGATAAACCCATTTAATTTTATAGAAAGCCGTACATTAACTTAATCGATACCTTTTTTGCTAAGTTGGTAGCCAGTGCGTATGATCTTGAATAGCGTTTCAAAGATATCAACCATGTAATCTATTAACCATACTCAATCAGAAATAATTTCAATCACAATAGTATTCTTACCTGGCTGCATATTAGACACATGACGAAGATACAAAGTAAGGAAAGTGTCCAGTGAATGTATGATCTCCTGATTACCATGCACATTGTTTCACGTGTAATTATAGATATCACGATGATCACGACGGACTTCATGATTGACTGACGACTAATGAGGCTAATAAATAATTATACAGAATATGTTACAGAACAATTCCTTTCCTACCAACTTCCCTGTATTATCGTCTGTTTTAATTGTGGAGGAACTAAAATCGGTTCATATGCAGTATTCATTAGATTGACGAGGTTTATCAACAGGAAGGAACTATTGAACGCATTTCCAAGTTTTCTAATATCGGACAAGGAAAATGTACGTCGATGCTGACTTACATAATTTTCCTTGTGGTTAAGAACGGTTGTAAACTGAATTCCAAGAATGAATTTGAATGATAAATCGTATCGATTGTTTATCGGCTTACCATAATATCACTGAACTAGTCACTAATCAATGTCACATGTCATTTAATATCTGAACGTATCTCAACACATGCAGTAACATGTATGTATAAGATTAAGTGCTGCTAAATTTAAAATGGAATTTCCGAGTAGCAGTCCGAAATCTGGATTTGAGCACGTTTTTGATATCAATAGGCTCGCTCCAACGTTTACTGAGGTTAGTCTGTGCATCTTGACATGTCGATATTTCTCCATACCTCGGAACGCTGTTGTTGATCCCGGCTGTCATTAGGACATCTTTGACAGTCGTTAGGAGTAGTCAAAAGCCAGAAAACCTAACGCTGGTCCTGCCACAGGGCATTGTATTGTGCAGCTACTGGGTTGTGGGGTCAGATAGGTTGTCGCTCCATGTAATACACTAATCGAGTATTAGTGTATTACATGGAGTATTAGTGTATTACATGGAGTATTAGTGTATTACATGGAGTATTAGTGTATTACATGGAGTATTAGTGTATTACATCGAGTATTAGTGTATTACACGGAGTATTAGTGTTTTACATGGAGTATTAGTGTATTACATTATTAGTGCTGCATCTAGTTAAACTGGAAGCCGACCCCAACATAGTTGGGAAAAGGCCACGCAGTTAGTGACGAGGCTTGCCCGTATGGCATAGTGCATCACTATATATACCGCTTAAAAATACAGGCGGTATGTTTTGTTATGTAATAAATCTTTCATTATAATACCCCGAAAATTATACCCTCAAACAAATAAACGAGAAAACAAATGTATAATGACCATAAGTAATCTCAAGACTTGATTTAATTACATATTATTATGATGTTGTTCGGTAACGTTTGCAAGTCATTCAACATGTAAATACTAACTTACGTACCTATGTTGTAGCTAGGTGTGCGCGCGAGTTCGTTCGCGTAGGAGTTTTTTCTACACACATCTCGTTCCCGCGGGAATTCCGGGATAAAAGTAGTTTGTATGTTGTCCTATTACCTTCTTTGTCTTCCAGTGAACGTCCCATGAAAATCGGTTTAACCGTTCTCAACATTAGCCTGAACTAAAACAGCGAGACACAAAAAAGTTTGTGTTTTAATATCGTGTAAATAACTTTACGCAGTTGAGAAAAAAGTAATGTGTTCTGAAAACACTGACAGACACATTATTTTTAAAAGTATAGACGTCCTTCGTGATCTGATCGTGCAACTGTTTCTAGTTCTGCGTCGCAACACGGGGAGCCACTAAAGGCTTCGATCAACAATATTGTTGATCGAAGACTAAAGGCCGCTTAAATGCTGCAGAAAGACGAATGGGCATTTAGAACCACGGAGCATTGACGTCCCGTTGCTGTTTTGTTTTCTAAATGGTTCTTATGAATAAAGGTTTAGTATAAATGAAAGTAAGTTGAGAGTATTTTATGCCTTTCCAATTTAGGATTGAGAAAGCTCTAAAAGGGTTGATATAGGAGTAATTGAAAGCTTAATTAAATTTGAAATAGGTACCTTTTAGTTTGAAAGCAATTCGTGGTATTGCAAATTTGTTTTGATATGAAATTATCAGCAATAAGCAATAGCAACTTCTGAAAATTTATAAATTCAATTTACCGCCGCTCACTTGTGTCATAGACTTTTAAGAAACTTCATATTTATATTTAGAAGGTCCTCAGGAAAAGTATGGGTTGCAAACAAGTTTGAACTTCTGTTCTATATATCCGCTTATTTATTTATTTATTTACGAACACACAAAATATTCATAAGTGTAAAAAACAAACAGATATTACAAAAGTGTTAATTTTTTTAAATCTTTCAGTGTAGATATCTGCGATATGAGATAACAATATTTCTACTTCTTCGCATGAGAAATAACTTCCGTTGAAATATTTGTTCCACTCAATTTATTTTTTGTTACACAGAAATCTTTGTAATCATTACACTCTATTTACCAATACGTGACTCACCCTATAACTAATATTTTACCATTCAAATAAACATAATGCATCCATCATTTTGGGCACAGCAGGATATCCTCGAGAGAATATTAATTTGTTAGTAGAGATGAATTGGTGTAGGTACTGGCGTTTCTTTCATTCATTTTAAACTTTAACAAATTCTATAACAAGCTATGAAAAATGATTAAAGTTACATTTTAGTCGACTTTATTAATGTTGCGTCAAAATATTCTTCTGTTTATAGTCAAAATCATACCGTTTAAAATATATAAAATAAAATATATTCTGAACAACCAGCGGTACCAATAGTTAAGAAATTATTGGAGTAGTACCGGTAGTAATTAGTTTATTTAATTATCCAATAGGGTTAATGATACAATCAAAATCTTATTGGTTCTGTCGATTCCGGAATCTAAACTGTTCTTTTATATCTTTGCGTACAAAATTCCCAAGAATCAATGTTCCGTTGTACACACTATTTTAAATTAAATATCCAATTTGATGTTTATGTTGAACAATAAAAGAGGGGATAAATGTAACGTTAAAATAATGTATCCAATACATTTTATAAGAAGAGTATTAAAGATATACCAAACTGTAAAATTGACGCAAATAATTTTGATTTTGAATACCCAATTGTTATCCAGCGAGACAGGCTTCCAAAAAACGTCTACCGCTTACTTCTAATGCAAACACGGTAGCAACCAACTCTCTAATCATGCTGATCTCCTAGTATTTCCAAAGATGGCTGATAAAAATCTAATTTGATATTCAAAACATTAAACTAAACATAAATAAATGGCAATGTGTTGCAAGGGTGGAACGGTACAATGCATTCAGCTTGATATTGCACAACCTGCTTGAGTTGATATTATCGGAGCACTCGCTAGAAATTAGCGAGATAAAGACGTTTCGTGCTCAGCATAGGACGGGATTCTTGTAACTTTACGGATGTTGACGGGAGATATTAAACCACTGGGTTTAGAGTTTTCAATGAGGTTCTGTTGTCAGATGGTGAGTGGCTTTGGAAATCTTGCTTGTTATGGGGGGCTGGATGTAATGATTCTTTTACACCTCCACTGTACTTTCCTGAAATTTGAGTAAGTTGAACTGTTCTTTCGGTGCTCTTCTAGTTTCATTTGCTAGGATTTTTGCAGGTCTCAGGATGCATTGGTTGGGAATAAAGAAGTGGGTTTGACAAAAATAAATACTATGGGTAATAATTACAACATGAAGAATATCTTCGTCGGTTTGTTGCAGGTTACAAGACAGTAAGTTGAATCAATACATTGGGACACGACGAGCTAATTTGTCTCGAATTTTTCTGGTCGTTCAACACAATATAACCTAAATGTTTTGGCGTATAGGAACAGCAATGCTTAAAAGTAGTTCGATAGGTTGGTTCATTAATCTTTGAAAAAATTAAGTATTTGCAGAAGAACCTAACAATTATTGTTTGTTCTGTTCATGTGGTATCTTATTTTGTACCCAGAGTAATGTTTGTTTGGCGCATTTAAATTTTTTTAACTTCCTTATAATAATGTTTCCTAGGTGACTACCCTGAGAAGATACACCGAAACAAATTCAGAGGCAGACCTCTGAATCTCTATTGAATGAAGTCCATACAATCCTTACTGGTGAAATAATGTGAAACTCATGTAGTTTAACGTCTCGGGAGCTCTTTAAAATATTGCAGTTAACTAATTATTGTTTTTATTTCTGGTTGAGATTCCGTTGTTGTGTTTCTTTGCAAGGTTACGTAGACATGACACTTCTTTGTGCACAATGTCCGCTGATTTTCCTAAAAAAATCACAACAATAATTTGATACAGCTCATATATTTAAATAAAGGCACGAGTTTTCAAGGATTATACTCTATTATAATGTATAAAACATAGAAAAAAATATTTTTATTACCTTCCTGCATGCTTGCTACTATAATGTAATTTTTCAATGACAATTCTTTTAATTTCACGTTTTTTTACCTAACAAATTCTGTGTGTTCGACATTTTGATCTAGAGATTACAATGAGTATACTCATTTGAGAATGTAAGTCGTAAAATAGTTAAAATATGTATATGAGTATGTAGTTCAGTTACTTAAGAGAGGTTACTTACGATAGTAATATTCTTGTTAAAACGGTACTTGGATTTAACTCAAGAACAAGTTACGGGAAACATTAACAGCTTTAGTTTAATGTTTAATATATTATCTTAATGTCGTAACTGGCATTGCTTACGTCGAATTTTAAGTTGCCGAATTTCCGAGGCCACAACATAAAAGTTAAGTGCAGATAGAAATTCTTCGGCATAGAATAAGTAGCGGATTTAAAGATGGATATTAAGACCCAAATAAATTATTTTAATACAATATAAAAAATCGGGGTGGTCCTGTGGTTGCAGGAACGACTTGTATAATTTTCATTATCCCCATTGCACCCAAAACCTCCATGATATCTGTCGCTTATCTGGTTTGCACGAGAGCAAAAAATCCGATGATATGCGAGGAACAACAAACCCACCCTTGACACGCGTGGTGGATTAGGGCCCATATTTCCCTCTCATAGTGATGAGCCTTATGTCTTGCAGTGATAAATGATATTTATCTCGCAAATTGGTTATTTCAAACACTTTTCCACTGTATTTTAATACAAATATAACTAAATGAACCCATTGTTTCCTAACTTACCTTGAGATGAAACACCGAAACAAACTGTGAAATACGGAAACGTTATAGGTTGATTATATAAATAAAAAAACTACAACAAATTATGACATAAGCCCTAAAATGTCGCAATGTGACATCATGAACATTACCATAATTTCTTTACATAGCCAATTAACATACCTACGGCATTTCTTAATAATGTAGTAACTGATATGAACAGCTTATTACGGCTAACATGTTTCGTTTTTAATTAAAGTTATTCATACGTGCCGTTTGTATGTAGGTTGGTATGTTTTTGAAATTGGAACAGATATTGCATGTGACATGGCCGCACCTATGTCCCATGTTATTGCAGAGGTGTGCTAAGGTAAACTCATTGCTGTCCCCTTAACTTACCGAAATGTTACGTTTGTCCTTTGCTTCGCTTTAATAATCAGTCGTTTTGTTTAGCTTGACACATACACTAACTGCCTCATTGGTCTAGAGGTCACAAGTGCTATACTGCCCTGCACTAACTAAAAGGCCGTTAAGCCACAAAAGGTCATTTTTCACTTTTTAAGGCTGCGCCGAGTAAAATAACTCGAAACGGTCTTCACAACTAAAGGAATATAACCTATAATAGTACTTTAATTACCATACAAAAATATGTATTGAACACTAGAATAAATGTGTTAGCAAACATAGTTGGCAAAATTTAAAAATATTTTATAGTTTATTAAACAAAAATACATAAAGTTGGACAAAAATCCTTACAAAACATGCTCGTGCGTCGCTGAATTTTGATAGTAAACTGTTGAATTTTTTCAAAAACTTCAATTCATATTATTCTCTAATTATCATACTATCATTTACAACTTTAAAATTACAAAAATGTCGCTTGGTTGTTTTAATTTTAATTTTTTCTTCTAATTTGCGCGCTATATTGAACCATACGCAACGTACACCGGTCGAAAATTCAGTCGTCCACGGGAGCTCAGAGAGGGGTCACGTCTCATCGTGGAGCGTTTCGCCGGTAACGATAATTCGCGATCTATTGTGTACGTATGTATTGCAGCAATCCGTTGAATAACATAAGTCATATTTTTTGTTTTTTTGAGTACGATTTATTATGCATACCCAACAATTACTTTTTATTGTTCAATATATATTTCTTTAACATTTTTTTTCAATATTTGTTTTATTATGGGAAAATGTAAAAAAAAATATTATTAGAAGAAAGTTGGCGCAAATTTTCAAAAAAAAGCCATTCTCATAAAAAGTACGTATGCCTATTTTGTGATGTTATTATTGCTTTTTAACCGACTTCAAAAAAAAGGAGAAGGTTCTCAGTTTGTCTTAAACTTTTTTTATGTATGTAACCTCAAACTCGAAGACGACTGGACCAATTTGGAATTTTTTTTTCGTTTGAAAGGGTATACTTTCTAGTTGGTTCCATTGTTATGAAATCAGGATCTGATGATGGGATCCTGGAGAAAGCGAGGGAACTCTTTAAATATTATAGGCACACCTATAGCGTTTTGGGTATTTCTAATAGTACCTTGTGCAGTTGCTCCCGAAAAGCACCATTTGAGGAAGTGAAAGTGATGATGAAGACTTTTTTCAAACATTCGATATGGGTATCGTGTAATGGGTTTTTGGGGGTGGTGATTGCAAATCTGGAATTTATTTTTAAATTGAAGATGGCGTATGCAACTTTTTCTCACAAATTCGATATGGGTACCGTGTAATGGGTTTTTGGGGGTGGTGATTGCAAATCTGACATTCATTTTAAAATCCAAGATGGCGGATGCAACTTTTTCTCAAACATTCGATATGGGTATCGTGTAATGGGTTTTTGGGGGTGGTGATTGCAAATCTGGCATTCATTTTAAAATCCAAGATGGCGGATGCAACTTTTTCTCAAACATTCGATATAGGTATCGTGTAACGGGTTTTTGGGGGTGGTGATTGCAAATCTGGCATTCATTTTAAAATCCAAGATGGCGGATGCAACTTTTTCTCAAACATTCGATATGGGTACCGTGTAATGGGTTTTTGGGGGTGGTGATTGCAATTCTGGCATTCATTTTAAAATCCAAGATGGCGGATGCAACTTTTTTTCAAACATTCGATATGGGTATCGTGTAATGGGTTTTTGGGGGTGGTGATTGCAAATCTGGCTTTCATTTTGAAATCCAATTTAAAACACATACGATATTCATATTGAATGTTGGAGAAAAAGTTGCATCCTTGGTGGATGTAACTTTTTCTCCAACATTTAATATGGATATCGTGTGTGTCTACTAAATTAAATACACTGATAACCTTCAAGGGTTTATTGCTAAGTATAATTAACAAAGTAACGTAAGGGCTAAAATTATCGCTAAATGATGAAAATGGTTGCTGTTCGAAATACACTAAGCTCGTGGCGAACTTAGTGCGACCGCATTATACCGCTTGCTCAGCAAACGTGGTCGATTGCAAAATATTGCATCAAACATCGTGTAATAGGTTTTTGGGCATACCGATTGCAATCCTGACATTCATTTTAGAATTTACGACGAAAGTTCATTGGCTACTTTGTTAGCTTACAATTTACACTGGGTTATTGACAATTTAACTGATCCTAGGTTAACTGACTGTTCAGTATTATCTAGAGTATCTAATAATACTGAAATTAATTGTTTAAACCCTTAGATGTGACAAAGAAGAGTTATAATAACACAATTTTACTATATCATCAGAATAAAAATTGTTTCTCCGGCAAAATATTAGATGAGGAAATGTTAATAGATAAATATGATATAGATATCTTATGTTTTTGTGAAACCTGGCTAAAACCAGACAGAATGTTGTTTAAAATTAATATTTTTCTGTTACTAGTGCATACAACAGGTCCTCAGTAGGAGGTGGAACTTTAATATTACGTAGTAATTCTCTTAGATATAAGGAACAAAAATATATCACCGCTTGCTCTGTTGATTGCTTGTGTGAGGTAGCATGTACAGAAGTTGAAGGCCAAACTTTCTTAAGTGTTTATAGACCACCAGCATCAAACTTGTCATCATTCTTAATGATAATGGGAGAAATTTTAAGTACCTAAGCTTATAAGAGATAATAAATTAGTTTTCGTTTGTGGTCACCTAAATATTGATTTGTTAGTAAATTCACCTGAACACTGCAAGCTTACTTCATTGTTTGGTTCATTTAACTTAAAATGCACATACAAGGAAGCAACAAGAATAACAGCAGTATCAGCTCAATGCATAGATAATATTTATACTAATTGTGCCATAAAATACTCGTCTCAAATTAGTGGAGTTAGGTCTGACCATACAGGTCCACTAGTATCCTTTGAGTTGGTTAAAAAGCGGCAATTAAATAAGACTATTAAGTTTAGGCCACTAACTAAAAAGAAATTAATTTTTTTAATGATAACATGTTAAGTAATCTTTCAATGGCCAATTTTGACTCCCATGACCCCAATGAAAATTACAGGATAATATTTTCTTCACTATGCCACGAATTTAGTAAGGCATGTCCAGTTAAAAAATTTCAAATGAGTAATAAATCTAAATTTAATGGATGGGCCACTGCTGGAATAAGAATAAGCTGAGACAATTTATACTACTTATACCATGAAAAATCATTGACTTCCGATGAAGCCTTCCATAATTATGTAAGAAACTACTCAAAGATATTTAAAAGAGTATGCGCCCTAAGCTAAATCTAAATCAGAAAGTAATAAAATTAGCATTTCTAACAATAAAATAAAAAGTGTGTTGAAGGTGATAAACAAAGAAACTGGAAACACAAACCAACAGGATTAGAATGATTTGACTTTGAACATCGATGATCAGGTCATCTCAGATAAGTCAAAAGTGGCTGAGAAGTTGGAAAATTACTTTACCAATATTCCAGTAGAGGTTACTAAATCTCTACATTCTTCGCCATTATTAGCAGAATCTTTTTTAAAGGAAAACTTCAATAAGGATATACCAACATTTTCATTTAAGCCCATTTCGATTGATGTAATTAAAAAGCATTCCAAAGTCTTAACATAACAAACACTGATGACTTATGGAGTGCATCTGTTAGGGTTCTTGGTAATATTATTGACTCAATTGCTGCTATCCTAACAGGCACATTTAATTAATGTATAGACAGCGGTAATTTTCCCGATTTAATGAAACATCTTAAAGTAGTACTAATTTTTAAGACGGGTTGTAAGAGTGATCCCTCTAACTATAGACCGATATATGTGCATCCAGCATTAAGCAAAATATACGAAAAAATCATGCTGGACCAGATGCTATCATATTTTAACTCAAATGGAATTCTGCATAGTCGGCAGTTTGGTTTCACGAAAGGTAGGTCAACAACAGACGAAGGAGTAGCGCTCATCCGTCACATTCTGGAATCTTTGGAGAAATCTCAGGATGCAATTGGCATATTTTGTGACCTCTCCAAAGCTTTTGATTGCGTTGACCACAAAACACTGATCTGTAAATTACACCATTACGGAGTTCGTGGATTCGTGTTCTGCTGACCTTGTTCTTTCATATTTATCAAACAGGCAACAAAAAGTTATTGTTAATGGAGCGACATCTGCAGGATCCCTAGCCAAGATGAGTGCTCCGCAAGGTTCAATTCTTGGCCCTTTCCTTTTTATAGTGTATATCAATGACATACATGATGACCAACTTATCGGATATTTTTTATTTGTAATTCCATTGTGCTGTATTAATTGGTCTATACGACAGTATAGACCAAAGTTTTAAATATAATTAAGCATATCTTAGAACTGGAAACATATCTTACAACTATATAATAATATAGGTTATCCATCAGAATTCAAACAGGCTTTAATTTATAATCATATTGTGGGAAGTACTAATTTCACACGGGTTCCCGTTAGTATATGCTTAAACTAGACTTATGGTCTCATGGTGCGTGGTGCGCTGGTTGCACGCTACTGGCATGATTGCTCTATGTTATCTCTTAAAAAATAGTAGTAGAGATACCTACTACTGTTTCTTGTGATTTTTATTTTTATTTTTGGCTCGCGTTTGAATTTTAAGAAAAAAAATAATTCAAACTCAAATGTTTTATTTCACATAGGCCTACATGGGCACTTATAAAACGTCAGCAGTTTGGCGCAGGGCACGGTTCGAAATTGGTCGTTTTCTATGGAGAAGATCCAGCAGGAAACTCCACAGTTACTCTTTTAAAATATCATTCTTACAATGTATCTATAATACAGGTTAATTATGTATGAGAGGACATTAAAGCCTGTCTGAATTCTGATGGATAACCTATATTATTGTATAGTTGTAAGATATGTTTCCAGTTTTATGTTATGCTTAATTATATTGAAAACTTTGGTCATTACAAGATATTTTCTAAATTTAAACCCACGACCTACGTCATTTAAATTTAAAAGTCAATTATCTGAAATTAAGTATTTCAAATGGCGGGAGACTTTATTAAACATAAAAAACATAGTGATACGACGTCAATGTGGAGCTATTTTTTAGTTGCGAAGGATAGGAATAGTGCCAAATGAAACCGATGCTCAGCCATTCTCAAGACTTTGGATGGATTGACTAAGGGATTACATACACATTTGTCATCAAAACATTACATCAAGCTTATATCAGCTTCAACAAGTCTAGATTCTGATAATCTGAACACAGCACCGCCGCCAGCCAAGCGAAAGTTAAATGATTATTTTACTAAAAGTGCCGACGATAGCCTCGATGATGTTTTGGCTAGAATGATTGCATTAGATGGATTTCCATTCAGTATATTCATAACTTCAGATGATTCGAGAAAATTTGTCTTTGCAAAATACACGGATTTACCAAAGTCAGCCGTCACCATTCAAAAACGTGTCATGAATTACAGTGAAAAAATCAGAAAGCAAGTAACTGCAGAATTGAAACATTTGAAAAGTGCAGGTGAAAGATTTCTTTCGACAAGTGGACTTCAACATCCAATAAACCATACATGGCTGTCAACGTTCATTCATATAAAAAAAATTGTAATTTAGGACTTGTTCCTATTTATGGAAGTATGAAAGTATGGCTGAAAATTGTCTTCGTATATTGAAAGAGCGTCTAAGTATATTTGATATTTCCCTGGATACTGGCTTTATGAAAAACATAATTATTTGCCAGACAGCTCTACCTCAGATGATACTATAAATGAACCACCTGTAGCTGTTGATCATATGGACGACATCCATGATGATGAACACTTAGAAGACTTAGACAGTCCAGAATCAGACTTAATCTTAATGTCACAAAATGACCTTGCGCTATAACACATACCAGAGTTAACACAAGATGAAAACATTAATGAGCTGATAAAGAAAATCCGCAAAGTTGTAGAGTGTATTTCAAAAGATCACCATTGAAAAATGAAATAGTACTTCAAAAATAAATGAAAATTGAACATGGAAAAGAGCTGTCACTAATTTTGGACTGTAAAACCACGTGGAATAGTCTTTTAACAATGCTGGAGCGATTTTATCGTTTAAAAACCTTCATTCAAAAAGCTCTTATAGATCTCAATCATCCAATTCGTTTGGAAAAAGTTGATTTTGAATTGGTAAATAAAATTGTTGATGTGTTGACCCCAATTTAATTGACAGTAGAAGCAATCTGTCGGCGAGATGCTAATTTATGCACAGCTGATTCCGCTTCGAAATTTCTTATAAAACAGCTATCTAGCATAATCATTTACTTCACTATGTTTATTTATTTTATTTCACTAAGGGTGTTTTCATTTTTTGGCAAGTGTCAGCACTTGCCAAAAAATGAAAACACCCTTAGTGGAACGTATGAAGCAACGACGAAGTGATGATTTGACTGGTGTGTTGAATTAATTACAAAATCCATGAAAAGATGATGAAAATCAGTTATTATCGGATTTGGAATGGCATGACTTATTTCCAGTTTCTACACAGGCTTTAGTTGGGAAGCAAATAAAGTGTATTGTTAAAAAACTTAAAAGTCGAGATGACACGGAAGAAGAAGTAGGAAGATCAGGATCACAAACAGATGATGAGTTAAGGCCACAAACCTCCCAATCCGAACCCCAATTGACACTAAAGGAAAAGTTATAGCTGGAAATTGATAAGAGTATGAAATCCCCAGATCGTGAAGTACAAATACAAAATTAATCGGGGTTGGCAAAATATAGTATTAGACGTGAAATGAGCCTGTTTGAAAATGGAGGAATTAGTGGATATCACTTAGAAACAGCATATAAGTATCTATTGTCTATTCCTCAAACCAGTGTAAAACGTAAACGAGCGTTTTTAGCTGCTGCTTATGTTGGTAATAAACGCAGCAGGCTTGGAAGTCAAACCTTGGATGCATTGATATTTCTACGATTGTATTTTCAAAATTCGAAATAAGTTTTATTGTCTTTTTATTTCTTACAAAGTATAGTATCTTTTTTGTCATTTTTTCTTGTCTTACTATACTGTGATATGTGTAGTGTACCAAAATTAAAAATATATATTTTAAGAAATTACTCGTTTTTTAGAGTTCAGTTGCCGAATGGCAAAAAACGGAACCCTTATAGTTTCGTCATGTCTGTCCGTCTGTCTGTCTGTCTGTCTGTCCGTCCGTCCGTATGTCACAGCTATTTTATTCCAAAACTATTAAGACTATACATGTGAAACTTGGTAAGTAGATGTATTCTATGAAACGCTTTCCGATATTGAGAAAAAAATTAAAAATCATTTAAAATAAAGGAACATACTACTACCCCATACTAAAACTGAAAATATATTTTTTTTTTCATGAAACCTATGCGTGTGTGGTATTTATAGACAGGTCTTTAAAAATGACATGGGGGTTTCTGAAACCACTTTTTCATAAAGTCAATCGTTTAAAAGATATAAGCTTCCAAAGTGGTCAAATGTGTATCCCTCCCTCTAACTTCTATAATAGTGGAGTGAAAAATCTAAAAGAAATATGTATCTGTAGATCTTAATGTAAACTTTCAATCAAAATTGGTTTGAATGATATTGAGTTAACAGTTTTTGAGATACGGCATATTTTCTAAAACCGCAAATATAACTTTGTAATTCATACAAACACTATGAAAAACAAAGTTATCTAGCGTAGTTGTAAAAAAAGTAAATAAGCTAGTTTTAAGATATTTGTAAGGTTTTTTTCGTCAAATAAATATACATATTATATTATATTATTATAGTTACACACGGAACCCTTCATGCGCGAGTCTGACTCGCACTTGGCCAATTTTTTACATTTGAGACCAATTAGAAACCACATAGTCTAATCCGGGGAGAGCCCCAGGGTCCCAGGATTCAGCATCAAGAATCACGTAATCCCGGGATTGAAAAACATGCTCGGGATTGTATTCTCTAGTTGCAACTAAGAAAGGATTTCTATCAAAATTCTATTTTAGTTGCCAAATGTGTCGAAAAAAATAGAATTAATAAATTGTAAAGAACTAGATAGATAGCCCTACAGACCTCAATCTGAACGATAATTCTGTAAGCAGTTTTATGTCGATAGGAGCCGGGTTTTCTGGTTTAGAACAAGTTTCAGCTTCCTTTGACATTCCCTCTATGTCCGACAAATTATACGCCAAGTGCCATAACAAGGTCTGTCTACTACGGGAATTAGCCAACGAAAAATTGGCCAAGTGCGAGTCAGACTTGCCCATGAAGGGTTCCGTAGTAACTATAATAATATAATATGTATAACTACTACAACTACTAGTCTGTCTGTCTGTCCATCCGTCCGTCCGTATGTTACAGCCATTTTATTCCGAAACTATTAGGACTATACATATAAAACTTGGTAGATTGATGTATTATGAGAACCGCTTTCCGATTTTAAGAAAAAATTAAAATATATTTAAATTAAATTAAAAAATATTTTCAGTTTTAGTTCCATGTATGGGGAGCCCCCCCACACATGGAACTAAAACTGAAAATATATTTTTTTTCATGAAATCTATGCATTTCTGGTATCTATATACAGGTCTTTAAAATGACATTGAGGTTTCTAAAACCTTCCATGTATGGGGAGCCCCCCCATACATGGAACTAAAACTGAAAATATTTTTTTTTTCATGAAACCTATGCATGTCTGGTATCTATATACAGGTCTTTAAAATGAGATTGAGGTTTCTAAAACCACTTTTTCATAAAATTAATCGTTTAAAAGATATACGCTTCCAAAGTGGTAAAATGTGTGCCCCCCTCTAATTTCTATAATAATGGAGTGAAAAATATAAATATATATATACAACGTGTAACGGAAACCCCATATCTAACCAAAAGGGCTGAAGACAACATTTGGTATGGAGTCTCTATGCACAGTTTCAGCACAAAATAACTGACTTAAAGAATTGATACCAAATTATTGGTTTCACATGTTTTTTGAATACCAATCATAACAAACGTGTCACAGCACTACGAGGGTCAATAACTTTCCACGTCACTTGCCAATAACACGATAATTCTTTTCGTTCTTCTTAATTTGAAAAATTCGGTCGCTGGTATCAGTGTACTGGAATTTGTAATAAGTTCTACACATGTAGACTTACGATTACAAAACCCATGCCATATCGTTTGTTATCATCCAAAGAAGCCATGCACTTGGTATGTATATACCCTTTAAATTACACGTTGTATACATATATCTATAGATCTTAATGTAAACTTTCAATCAAAATTGGTTTTAAAGAGATCGAGTCAGCAGTTTTTGAGATACAGCATATTTTCTAAAACCGCAAATATAACATTGTAATTCATACAAATACTATGAAAAACAAAGTTATTTGGCGTAGTTGCAAAAATGTAAATAAGCTAGTTTTAAGAAATTTGTAAGTTTTAGTTTTTTGTCAAGTAAATATACATATTATATTATAATAGTTACTACGGAACCATTCATGGGCGAGTCTGACTCGCACTTGGCCAATTTTTGTAAAACGTTATAATAAGCAATATAACATTAGATTTATAGATTTCTTTTTCTTTTAAATTAAGTTACACTTGATACATATATTGTTATGAAATAAATTACGCTTATATTTTCTGCGAAGTAAGTTCGCTAGACAGCATTAATGAAAAAATGTTTTTATGGTATAGCCCCACGTATATATAATAAAGTACCGAATGTTATTAAAAATATGACAGTACATCAGAATTTAAACGAGCACTAAATGAAATTTTAATAAACAAAACTTATTTCAGTCTGGTTTTATTATGACATTACATAATTATATTTTTTTTTATTTCATACTGGTTTTATTATTCAAATAAGTACTGCATACCCATCTACCCTAACTTGCTACTTACCCAGTTTCGAAGCGTCAATAGCCTAATGGATAAGGTGTCGGACTTGTGATCGAGAGGTCGCAGGTTCGAACCCCACCCATTACACTATTGACGTGAACCCACTCCAGACACAAGCATATTTAGCTTAGTTGGAGGGGTTAACAAGATTGCTAGTAATGTGAGATGTACCCACATTGCTAGTATTCTTTAAAAAAAAATCTGAGGAGTTTAATATATAAAATCAAAATTTTATGGCAATAGGATGAATAGTGAGGGAACGGATAATGTATTACTACAGTAAAAATAAACGTTAATTTTTATGTAATAGGTATAATTTATTAAATTTATTTTTGTGATTTATTTACGTACCTACTTGCTTCATTTAGTTCCATCCAGCCGTTTGAGCGTGAAGAAGTAACAAACATGCAAACAGACACATTCATTCACAAACTTTCGCCTTTATAATATTAGTGTGATAAATAAAACCATCTAAATAATTAATATTCGTTTTTCAAGTTTATTCAACATAACGACAAAAAATTAAAAAATGCAAAGTTAGGAAACTTCGTCGTGCAACGGCAAGCGGGCCTCGAGCGAACTTGTCATTGTGTGTGTGACAACGCACACGACTAGCCCGCTGCAGTAAATACCTATTTTCCGCGCGTCTCGTAGGCTCGACACCCTCTTAATGTATCTTTAAACTACTTTCGATTCTCTATCTTCTGGTCTAAGAATAATTTTCTTACGATGAATACTTTTCGAGAAACAGCAATTTTGCTGAGCAGTTAAGCCACATAGTTTTTGTCACTTCCTTAGTTAAAAAGCGACTAAACCACAATACTATACATACAATACTAAAATATAATACAATACTAAAAATTAATTAATATTTACAAAAAACAATCGTTATTTATATTGTGCACATAAACTATGGCCACAAAAATAATTTACAACCATCGTCTTAGCTAGCGTAGTTTTGAGCTACTAAAAGGAGCGCTCCGAGGAATAAAAAAGGAGCGCTTCATTAGGTGCGCTTCAAATTAGTAGCGCTTCGAGGAATATTGTAGAAAACTTATTTCTACGTTTACTCGAAAAGTACTTTTTGGGGTTTAGCGGCTTTTTAGTTAGTGTAGGGCAGTATAGCCGAGCATGAGGTCTCGGGTTCGATTTCCGGGTCGTGCAAAAAGTGCTATAGGATTTTTCTGTTACAAAGCTCTCAGTAGTAGCCCGGACTTTGGAAGTTTGCTGGTGAGATAAACTCCGTGCCTCGGGAAGCACGTAAAGCCGTTGGTCCTGCGCCTGATCTCTCTCCGGTCGTGTCGGATTGCCGACCCATCGGACTATGAGAGTAAAGGAACAGAGAGTGCACATACTTGTGTACTATAATATCTCCTGCGTAGATGGCTAATCTCCACTGAAATTGGCGGCCGTGGCTGAAATCGGTCAGAAGGATATTATTATTATTAGCTTCACATCTAGGTACACATACTTTCATTTACAATGTTCACGAGAGTCTTATAAAATAAATAAATAAATCTTTATTTCAGACCATTATCCATAAGTATTACAAATATTTTTTTATAGCATCTGAATACGAATAAATGTTTTCAGGATATTTCAGTCCTGTTTATCCGCAATGACCTGTAGGATGCTGTTGGTGCTAGCCCGGACTCTGCTTAATAATGATGCGAGCCGCTTGCGTATGATGGCATGGAAGCCGTCTACCCTGGCGTCCGCAAACATACCGGAGGCACTACAAAAGCGGGGCAGCCCTAACAACATCCTAAATCTATTGTTATATTGGACACGCAGGGCATTAAGCGTCCTCTGCGTATACCTGAACCACAGGTTGCACGTGTAGAAAGTCTGACAGTAGGCTCTAAATAGTGTGACTTTAACTTGGTCGCTACAACGCGCAAACCTGCGGGCCAGCAACGTAGGGCATTGGCAGTCAAAAGTAATATTACTTTTGACTGCCAATGCCCTACTTTCCCTTTCTATGTCAAGTTGGTCATCAAGGCCCTCCGAATAAACTTAAAACTTAGAATAGAATAAACTTTTATTGTAAAAACATGAGTATACATCAAAAGTGTAAGGTCTTAAAATAAAACAGTTAGATGTACATGCCGTTCATGGCGTACAAAAACAAAATAATTCCGGTTTACAAAAAAATAAAATAAAAACAATTTAAGTTTACACAGCAAGTTATGAAATTAATAAACTAAATCTTAATGCTAATAAATAATGGAAGTTAGTATTTATAAATTTTGGAGACAAGTTGTGAAAATGTTGTAATTGTAGTTAATTTAAATAGTCTTCAAAGGTTTGTGACGATTCCACCGCCCATTATTATTGAACTATTTACACTACTTATCTTTTTTTCAGTATTCCTGTCTAGTTTTGTAAATAATCTTTATAAATTAGAACTTTACGGTTATACAGCTTAGCTATCAGAATATCTCATAGGTTTCAATTTATCCCTGGAAAATGTTGGAAAGTGAACGAAATACAACCAACGGCTGGATTATGTTATAATTTGCAAGCGAGCAAGCGTAGGGGTAGACCGTAGCCGATCTCATTTATTATTCTAAATTCATGGAAACTAAAGTTCCGATTCTGGTACTTATACATTATCAAACTACTAATTGTTTTTTTTTTTTAATAACAGGTAGTGTACTCAATTGGTGAGGTGAGTAGGATCACTGTAGATTTTTTGAATCCCTTGTTAGGTTTTCTTTTCGAGCGCCACTTCGGACTAGCCAACGCAGTGTACGTCTAGGCCATCTCGCCATCTTTTCCTAGGCCGGCCTCGACAGCGTCGTGCATCCTCAGGCACCCATTGCGTGGATATCTTTGTCTAGCGAATGTCATGCATGCGGTTTACGTGATATGACTTATATGCAATATTATAATATAATAATAATATTCCACAACTTTTCACACAGCGCCATCTAGTCCCAAACTAAGCAGAGCTTGTCCTATGAATACTAGACAACTGATAAACATACATATGTATTTCTAAATAAAGATAAATTACACCCAGACAAAGAACAAATGATCATGCTCATCCCACAACCATTTATCCTGGGTGGGAATCGAACCCACAACCTTGCGCATAGCAGTCAGGGCCACTGACCACTGTTTTATGTCTATATCCTTTTGAAACCATCCCATTGAGTTCAAAATCTACTAAAAGCGCTAACACGCTACATTAGTTCTAATAGGACGTATATTTACGATATTCTTTCCCCCAAATTGTCACTGACACAAAGACTTTCCTTCCAACCGATTGATTTTCAATGTGGGTCTCTTCAATGGTACGTTCGATCTTTGTCACTTACCTATAAAAAGTTTTTAATATCTTAATTTTCAGCCTATTGAGAAGTAATTTAGTTATTATCTAAGAGTTATTATGGATGATATTTATCTATTTATGCAACGTGTAATTTAAAGGGTATATACATACCAAGTGCATGGCTTCTTTGGATGATAATTGATAACAAACGATATGGCAAGGGTTTTGTAATCCAAAGTCTACGTATGTAGAACTTATTACAAATACCAATACACTGATACCAGAGACCGAATTTTTCAAATTAAGAAGAACGAAGAGAATTATCGTGTTATTGGCAAGTGACATGGAAAGTTATTGACCCTCGTAGTGCTGTGACACGTTTGTTATGATTGTTATTCAAGAAATATTATGAAACCGATGATTTGGTAGGTATCAATTCTTTGAGTCAGTTATTTTGAGCTGAAACTGTGCATAGAGACTCCGTACCAGATGTTGTCTTCAGCCCTTTTGGATAGATATGGGGTTTCCGTTACACATTGTATATTTCTTTTAAGGATCTTTTAGTTTAGCAAGAAATGTCACGGCTGGCAGCTTTTTAAAACTATTACTTATCCGAGGGTTTTTTTCTCACAGTAACGCAGTGGAACCTTTTATTTGGGTAATGTTTCAAACTGTTAACGCACCAGATTGGAAGTTATTAGAAAGTTTAATAACTAAGCTCTTGTCGTACCAACCGCTTCTCCTCCACATTTATTGTGCACACAGCCAAGGTGCAGAACCCTCTGCCGGCTTCTGTGTTCCCTGCCACTTATGATCTTTCAGCCTTTAAAGCAATATAATGACCAGGCATCTTCTGGCTCGCTCGTCCCATCATAGACCTCATCGATCGCTAACTCGCTAGAATGGGCTCAACCTGAATTTAAGAAATATCGGGTGCTAATAGCTTTTTTCTTAATTTTAGTATAACTCTCCAGTTAGTTCACAAGTCGTCTTAAACTGGTCTCTCATAGCCTTTCAATTCTCATAGCAAGTCAATTTTACACAACGTCATCGTACAGCCAGTCATGTAAAAATTATGCGCGCTATGCACCCGTCATCCATTAACCCGTAAGTGCAGTGCCGTTCACACATTGTGCACTGAAGGGTTATTAAACTAGTGACGTTCCCACGTCATTCATCGCTAGTGACGTGACGAATAGTCAGTCAGCGGGTGGTCAGACTCAAAGTACTTCTGATAAGTGTATTTGGCTTCCTTGGTTTCAGTTAGGGCTTCTGGGCTTTGTAAAAGGGAGCTGCGTAGATTTTGTACATAAAGACGTTTGCTTTCTAGGGTGATTTGAAGGGTCGTTAATGATTTTAGGTTGTGAATTCTTTTCTCGCGCTTGTTCGGGATGTAAATTTGGGTTTAATTTGGAATAGTACATAGAAATGAATGGTCTAATATACAGCATGGATTTAGGCGTTACTTTGCGGAAATCCATAATACCTACTTCAGAAAAATTAGGCTAAAAACCAGATGTTCAACCATTATTGCATCACTTCTGGATGTGATATATTTATTTACCTACTAGCGAGGCCGGTGCTGGATACTTCATGCAGGAATGAACATATGGTTTTAAACATAATTAACGAACTAGGTATGTTCTGAAGTATTGGTTTTTTAATCAAAATAAATCTAGTCTTTGAATGCCGAAAGAACTGCCTCAATTTAAAATATAGTACTTTATACTTACTCTAAGTAGGTACAATTAGGCAGATAATTTTAGGTGTAATTACATGTTAAAGATTATATAGGTACCACATATTTTAGAATGGTGGCCAGGCATCTTTTTAAGAAAATATTTGTATTATTATATTTTTAATATCACAATTGTAATCGCACCTCGATCATGGTGGTGACGGAAGTAACTGGTGCTTATAGCACAGGAATCCTCCTAGTTTAAGAGCACTAACTTATCTATACTTATAATAAATCTGTAGAGAGGTTAATTCTGTACATGAAATATATTTACAAAATAACTATCAGGGGGTGAGTAGGGATCGATACTGATGCCAAAAATGCAATCAGTAAAATTTTTGTCTGTCTGTCTGTCTGTCTGTCGGTCTGTCTGTCTGTCTGTATAACCGTTATAGAAACAAAAACTACTTGACGGATTTTAACGAAACTTGGTACAATTATTTTACTTTTCATCACGCTACAATCAATAGGAGCAGAGCAGTGAAGGGAAATGTTGGGAAAACGGGAGAAGTTACTCCATTTTTTAAGCTTCCGTCGCGTGTGCAACCTTAATGGTTAAAGCTACACAGAAATCATTTATGACGGAAATGTTCTCCTTAAAATTATATAAAAAATATCCCACGACAGCATATATCTATCTTTTATGGTTGACTCACAATAACACGTGTAACTCCCGATAGCTTAGCAGTTCGAAGCTTTCTGATTATTATTCTGCTCCGAAATTTAAAACCACCACAACTTTGCCATGGAACTCGGCTAAAAGTAACCCAGTTGCAACAAAATATATTCGAGGCTCAAATTTTAACAGGTCGCGGTGCAGGAGAAACCGTCTTTATTCCCAGAATTCCCATAATACCAAATAATTTTCCATTCCAATTTAAAAGAACGCAATTCCCAGTATCGGTGTGTTATGCAATGACAATTAATAAGGCTCAAGGGCAGACTTTTCGTGTTGCTGGAGTAGATCTCGGTGTCAGTTGCTTCTCGCATGGTCAGTTGTACGTCGCTCTTTCCCGGGTTAGCATTTCTAGAAATCTTTATGTTCACGTGCCGGACGGGTCAACTTTCAACATAGTTTACCCGGAAGCTTTGCGCTGAAGTATTTTCGTTCTATAGGTACTTAAGCCTCATGTGAACGTGATCTAAACAATATTACCAATACATTAACTTAATAACACACAAGGAGCTACACGTTGACGGAGTCGCGGACACAGCTATTAACAATAATATTGTGCGGTTCGGTATTGCGACATTTTTCAACAGTATTATAGATTGACATATTATATTTCCCTACTAAATTACGACGGTTAATCTGTCTGTTACATCAAAATCACTGAACCGTGAGGAAGGACATAGGCAATTTTTTTTTTTACGAAAAACGACGGAAACGTGGACGAAGTCGCGGGCAACAGCTATCTATACTAATAATATAAGGCTGAAGAGTTTGTTTGTTTGTTTGAACGCGATAATCTCAGGAACTACTGGTTCGAATTGAAAAAATATTTTTTAATTAAATAGTCAATTTATAGAGAAAGGCTATATTATTATATCATTACGCTAAGGCCAATAGGAGCGGAGCGCCAATGAAGAATGCTTCAAAATCGGGGTTAAATTTAACGTTAACCCAAAGTAACTATTCCACGCGGACGAAGTCGCGGGCAAAAGCTAGTACATAATAATTGTATGGTTTAAGTCTTGGTCACGAAGCTTGATCAAATAAAATATTGTTTACTAACCGATCTATGACATTTCAAAGACTTAAAACGCTAATACCGCAGACTGTTAGGTAAGTACTTTGTCTGACATTTATAATAGTTATCACATACTCGTTGACAAACGAGATGCCTTATTACCGCATCAAAGTAGGCGCTACAGGCGCTAATACTTATACATTACATAAATAAGGCTCAAAAAACCGAAATACACCTAATTGATTAATTATTGACATGCAAACTAATAGCAAATAAATGAATTGAAAAGTTCATACATTGCATTAAACCGATCAAACAGAGCTTACATAACGATGCTTCCGACAACAAAGGTCGTAAACACCAAAATAGCACTTTTGGTAATCAACGAAAAACAAAAAATAATTTCGTTTTTGGCTTATATCTTTTTAACTTTAAAAGTTGTAAAATTGTGTTCTATACAAGAAAAACGTAAAATACGATGGTGTTTCATAATATATTATTACTATTTATGTCAAAGCCGTATTTTAAAAGTTAGCTTGGACATACACCCCAGAAAATCACGATCTGATGCGATGGTATGTAACAAACATGGAAATATCTGAAGCAAATCAATGAATTTAAGACTGTAAGTTGAGTTTTCATTACTTGTAATAAAAACAATAAAATAAAACACAAATTTACATAATTAAAAAAGGTTTTTTATTCATTGACCGTCATCGTTTAATCAAAATAATGGTTAAGCAAGGCACTAATACAAATTCAAAGTAAAAAAATGTCTAAACCAATCACTTAAATTTCCATTAGAGGATCTTGTACATCAATCATCATTCATCATCATTGTTTGTGTCGCGGCTCGAAATTTTTATACCTTTAGGACCTGGCAGGTCTTAAAGGTATAAAAATACACTTAAGTAAGTATATTATAGGCATCGTCCCGTATAATTTAATCAAGCGTTCAAGATGCCTATAGTGTTCTACCTCCAACGGCGTACCTAACCAGCCAGACATAATTCAAAATGTTAAGTAATCATTTTGTTTCATTGATTTCAAGAAGATTTTATAATCACGACATTTTTTTAAAACGTATTGATAATGAATTACAAAAAAATATAAGTAAACATTCTACCAAGCTTACTGCTCTAATAATTTTAATAAACAATGCCCATTTTCACCAACGCCCTTAAAAATTTAGGTAGTTCATCTTTCTAGATCTTGTTCTCTTGTCTTCTGTACTATGGTCTACCTAACTTTTAGTGTCGTTGGTGAAAATGGGAAAGTGTTATCGACAAGATAATAAAAAAGTAGATGCAAAACATAATACGACGACGAGTTATAGAAAATCAGGTCTTCAAATTTCTGATTAATAATCTTCTGTCATTGGATAGAAGATTATTAATCAGAAATTTGAAGACCTGATTTTCTGATAGAAGATAATTAATCAGAAATTTCATCTTCCTCGTCAGTCTCAGGAAGAGTATCAATGACATTATGAGACTGACAAGGAAGCTGTTTGTATTCGGCATGAAACCGTTTGTGTATTGTCCCCTGATCACACAATCGTTGCAGATCTTTGTATTTAGCTGCGGTAATTGGTAGTTTATCGGTATATAGCTGTTTTGGAGTTAACTGCTTTACTCGATTATATTGTAATTCTAACATTTCTTCTGTATTTTCTTTTGATTTATTCTTCCCTTTTCCCTTTCTTTTACGCTTGACATCTTCGAACAACTTGATTCGATGTGTAATTGCATCTTCTTTCATTGAATACTTGAGTTCTATTTGGTTTAAATTGGTCTTTCTGAAAGTTGCTACTCTAATGTTTCTCCAATTAATATTCTTTAAGGTTTCTTTTGTAAAAGTGTTTGATGCTAGTTCACTCCAGTTCAAAAAATCTGAGTAGTCCATCACATTGACTATATAAGGCCTTGGCCGCTTTCTAGCTGATTGAAAAAATGAAGGCCACTGAGATGGACTCCAAACTATGATTCTTTTAACTTCCCTCTCTATTGTAGCGTGCATTGAATCTGCTGGCATATAAGTATGTCCCGGCAGTAAAAAGTTGATTTGGATAACTTGTAAGTTTTTAGAAAACATTAAATAATAATTTAATGTGGCTAGAACGGTTTTATTTTTGTTTTGTCCCCCACACGAGTCGCAATAGAACAGTAAATTCCGAATGCCTTTTTCATCAGCAATTTTTAAATATTGATACAAACAAGTTGCGATTTCATCGCTGCCCTTTTTTCCATCACTTTCTCCCCATGTGAAGCAATATCCATCTTGAGTACTACTTTCGTAAATAGTAAAATTATAGACTGCATATTTTCGTGAATAATAGAGTAACATACTTTCCCCATGAGGGGTGTTTAAGACTTTTTGCAAGTCGAAACTAGAAGTGACAGTATCATTGTTAAGAGTATGTAGTTTTTGATGAGCAGCAAACCTTCTATAGCTTGCTTTCTTTTCTAGGATGTGATCTTTTAACTTTTCTTGTTCCTCTTCAGTTATATCTTTTTGATTTTCTGCTTTAACACACACGATGCATTTGTCCTTTTTAGGAATGTGGAAGCCTACGTGACTATAATCCTGACAAAATATATTCCTAAAAACCCCTTCACTAACTTTTTCTTTTTCTTCCTTTGTGCAGTCAAATAAATAGATTTTGTATAGGTTTGAAATATTTTTTACATCTTGAGATAAATAGACGCGACTACTATCTTTTCGAGCGTAATGCGATGGCGTTACTGGCAACTTATTTATAAATTCTCTTACATAATTTTTTGCTGCTTCCGAATATTTTGATGCGTAACGTCTTGTTCTCTTTTCAGTTTCTGCCATACCCTCTTTGGAGTTTGTAAGTGTATATAGTAAAAACTTTTGTGTTACGTCTAATGTGTTTAATATGAACTTCTGGCAGACTTGTCTGCGGCCTTCTCCTTCGTTGATATAATATTCGTAAGTAATGTTTCTTCTACTATTAGGAGACTCAGTCCTTTTTCTGTTTACGGGTACTGGTCGTGCACATCGTACAATCCAATCTTTTCTGCGCTGATTATCGAGAGACCAGTAAAATTGGTGAATAGTCTTTCGTTTCTCTTCATTTATTTCAAAGCATTTCCTGTTGCATTTGTCGGGCACACAAGGATTTTGTTTTAAAGACTTACTTTCTATTAATTCCCCCTTTCTATTTTCGAAAGCTTTTCCCTCATCTCTTAATATTTTATTCTTTTTATATTTATTTACAGGTTTACTTTTCTTTTCAGTCATATTATCGTTTACTGTGTTGCTGCTATTTCCTATAACCATCTTTTTGCTACGTCGTCTTTTTTTCTTTTTATCATCATTGTCGCTAGAATATTCGCTTTCATTCATACTCCATTCATCTGAGCTGCCAGCTGAAAACGGACACTCTTCTTCACTTGGTAGAAAATCTGTATACGATTTTATTAAGACTTTGCGTCTTTTTTTCCGTTTTTGCCTTACATCTTGCTTTACATCAGTTGTTGGTTTTGACTGAGGAGATTCTGTTATAAATACCAAATCGTCAGGCATCGTCGAATGAGCACTTTCAACCGTAATTTCACGCTGTAAAATACCAGTAATTGGACACAGCTGTAAATCGCTGGTAGGCGAACACGATTGGAGAGCGGTTGCATCTAGAACCAGTAAATCAGTATTTTCAGCAATACCTTCACGCTTTACAGTGTTAGTAGATGGGCCTGGCAGAAGAGGTGTTTCCATTATGAGAGCCGACGCTATGGGCATCATCGGGTGAGTATCTTTATCGAGACTTTCACGCTGTACGGCGTCAGAAGATGGGCCTGGCAGTAGAGGTGTTGCGATTGTTAGAGACGAATCAGTGGGCATCATCGGGTGAGTATCATCAGCGAGACCTTCACGCTGTACGGCGTCAGTAGCTGGGCCTGGCAGCAGAGGTGTTGCGATTGTGAGAGACGAATCAGTGGGCATCATTGGGTGAGTATCATCAGCGAGACCTTCACGCTGTACGGCGTCAGTAGCTGGGCCTGGCAGCAGAGGTGTTGCGATTGTGAGAGACGAATTTGTCGGCGTCATCGGGTGAGTATTTTCAGCGAGACCTTCACGCTGTACAGCGTTAGTACATGGGCCCTGTTGCAGCAGAGGTGTTGCGGTTATTAAAGACGAATCAGTGGCCATCATCGGGTGAGTATCTTCATCGAGATTTTCACGCTGTACGGCGTCAAAAGATGGGCCTGGCAGTAGAGGTGTTGCGATTGTGAGAGACGAATCAGTGGGCATCATCGGGTGAGTATCATCAGCGAGACCTTCACGCTGTACGGCGTCAGTAGCTGGGCCTGGCAGCAGAGGTGTTGCGATTGTGAGAGACGAATTTGTCGGCGTCATCGGGTGAGTATTTTCAGCGAGACCTTCACGCTGTACAGCGTTAGTACATGGGCCCTGTTGCAGCAGAGGTGTTGCGGTTATTAAAGACGAATCAGTGGGCATCATCGGGTGAGTATCTTCATCGAGATTTTCACGCTGTACGGCGTCAGAAGATGGGCCTGGCAGTGGAGGTGTTGCGATTGTGAGAGACGAATCAGTGGGCATCATCGGGTGAATATCATCAGCGAGACCTTCACGCTGTACGGCGTCAGTAGCTGGGCCTGGCAGCAGAGGTGTTGCGATTGTGAGAGACGAATTTGTCGGCGTCATCGGGTGAGTATTTTCAGCGAGACCTTCACGCTGTACAGCGTTAGTACATGGGCCCTGTTGCAGCAGAGGTGTTGCGGTTATTAAAGACGAATCTGCTAGCATCATCGGATGAGTATATTTGGCGAAATCTTTATGCTCTACAAGTAAAAATGTACCCGAATCTTTAGGTTTTGAATATACAGATAAAATGTTAATTTTTTTCTTGGAAAACCCAGCTTTTATTATTTTTTTATCTTTTGTTTCCTCTTCTCCAGCGATTCTATAACCGGTACTCGTATTTTTACCCTCAGACCTGCAAATTTAATAACAATACTTTAATTATTAAGTAGCGTATTTGAATTCAATAAATTAAAAATGTTATGTTGTTTGGATAGGTTTTAAGTCTAAGTACTTTTAGGAACTTTGGTGATGGAATTATCAATATTTTACACCCCCAGGAATAAATCTACCATTAAACTAGTGTTAGAAAATTGTTAGCGTAAAACACAAATCACATCGATGCATCCAACAACAAAGGTCGTAAACACCGAGATACCTAGTACTTTACTACAGCCCGGACACTATCGAATTATAATCAATCAATCAATCAATGTATTTATTTTCATAAGGTTGTTACAGTCTGTTACATAATATAATTTACAATTAAATGAGGAACAACTACATATAAATAAGTAACAATTAAGTGGCTCCGGTGGCCTAGCTAGGTTACGTAGTAACCTGTATTAAGGTCCACCAGTCCCTAATTCCCACAATAAACAATATTATAGAGACTGCATTTTATTTAATACTTATGATGTCTGGAATATGAATAATGTATGGAATAAACTTGCCGTAATTACCTACTACGTGCACAAGTTTAAGTGGATATAGTTTGTGACCTTATAATTATTGTAAACAGCTTTTAGAATTGAATTAGGGCCCTCTGAGCTGAAGAACAAGCGCAACTAGGTAGGTACTACAAGGAAGGTAAGTATACCTATTTGTTCAATTGATTGCTGCTGTTCACGTCACGGCATGAATACGGGTAAGGATAATAATATAGGTACTAGGTATACGTCCGTCCGTCCGTTTCACCCGCATGCATGCCGTGACGTGAACCGGCGTGATAGGTACTTAAACCACGAAGTGAACAAAAGCTTGTAAATAAATAAGAAAATCAGATTTGATACAAGTAAAAAGTTATCTAAACTAGTAAGTAGGCAGGCACATACCTTTCCATCATTGAGTTACGCACGTTCCTTATTGATTCTAGGTACTTTTTTCTTTTCAATAAAGGCTCGACGATTTCTTCTTTTTCGTAATGATGTTTTCCGTCCATTTTTGCACTCACATTAATAACAAACAAAAGTTCCACTCAACACACTTCAATGGTTTCTGCTACAATCGACCGTAACCTTCACGAAGACAGTTTTCTTTTAAACTAAATCAAAACATAGACACGTGCGTGCGGCCAATAACATCGACAAAATTAATATGAGACGCCCCGCATACCTGCTTTCACCCTAGAAAGTATTGTTGTCCCCCTCTTACAGGTCTCAAGTTTGGTCGGTCAGGAATGAGTGAGCGATGCGGTGCGGAAGCGGCAACACACACAAAGGATTACTCTGTATAATTTATACTCGGCGAAAGACAAGTGCAGCAATACTATCAAAGATTTACACCACAGATATTTACTAGAAATGTGCTTTACATCTTCGGATGGTTTTTGTACCTCAATAATAGTCATGACCAAAGCAGGCCGTAATAATTATCTGTGGATGTTTTTTCTGAATTATTAGATACGAACGTAAAACACAATTACTTGAAATCCAGTGAGTAGCGCCATTTATTTCTCAGAAAAATTAAACATTTGAATTTCTTAACGGGGTGTAATTGCGACATATTTATACTTTTTGTGTTACGACCCCTTTTTAGTATGAAAATATTAACAAAATTAGGAGTACGACCTACATAATTCAATTTTCAAACCAATTCTCCAAGACCATGTGACATTACGACAATTGTTTCTCAGCAGAGCTTACGTTTTAAAAATGATTGTGGGGTGTAATTACAATTAATTATGTATTCATGTTTTTACGACCGACAGCTGTTTGTACGTTGTATTATACGACCTGCACGGTTATTCGGTTCTAAGCAATATGAGTTATACATACCCTCTTTTCTAAAAAATCTTGATTATACTAGTAAAAATTTTGGGTGTAAAAGTATTTTTTTTAGGCGAATATTTTTTTCACATTTTTAGATCGACGCAGCGCCAAAAATTAAGTAGGGCTACATTCTTAACTCATTTTCGCCTAAATGGCGTTTACGACATTTGTTGCCGGAAGCATCGATAAGTTCATCTCAGTAAATTACAAATAACAAAGAAATTCTAACCTAATGTATTGCGTCTGACGGCTTATTTTTGCTTAAAGACGTATTGCACAGAATGTAGTCCCTGCTCAAAACAAAAAAACAACCTTATTTGTTAAAGCACAAGGTTTATATTTTTATGTACAGTAAATCGCCCAGAATGGTAAAAGTGGGATGCTATACTCAGTTTACATTAGACTAGTAGGCGACGAAATATAAAAGGTCACATATGACGTAACACTTTCTCGAAGTGTATATTATGCAGCTGACAAGTTTATGTTGACGCCATCTTGTGTGCGCCTGCGCAATGCATGGGCGGTTCTAGAGTTCCATATTTGAATTTTTAATACTACAGTTTATTGGGTACGAATTCGCTTGAACATCCTGAAGCGCCTCTTACTTGTGTTATGTGAGATGATCTGGTGCCGTGTGAAAATAATGATTGCTTCATTGTGTAAAAGGTCCCACAGTATTGCTTCAATGTAGTAACACTAATTCATTCTTCTTTAAGGCTGTTGGTATTAAGGTAAAAAAGCACAACAAATAGATCCTAAAGTTTAGCCCTTAACTATGGGACTGGCCATTCGCAATTCGTTAGTATTTTCGACCTTTTGGTGATGGAATTTGATATATTTTTGAGTATCCAAGAAAATAAATTGACGCCATGGCTAGCACAGTGGTTTAGCAATTAGCTGCTGTGCTGCGTGTCTTGGATTCGAATCATGCTCCGCAACTAAAGTTCATGTGATATGCAGATAGTTGTTCCTGATCTAAAAATGATATTGCAAGTGAATTTAAATGTTTGTATACGATCCCACGATACAGGACAAATACCCAGTGTACGGCAACGTTTAATTTTTTTTTTGGTATAATGCCCCATATCTTGTCTTTAAACTGAAACCACACCCTAAGTATGAAACGTACTGTAAAATATTGGAATACAAACAAATGCCTAATGGAAACGTCCCCTTTTATGTCACCTACCGTGCTTTACTCTACGAACCATAGTACACTTGCGGGCATCAACATGGGTGAGTCAGAGTGACCTCAGAGCACTTTAATATGTGCACGTCAGGTGCATTTGCATAATAAAGTGACGGTCAGTGTAATGTCTTACTTTGCGGATGTTTATAGTGAACCTATGAATGAATGTTCATGTGTGTGCGTTAAGTGTATCTATGTAGTAGTAGGGGTAGTGATGGAAAGATTATTATTTATCAATGTTATTATTGATTGATGCCAATTTTTAGATGTAAGTTCAGAGGGCGTTTGGCGATAATTCTCAGTTCTATGATAGATCAGACTTTGTAGTGGGAGAACACATTCAAGATCTGCTTAGCCTTTTCCAAAGAAGTTGGAGTCGGCTTCTAGTCCAGTTGGATATAACTAAGGCTCAGTATGTAGTATATAGGATAGAAGGAGTATCTACATATCCAACTAACTGTGTCACAAGAAACCAAAACAGTTCAAAACAGGTTTTACATCAATATCTCCTGTATCGATGATGCCTTTACATGTTCTTCCAACATAGGGTTCTTCAACAAGTACTACCGAAACTCCCTTTGCCTGAGGCGCCATGTGCAGTTCTTCCGTAGCCAGTTTGGAGCGCTGAAGGTTGACTTGGATGAATTTCAACCTTGCTGTCGGTCTTGCAGAGTTTTGGAGGGTGACGGGTTGTGGTGTATGTTCCTCCTGGTCGCCTTTAGCAGTAGGAAACACGCGATCTTGCTATACGATCCCACTTTTGTCGTTCCTGGCAGTCCTCGTTGAATGCCGTGTGTGCGAGGTCACTGCCAGTTTTCTTGGCCTCTTGGCAGTTGACGCAGGTGGGCTGCTTTCCGGCTGCCCGAATGGGGAATTTGGGTGTTTGGGGGTCAAAAGGTTAAGGTACTTAATGAAGATCTATACTAATATTGTAAAGCGGAAAAGTTTGTTTATTTGTTGGTTTATTTGTTGGTTGAACGCGCTAATCTTCGAAGATACTGAATGGATTTGGATGAAATTTTGTATGGAACTTGAGGAAGGTTATAGTCTACTTTTTATCTGACTGCAAAAGAAAGAGGTCATGTTTTTATCGTGATAAAGCCCCGCGCGACTGCTAGTAAATGATAATATTCTTAGTACTATAAACGTTGATTGTAGCGTACCCTTGTGAGTTAAGTTCATAAAACCTACCTAAGAATCATCACTGATAATCTTTTACAGAAAACCGTATCCAAATCGGTGAAGCCGTTTTGGAGAAAAATTATAACATTGAAATGTGCATAAACAGCATCTCGCCCTAAACGCATGTACGTTTTCCGTTCAGTCGTGGGTAAAATCAAAACCAACATTTATGGAGCTATAATATCGGATAAAACTTTCCTTTCGACGCTCTTTATAATACGAGACAAACAACTCACGCTTTATCAAACGGGACCCACAGAGATGGGGAATCAGTCGGGGACTGCATTAAAGAATATTTGACTGCTCCCATCAGGTCACCGGTTTGGTTAGCGACAGACCCCTTTGCCAGCCCCAGGTTGGAGGACATCCATGAGGATATCCATATCGACAAAAAAAAAAGAAGATGAAAGTTTCCATAAAACTAGCTGTCTGTTGTAATAAAAAAAGATGAATGAATGAAGGTGTATGGAATACTGCTCTCATCTTTGGGATGGATCTGCGAAATACCACCTGGACGCGCTTGAGTCTATCGAGAAGCGGGCCAAGAGACTCATTGGCAACGATGCACTGGTCGAGTCAAAGCTCCAGAGCCTTGAACACCGACGACGAGTTGCAAGTCTATCGGTTTTCTATCGGTTACATTTCGGGGAGTGTGCGATGGAATTACACAATCTAATTCCGCCAAGCCCGTTCCATCATCGAACTACGAGACAAACGGCGAAGCGCCATCGTTACATGGTGGACATCCCACCCATACGCATCAAAACGTTTTGGGAATACCTTCATTGTGCGTACGGCTAAGGAGTGGAATTCCCTGCCGGAGTCTGTGTTTCCCGATAGCTATAACCTAGGAGTCTTTAAGTCCAGAGTGAATAGGTTACTTTTAGGTAAGCGTGCTCCATCTTCGATCACATCATCACTTACCATCAGGTGAGATAGTGGTCAAACGCGAACATATTTTCAATAAAAAAAAAAGTCAACGTCTGCTTAGCCTTTTCCTAACTATATTGGGTCCAGCTTCCAGTCTAACTGGATGGCTAAAAAGTAGTATTTTACATGGAACAACTGCCTGCACATGAAGCTACCCAAAACTGTAAAATTTTCCCAATCAATATTGAACCTAATTTCTTTAACAATAAAGTTGAAAATCTATTAAAGAAATTCGACAGATTGTTGTACCTTGATGTGCTGGCGTCTGTACAACGATACCCTTTAGACCAGTGTTAGATTATCTGACTTCTGACTACACGTTTCGACTGTCAAATATGTATAAATGACAGCTGTGAACAAAGGGATTAACGTGTTTTCCGAGTCACAGCGGAATCTTGATATTTTAAGATGGTCACCCATTCAAGAACTGACCTTGGCAAGTGTTGCTTAACTTTGAAGATCAACCCGTACAGCTGTTATTATTTAGCCACGAGCGGGCAATCCCTAGTATGGGACTTAAAACTAAAATGCAATTCTAAATAAAAAACCTAGACAAACATAACGGTGATGAGCAGTGATCGGAGTAGGTAGATTGATTTTTGGTACTTGTATCATAAATGCACACAGAAAGAATAACATGGATAAGCCATTTTCCCGGAAAGTAATTCCGGTATTTCCGGATTCAATTAAACATTGTTAATGTTGGTAGTGATATTATTCCTACTCAATTCAAAATTTAAAGGAAGGTATAAAAACTAAATTAATTCATTATTTATCTGTTGAATAATAAAAACAATCTAATTCCGATCGAAGCTTTAATTTTTATTTTTTTTATTCCTACCTTTTTTTTGAGGATGGCAAATCATCAAATGACTCCTTCCACTCTGGCAGAATAAAATTCCTACATAAGTTCCGGTTTTTTTTTAATAATCCACCAATTCCGGAGGAATGTCCATATTAATATATACGTTTCGGATCAATGACCCCATTTCAATCTACCTACTCCGATCACTGGTGATGAGTCATCAGAACTGTTACCTTACAAGACACAAGGTAAGAGACAGTTGTCTGCCTACCTACTATGTACTTACAAGTTAATTCGTGACTTTTAAAGATAAAGTCAAGGACCTCTTGCGAAGAACGCCTCTGACTCATTGCTAGACTACTTTGTTTGACTATGGAAAGGTTAATTAGGTATTAAAGATAAAAAATGTACTGAAAATGCGATTCGGTGATCTTTTAAGCGGACATAGTTCTATTTATTTGTAATGAAATGTTTTTTTATTAGCCTGCTCTACTAGTCCCACTCCCTGGTAACACTTCTTCTATTTCTCGCAACCCTCCTGTCCTTCCTCCAGTTCGGGAACCTACAATCCAGTTCGTCACTCCGTCTCGTTCGTAGTGTACTCTTTTTGATGATTTTTTATTTACTAAATATATTCAAACGTTCAATCAGACTACCGGTAATGTCCTAACAAGATACCGCGACCCAAGAATGAAGGGCAATTAAAGGAACAGGGTGGGTATTTAGCCCGTAGTAGTCTGACACTCCCTTTCGCTCCACCACACAGGGCAGGAGGAGTCATAATATGATTTTCCCACCCGAAAAAAATATTATAATTCACAGTTATACTTATGTAAAATTAAGATTGCCATTCATAACGGTCTAGAGAGACAGTTTACAACATTCATTGATAAGCCCATAAATTAATATCACCACACAATAAATGACAATCACGCAAATAAATAATGCTCATTTCTCCAGTAGTTTCCTAGTCACCTCTAAAATATAGTTAGAAATTAATAAGGCGACCTAATACTAAGGTTATCTATCAATTACCAACGTGCACTAGAGATGGCCCATATTGGCCGAGATGGACC
The DNA here is from genome assembly GCA_943138885.2 of Tholera decimalis. Classification (NCBI taxonomy): domain Eukaryota; kingdom Metazoa; phylum Arthropoda; class Insecta; order Lepidoptera; family Noctuidae; genus Tholera; species Tholera decimalis. Next base: position 12,939,902 of record OW964567.2, on the reverse strand, counting down.
ACAACAGCTCGTGACCATAATTTCTGATAACCAATTGAAAGAACCAATCGGCTGATTGAAGGTTGCTTACTTCAATGAGATAATGGGTTCCCACCGAAGTACTTGCGGGGTTCTTGATTGAATTTCGAAACCCATCATATTACGTTACACCATACAAAACCTAAAACTTAAGCGAAAACGTGATTTTTGCCCGTCTGTGACTAAAGTCTTGAGAAGCGTTTAGATTGACGTACACTGCAGGCTTATGCTTTTTGTTTTAATTTGCACCGTTAAGGTATTAGATGTAGGTAAATATAATACTACTTGCCGTCTACACTATAGCACAACCGATTTTATTAACTGCATATAAAATAATTTTAGACTACTTTGAAGCTTTTAGTCACCTGTATCTCCTACCGGCGAAGTTTTTTAAGAGCATTTTAAGTGACTTCATATAACGTTTTTAGGGTAAGTTATTTTTTTCCTTTCAATTTAACTTATAGTTTTAAAATGCATTTTCCACGACTGTATATGATAAGTCGAATATTACATATTACAGAATGAGACCTGAATACATTTTCCTTCAAATGTGTATATTATATCTGTATTCTGGCGAATAAATCATTCAATCAATACAATCAATCCATATCATCCTACTGCTGGAGAAAAAAAGTGTCAAAAATAAGACGACTACATAGATAAGATATTCACGCCGAATTTGTACTCGCTCGTTAAGTGGTTCAGTCTAAACACACCTTAAAATAAAATGCAACAAACAAAGCATTTATCTTAATTATTGATCAAACCGTAAATGCAATTATATACGAATCATGTACAAGGCATTTGTTCATACATCTTGCATCCCGAGGTCAATCGTGAGTCCGCTGCATCTCTGAAAAATATACAAATTACAGTTCAAAGTTCTATGTCCAAAGGAACACGATTCTTTGATAACTTGACAGATATCGTTTTAAAATTGATGTGTTTGATGTGAGGTCCTTGGCCTTTGTTCCCTTAGCATATATGTAGACTAAAAGGTTAGACTAAAAACAATAATATCTTGGAGGAAAAAAAAACGATTGCATTGCAATTAGCACCTGCTAATTCTGCAATTTTGGAAAAATTTAAGTAATTAAGTGAAGAAAGTTAGTAAGTGGGAACTAAACCAACATGTACAAATTTGCCAAACGCTCTAAAACGTATCATATTTCGGTGTTTGAAAGAAAAAATACGAAGGATAGAAAAGGGTACATTCTGAGTGTGCTGTCGCTGATGGAGTGACATTTAGTCTAAATCGCGTAGATGGATTTAGTTGGGTTAAGAAGTTAGATAAATTTGAGCTATAAATCTAAAAGCTTATCAGGATTAAGAGCAATTCGGATTATTTGTTCAGAATATTTATCCCCAGTGTTAGAATGAAAAAAATACTGTTCAGAGTTGATTAATCCCGTGACATAATCCTATTAATATTGTAAGTCAGGTCTGCTGGAAGAAATTTCTTTTAAATATGCCTGTCTATTCTGTGTCCTTTTTATCTTTTTAAAGTGTCATGTGTGTACATCCATACTTCCATACTAAATACTATCCATACTTAATATTATAAATGCGAAAGTAACTCTGTCTGTCTGTCTTTTACCTTTTCACGCCTAAACCGATTTAGATGAAATTTGGCATAGGAATAGTTTATGACCCTGGGAAGGACATAGGATAGGAGTATTTATCCCGGTATTCCCACGAGATCGGGATTTACGCGGGAAAAACCTCCCACGCGAATGAAGTCACGGGCTAAAGCTAGTAAATAAATAAATGTGAAAGTTTGTGAGGATGTATGTATTGTTGCCCTTTCACGCAAAAACTTCTGGATGGATTGAGATGAAACTTTACAGTAATATAGGTTGTACATCAGAATAATACATAGGCTACTTTTTATCCCGGAATTCCCACGGGACCGGTATTTACGCGGTAAAACCCTCCCACGCGTAGGAAGTCGCGAGCAGAAGCTAGTATCTATATAAAATATATGCCTATATATTTTTTATTATCCGGTTAGTGAAATAGTCTAAACGGTGAGTGGGTTATAACAAATCATAGATCAATTGCTGCCACTATTTAAGATACCTACGACAGTATCTTTTTTGATGCTCGTATAGCTGTATTTATTACCGACTGTCAAACGGGATGTCTATCTGTCTGTCTAGTTAAACGTCAGTCGGTTTAAGGAAGGAATATAACATGGGATTTCCAGTCTGCTATAGCAGTAGGTACTTTAATAACCTTAGATAATCCACTGTGCTGTTAATTAAAGTTTAGTGTCTAGACAACTAATTTGAATAACTGGTCCACAAAATTTAACTTTTGTTTTGATTCAGCTAAATCAGTGTTAATTTCATGCATAGAGTGTATAATCCTTCAAGAAACGATATATCTCTTAGATTATGAGTAATCTGTTGACAAAATCATAGTTCTTTATGAAATAATCATTGTTTCAGAAGATAAGAAATTGTTATACACAGTGTATCACCCATGTAGGTACACAATTGACAGGTCCGTTTGTATAGTGGTCAGTGGCCCGACTGCTATGCGCAAGGTCGTGGGTTCGATTCCCACCTAGGACAAATGTTTGTGTGATGAGCACGGTCATTTGTTCTTTGTCTGGGTGTAATTTATCTATAATATGTATGTATTTAGAAATATATATGTATGTTTATCAGTTGTCTAGTACCCATACCACAAGCTCTGCTTAGTTTGGGACTAGATGGCGTTGTGTGGAAAGTTGTGGAATATTATTATTATTTCCTTTATTCAACACGTATCTCAAAAATTACATTTTTAAATATTTTTCTATAAAAACTTACAATAAAAAAACATTTAAAAATATAAAAAATGGCAGTCCATCGGTGTCGGGAGCAGGGTCCAAGCTACCGGTGGTTAGGTCTCCAGAGAAAAGAACCTCCTCACAATGCGAGCTGTATCGAGGAGAACTGCCTTCTGTATCAGGCCCTTTATCCAGCTGTGCAACGCCAGCTTCGACAGATGGTCGTCGAAGCTTTTAGCTATCAGCTATTATTACTATTACTATTTATTATTATTTCCTTTATTACATTTTATGTACATATTATTTACATTTTTAAATATTTCTATAAAACAAAAAAAAAAAACATTTAAAAATATAAAAAACAGTAGCCCACCGGTATCGGGAATAGGGTCCAAGCTACCGGTGGTCAGGGCTCTTGAGAGAGAAACCTCCTAACAATTCGCGCCGTGTCCAGAAGTACTGCTTTCTGGATCAAGCCCTTGATCCAGCTGCCCAACGAGAGCCTCCTAAGATGTTTGTCGAGGCTCTTGGCTATTATGCCATTGGCTGAGACGACTATCGGCACAATGATTGCTGTATCCACATCCCACATGTCAACAACCTCGTGAGCCAAGTCAAGATACTTAATTTGCTTATCTTTCTCGGCTTTCACGAGGTTCTCGTCATGAGGGACCGCTATATCAACAATCACTGTGCGACGCTCTAATCGGTCTATTACCACTATATCAGGCTTATTGGCAACAATAGTCCTGTCAGTGATGATAGACCGATCCCAGTACAGTGTAATATTGCCATTTTCGAGAACTGGGTCGGGCACATACCTATAGTACGGTACTTCTGATTCCACGAGATTGTATTTAAGAGCAAGTTGCTGGTGAACAATCCTAGCTACAAGGTTGTGTCTATGCAAATAGTCTCCGTTAGCCAGACGAGAACAACCGGAGATAATGTGACGAATGGATTCTCCCGGTTTGTGACATGCCCGACATATGTCTACCGTACCATCCTTCACAATATATTTCCGATAGTTATTCGTCATCATAACTTCATCCATAATTGCACAGACAAAACCTTCGGTTTCCCCGAAGAGGTCACCAAAACGTAGCCAGGCTACGGACGCTAACGTATCTACGTCAGACCCATGAAGGGCCCGGTAATAGCGTCCGTGAAGCTCCTTGCTCTGCCATACTTCTCTGCGGTCATTAGTATCTAATACTACAGGTTTGCGCCAATTCTCGGTACCTAAGGAGAGCGGAGTGAGGCCTTTGTCCACCGCTACCACATCTCGATGCATACCCACGTCGGCTTCTAGGAAATATTCCCTAAGGCTGCATACCTCGCGGTTGTGCAGGGTCTTTGCATTTAAAAAGCCACGACCCCCGCACTTCCGCGGGATATACAGCCTCATCACCGATGAACGTGGGTGATGCATTCGATTTGCAGTCAGCGTTGTGCGGACCCGCCTGTCCAAGGCGTCAAGTTCAGTCTGAGTCCATTTGAGTATGCCAAAAGAGTACATCAATACTGGCATGACCCAACCATTGAAGGCACGCACCTTGTTTCCGCCTGATAGAAGACTATTCAGTACTTTATTCAGGCGGCCAAAGAAGCGTTCCTTCAATGACTGTTTAACATAAGCAACATTGATGCCTAGTGCCTCTGACATACCCAAATACTTGTAGGTTTCAGTTGAGCCGAGGGATCTTAGGTGTATGGAATCCGAGAGTTGAGTTCCCACGGATTCCATAATCACTCCTCGCTTTACATGCATGACCGCACATTTGTCCACCCGAAATTCCATCCTGATGGCGCTACTGAAGGTTTCCGTTACCTTCAGTAGCTCCATGAGTTGCAAGTTGTTGGGGGCAAAAAGTTTCAAATCATCCATGAAAAGCAAGTGTGATATGACCTGACCACCTCTTCTCAACTGGTAGCCTTGCCCCGAACCCTCCAGCAGTGTACTGAGAGGGTTGAGAGCCAGACAAAACCACAGTGGGCTCAGACTGTCGCCCTGAAAAATACCACGCTCAATCCTAATCGGTTCGCTGTTTTCCTGGATCTGTCGACATCCTGGATAGCAGAGGACCGTCTTCCATTGCCCCATACATGACTCAAGGAAAGTGCGGAGTATTGGATTTATTTTGTACAACTCCAACACCTTCATGAGCCATGTATGTGGAACCGAGTCATAGGCCTTCTTATAATCTATCCAACATGTCGACAGATTCCTTCGGGAACGACGAACCTGTTGGTTTATGGCAATATCGATTAGGAGAAGCTCCTTAGTACCGTGGGACCCGTTCCTACATCCATTCTGAGAAGCAGACATGATTGAATTTGTATCTATGTGATTATTAATTTTGGCTCTCAGAATGGATGTAAGAACTTTATAGACCGTCGGTAAGCACGTGATCGGTCTATAATTTTTAGGTTCCGAAGTACTGCCTGATTTATGGAGCAGGTGGGTTATTCCTGTAGTTAGGAATTGAGGTAGCGATCCTAGCTCTAGGGCAGACTGGAACTGAGCGGCCAAGCGAGCGTGCGAGCTTAGAAACCATTTTATCCAGAAATTGTGCAGCCCGTCCGGCCCTGGAGATTTCCAGTTGGATAACGGACGGACTGCACGGGTTACATCTTGGGGGCTGATCGTAATTGCCCCCATTTCTGGTATAAGATCGCACGTGCGCCTGATCTCACTCATCCAGTCACCCTCGGTGTGGCTGACAGGCACCGACCAGATGCTGCGCCAGAACGAACACATGGCGTCATCATTCGGTAGGCACGTATCAGTCACACCTTGGTTAGGTCGCTCCCAGGCCCTATAAACCCACCTTTCATTGCTTTGGAATGTGCGATTCTGAGTGTATCGCTCCACCCGCCGCTTATATCGACGAATTCGATTTGCCCATGCATAGACTTTCTGCTTCAGGAAGTCGATACGCTCTGTGACGCGGGTCAGATAATCCCGAGGACTGATATCAGTCCCCGCAAACGCCCGCCTCACAAAGCGCATCACTCTAGGACGAGTGTTGCCCTGCCCGAAGCAGATAAGTTTACCAATGAGTGCTCTAGCCTCAGCAATACGACGTTCGATCCTGCCCTGCCAAGCTGGTACAGCTGGTCGAATAACTCTGTCAGTCTTTGGAAACTTGATATGAGCTACCCGACAAGCCGCTACAGCTGCACAGTATAGGATCGAATGAGTATCGGTGAGGTCTTCACTATTGTCAAAATAATTTGACAGCAGTGAATCTAGAGCACACACTAGCGCCCTATTTTTCTTATGCATGGGTAAACGAGGCAGACGAGGTCTAAGCTCAGGCGGTGTGGAGCGATACTCCCGTAATGCACACTCCAAAGCACTCCTCAATCGTTCATTGCACTGGGTACTCACGGTTATAGCCTCGTCATCATCATCTTCACCGACGTGGTCGGGTCGCGGTGAGATACTGGGTTGTAGTTGCACCGCGGCCAGTGGCGAAGCAGATGAGACACGGCTGCACCGTGATTCGAGGCGTAGTCTATCAAGTACGGCGTCATCCAACATACGGTTACGCTGGATGACCCGCACCTGATCCGACAGTCGTTGGGCCGAAATGTTGACAGCTGGTTCAAGTACCTGAAACAGAGAGAGCATCCGACCACGGTACGCAGTCAGGTTAGTTCCCCCCTCTGTAGCCCCATAGTATGAGCGCATGACGTTCTCATTAATGGATTGAGTCCATCGCATGCGCTGCACACTTCCACCGGCAGCGGGGACCCCATCAGAGGCCGGCGGGCCTCGAAGTCTCATGCTGGCCGGAGGGCGGCCTCTTCCTCGCCGACGCGCAGGTGGTGGTGTGCAGCGCATGCGATGGACTCAATCCATTAATGAGAACGTCATGCGCTCATACTATGGGGCTATTTATTATTATTATTATTACAATTGCCCAAGGTAAAAATCTTCGTTCCAGTAATCGTCTACTACGATTTCACACCGCTCTGGGTTCTTCTACTCCTCACTCTTTCTCCTAACAAAACTCCTTTGGAATACGCTTCCACTGAGTACCAGGTCAGGAACCAGTTCGTTCTCCTTAAAGGTGAGAGGATGCGTTCACATTTAAAAGTTAGTAGAATAGACACGGCATTACAATTTTTTTTACCTCTTTCAAATGTTTTTTCTGACTAATTTAAAGTAGATTTTACAAGGATCTCATTTCTTATTTATTTGCTTAGATTGTATTTGCCTACAATCTAAGCAAATAAATTTATATTGTAATCAATTCTATTGATTTGTTAGGTGTTTTACGTTACAATAACATTATAATTATAATTATGTATGTGTGTGTGTCTACATATGTATGAATTTAGTGTTTCTGTTTGTCTTTTCATTAAATTGCATCTATAATGCTCTGTATCTGCATCAAGGGAAACGAAGTTCAAAAGTGGAACTCAGGGTGAAATTAAACTAGCCAAAGCAGTTTACAGTTGTATGACGATATTTCCACCGAAACGAAAGGATGAAATAAAATGTTTTGTTCTTGTTTAATATTATTTTGAAAAAATAAATATAATATTAGTTCCAGAAAACAACATATTCAAATGTAATTTTTATAATATTAAATTATCACAAGTACACCTTTGTATAAGAACCAGTTTATCATCACACTTAACTTACCAAAAACCTTCACTACACACTACACTTCAAATATTAATACTAAAATAAAAATGTACATAAGTACAGTTATTTATAACCTAGTATATTGACATATATGTGGTTTAACTACATTAAATATGTAAATAGATTTACGAAAAATGAAAATATGTTTGCTTATAATACATAGGATTTATGTTAAATGATGTTAACAGCTTTAATAACTATATTAATACGTAAAGAAAAAAAAACTATGGTAGGTATTCTTTCTGTCCTTACTTATACTATAAGCTAGTTATGACTAGCTTAGGGTTTGTGGAAAGCATATAAGTAATATTAATTGACTCACAATTAATATTATGTCAAAATTTTCTTTTATATCTCTAAATGACAAGGTATCGTGAGCCACATTTGGATTCAGTTTGAACCAATGACGTATTATAATAGACGCGTCTTAGGCCGTGCGCGCACTGCCTTGCGGTGGCCGCAATTCCGGTAGTTCTACCGCACCGGTAGACTCACCGCAGTGCGCGCACTTCTATGGCACTCCATACTTCACAAATTTTGCGGTGTGGTAGAACTACCGGAATTGCGGTACCGCAAAATTTGTGAAGTATGGAGTGTCATAGAAGTGCGCGCACTGCGGTGAGTCTACCGGTGCGGTAGAACTACCGGAATTGCGGCCACCGCAAGGCAGTGCGCGCACGGCCTTATTCCCACAAAACACCTCTCAAAAACGGCACGAAACACACACATAGAGAATTACTATCTAATACGTGTAAAGAAAGGGACAGAAAATAAATGCCATCTTTAGGTACACCTGATGTTAGAGAGAGATGAATATACATCTTTAGTTAACAACCTCCCCTAACGTCACGTGACTGACTTCATTCATACGCTAGCCGCCATTAGCCGTGTAGAAAAATTAAAATTAAAAATGTATTTCTGTTGATATTTACCTATGAAATGACACATTTTGACCTCTCACGGAAGCAGTATAATTAGTGCAACGTCTGAAAACACAGAAAGGCATGTTTTTTTCCTAATTTACTTTTAAAACACATTTTTTCTTAAGATGTGTAGTGTCGCGATCGCGACACAGGTTCGTGCGTAACTAAACAGACACGAGGCACTTACCTTGATTTCAACTTGCCATTTTAGACCGCGGACAACGTATCTATAGTTTATTATATATCTTTGGTTTGAACGAAATAAGCTTCAAATTCTTGCACTGTTTGGCCACGTCCACTCAAAACTGTACGTGTATGTGTTTAACTAATACATCTTTCTCCCCGTGAGTTTACTACTACGGATTGTATGGATTTCAAAAGAGTTATCCCTCCATCTCTTTTTTACTATCGGTCTACCCGACTGTCCACACTTGGTTGATATACAGTCTTGTCATACTAAACGTTTCTCTGCTACATTTAGTGTGCGCACGGCCATGGTGTGGAACTCTCTGCCAGCATTTGTGTTCCCTACTACTTATAACTCGTCAGCCTTTAAAGTAAGAGTAAACAAGCATCTTCTGGGCTCACTCGTTCCATCGTAGACCTCATCTAGAGCTTACCATCAGGCCTAATTGGGGTTAAGAGCGGGCTCATTCGTAATTAAAAAAAAAAAAACTTGGGAGGTGTCAAGGGACACCCGGGTGGAACGAAGTTCCTTTCGATTAATTAGTGAAGGAATTGTAATATCCTTTTTTTAAAGTTATAATAATATTTTTTTATTATTAATAAAGAAAGAAAGAAAGAAAATAAAAAAAATGAACGAAAGTCGAAACGAAAATATCTGGCTTGCTTTCTATAAGAGAGAGAGAGAGAGACAGACAGAGAAACATGCGCACGCCGCACGGCTTATAATAGCTTACTATAGCAAAAAGTGTCGTTACAACTTTTCGTCTTAATTTTTTTCTGTCTAGCCCCCTTTCGCAACGCGCGATAAGGAATATCGTTCCAATACTTTGAATTCCAAGTTTGTTTCGATGTTTCTTTTAAGGGTAGTCAGCTAAAAAACAGCGGCCTTATCTTTTTTTTTGGTTGGGAAAATCATCGAATGACTTCTTCCGCTCTGGGTTAAGCGGAAGGGCGTGTCAGACTTCTACTGACTAAAAAAGTTTTACAAAACATGACGTGTACAAATGATTTAAGGCTGCTGTCTCGAAAAAAGCTTGAAAAAAGCATTCAGATGAAGCAACTTTTCGTCGGCAATTACAGAGAAATTACATCTGAAAAAAATTGTTAGTCATCTACATGGTATGAACCGTAATTTGGTTTAGCCACAATTTTTCTATCGGTATCACATAATAAGAAAAAAAAATGCCAAATCACCTCCAAATCATTGAGATGAAACCATTTTACTCCTTAATTTCTTATCAAAAGAGTATAAAAAATATACTACTGCTTTGCAATACAAATGAAAATAATTTGGTTTAGTTACTTTTTACAAACATGTATTATTTTTATTGCAATAAATTAAAAATGCGTCCAATTAAAGACTGCGTTTACATCACCCCCGCACTCGTCCACAAATTCAGTGCGGGGCGCATTGTGTTGCTAGGTGGACGTACGTCGCGTTGCGAGAGCTCAAGCACTACGAAATAATATCGTAAAATATTACTGCAAAAATTAGTTTTGTAAATAGTGGAATAGCTTTTTAACCGACTTTAGAAAAAGGAGGAGGTTCTCAATTCGTCTTGAACTTTTTTTTATGATGTTACTCATTACTCGCAGATGGCTGGACCGATTTGGAAAATTCTTTTTTTGTTTGAAAGAATATACATTCTAGTTAGTTCTATTGTCGTCACGTTTGGATCTGATGATGAAATCATGGAGAAATCGAGGGAACTCTTCAAATATTATAGGCATAACTATAGCGTTTTGGGTATTTCTTATAGGACCTTGTTTAGTTTCTCTCAAAAAGCACCATTTGAGGAAGTGGAACTGATGACGAAGACCCCAGATGGCCATCGAAACTACTCAATAATAAGTATTTCGTGGATTGCGATTAGATTACTTGAATATAGATGTTAAGCACTTTATGCTCGTCACAATGCATATGGTGAAGTAGAGCTGATAGTGATGTACCAGGAGAACTCCTCAAAAATTAACGGCTCTGCACCGGGAAAAGCGATATTTTGTAAAAAGTGATAAGTAGTTGACATTTTGGCTTTTGTAACTAGATAAGTTACAAACCGACCCACTAAAAAGCGTGAAATAAAACTTATTATCAAAAAGTTGAACCGACTTTCGATTCGTCAAAAAGTTTTATTTCTGATTCTTGTTTATAAGTTAAAAAGTATTCTATGTATCTATAAGTAGTGTTAGTGTTATAAACTCATAGTATTTTACAGTTTTAGTAGTGTTTAAATTTAGTTTGTAAAACATGGGAATAAGCAGAAACGAATGAAGAGAGGTCTAAAAAAATATTACAAACAAAAGGTTATACATTTATTATCAAGGTAAGTTTAAAGTTTTATCTACATATTTCATTATAAACTATCACTTTACTTACCTCGCATAAAAGTAGATAGCACAGAGTAAACGGACAGAGGGTAAGCTTCATACAACTGCGCTATGATAGGTACACTACTACAAGCAAGGCGCGTGTGTGCGCTTCGTCTGAGCGAGGCCTGGCTTGAGCCGATATGCACCGGTTTCTCTTCGTACGGACGAAGCCGCCAGTTGAGATAGAGAGATAGAGTTAAGATAATGTACAAGAGAAAGAAGAAAACGACAAAGAGAAGGAAATAGAACTAAGGAAAGAAAAATAGATTGATGAGAAAAATGAAGAAAACGAGAACGAAGAAGGACGAAAAGAAAACATAGAACAAGATTTTATATGGCTATCAATATTTCTAAAAATAAATGTATGTGAACACGGAGAAATAAATGAGGACGAAGAAGTTCAACCAACCAAAAGAATAAAAATACTTGGTGAAAGAAAGTTAAATTTCAGTGAATTTTAGTTATAATCTATTTGTTTATAAAAAATGAAACAAATAATATGACATACACTAGTAATAATTATACTACCTATCTACCTTACTCTAAGTTCTTACCTACATACCTACCTTACCTACCTACCTACCATTTTTCTCTTAATAGAAACCTTTCTCAGACTATAACGAATATTCGAAAAAAAAATCCGTATTGGTCCAGCCATTCCTGAGTTTTGCGCTTAGCCACACATTTAGCCATTAATTTTTATTTATATATAATTAAGTTAAAAAGATACATCAAGTTGTTTACCTCATGTTTCGAGCCAGGCTGATCTATAATAGAGGTATAGTTTCTACAGTACATACTCAAAGTGCATCTATATCAATAGATAATAAATAAAAACAAAATTTGACCACTTTTGATGAGGTACAAATAAAAATGAATTTAACTTTCACGATGACTTGACCTTCTGTGATTTCGATACTCTGTGCCGAGACTAGGCGAAGCGACGACGCATGCCGGCGGCGCAGGCGCGGGCCGAGCGCGCCTCTCTTTTCTGTTGCATGCGGGTAGCGGAGAGCTGCGCGGAGTGACGCGCGGAGAGGGGTCGTTAGCTCCGCCCAAATGGTCAAGGTTATTGGCATGAATACAAGCCTTAATAAAAAATACATTTATCATTTTATCAGAAAGAAAACGCATTACTATTTACAAAGTACCGATGAGGGGACTCATTCATGTGCAAATGTGCATTATAGGTTATCTGCCATCACTAGCTACTCACGATTTGACCTTTGTTCGACCTGTGTGCTTAGTATGAGTTTGAAATACTTTTGTCGTTTTCGAAAACTATCGCTTTGTCTCGTTCACACGTACCAGATTAGTGTGAAAGAGACAAAGCTATAGTTTTCAAACACGATAATAGTATCGCAAACTCATACTAAGGCCGCTGGTGATTGAAATTGTTGCTTATGAACGTCTATTTTACGTGTTATGGAACATTTTGTATGATATAGGCTGTTGTATGTAACGCAAGGGCAGCTAAAGGAATAGAGTGGGTTTTTAGTCTCAGATAGAAGTCTGACACACCCTTCCGCTTCACCCAGAGCGGGAGAACTGGAGAAGTCATTCGATAACTTTCCCACATAAACTCCTGTTCACTCAAATTCGATTTATGAGGCAGAGTTGTGGGCAGACTGGCAGAGCACTTATATCTTCCTACACAACAATTTACTTATTTTAAAATTGAATGCGCTCTCATTTCTAATGGCGAGCTTTATGCCGTAGCAAATACGTACTGGTAGGCAATTTTTTATCTAAAAAAGTACGTTTTTTTTCACGCTTATGTCAGAAACGGCTTCTTCAAAAATAAGTATCACCTTTATTTCTGTTCCATCTTACTGTTTAATACATTAAAGGTTTAATAAAAAAATTTTTTAGAAAAAAATAGAACCGACTTCTATTTAAAACACTACAAAGGCAAAAATAACTTTAATTTCGGTAGTCGGTGTCATTTGTTTTGTATTTTCTTTTTTTTGACACCGCCTTCCGAAATTAAAGTTATTTTTGCCTTTGTAGTGTTTTAAATAGAAGTCGGTTCTCTTTTTTGATAAAAAAATCTTTCACGCTTTTTAGTCGATTTGTAATTTATCTAGTTACAAAAGCCAAAATGTCAACTACTAATCACCTTTTACAAAATATTACTTTTCCCGGTGCAGAGCCGTAATTTTTTGAGGAGTTTTCCTGGTACATCACCATCAGCTCTACTTCACCATATGCATTGTGACGAGCATAAAGTGCTTAACATCTATATTGAAGTAATCTAATCGCAATCCACGAAATACTTATTATTGAGTAGTTTCGGTGGCCATCTGGGGTCTTCATCATCAGTTCCACTTCCTCAAATGGTGCTTTTCGAGAGCAACTGCATAAGGTACTATAAGAAATACCCACAACGGGTACGGCTATAGGTATGCCTATAATATTTGAAGAGTTCCCTCGATTTCTCCATGATCCCATCATCAGATCCAAAGAACCTCCCCCTTTTTTTTGAAGTCGGTTAAAACTACGGTTTTATTTTTGAGAATAACATAAACAAACTATTTAATTAATATAAATACATGTGTCTAAACTGTATAGAGGTATAATATAACGTATAAAATTATTCGCATAAAGAAACAAAAGTATGAATTTACATAAATCTAATTGATAATGTGTGTGATGCCGATGACACTGCAAACCTCAACGAAGCAGTGATTTATTTCTCTTTTCTTATTCTTCAAAATCATGACACAATGGCTTATCAGATCTGGATAAAATTTCGATTATTGTCTGAAATACCACATCTTGGGTACTTCAGACACATCTAACGGAAAACGAACGAGGAATTTTTTTCACGTAGTCACGGGTAATAGCTAGTCTGTAATAAACTCAAGAATAATATCACTATCTATAATAAAAAAAATTGGTAGTAGTAACTACGCAAAATAACTTTGTTTTTCATAGTGTTTACATGAAATACAAAGTTATGTTTGTGTCCCGGTAATGGGAACGTAAGAGCCTGAATTATTATAATAAAAACATAATAGGCATCTGTAGTTGCTATTTTCTCTACTTCCATTATAAATAGATGCATCATGTAATTCTTGGAAATTATTAATAGTTTCTTACAACGGGCTCATCGGCGAACCGTTGCTTGCCTGTCGGTTTTCTATAGATTGTACTTCGGGGAGTGTGCGCAGGAGCTCCATAACCTGATTCCTCTATCTCCATTTCACTACCGGTCTACCAGACGCACGTCTGCGTACCATCCTCACTTGGTTGATATACCGTCTTGTCGTACCAAGCGCTTCTCCTCCTCGTTTATTCTGCGCACAGCCAAGTTGTGGAATTCTCTGCCGGCTTCTGTGTTCCCTGCCACTTACGAGTATGACCTTTCAACCTTTAAAGCAAGAGTAAATAGGCATCATCTGGGCTCGCATTTCACGTTTAAAGCGTTGAGAAAATACCCCTGGTTTCCTTAAATAATAAATGAAGTGAAGTGGCTATTTAGGTAGGCACTAGTTTTTAAAAAGTCCATGATGTCTTTACCCACCCCAAAAATATATACATTATGGATGTTAAAAATGAGCCAAGTTCGTCACATAAACAATCACAAGGTAACTTTTTAAATGTATTTATATTGATTTTTTTTTTGATAATAGGCTTGCGTTTGGCCACCATTTCATCTGACGGTAAGTGATGATGTGGTCCAAGATGAAACACGCTTACCTAGAAGTAACCTATTCACTCTTGACTTAAAGACCCCTAGGTTATAGCTATCGGGAAACACAGACTCCGGCAGGGAATTCCACTCCTTAGCCGTACGCATAATAAAGGTATTCCCAAAATGTTTAGTGCGTATAGGTGGGATGTCCACCATGAATGTAACCGATAGAAAACCGATAGACTAGCTACTCGTCGCCGATGTCCAAGGCTCTGGAGCTTTGATTCGACTAGTGTCTCGTTGCCAATGAGTCTTTTGGCCCGTTTCTCAATAGACTCAAGCGCATTTAGTTGGTACTTGGCAGATCCATCCCAAAGATGAGAGCAGTACTCCATACACGACCGAACCTGGGCTTGATAGAGATTGAGCAGCTGTTCGGGTGTGAAGTACCGTCTCACCTTTGCTAGGATTCCCAACTTTTTTGATGCTAGTTGAGCCTTAGCCTCGATAAACGGGCCAAAATTGAGGGTAGAAGTTAGTGTTACCCCCAGAAGCTCGATACGATCGGTTATCGGCACGGTTACACCTCGGAAAGTAGGAGCCGGTTCGAATTGACTCCTTTTTGCGGAGAAGAGACACGCCTGAGTCTTAGCTGCAATAAACTTGACCAAGTTGGCATCGCCCCATTCGGAGACAGCCTTCAAGGACAAGTTCAAGCGCCCAACCATGTCCCACGGTGAGACTGGATCTGTGACCCACCAGCACGCGCGTTGGACACATATCTCTCAGCAACTGTGCTGTCGTCTGCATACCCAAAGGTGCCGGGCAAAAGCAGATCATTAATGTGCAGCAAGAATAAAGTTGCTGAGAGAACCGACCCCTGAGGGACCCCGGCATTAATTGCCAATTAGCCAGATGATCAGCCATCAATGACCACTCGAATGGACCGATCTCTCAGGAAGTCTTCAATCCAAACGCAAAGTTGGGTGGGTAAACCGAAAGAAGGTAGCTTAGCAATAAGGCTATCGTGCCAGCCCCTGTCAAAGGCCTTAGAGATGTTAAGGGAGACAGCAAGCGTTTGGCCACCATTTCATCTGACGGTAAGTGATGATGTGGTCCAAGATGAAACACGCTTACCTAGAAGTAACCTTATCACTCTTGAATTAAAGACCTCCAGGTTATGGCTATCAGGAAACACAGATTCCAGCAGGGAATTCCACTCCTTAATCCTCAATGAAAGTATTCCCAAAACAAACTAACTATTCGTTTAAAACCTCGCTTATAAAAAGTATAATCGAAATGGACACGTTCTTTTAACAAATTCTTTCAAAGTATCGGTTCAGTTAGTTGACAAGAGGAAACTAGCCAAATTTGTATGCAAATAGGTCAAACACATTAACAAGGGTACTGAAAATAGGTTGTAATGGTTCGTAATAATCACAACCCATGACCTGCGTGTCACTCTTTTACTTCGTAGATTTCGCTAACTCTGACACGTTACCGTTGCGGATGTGTAAATATTTTTATCTTTAAGAGATGAAGAAGAAAACAGCGATAGGAAGGATTCATCACGATTCTGTTGTGGAAAAGTTGTAGTGCAAGCTCCTGCATCGTTCCTTACCTGTCAAAGCGAAAAAATTAAGATTTTAAATTTTATTATAAAAAAGTTGCACCCGGTTAGGAATTACATCTATCATTTATTTGATCCATGCGGGAATTAAAAGTACGGCCCGCAACGAAGCAGCCAATGGCAAAAACCATTGCGTTAAAATTATTTAATTCGTCATCGCATAGGTCAAAGCGTCAATAAAAAAAAATAGCCTAATGGCTAAAATTCGACACTTGTGATCGAGAAGTCACGGGTTCGAACCCTACCCATGAGACTATTGCATATTACAAGTAAAAACTGTTGTTACATTCGTAAAGCGTTTTGCCTAGCCTAGATAAAGCAAACCCTGCTGTACAAAAACCCAACGTGTTTGCAAGCTCGCCACTCTCCTGCCAAAGGTTATCGGCGGGTCAGCGCATTGCTATAATTATTCCGCATTCGACTGCACTCATTCATTCAGATAATGTACTACACTATAATAATAATTCAACAACAATGTACAACTTTTGCAACGGCTTCCACTTAGTTGCACAAAGGAACTTTTGTTGGATTTGTAAAGAAAGTGTTGCAACTCTCGAGCGATTCTTTGAAAGAACGCATTTAATTGTTTTCACACCAGAGAATTACGGAGTGGATACCACAAAATAGGTTAATTGATGTATAAAAGAAAGCATTGACAACTGTTACTTAATCTAACATATCTTTACTATACGTACTAATATTGTAAAGCGGGAAAGTATTTTTGTTTATTCGCGCTAATCTTCGAAAGTATAGGGTGGATTGAGATGTTTGGTGTGGAAGTAGCTTGGAGCTTGAGGAAGGTAAAAAAATAACCCGACTGCAAAAAAGGGAGGGTAAGGTTTTCATCGTGATAAAGTCTACGGGGGTGAAGACCCGCGCGACTAAAAATATATTTAAAAAAATATATATAAAATATGTAAATTAAACTAAACAAAATTGTCCTCAATGCTATCGGCTATTCAAGAACCCACCTAAGAGACTGGCAGTATTGTCACGTAGTATGGCAATGCCAGTGTCAATCAGCCTTTTCGAAATTTCTTTGAAAAGGCAAATAACACTAGGTATAAATAAACACACGTGACTAGCACTCATTTATTAATATATTTATTCCCCAGCTCAATTCATTACTGACAAATAGTTTGCATAATATGGATCATAATCAAATTCCGTATTCAACAATTCAACCAAGTATGAATAAATAAATAATATTAAATAAACAAACGAAATACTTTTTTAGTTATGTGTGCGATGTATCACAATACATGACCATAGTAAACTTAATAAACAATCGTTACTCATAGCAAATATTTCATACTTTCCACGTTCTTATGACACCGATTACATGAATGTAAGTCAGATAGTTGCCTGTATCTGGCAACTAGATCAATTACTAACATAGACAGGTCATAGATGGCAGACAACGCGTTTTTATGTCTCAACTGATTGCAAACTAATCACTTCAGGTTTACCGATCAGTCAATTAATTAAGACAGTCGGTCTACACTAATGCTTTAGTCATTACGTAAAAGGTAGATTTGTATTTTTTTGTGCTAGTTGAAATTTGGTCATGCAGTCACTTAGAAGTAAACACGTTTTTGAGGATTACTAATTTTGATCACGAAGTAAATTTGTAGCAAGCAGTGTTAATGCATAGCAGCAAGTTTAAAGCCTGAGGAAGGTTATAAACTACCCGTTACCTGACTGCAAAAAGGTAGTTATGTTTTATCAACCGACGACAAAAAGAGGAGGTTATCAATTCGACGCGTATATTTTTTTTTTTTTATGTATGGTCACCGATTACTCGAAGACGGCTGAACCGATTTGGAAAATTCTTTTTTTGATTGAAAGGGTATACTTCGAAATTGGGCCCATTTTCATAAAAGTCAGGATCTGATGATGGGATCCTGGAGAAATCGAGGGAAATCTTCAAATATTATAGGCACACCTATGACGTTTTGGGTATTTATTATAGTAACTTGTGCAGTTGCTTTCAAAAAGTACCATTTGAGGAAGTGGAACTGATGATGAAGACCACAGATGGCCGCCGAAACTACTCAATAATAAGTATTTCGTGGATTGCGATTCGATTACTTGAATATGGATGTTAAGCACTTTATGCTCGTCACAATGCATATGGTGATGTAGAGCTGATGGTGAAGTACCAGGAGAACTCCTCAACAATTAA
Source organism: Tholera decimalis (assembly GCA_943138885.2). Taxonomy (NCBI): domain Eukaryota; kingdom Metazoa; phylum Arthropoda; class Insecta; order Lepidoptera; family Noctuidae; genus Tholera; species Tholera decimalis. Next base: position 12,921,517 of record OW964567.2, on the reverse strand, counting down.
CGGCCCAGCATTGGGAAAAGCAATATTTTGTAAAAGGTTATAAGTAGTTGACATTTAGGCTCTTGTAACTAGGTAAATTAAAAATAGACCAACTAAAAAAAGTGAAATAAAAACTTTTTACCAAAAAATTAAACCGACTCCCAAAAAACACTGCAAAGTGAAAAATAACTTTAATTTCGGAAGTCGGTGCCAAAAACGAAAATACAAAACTAAAGACACCAACTACCGAAATTAAAGTTATTTTTCACTTTGCAGTGTTTTTTGGGAGTCGGTTTAATTTTTTGGTAAAAAGCTTTTCACGATAAAGTCGAAGCCGCGCGACGTCTAGTTTATTTATGCATCTCTGGTGTTATGAGAAAATACAGCCCTATTGGTTTGAGCCGTTCTGACCTCCCAAAGCTAAAAAACAGTAAATGATTATAGAAAGACATGGCTACAGTCCCTATCTATCTGCCAGAACCTACATTATGTCAAGACGCTTTAAGCTACAAATCCCATTCAAATTAGATTTAGTCAAAGTCCTAGTACGTCGTCCAGCTGCGGTCAACCAAGGTCTCGTTACGTAACACTATGGTTAATTCATGTGTGCAGAACGCGAAGGAATGTAGTACTCATTTTATGCTCTATGGTGTAGTGCAGGAGCTAGGTGTTAAGAGGTGTTCCCATTGAGATAGGAAAAGTACCTATGGTATGTACCTTTCCAAGTCAGTGGGTGTTCCCCATCTGAAATGATATTAAAAAACTTTGAGACTGTATTTACTTATGACTCTTAAAATCATCTTTGTTAGTAAAATTTTTATGCTCAATTTTATTTGATGAATGTAATAATCTATACAAATCTGTAAAAGACATTGGGAACTTTACTATGGGAAAAATCCCCATGTCGGACAAAGATGAAACGTACTTTATTTCAAAGCTTCATACCTGTAGGTATGTTTACTTAAAGCGCTATGTTGTGACATATGAGAATTCTGAGGTATGATGAGTCTAAGTTGGTTGGCCCGCAGAAGGCGCACAGGGCGTCGCCAGAGGGCAGACAATGCACTCTGGCGGCCCCCCTAAATGGGTCCAGGGACGGTGGGCTTGGGGATACCCACCGTCCCCTATAACACGAGACCCGAGGTGGCGGCGCGTTTTGTTCCACGCGCGCCCTTCTCAGAAGTTACAGGGGCGCCAAACACCTCACTCTCCCCAATTATAAAAAAAAAAGATGGGGCCTGCAGAGGCGGGCCGGCACTAGTCGGGGGCCGCGATGTTGAATACTTATGCGTTCCCGCAGCCCCCGGCGCATGTGTACGAAGGAACACGGGGTGGTTTTAGTCAGTTAAGAGTCTGACAGACCCCTTCGCCCGCCCCAGGGCGGAGGACATCCATGAGGATTTCCACCTCGGAACAACAAAAAAAGGTCTAGCTGTTTGTGTATGTGAGTTTAAATGTTTGTAAACGCACCCACAATGCAGGAGAAATTCCTAGTGCGGGGCAATGTTCTTTTAATAAAAAAAATTAAGTCTAAAACAACCAGATTGAACAAAGGCTAAATAAAAAGAGGAGTTATATAATAATAGGCTTTTGACCTGACTAGACACTGCCGGGCCGCAGTGCGCATTATCATAGCTAAATAGCTATGATAATGCGCTAATAATAATAAAAATTAATAATATCATCACAAAAAATACGCCATATCCAAATTATTTGGCCAAAGGCTTTGGCGTATTTTTTGTGATGATATTATTAATTTTTTTTAGGTGTAATGTAAAGTGTAAAAGTAAAAATACTAAAGTATTGAAACCTTATTTTTTCAATATTCCCATATGTTACAGGAAAAAAAATGCACGGCAATGAAGTGGATAATAGTATCTATCATTTGTGATAGGTTTCGTTTGTGTCCGCTACTTTTCGAAAAGCGGGGCAGAAAGTTCCCAATGTCTTTTGTTTTTAAGTTTGAATGTAGGGGGTAATCTTCAAAACTAATGATCTAATTCTAAAAATTATTTCTTTGGTAATATGGTCCATTATTTGGTGATTTCTACAACTATATATTACTATAAATTAATTCGAAATCCACGTAAACGAAGTTGCAAGCGAAGTGTTGTTAATATTTCATAATTCTGCCTATTAAGTTCCTAGTGCTGGGACACTGGCCTCTTCTCAGTGAGAGGGAATGGTGCGGATTGGTGGTTGTCACATGTCAAGTACGGGGGCAAAAGACAAGTTGATAACATTTATTAATAGTTAAAATTGTATATTAATCTTTCTTATCTTACGCATACGATTAGTTAATTAGAAGTTTACCTTTATAAATATCGCCTATGTGTTATTCTGCACAGTGTTATTGTATGTAACGTTTCTTAAAATCCAATACTGACCCGGTTGGCATAATGACTGGGTGATAGGCTGCCAGGCCAGGTATCGAGGGTTCGATTTCCGGTCGTATCAAATATTTGTATGCCCTACAGATGATTTTTCCGGGTCTGTCTATTTGTGTGTGTGCAAAACATACCTACGAAATAGGTGAGTATAGACAGCATTTCTTTTTAAAGAAAACAGTAAATAAAATAGGTTTTGCGTAAATTTATTTTTATAAATATATAGTTTATACAACGTGTAACGGAAAGGGTATATACATACCAAGGGCACGGCTTCTTTGGGTAATATCAAACGATATTGAAAGGGTTTTTTAATCCTATCTCTACATGTTCGGAAGTAATGAGACCGACAAAAGAACACCGCCTGTACGGTAGGCTACTACAGTACTAGGCGCACAGAATTACGGAAGAGATTTATCGTGATATTTGCAAGTAACGTGGAAAGTTATTGACCTACATAGTGTGGTGACACGTTTGTTATGATTTCAATTTAAGAAACTTACGAAACCGAAAATTTGGTATCAATTTTTAGAGTATTTTATTTTGAGTTGAAACCCTTCAAATATCGTTTGATATCATCCAAAGAAGCTGTGCTCTTGGTATGTATATACTCTTTCCGTTACACGTTGTATAAAGAGCTTGGTATAGAGAATAATAGCCGTACGGGTCCTTCTGCAAGGTTAAGCAACGCTTGCCAAAGTTGGTCCGTGAATGGGTAAACATCTTATCATATCAAGATTTGTCCATGCCTCGGAAAACATGTTAAGCCGTTAGTCCAGGCTAATTTGAGAAGCCAGAAAATCTACACCAGTCTTGCAAGGGATAATGTGTTACCCAGCTATTGGTTTGTGGAGGTCAGTGCTCAGAATTAGACAGGAAGCCGACTAGGACATATTTGTGGAAAGGCTACGCAGATCATAATCACATCGGATGGTTATATCCTCACAAACTGTTACTAAAAGATTAGTTAGATTTGAATTACTTCCGACTTATATTATACTTAAAATCTATACTAATATTATAAAACGGAAAAGTTTGTTTGTTTGTTTGTTTGCTTGCTTGAACGCGCTAATCTTCGAAAGTAATGGGTGGATTTGGATGCAATTTGGTACAGAAGTAGCTTGAAGCTTGAGGAAGGTTATAGGCTACTTTTTACGCGACTGCAAAAAAGGAGAGTTATGTTTTACCGTGATAGAATCCACGGGAGCGAAGCCCCGCGTGAGTACTAGTATAATAGAAGTCGGTTATGAATACTTTCACCATCCCGTACTAAATTGAATGCAGAAAATCCACACCATCACCTCTGGTTTATATCGGAAATAGCAAGGTTGCTTTAAACCACAAAATCAACGTCACGGATAAAGCTATGTATTTTATCAACCCAAAGACGTGTGCCAATAAATCAATCTGCAAGTTGGCTGATATTGACGTGACTAAGATTAATTTATAATATTTCAAAAACTGCGTTGATTGGCAGTAGTGTGGACGTCGTGGTTGACTATATAATGTGTTAGACTTGGCAAAAACAGTTCTTGAGTGGCTTTTAATCAATTTAAAAACCGGTTAAAACGGTTTGAACTGCAAAACTATCTAAAACAGAGAGTTAAACTCTTTGTATTAGATAAATTCGGGTATGCTTACCTATCTATAGCTTGTAATGCCTAGATACGGTGGTCTACCAGCGCAATTTTCAAGCATCCATTTAGAACCACTAATTCATCCTGTCTATATAAACAAACAAATTAATATAAGAGATAAAAGATCCTGTTATTTATTTATGTATCTTAGTTCAAAAATATTTATATAAATCAAAATATATGCACATGCAGAAGGGATGCAATATTTTTAACGCTACATATATTTTAAATTACTAGCCGTTGCCCGCGACTTAAATTCGCGTGGGAAGTTTTTCCCGTGTAAATCCCGATCCCGTAGGATTTTCACAAAATCCCGTCTTAGCGAGCACCTACGTCCTAAAATGAACTCCCATGCAAAAATTTACACACTTGTACCTTTCGCTTTTATACAATGTTTAACGGAAACCCCATATCTATCCAAAAGGGCTGAAGACAACATCTGGTATGGAGTTTCTATGCACAGTTTCAGCTCAAAATAACTGACTCAAAGAATTGATACCAAATTATCGGTTTCATATATTTCTTGAATACCAATCATAACAAACGTGTCACAGCACTACGAGGGTCAATAACTTTCCACGTCACTTGCCAATTACACGATAATTCTCTTCGTTCTTCTTAATTTGAAAAATTCGGTCTCTGGTATCAGTGTATTGGTATTTGTAATAAGTTCTACACACGTAGACTTAGGATTACAAAACCCTTGCCTTATCGTTTGTTATCAATTATCATCTAAAGAAACCATGCACTTGGTATGTATATACCCTTTAAATTACACGTTGTATAGATATATCCTTTCGCGTGTCTTAAGTTACACAGTTCGACATAAGAAAAAAATGCTCCAAATGTCGGACTGTTACACTTAAGGGCTTGGTCAGGATTGGTCGAGATTGGTCGATAAATATCTGTGGTTGTGTTGCAAGTAGCTCTCCTCCCCGACCTTTGCCAAACGAGCCAGCCCGCGATACTGAGCCAGTAGCAATAAATACTCCCCTAAATATGACTCAGCCTGTCCCTTTGCTGCCCTCCCAAAATGACCCCGCTATGCCGAGGCCCGTACTCCACAGGGAGTGCCCTTAGCGTGCGGTCATTAGTTGTAAATAAAATTTTAGTTTGTAAGCCCTGGCTGGGGGCCTTTAATTTAATTATTAGAGGTCACCACAGGAAAGACCGGTTAAGTAGTACATTAGCCTTAGAGAGCTAAACTACGAGTGGCCCTACCTAAAAAAAAAAAATAAAAAAAATTGCAAGTAGCAATACGTTCTGCATACACCGCTAAAATGAACGAAAAAAAATGTTTACAAAATGCATCTGTGGTTTTTGTTGTGACGCCGCAGACTTTTTCGTTGTGTTATCATTTTATCAAATAGTTTTTATTACTTTTTACAGTGTCTAAGTGGAATAATTTGTGTTAACATTGCCTACACATTATTGTGTTATCGTATTCGTCGTTTACGTTATCGTCTTTTTTCGTGAATATTTGTTTTTCGTGTGTATGACTTCGAATGTGAGTGAAAATTATAAAAGTGAAAATATATCACATCACTGCGAGATAAGGTCAGTTTTATTTGCTTATTGAATGATATAGAAAGTTAAATATACTCATAACGAAGCCAGGAAGGTATAATATATACCAAGATAATGGTCATAAATTGCCGATTTATGATTTTTTCTGAAGTCCTACCCAAAAATCAAAACGTACATTCAACATGCGACACGCGAAAGGTTAAAGAAGGTAGATTAGATTAGTTTGGTATGGCATTCCGCAAAGTAACGCCTGATTCCATCTGTATATTTAGGTACCGTTGGTTCCGACTATCTCGCCGGCGACAATGCATTGCATGCGAATTGCTAATCTAATATTACTGAGTGGTCGGTGAGTCAACATCTCTTGAGGATCCTGCAAAGTAACTTTGCGCACTTTGTGACATTACGCAATAACTAAAAAGACTACCTTCCTCCCTATAAGAAAACATAAGATAAGATAGACCCCTAAATCGCCTTATGTAATAACTGGATGGACCCATACAAGTCAACATGATATGGTTTTCAATTCAATCTGTCTCCCAAACTACTTGCTCGCCGTCACATATACAATTATCGTGTTGACAGTACCAACACACATCGTGGGCTATTTGCCATCACATCTTGATTGTTTATTGTGACTGTATGTACATAAGGTATGTAATACCTAAATACTATAGCCTCGTTATTCCAGAGGTCTTTATTGCGAAAGCTGAGTATGAAGTCTCAGGATCGATCCTTGGGTCAGGCAAAGTGCTATTGAGTGTTTCTGTTACAAATTTCTCCGTAGTAGCTTGGAATTTGGGAGATGGCAGTGTGATACCCTTGGGGGTGTTTTGTTGCAGGTTAAGTTGTTGGTACTGCTCCTGATCTCTCTCCTCTCTCTCCGATCCCCTCCAATTGACGTCCCATCGGATTATGGGAGTAAAGGAACAAAGAGCACCTGGTACCTGCGCATATTCTTGTGCACTATAATCTCCTGCGCAGATAGCTAAATTCCGCTGACATTCGCTGCCGTGGCCGAAATCAGTCAGCAGAACTATTTCATTTACAATACCTAAGTAAACAAGCTTTACCTACCTAATTATTATTCTCTTAGTGTTTACGTACGGTATGCAGGAAATAAACTCGCTTATTGTCTACATTTTATGTTTTGATTCCCTTATAATTGACTAGATACGCCCGCGACTATGTTCACGCGGAAGTCTATTTTACTATCGATGTTTTTTTTTTCAGCGTAAATCCTGATCCCGCAAGAATTCCGGGATAAAAATCTATTTGTTTTCCTATGAGCTACTCTATCCTCCAGTCCTATTAAAGGGTTGGTTCAGCTGTTACAGAGATCAGCCAGGTCAAACAGAAATACACAACAATTTCAAGACATTTGTTTGTGTTTTAGTCTTAAAAGTAACTAGAATAATTTTAGAGCACACAGTTATTTTGAAATCACAGACACTTTAATTTTATTTATATGTAAGTAAAGATTCAACGTTGAATGTTTTAATTCGTCGATTAATCAGCATGTTTGTTCTGCATAATGTCACGGAGAGGTAATTTGGACGCTACCCAACAATCATTTACGACGTTGAGTAGACGTTTTGGTGGCAACTTAATATTATTTAGTATTATCGTATAAATGTCATAAGGACGTTTACTCGACGGCATTAGGGCCCATTTTATTCAACTAAAGGCTCTAAGAGTTTCGTGTAACAGTCATATAAATACCTACTTCGTCGCATAGTAGTCTTAAACACGTCGGCGATTTGACTACATGTCATGTAATGATGGCTGTCGCGGCGTGTATTCGACTTCGTGTCGAATAATGACACACAATATGACTTTCATATAATGTTATCGTTGTGTTATTGTCATTTAAAGATGATGCTTATATTGAACTAATTGTATTAAAACAGATTATATCACGTTAATATAATATGGCAGTGTTTTTGACAGCTGAGTTAATATTGCATTTTTTCTTTGATGATTGAGGTGATAAAACCATTTCATCAGTTGTAAACCATTGTGCAATCAAGTTTACTGATTAATGTGAGGTAAGTTTGTGACAAATTTTTTATGCGCTTTTAAAATTTTAATGTTTTCACACATTTTTATTAATAATTTATTAAGTGACTGGATTATATGACAACTATATGACTTCCCGACCTATAAACTACATGTTCATTGTAAATGTGTACGACATGACAGTTGATTTAGGAATCAATAATAAAATAATAAACGCCTAGATAACGTAGTTCAAAGAATTTATATTTTAAGAACAGAAGGACTTGCGTGACATATAATTTAGTTAAGTCTTAATAACTCTTTTGTTTTAGGTAAACCCCACAATGATCTATAATTATGCGGATGTTGATAAGTTTTTATCAAAGATGGACTTCATTGAAGTGATACGCGTACATTTGAAATGGCCATGGACATGAACTCATTTCATATTTTGTTCTCTTTGTTATGGATGTGGTTTCCAGATAGTCCGTAGAAATAGACCGTTTCATTTTGTTTTGACAGACAACAATGTGAATAATGTATTACGGTACGGTTTATTTTGGTGCCCCCATTGCAAATATTTTGCTATCTATAATCATTTCCCAGAAGACGAATGCGAATATTGCAATTAGTCAAAGTTAATCATACCTACCTTATTTATATTTCAATCATTAAATAAATTGTAAGGATTTTGGAAACACGCTTCTGCTTAATAGGTAATACTTATTATATTTTACTAGTACTTATTGGTAAAAGAGTTAAAAAATCTCTACAGTTGTAATTATTTTCACGTCTCTCACACAATTAGCTCTAAAAACTGAGCTTACCATTTTTCATAACTTTTATTTGTTATGCTAGAAAATTTACAATTATAATTTATTAAAAGTTAGTAGCGTAATTTATCTGTTGAATCCGAATAGAGTTTTAACTAGTATCCCGAGTCACTAGATGGCGCACTGTACTTAGACGGAGCCAATATGTCGCTCTCGCTCGCCTTTTAGGCCGGGCGATGCCGTGATGTCTCGATTGCAGGAATATCTCCTCTAACACGCAGAATCTACCTTTGCTGCTCGCTCACGCACTTTCGCTTAGTCAGTCAGTTGTAGTAGGTCGGTAATAGCAAGTGGGTGCATGGCTCTTATTTTAAGCAACCGAAATTATCCATTAGGTATCAACAAAACATGATACCTATGTACAATTATTAAAGTGCTAATGTCATCAGACAGGCCTGTTGGTCTAGTGGTCAGTGGCCCTGACTGCTATGCACAAGGTCGTGGGTTCGATTCCCACCCAGGACAAATGTTTGTGTGATGAGCACGATCATTTGTTCTTTGTCTGGGTGTAATTTATCTATAATATGTATGTATTTAGAAATATATATGTATGTTTATCAGTTGTCTGTTATCTAGTACTCATAGCACAAGCTCTGCTTATTTTGGGACTAGATGGCATTGTGTGAAAGTTGTGGAATTATTAATGTTTTATTTTTAATAATATAGTTTTAGAGACTACTAGAATAGCTTTTACTTAGTAAGTTTTTGTTGTCCTTAATAACTTGTTTACTTATTTTTTAGCAAAATGCCATAATGGAGATCACAGAAAATGGTAAATCTTTATTAACAACTGTGCCAGCACAATGGGAACAACGTGGAACATTACATTGGCCACGAAAGAATGAGGCTATATTGATAAAGGCTGAGGATTCTGTACCAGAAATAAATTGGAAATCGATGCCGTGTATCCTGAAGCAAAATAATATTTCCAATTATAAAAGTTCCGAACAACAAATCGCTCTTATGTTGGATATGTCCGACACGGATACGGACCAGGAGATCACTGCAAAAACCCAACAACCTAAAAAATCGACCGCACAAATTAATTTGAACGACCTGGTAACTGACTGTCTATCTGTAAGTTTATCAACCTTACAAGATATTTATATTTCCGTCATTAGGATCTCAACCCCGAAGGAATCAGTCTTAGAGCATTTTATATCCTAAATTAATATAAATGTTAAAGGGACTTTGTTTGTTTGTTACTCTTTCATGCTTAAATCGTTGAACTGATTACAACGAAATTTGGTATCGAAATAGATTGAGACCCTGGGAAGGACATGGGACAGTTTTTATTATAAAATTATCATCAAAGAGGGGTAGAATTGTGTATGAAGTATTAATTTCATACGGACAAAATCGTGGGCAAAAGTTAGTTAATAATAATCTTGTCTTCCTTACTCTTTAATGCAGTTAATCTAGTTAATATATAAATGGAAAAGTATGTTATTTTTTACTTCTTCACGTTTAAACTGCTGAACCCATTTAAATTATATTTGGTATGGAAATAGTTTGAGACCCTGGGAAAGACATAGGATTTTATTCCAGAAATCATCACTAAAGGGAAGTTTGTATAAAATTTCGATTCCACACGGACGCTTATGATTTACATTTTGTTTGTTTTAGGAAAATACCAGTGGTGTTGAGTTAATTGATCAAAATGCCAGTTTTGATATTACACCACATTCTTTTCAAGCCTTTGGGGTGATAGAATTACCATATGATCAATCCACTGAGACCCAATCCCAGAAATTAGTGCAAAAAAACTGGACAGCATAGCACAAAAGCTCGACCATTTATTAGGTGTAGCATTTTGGTTAAATTGATTGGTTAAATTTGCATTTAAATGTGATACGGAACCTTTCTCATTTTCCTCACTCTCAGCTTGAGCTCTATTACTTTGTATTAAAGTACGTGCATGAGGCAAATGATATTTGTTTTTAACTTTTCCACTTTTTTCGATCCATGTTGTACCAAACAGTAAATAAATATTATAAATTTGATTTCAAAATGAAGGAAGTTGTAAGCCTTTAATATGAGTATTAATTAAATAGCGGTCGTATTATCATGATTGTGATACTTTAGGATGTATACAGGTTGCACTCGTAGTAATTATTCGACTTATATATAATGGTTACAAACACTACGTGTAAACAATTATTATCCGTTTAGCAGATGTTTAGATAGTAATTATATGACAAAATTGACAGTACTATGACGTTTATACTACGAAAACGTTTACACGACGAAAAGTTGTATATGTAAGTTTTATAGATGTCGTCGTAGACGCTATTATATGACGGTTGTATAAAAAAGTCAAAATAACGTCTATATGATATATTTGTACGACAAAAACCGTATATGACTATTCGGATACATAATGCACCAGTACATGACGAAGAGTTATAAAAATTACTGTAAAATAACTTTAATAAGACTCAAGATCATATAAAAGTTTGATTATACGACAAAAATGTTTGCTGGGTATATTCGTCAACAGACACGTGTCATTGTTTTTACACCACGTGAAGTTTGAATTGCGTGTTAGTTTAAATACCTTGAATTCTGATATCAATCTGAGATTAACTGCAATGTTAGCTTAAGAGTAAAATTAGTCTAAAAACGACCAAAATTTCTCTTAACTATGTTTGGGCGACGGATACCTACTTGGAGCGAATGCCTTTATTCCTTCCTAGACCTAATATTTGTTAAAAGAACTTTTATTTACTATTCCTTTATGTGTTCTCTACGACGATTCACGTATCCAATCAATCCTGATGCCTTGTCTAAGATACATTGCCTTACACTTAAATTTTTTATAGTGCAAAAATGGGTACGTATTGCAATACCTAAAATTAAAAGCACTAACGTAAAATAACCTACGTACAAAATCCCTAAAATCTAAATACCTAATGATTGTTTCACCTATATTCAAAATACCGAAAGTTTGAAATGTCAAATGGATATGTTACTGAAGTTCATAAAAATAAAACTTGAAAATCCTACGTACAAAGTTCCAAAATTGGTTTACCTCACCGTTAATTGACCAAAATGAAAAATACCGACCTAATTACCTATGTAAAGTTCAAACTCCAAATAAAAACTCAATTATTATTTTAAATTTTTAATCATATATGAATGCAATAATTGTAATAATACCTACTACAAAAGTAATCAAATAATTATAATTCCTATGCTAATTCATAATCAATGTTAATCATATTTTTATTTTCTTAATTAAGTTAACCGAAAAAAGAAATTTTTTACAAATAAATCAAATAATATTATTGTTCACAAGTAGAAATACCAATTTAACACGGTTTATTTGGGTACGTATTTGCATCATTTTAGGTATTTTGACCATTTGGTATTTGAAATGTTGGTATTATATCAAACTTAGTGTAATGACTGTCGATATTTTAAACAATAGATATTTAGTCCAATCAGTTTTTTAAACTTAGGTAATTCGTAGGTAGGAGTTGCTTAGGTATTTAAAAGCATTAGGTATTTTAGGGATTTTTAACGTAGGTTATTTAATTTTTACATTACTTCTTTTAATTTTAGATATTGCAATACGAACCCGCAAAAATCTTAAATTCTGCGATTTAATCTTCTGCGAAACTTGAAAAAAGAAACAGGAGGTTTTTATAAATTTATTTTTATGGCAATTGCGTCGGGTTTTAACTGCCGATGTAACATCGTAAGAGAAAGAGTTATTTTGCGTGTAAAAGTGACGTAATTTTGTTGTTATTCAGGGGAGGAAAGTTTATATACCTATACCTACCTATATTAATTGCGAGTGCTTTCAGTACGGAGGACAATGTAAATGGTTTTTCCTGGAGATAGTATTGGTAAAAGTGAATAGACTTGGTCGTGGATACGTGTGCGGCTACTCGTAGCGTCGTCGCTCTCATACATGACGCAATAACTTTACAAATGATGGTTTTGTTTATAAGTATGCAGCACGGCAGCACCATGCGTTTTCAGAAGCGTTTAAAGAAAATGAATGGCAAACATGCTTCGCTCTCGTAAAGTCCACGAGAGCACAATGAAAACATAACCCACCTTCTTTTGCAGTCGTGTAAATATTTTTCCTTCTTTATTAATATTCTCTCTTCTATCTTCCTCAAGCTTCGAACTACTTCCACACCAAATTTCATCCAAATCCACCCTGTAGTTTCGAAAATTAACGCATTTAAACAAACAAACTAATATACTTTTCCGCTTTGTAATATTAGTATAGATGAAATATCCGTGATGGCTCACGGACTTATAGGAAACCAATTCACTTCCTTCCCTTCTGGTCATCCAATCCAATCCAAATCCAATTGTCTGGTAGATATCACTGTCTGCCTCTGCGATAAGCTCTCCATGACACTTTTAAAATTTTAAAATCTCACACTACATATTTTGGTAAACAACACTGAATATTCTTCTTCACAACTTAACTCTTATGACAAGGTTTGGTTGTAGAGAAGCAACTAAGTGGTAACGGGTACGACTTGCGAGTCAGAAGAGACAGCAGGTCCTGAGTTCGAACCCAATCTACATTACTGGAATCAAAAGCTCGTAGACATGGTATTATGACTATTATGAGATCCACCAACCTGTACTGGTACCCGCGTGGTGGATTACGGTTGGAATCATCTCATAACCTGTTTCCCAGTAGAGGGAACGTAGTAGGTTACATTATTTTTAACAATTAAAATAATAATAATTTACATTTGATATTTTAAACATTTCAAGGTAATTTCGATTTCTGACACGATTTTTGAGATATTTTAGAACCATTTAGTTGTGGATACGCACTGCTCAATTATTGTGTATTATTATTATTTTATTTGAAAAAATAAACTGTGTTAGTTAACATCGTGTAGTTACTGATTATACAAAAGTAATATTTATGTAGTTTATTTATATTTGTATTATTTATATGATACGAACATATTCAAACATTCTTGTCCTGTATTAAAATAATCAAATATGTACGGTGGCCGGCCCATCAACCTACTCAAATCTGTCAAAATAATTTAATAGATTTACAACTTTATTGCAACATCATAAGGTTCAAACTCAATTGGGTAAATTTGACAGATTTGGATAGCTTGATGTGTTGGCGACTGTACATAATTCATCTTGCTTTATTGTGCAAATAATCTAAAGATTAATTTCAATAGGTATTTTAATTGTAAGACGGTAATCCAACTTTATATCAAATTCAAAAGTCAAAACATTGTCATAATGATATTTCTCAGAAGGAGATCACCGCATCCCAGGACTCGACACTGCCAAACAAGGGACAGATTACATTCCCCTGCCGTAACAAAGGCACGATATAGCTCCTCTCATGAAGCACGCTCAGCCAGCGTATGCCACACCATGTCCTCACGGAGTCCAAGCAATGAACACAGTGATGACAGGAAGAAGTGGTGCAACAAACTCCCTCGCTAAGTGGGTCCACCTCCTAGAGTCCTAAACGTATCTGGATGATGGATATGGAGCCGGGTCACAAACAATGCACCACTTTCTATCCTGCTATCCACCAATTTCCTGCAGCCAAGGAAAAAGTGTCAAAGTTTAGAGCTAAAAAAATGAAGAATAGTAGTTATTGACGTGTCACAAAGAAGACGAGGATACAAATATATACATTGTTAGGTGGTCAAATTAGATACCTATCGGTTAAACCGGTGAAACATACATCACACATGTTTGTGGTATACTGGTCTGTTCATATGCATTTTTAAAGGTAAATATAGTATTATTCTCCGTACTACGTTAATCCTTGCACGTACGACTTCAGATTGCGTGTAATTCCCACCCACGTTGCTTTCAAAATAGAGTTTGTTTTTCCGTGACTTTAGCTTTGTGGTTTGACTTGTGTTAATAAGTTGTTGTCGGTTTTGTCAAGGATAAGTGATAGCTATATTTATGTACATTCTGCTGACAGATGTAAAACAATGTCAAGTTATAGCTCTCCCACAGAGCGTTGCGAAAACTCTTTTTTTAATAATTTGTCGCATTGTTGCGTTGTGCCAGTCTGCGAAAACTTTAAGCCCGCTACTCAGGTATAACATTACCCTTACAGCTTTCATTTGTAACCCAAGAACGATCACACTATTAAACAGACCGTTAGGTAGGTATATTTATTTTAAGGTAGGTAGGTATGTAAATAAGAAATAAATGCTTCTCATAATATTGTCATACTCAAAAGTCATGTGTCGTAAATATTTATGATGGCGAAATCCTGCGGTCTATTTCATTTTTCCGTGTTTGGTCATGTACCTTAAGGATGATGTTTTGAAAGTCAAGGGCATAGGAAGTATTCATATAATTTTTCTTTCAGTATAACTTCCTACTATGTACATTGCAAACATCAGAGTTTATTACCTACGCTTATTTCTAATGTGTCAAGGACACAGTAAAATCACACGTAAGTCGACAAAAGGCGAGGTGAGCCGAGCCTTACCAATAAAATAAATTACGGTAAGTAAAGAGTAATATCGTCAAATGTTTATGGCTTTTGCACAGATATACTTTTATTTTATTTTAGTATTAGTACTTGTTCTGAGAAGCGGTTTCTTTCCGAAACCTGTATCAAGTAAAAGTCTTTTACAGGGATAAAAATCCTCTATCTAAATTCAAGCCATGGGGTGCCAAGTTTAACACAAATCTGATCAGTTCTTTTAGTATAATCATCTGCCTACTATGTACCTATATTGAGGTTAGTTTATCGTCTAACCGAATGCAGCTGAGTTCTAATATTTGAAATGGTGCAACAACCTATGTCCCCTCTATCACCAAACAACTTGGTAAAACAATAACTTTGACAAAACTAGTGCCAGATTATCATTTTCAACCACTGGCAAAAACATGTGCAAATGAAAATCGGGACAATTGGAGTCTCAATGATAATGGTGTAATTGATTAATAAACACCTACTCAGTGTATGTAGGAAGTAGGCTAGAACAAATATGAAGACTTTTATTAACTTGTTCACTAACTAGAACAATATAACTAGAACGAAACTCAACATTGCATCAGATAATATGTCAAAATGTTAGGAACAGAAGTACTTAGCCAATATTTGGTAATCCTCCAAATGTTTGCAGAATATGTTATTGACTTTAATACGTGTGTTATGTAAAGCTTAAGTTATGACCACATGTATATAATGTTCTTGAAGCATCAAGCAATGAATTTGTTGAAGGTAATAAGATTTATCACATTTCGGTATGTTAATTTCTTACCTAATACATGGCTCATGTCTGTAATTTGGTATATTTTTTCAGGTCCAATATTCTTGGCAATTGGTATCTATTGTATGTGTTCGAAGTTGGAACTTACTGAAATCGTTTCTTACTATTCTACAGGATTCCGAACGTACCATAAAACAGATATAATCAGACTATGATGTTCCCACAGCTGGGATAGAGACTTTCAATGAGAGTGAATGGGCGATACATAGTTCACTGCACGGGCCCGTCGGGTTGGTAGATAGATAGATAGTATATATTTTATTGCACACCAATAATTGAATCACACTTAAATAATATTCGTAAATAAAAACTTTTTACCAAAAAAATTAAACCGACTCCCAAAAAGCAATGCAAAGTGAAAAATAACTAATTTCCGTAGTCGGTGTCTTTAGTTTTGTATTTTCGTTTTTGGCACCGACTTCCGAAATTAGTTATTTTTCACTTTGCAGTGCTTTTTGGGAGTCGGTTTAATTTTTTTGGTAAAAAGTTTTTATTTCACTCTTTTTAGTTGGTTGTTTTTTAATTTACCTAGTTACAAGAGCCTAAATGTCAACTACTTATAACATTTTATAAAATATTGCTTTTCCCAATGCTGGGCCGTCAATTTTTGAGGAGTTCTCCTGGTACTTCACCATCAGCTATACATCACCATATGCATTGTGATGAGCATAAAGTGCTTAATATCCATATTCAAGTAATCGAATCGTAATCCACGAAATACTTATTATTGAGTAGTTTCGGCAGCCATCTGTGGTCTTCATCATCAGTTCCACTTCCCCAAATGGTACTTTTTGAGAGCAACTGCACAAGTTACTATAAGAAATACCCAAAACGCCATAGGTGTGCCTATAATATTTGAAGAGTTCCCTCGATTTCTCCTGGATCCCATCATCAGATCCTGACTTGGTGACAAATGGTACCAATTTCGAAGTATACTCTATCGAACAAAAAAAGAATTTTCCAAATCGGTTCAGCTGTCTTCGAGTACTCGATGACCATACATTAAAAAAAAAAAAATATACGCGTCGAATTGATAACCTCCTCTTTTGGTCGTCGGTTGAAAAAAATTGGTTACAATAGCGGTCTTTTCGCTGAGAGCGATATCTTCCAGACAACTTTTAGAACGACTTTACGAGTTATAATTAAAATATTAGTGCTATATTAGTGTAGATACTACTGTACAAATATTCATCAAATCGGAAAAAAGTTAATAAAAAAAAATATATACCTATATAAATACATTACATAAGTAAATTATTCCATAATATACCTTGCCACATTGTCATAGGGTTGGAAATTGTTTGTCCTGCCAAAGGGATAGGAGTTACGGTAAAATAAACATAAATAAATATATAACGTGTTCTTTAACATCGATTCTTTGCTCCTAAGACATGCGGTTTTCTTACGATGTTTCTTTACCATTTTATATTTTTTTAATATTTTATATTTACATTACCCATACTTCTACGACCTGCATCTGGTAAGTTGCGGCTGTAACTACTGGACCAATACAGCTGCTTCATTCCAAACGGCCTTGTTAAAATTGGACCGCATGAAAATCTTTACAGGAACACTCGTATCTGTATATGCGTCTGTCACGACCAATTTGCTAAGAATGTACTCAAACTCAACTCAACTCAAAATGTTTTATTTCACACTAGTACTCACGCGGGGCTTCGCTCCCGTGGATTCTATCACGGTAAAAACATAACTCTCCTTTTTTGCAGTCGCGTAAAAAGTAGCATATAATCTTCCTCAAGCTACTTCCATACTTAAATTTAATATCTCCAATATTATCTATAAAAATAAGAAAAAGTATCATAATATCGTAAATAGGTATATCTAATAATCAGCCACCAAGGATCAACATTACAAAGTCGTACTAACCTAAAAAATCCGAGATCGCATCTATATAATGGAAGATCGCATCTATAGAAATGGAATATGGAAGTAGCTTGAACTTCCATATCAAATTGCATCCAAATCCACCCAGTACTTTCGAAGATTAGCGCGTTCAAGCAAACAAACATACAAACAAACTTTTCCGCTTTATAATATTACTAGTACTCACACGGGGCTTCGCTCCCGTGGATTCTATCACGGTAAAAACATAACTATCCTTTTTTGCAGTCGCGTAAAAAGTAGCCTATAACCTTCCTCTAGCTTCAAGCTACTTCCTTACCAAATTGCATCCAAATCCACCCAGTACTTTCGAAGATTAGCGCGTTCAAGCAAACAAACAAACTTTTCCGCTTTATAATATTAGTATAGATAGGCCTACATGGGCACTTACAAAACGTCAACAGTTAGGGCACGGTTCGAAATTGGTCGTACTACCGATTGGATTGTAATTTGTAACGCATACTGACTTCTCTGATCTAAACACGGATGTGAAATGTAAATAAATGTTAATAAAATTCTCAAATATTTACATATATATATATTTGACAATTTTTACATGTATTTGTATCCAATGGGGCGTGCAACTGTCAAAGTGGCGCTAGTAGCACACTTACCAATATCAAAGCAGTTTCTCTATGGAACAGTAATGAATTCCTAAATTAGAGACAGTTATTGAGAATTTTTCGATTAAAGAACATGTATTATGTTCTTTAATCGGAAAATTGTACAGAAATCAATTGAAATCAATGAAATGAAAATAAAAAATATTACCACAGATAACCATAGATGATACAGATAACTATATATAATGTATTATAGTACTCTATGACTGACAGTGACAAAGGTTCTTACGGTGGTGGCGCCATCTGCGATTAGCTTTCACTTGCACGCCCCATTGGCAAAAATATACGTAAATATTTAATATTAAACATATGTAAAAAATTGCGGCTTTCTTATGTGACACATCAAAATAATAGACTAAATATTGTGTCGGTCGCAAATCTATTTCTTTTTTCGAAGTTACTTTACGAACTTCTTCATGCGAATTCTGTATTTCGGTTGGTATTGTTTTCTATGTACATAATTATAATTATGAACTAAGAGCTGCAGTATTGTTTACAAAGCAGTAGGTTTATTTGATAAACTTTTAATTACTTGTTTAATTAATAACAAATAATAATCAATAAACGTGACAAACGGGAAACATTGATGTCGCAAATAAAGTACGTATGATTTACGTAAAACATAATCATTAAATGAGTCATATATAAAATAATTAAAGCAATTAGGTAAACCCCAGTTCAAATGCTCATAATAAAGTATTTGAGGTATTCCTCGAAGCGCTACCATTTTGAAGCGCACCTAATGAAGCGCTCCTTTTTTATTCCTCGGAGCGCTCCTTTTAGTAGCGCTCCCGATACCATGTTATCGGAAAAGGAGCGCTCCGAGGAATAAAAAAGGAGTGCTTCATTAGGTGCGCTTCAAAATGGTAGCGCTTCGAGGAAAACCTCAAGTATTTGGTTGGCGCCGTTGACGTTCTTGATTTTCCAGGTTAGGCAAAACTTGCTGAGGTCAAGCCATTGATGGGTGACTGACAAAACATATCAATATTCCTGCGTGCCTCGGATAGTGCGCTAAGCCGTTGATTCCAGTTGTAATTTGTTGATACTTGACAGTCGTCATGGAAAAATTCAGATAATGCGTAGAAATCCAGATAATTTTACCATTCGTGGCAAGGGTGACTGTTACTGGGATGATGTGTGTGCAATCACTTTATTTAATATAGGTTAGGTTAGGTTAGTGTGGAAGTCAATCCTAATTATGTTAAGGATTTTTCCCGACTGCAAAGGAAGGGTTATGTTTTTCGCGCGTATCTTGTATGTATGTATGTATGTATGTTTGTAATATTCTTTATTACCTCATATCTCCAGAACCGCTGAACGGATTCACACAATTGAGGTATCGTTACATTTGTCTTAGCAGCCCGAGTGTTCTTAGATAGGTGACATTTGAAAAAATCAAACATGGCGGCTGTACGAAGCCATTATACATACTGAAAAAAAATTTTTCGAATATTGCAATATGGATATCAAATTAAAGGGCTTATTACAAGGATTTCAAAAAGGTATATCATGTTTATCATTAGTGTAATACTAGCAAAATAATACAGTGAGAAAGTTTAAAAATATGGACTTCACTTTCTGAATCCGGTGGAGTGCCAATGTGACACGACCGGGAAAACTAAAAAATTGTTAATTAATATTTTAACTAAAAAGTTGAAAAAAAAGTTATTTAAAAATCTAAAACACCCGACTGCTCAACTGAAATGCAAGAAACAAGCAGATTTTTATTTAAAAAAAAAATAAGCAGGCGGGACCCAATTGAACATTTTGAAAAAAAAAATTAATAGGTTTTCGAGTGCACTTAAGTTTATTTTTCCTATCAATCTGCTATTTTACTAACCTAAGCATGACTTATTTTAAAATATACACTTAAATAAAAATAAAAACCCTAAACTACATATATAAATCTAAACATAAACTAAAATATGGCGTCCAGAATTTCGTGCGCATTGTTGTCCATGGTAATGTGCCTAAAAGACTGGCGGCATTGCCACGCTGTATGGCAATGCTTAACCGCTTTTCAAGGTAAAAGCCAGCCTTTGGGTCACGCGAAGTGTCAACTAGGTGCCTGGATAGTTCTTTAAATAATTTGGGGGCACTCGGAGCCCACAATCTCCACCCCAAATGGCTCGAAAATATAACCTCCAACAAGGTTATTATATTTCCACCGCTTGAGGTTCTCTACGGCTGCAGCGGCAGCACCAGTACAGCAAGACGAGCTAGGCGTTCCACACTAAAGGCCTACCCATCTTCCATGGAAATAAAGACATGCCGTCCGGTCTTTTGCCATCGTCCCGTGCCAGGCCATTGGGTTCTAATAAAGCCGGAATGCCGACGCGCGATGGTGGTGGACAAGAGCTCATCGGATAATGTCGTTAAAATTCCCGTGTCGTGCTATGCGACCCGCGCTACGGCCGTGGTGACCGAGGCTGTTGACAACTTCGCCACAGTGGCAGTGACGAGCAATGATAAAATACAACTTTTTGTATTTAGTACAATTTTCTTTTTATATTGATAGTTTGAAACCGATTGCAAGACAGCTGTCAGTATTGTATGTATATGCGTGACTTGGGATACTGAACTTCGCAAAAAACAAGGTTCATTTTTGTAATCTTTTTATCTTATCTTATCTTACTTCTTACTATATTATCATACTTCTTATCATCTTATCTTATCTTACTATCTTATCTTACTTCTTCTTATCTTACTAATATTATAAATGTGAAAGTTTGTCAGAATGGATGGATGTTTGTTACTCTTTCACGCAAAAAGTACTAAACGGATCTGAATGAAATTTGGCAAGTAGATAGTTTACATCTTGGAACAACATATAGGCTACTTTTTATCCCGGAATTTCCACGGAATTTTTCGCGGGAAGTCCCTTCTACACGGACGAAGTTTCGTGCAAAAGCTAGTTCACAATAATGATACACTATCTGCTGGAAGACTGTCTCGTTTATCTAGTGGTCGTAAGCGCAACTGCTAAGCATGAGATCTCGAGTTCGATTTACGAGTCTGGCAAAAAGTGCTATATGGCTTTTTAGTAAGGAACTTCTCAGTAGCAGCTCGGAGTTTGGAAGTTGGTGGTGTGATAGCCCTGTGCTTCGGATAGAACATTTTTGATAGTCGTTATGCTTCGGATAGAACATTTTTGATAGTCGTTATGCTTCGGATAGAACATTTTTGATAGTCGTTATGCTTCGGATAGAACATTTTTGATAGTCGTTATGCTTCAGATAGAACATTTTTGATAGTCGTTATGCTTCGGATAGAACAAATTTTGATAGTCGTTATGCTTCGCATAGAACATTTTTGATAGTCGTTACTGGTAGTCAGCAACCAGCAAATCGGATACTGAGTCTGGCTAAGGGGTAACGTGTTACCCAGCTACTGGGTTTTAGAGGTCAGATAGGCAGTCGCTCCATGTAAAACACTAATACTCAGCTTCATCAGGTTAGACTGGCAGCTGATCCCAACATAATTGGAAAAGGCTAAAAACAGATGTTAATGATCCCATATCTCAATTTTTTCTGAATATATTAAAATAACTGACTCTAAATGTTAATGTTTAACACTGTTATACAACGTGTAACGGAAACCCCAGATCTACCCAAAAGGGCTGAAGACAACATCTGGTATGGAGTCTCTATGCACAATTTCAGCTCAAAATTAGTGACTCAAAGAATTGATACCAAATTATCGGTTTCATATGTTTCTTGAATAGCAATCATAACAAACGTGTCACAGCACTACAAGGGTCAATAACTTTCACGTCACTTACCAATAACATGATAATTCTGTTCGTTCTTCTTTATTTGAAAATTTTGGGCTCTGGTATCAATGTATTGAAATTTGTAATAAGTTCCACACATGTAGACAGGATTACAAAACCCTTGTCATATCGTTTGTTTTCATCTAAAGAAGCCGTGCACTTGGTATGTAGTATATACCCTTTAAATTACACGTTGTATATACATAGTAGATAGCAATTTTATAATTAACATAATAACCAAAGCTTTTTCCGCTCGGCTACAGGATAAAGATAAGAATAAATTTCTAAAACGTTACACAATGTGTCATGTCTTTTATTAAATAAGTTTCGTTCCTTGTAACTTCAGAGAAGGGTTATAAACGGCACCAAAGAAACAAAGAGTACTTAACTATTGAAATGTAATTATCACGATATATAATAATGCTGCATAATGCTTTCAATTTGATTTTGACATTGTCACCGTATACATAACGTGTTTAAAATTGACAAGCAGATAATTTCGTAAACATAGGAGGCAATGGATGTAGAATTAAACTCGATTGTGAACAACATTGCTATTTTATTAGCAAAAAAATTAGGGTGGACATAATTAGCAACAGTGACAAAATTATCAAACGAAGGCCAAACGAATTGAGTGATAAAATAAATGCAGTACATTAACCCAATTCAGTGCATAATAAACTCGGTGAATCAGCGGCCTTCATATTACTTGTTAATAAATTAATTTAAATCGATGAATGTGTCTGTATTGACATTGGAAGGACCTTAGCATGAATAGGAACGGAAGTATAATCTTGGAACAATATAAGATATCTTGGGTAAACATCCTGTGAATTGATATTAACTTTCTTTAAATTAATTGATATTTTATATGAGTTGGGACTGTAGGGCTCTAGGGAATATAGTGTAATGTATTATGTTAATATAATTTTGAAGCTAAGATTTGAGTTTCTCAACAGATACTTGCAGGAGAATCAAGCTAGTCAACGTACGTATTCAGAATTCCCAAATTAAAGTGTTAGTTATCGTGGCTCCCATAATGTATGGTCAATCAGGTTGAAAAGTCTTAGATTAGCTATGATTTCGTAGAATTCTGATAACTCTCTTATAAATTGACCAATTTGTTTGAAACATTGCCGCTCACTTGGAATTTATCTTATATCTGCGTGCATTTTTATAAATACTGGGTGTTATTCAAATACCAATTTGTGTTGTAACATGAATCGAACCCGCGACACTCAGCACAACAGCCGTCGGTCACTCATCCACTGCGTCAAAGATGTAATCAAAATAAAATTACAGGATTCGCTGGCATTGCAGTGATCGAAAACTAGAAGAACTAGTCTTATCAATCACTGATAAATGATATCACAAGAAATTTAGAAATTTGGCTGCAAATAACACCTCTAAGCTGCGAAGAAACCACAAAAACAACTCTGAGATCAAAGTAGAGACTTTGATCTCAGAGTTGTTTTTCATACAATCGTACTGGTTAAATCGTTTGAGAGCCATGTATGCAGATTTATATCTGTGGTGCCCTTTTGAGGAAAAAAGCACAGATTTTAATGTGCATATCAAAACAGTGGAAGCGTTTGTCAGTAATCGCATAGCTTAATTTAGAAATTGAAGGAGATCGAATGAGTTGACCTTGATAAAGCAAGGAATTAATTTTCAAGATCAAAGCGAAGAATTTTGGGAAGACCGCATAAAGTACTCAATCGGCCAGACAGTGCGTAATATAGTAATAAATAATTTACGTTATATTTCCAAATTTCGTAATTTATGTATTCCTCGTTTGTGTAAGGCAAAAGGAGAATATATAAATTCTATTGGAAACAGTCTTAAAACAGTTGTTTTTTTTTTCAACCGAAAATATTGGAGAACGTTCACCCCTAAAAGATTCATAAAAAAATAACATCTCATGTTTTTTCTTTGTTTGTTCTCTGAAACAGTTACATAAACTAGGCGGGTCATCGATTAAAGGACAAAACTTGAGTTATTTACATAAATGGCTAAACTATTGCCGGAATGTTACATTTTTTATTAGTTAGATCAGGTTTAACAAGAGAAAACCTAAGAATAAGGTAGCTAATAATTTGAGAGAAGAATATGTATCGCAGCTGACGTATGCATAAATTTATTTAAATAAAACAAGACCTTTTTTGTATTCGTTTTTTGGTTGAGCCAGCTTTTAATCTTCTGCGAAGTTATCATGTCACAGAAGGAGGCTGCGGAAAGGGAGAGGGAGATCTCGAGCGCTCTCCCGGCTCGCAGAAGGCGCAACGGGCGTCGACAGAGGGCAGACAATGCCCTATGGGTCCCCCCTAAATGGGTCCAGGGATGATGGGCTTGGGGATGCCCGCCATCCCCTATAACACTAGATCCGAGATGGGTAACGGCGCGTTTTGTTCCACGCGCGCCCTTCTCAGAAGTCGCAGGGGGAACCAAACACCTCACTCCGCTCCGCTTAAAAAGATGGGGCTCGCAGAGACAGGCCGGCACTAGTCGGGGGCCATGTTGAAGAATACATATGTGTTCCTGCAGCCCCCGGCGCATGTGTACGAGGGGACACGGGGTGGTTTTAGTCTATAAGAATCTGACAGACCCCTTCGGCCGCCCCAGGGCGGAGGACATCCATGAGGATTTCCACCTCGAAAAAAAAGCTTTTAATCTTAATCCAACTTAGTGGAAAACAATTTTCAAATTTTAATCACAGAATAATAAATTTAAATTAAAATTATTTAATCTTATGATACACAAATAATTTAATAAACGAGTAAAACAGTGTACAAATATCGTATACATATTTTGTAAACAAAGTCTTTAAAAAAACAAAACAAAACACAACCAAAAATGGAAGACCAATTCAAAACAAATAAAACAAAAGAATTTATCGAACATTCCTGTGTTTAAATCGACGAATAAGGCCATTGAAATTACTCACTGAACTTTAGTTGACAGCCAGCGCGTCTGAATCGTAACCGTATGGCATGTAGAGACAATACAGACATAAGTCTTCATTATCGACTATTTATCAGCACTGGTCCTCAATCTGTCATGTCTCCATTATCGGTGTGAGCCGACCTTAGGAGCAGCACAAATTGCCAGCTACAACTGTTTTGATTTGCTGTTTTTACTATGGAAGATTTTGTGTTGTGTATATTAATCTGAGGACCATGACAAGACTGGGATGGTAGATTCTATTACGATCGACTAGCTACGAACTTATAGCCATAATTTGGGATGTATTTCTTCTCGCTGTCTCCCTCTATGTCACTTACTTCTTATGTTCCGTAAACCGTGTAACAGAATACGGTTTTCACTAAAAGAAAGAACAATAGACTTGTACGAAGCTGGAGTGTATCTTTTTAATTTTATTTATTTTAGTTAATTATTATTATTTTGTTAACTGCCTCAACCAGATGTCTACATACATCAAGGGTAGCTCACCACTATGGACCAGGCCCGGATCGACGACGCAGTAGTTGCCTGCCTGGGTTGTGAGAATTTTCTAACGAGATGGCACAGGCCTGGAACGCAAGGATCACTGAAAGAATACCGTGAGTTTTTAGACAGTAGCAATCTGTCACTCCCTTTCGCTACACCTAGAGGGTTAATAACCCTCTAGGTCATTTAAATAAATTATTAAAATTTAGTCATTACCAATCCGGAAAAAAAGCTGTCTATATTTCCAAAGTCTTTACTTCTAGCTTACATACTTCCTGCTGTTGATAAAAATATGCAACCTTTATAATTCTTATTAAAAAGCGAAGATCTTCAAAAAAGATTTCAGAAAGAAAGCAAAAAATATTTTGTCTTTTTTGACACGAAATTGCTCCCAGTTCAAGGTTTACTTCTTTCCGATGTAACAGCTTATGCTTATTTCATTCGGAAGAAAGAGCTTCCTTACCACAAAGGTAACCAGTGACCTACCGTACTTCAAAACACGACCATTCTACTTACCTGTAACAAATACTAACTGCATTAAGTCACCTTTAAGGAATAGTGTGTCAAGCGTCAGGATACAGGCAAAGGTCTTGTCGTAACTAATGTTTCCATCGAAACATAATGACAAGGAAAAGTGTATCATTTCAAGAAATAATAACAGCACTCTAATTAACAACTCAACAGTACGGTATAACGTATATTATTATATGTGAATTGGGGTAGACGTAAGTTTGAAGGTTGAAGTAGTAAACATCTTGGATGAAGATCAATCTAATATTATGGAACAATATTTAGTCTTAATTCGGCTAGTCGGCTTGCATTAATGCAGTATACAGCACCCCTCATGGTGTGTTTTGAATTACATCATCGTGTTGCATACTGCATTCGATCATAAGCAACTGATTTTTGGCACAACGACTATGTCTTTCTCTTTTTTATGAATTCCCGCTAAGTAACGCCATGTAACGCCATGTATGAAGAACAAGCTGCCTAGCCTTATTCATAAATGGTATTTATTTTGCAAATTGTTTACTAAATAACACTTTAACACGCAATTCATCTTCCGTAAATTTAAACTAAATAATGTCTTCTCCCAACTTTACTAACCAACTTACTAACTTAACTAGATGCACATGATAAACAATGTCTTAAATTACAAGACACCACAACTCAATTTCCAAAAAAATAAGAAAAAAAAACTGGTAGCTTGGAAAGTTTTCTGGGCTACCTACTTTAACGACTGACGTTATAAAGGCAGACTTAATGCCGTAGGAATTTTCTACCAGTCAACCATGAGTAGTGAAGAGATATCGTGGGAAGTGAAAACTGATAAAAGTGATACTCCAAAATAAAGTTATGAACGTTAATGAGCGACAAAAGACAGTCGAGACCAATACAGCTGTGCTGGTTTCCAAAAGCATGGAGAGAAGGTCACACATACACAGATCAACCTCGACAAGGGTCACGTATCCTGGTAGATTGACACGTGCGGTTGTAATTACCAACCTTAGAATATAACTGCGTATTATGCGAGTATGATGTTCCACTCAGATATTATTACTAGACCGCGGGACTCGATAACTGACCGTTGAACCAGTCTTCCTGCATTGGTGACGTCAATGCAAATGGAGCAAGAGATTTTAAGATGCTTAGCACAAGAATAACTCAATAAGTCAGCATTTTAGTTTTACTATCATAAGACTTCCTTCGCGTGATTGTTCGTACAAGCTTGCATCTCCTATTTCAACATCTTAGGGATTAATTTATGTACGTATGATCCCGAGTGTTCATCTATTTCCATGCCAAATTTCAACAAAATCGGTTCAGCGGTTAAGCCGCGAAATTGTAACAGAGAGACAGTTTTTTTCATTGATTATAATGTAATGGATTATTAGGCTTGCATTTGACTACAATATTACCTGATCTAAAGCTATATACAGAGTTGATACGACAGAGGGGCATTAAATTACACTACGTATACTATACGTGTTTAGTGTTAATTTGATACAGTTAAAAAATAAAAAAAGCCAAAAAAATTTTTTTTTCAAACAAACTAAATAGCTTACAAATCAGAGTAAAACGCAACCACCTTTGTAAATAAATGTGACTGACCTTAAATACCTAGGTAACAAAGTGGCAACGTAGCGCGGCGTGTGTTATCTCTTGTCTTGGTCAGATTTATCGCTTTAAGGTGCATCTCATCAAAATAATTTGCGACTAAACTACATCTCCTATTTAATTGATTTTTGGTACAAAGCTTGAAAATTGTACCTAGTATACGCAGTTTAAAGGAAAGCCCCTCGGTCGTATCAACTCTGTATAACCTTGGGGAGTGGGGAGACTTTAAGTAAAGATTAAGTAGGTTACTTCTAGGTAAGTCTAATCTAAGATCACTAATTACTGTTTATGAGGTGAGATGGTTGTCAAAGGCGAGTCTATCGATATTAGAAAAAACGTTAATGTGATCAGCAATGGTCCCTATTCCTTCTTGACTTAAAGATAAAAGTTGAGCTATCAAGAAACATAGACTCTGGCAGGAAATTCCACTCGGTACGCAAATGAATATGTTCACCACGTATCACAGTTTATCTTCTTTCCAACATTTGAAAAAGCCAGAGAGAGTACGATAAGGAAAAGTAATATAGGTATGTGTTTTGGTGCTCTGTTAGAGTTATATAGATAGGTTTAGATTAGATTAGTTATGTTATCAAAAATATAGATAGGACGTATCACAAAATGTAGGATGAGTACATTGAGTGATAGTTTGCTTTCATTGAAAAATAGGTTTGATTGGTTTACTATTTGAATGGAACGTCCAAATATGTACATTCTTGCTTGATTTATTTTATTTTATTTAGTAAGTACAGAGACAGACTACAGAAGTACAGACTCAGACATTTAGTATAGCTATAACAATATACAGTTCATAAATCTGAAGTCCAATTATTACTGTAATGACGGTTGGGTTCAGTTAATATGAAGTTACTAAATGATATGGTTATACTTACATTTTGTACAGCGAAATGTTCAAAAATAAATCTTCGAGCGTAATACATATTGACTACACTTTCTGGACAACGGAAGGAAGAACATAAACAACTTACAAGAGAACTTACATAGTATTTTTCAACCGACGACAAAAAGAGGAGGTTATCAATTCGACGCGTATATATTTTTTTTAATGTATGATCATCCATTACTCGAAGACGGCTGGACCGATTTGGAAAATTCTTTTTTTGATTGAAAGGGTAAAAGGGCTTCGAAATTGGTCCAATTTTCATAAACGTCAGGATCTGATGATGGGATCCTGGAGAAATCGAGGGAACTCTTCAAATATTATAGGCACACCTATGACGTTTTGGGTATTTATTACAGTAACTTGTGCAGTTGCTCTCAAAATACTCATATGCTCGTCACAATGCATATGGTGATGTAGAGCTGATGGTGAAGTACCAGGAGAACTCCTCAACAATTAACGGCCCAGCATTGGGAAAAGCAATATTTTGTAAAAGGTTATAAGTAGTTGACATTTAGCCTCTTGTAACTAGGTAAATTAAAAATAGGTCGGTTTAATTTTTTGGTAAAATGTTTTTATTTTATGTGTGATTATTTTCCCGGCTATGTCAGGGTCTGCTCCTAGTCTAATCGGATGCAGCTGAGTCTTACATAGAGCCCTTCCCCATCTGATCTTCAAAACCTAGTAGCTTGGTAACGCAATACCCCTTAGGGTCAATTTATACTAGCGCAGAGTCGAAGCACATCGAAGCGTCTATCCAAAACTGAACATAACAAATTCAACCTTAACTCCACAGCGTAACGCACACATTACTTCTGAGATTTTAAAAAAACGTGCACATTCTTCGAAATTCGCGCGTCTGTGCGTGAACACCGCTGATTGGTGCGAGCGCATTCTCGCGTATCCATGCGCTCACTAGCGAACCTACGCGTCATCAGTCGAAACCACAGAAATCAAAAATACAGGAGAAGTGGTAAGGGGGCGTATCGGTGTCCGCGCGACATGGCCACAGGGCTCATGTCACAGGCAAATGGCCGTCTCCGCGAACTAGTGCGCTTTCGACGGCGATCGTGATAACATATATGAATGCCGAGTTGTTCTGTGGTATCTTGTAAAAACCGAAGCCAAAATCAAATCTATGTGAATCATGGAATCACTTACCATATGTAAGTACAAGTATTTTACAATATTTGTCTTTAAAATCATGAAAAACAATAAATCGTAAAATATTTCTTGGTTTTACTATGTTATTTTTGTTTTCAAATATCAGAGCGATTGTACTCCTTTTGCTATAAATACATTGCTCCTTAACCACTACCTGAGTTCGTCACTAAGTAACTGGACAAGCAATGTAAACATAACATACGAAACTGTATTACGCGGATTCATCGCGTAGTGAGGCCGCCACTTCTTGCGACGAATTAGTGATGTGCTTGTGCAGATCCACTAACGTAGGCTATCGACAGCAATGTCGATTGACGAATGAAATATTGCTATTATAGTTTAGGGGTTTTTCAACCGACGACAAAAAAAAAGAGGAGGTTATCAATTCGACGCGTATATTATTTTTTTTTTTATGTATGATCACCGATTACTCGGAGACGGCTGAACCGATTTGGAAAATTCTTTTTTTGTTTGAAAGGGTATACTTTGAAATTGGTTCCATTGTCACCAAGCCAGGATCTGATGATGGGATCCTGGAGAAATCGAGGGAACTCTTCAAATATTATAGGCACACCTATAGTGATTTGAGTATTTTTAAAGTAACTTGTGTAGTTCCATTCGAAAAGCACCATTTGTGAAGTGGACCTGATGATGAAGACCACAGATGGCCACTGGAACTACTCAATATATAAGTATTTCATGTGTTCCGCTTCGATTACTTGAATGTGGTTATTAAGCACAATATGCTCGTCACAATGCATATGGTGAAGTGAAGCTGATGGTGAACTACCAGGAGAACTCCTCAACAAATAACAGCCCAACATTGGGAAAAGCAATATTTTGTAAATGAATATAAGTAGTTGACATTTAGGCTCTTGTAACTAGGTAAATTAAAAATCGACCAACTAAAAAGAGTGAAATAAAAACTTTTTACCAAAAAATTAAACCGACTCCCAAAAACCACTGCAAAGTGAAAAATAACTTTAATTTCGGAAGTCTGTGCCAAAAACGAAAATACAAAACTAAAGACACCGACTACCGAAATTAAAGTTATTTTTCACTTTGCAGTGTTATTTGGGAGTCTGTTTAATTTTTTGGTAAAAAGTTTTTTATAACATACGGAAACCTCTAAGAAAATATGTTTAACTTTTATTTTACATGAGGTGACAGAAATAAAAATACGTTGAAAAGTCAAGTGTACAAAAAAGTAAAAAAAAATAAACAATTTAATTTACGCCCGCAGCATGCGTGGAGTTCCGACGTCGCCGTCGCTACAATAGTTTATTTTTCAATCTGTCAACCGTTTTAGCCTGGTTGGAAGATCGATGTAAATAATGTTTTTTTACTTATTTTGATTTTTTTACAGAGTAGTAGAGAAATGCGTAACCAATATTCGTAAAGTAAGTTACTTTAATTTTAGGTTAATAATCGGTGGTGTTTTTCGGTTTAGAATTATCGTATGTTATGCCTTATCCTCATGCTGTTTCTTTATTTTTTTATGGTTTTTGTATTTTGCTTCCGTTGAAGCTTCGAATGCGTTATAATAATCGGCATGGTTCAGATAATGTATTTGTGAATTGAGCTTAAAATAAGTCAATATATTCATGCTATTTATTTGTTATGCATGGAAGTGTGTTTGTTTTCATATATTTAACAATTTCTCTACTAACTAGGATTTTTCTTATAACAAAAACCTATTATAACCTACTAAACTATTACCTGCGGGGTAATTGCGTAACACACTTACAGTAGGAATCGGTTTCATTATGCTAAATCAACAACACCCACTGCGGTATTTACGTTGTTGAGCAGACCAATATTTCGAACATATGAAGCAATGCATTAGCAATATACGTCAAAATCATTCAGATCTTGATTTATAGTGTGTTACGTAATTATTGCGATATTATATGGTGACGTTTAGAAGTAGCTTAGGATGTATGTAAATGATAAATAAGTGCTTTTCGTACTTTTCAGTTTCCCAAAAGATGGTAACATAAAAAAGGAATGGATTGATGCCACAGGCATGCCACCTAACTGGTACCCTACAAAAAATAGCACCATATGCTCGGTTCACTTCAACGCAGAAATGTTCTAGTCTCTAAAGAAAAGTCGCAGGATTTTTGAATGGAAAATTCCAAAATTAAGAGTACAACTGATTTTTGCAGAAGTGGGTTGAATTTTATTTTATTACTGAAAGCTATTCTCATGATTTAGGGTATTCATAAAATCAGTCATTCAACTTTTCAGGATTCTATACAACCTATACGGCTGGTATGTTCCGATCAAGAGCGTAATGTAAGTTAACATCAACTTCTATTTGACCTATCACTATGATAATTAAATATTAAGATTTAAGTCGAAAGCGCCAGGGTAGCCCTTAATACTTAGTAGGTAGTACTTAATAATAATTATGTAATGTTATGTTCTTAATAATATGTTTATTGTTATTGTAATATTTTCTGGACATGCCATTTTTTATTTGGTTCATTTTCAGGTGCCCAAAAAAAATTGTACAATAATAAATGGAAGAATCGATAACTTTCCGATTTAGTCAATCACTAGCGTATATGTAAAATAAATTGCTTTTGCACAGCACAACGATAGCGACCGATGTTTTTGTGTGGGTAAGTTCTACGGTGCATGGTAAATACACGCTGTGTTTGACGGAATAAGGTTTATTATTGATTGTATAGTACGTTCTGATTCAAGAAATGCGGGTGTGTGTGCGTGTGCGTATCTATTGATTTTATTAAACTGCATGTGTAGTTGTTGCCCCGCCCAGCGCCTAACTGGAGACACACGGTTCCCATATAATTTCGTCTGTTGAACATATCTAGTTATTTATTTTATCTATGGTCGAAACACTATAATTCCGCTTTCTTTTTCTTCTTTCTTGGTTTTTTCTTTTTCAACTTCCAATA
This sequence comes from Tholera decimalis, assembly GCA_943138885.2. Taxonomy (NCBI): domain Eukaryota; kingdom Metazoa; phylum Arthropoda; class Insecta; order Lepidoptera; family Noctuidae; genus Tholera; species Tholera decimalis. Next base: position 12,889,052 of record OW964567.2, on the reverse strand, counting down.
TAAGTAATATCATAGCAAGATCAATGTCAACCATTTTACACACCTTTCAGCTACGAGAGTCAACTGGCAAGTGATTCAATAGCACTGCTGTTGATGCCCATTACTACAAGTAAAAGAGTGCGCGTGTATTCGTCAGAATACGCGCGGCTTCTTGAATATGTGCGGCTTCGCTTTAAGCCCGATTTACACTTCAACAAGTACAGTAGCGAGTTAACTTGCGTCATTGGCGAGTTAAGTTGTTATTGTAGTTTGAACGGCAAAAGCGAGTTAAGTAGTAAGTTGTTGATTAAGTTGAGTTAAATAGATCGCGATCCTATTTTTCGGCGAGTCCAGTGCGAAGTAGCCCCCTCTCTCGCGTCTCCCGCACCCCTCCAACTTAACTGGCTGGCATGTAGACGGGCGAGTTTAGTACAGTCTAGGGATGTGACATTGTACATAAAAAATCGATGTTTAATTAATCGATTATATATTTCGCATGAAAAATCGATTAATAAATAATCGATTTTTCTTAAGAAAATAATCGATTTTGTTATATTAATCGATTTTTCTTTTGATAAAAATCGATTTTTAATTGATTATTTCCATAATCGATTATTATTTCACATCCCTACTAGGGATGTCACATTGTACATAAAAAATCGATTTTAATTAATCGATTATATATTTAGCATGAAAAATCGATTAATAAATAATCGATTTTTCTTAAGAAAATAATCGATTTTGTTATATTGATCGATTTTTCTTTTGATAAAAATCGATTATTTCCATAATCGATTATTATTTCACATCCCTAGTACAGTCCATAAATTTGTAGATTGCGGCCGCGTACACGTGTTACTTTCTTTTCTTCTTCTCGGGCAACTTATGACTACTCACTCGCCTACGTTTGGACGCTACTTACAACTTACTACTTATTACTTAACTGTCTGAGTTCTTAACTCGCTACTGTACTTGTTGAAGTGTAAATCGGGCTTTAGTTGTAAAGAATTTAACGCTTCGATGCGCTTCGACTCTGCGCTAGTATAAATTGACCCTTAGCAAGACCGGTGTCAGATTTTCTGGCTTCTGACTACCCGTAACGACTGTTAAACATGTGCAAATGACAGCGGGAACCATGTCTTAACGTGTTTTCCGAGGCATAGAAGAATATCCATATGTTAAGACCGTCTCCCATCCACGGAACTCTCGGCAAGATTTACTCAAACTTGATATCGATCCGTACGTGTGCCATTTTTTAGCCACGAGCTTCCATCAATATTTTGATTTATGATCAGGAATCTAATCGATTGATTGGTTATTTTCACTCCAGATATGGCCGTATTATAAAACTAGTTGGTTACGCCCCGGACATATTTTTACGACGCGTGCCTGAGATGAAATTATTGCGATTAAAAACTGGCAAATTTAATTACAGATATTTAAAACCTGCTTACATTAGTCTGCACGTGTTTGTTGGTGTCTAAATATAATAATATCATCTACGATCACACTAAACAGAATCATGAGACTAAGATTATTTTATTTGTATTTAAAACACAGTACATTTAAGGTAATTTTACGCATAGTATTATGATCTTACTGGAATAAAAATATTCAAACAATAATTGTTCATTGTTTTTGTTTATGGATGTTAAATGTAAAATAATTCATGTGGCAATAAAAAAAATGATTTTATTCTACACGAATTAATTTTTTAGGGTTCCGTAGCCAAATGGCAAAAAACGGAACCCTTATAGTTTCGATATGTCTGTCCGTCTGTCTGTCTGTCCGTCCGTCCGTATGTCACAGCCATTTTATTCCGAAACTGTTAGAACTGTACATGTGAAACTTGGTAGATAGATGTATTCTGTGAACCGCTTTCCGCTTTTATGAAAAAAAAAAAAAAAAAAATTAAAATAAAGGGGGGCTCCCCATACATGGAACTGAAACTGAATATATATTTTGTCATGGTACCTATGCGTGTGTGGTATCTATAGACAGGTCTTCAAAAATGACATTGAGGTTTCTAAAACCGCTTTTCCATAAAGTTAATCGTTTAAAAGATATACGCTTCTAAAGTGGTAAAATGTGTGTCCCCCCCTCTAACTTCTATAATTATGGAGTGAAAAATCTAAAAAAAATATATGCTATAGATCTTAATGTAATCTTTCAACCAAAATTGGTTTGAACGAGATCGGGTCTGCAGTTTTTGAGATACAGCATATTTTCTAAAACCGCAAATATAACTTTGTAATTCATACAAACACTATGAAAAACAAAGTTATTTGGCGTAGTTGTAAAAATTGTAAATAAACTAGTTTTAAGAAATTTTTAAGTTTTCTTTTTTTCAAATAATTTACTAAATTATATTTATTATAGTTACTACGGAACCCTTCATGGGCGAGTCTGACTCGCACTTGGCCAATTTTTTATTGATGGTTGGCCTGCGATTGACCTTCGTCTCAGCTGATTGTTAGCGATGATGTGGTCGGAGATGAAACACGCTTACCCAGAAGTTACCTATTTAAGTGCTCACAATTGAACTAAAGCCTCAGTGTTTCCTGATAGTTATAAAGCTACCACGAAACAGGGACTCTGGCAAAGTATTCCATCCTTAGCTGTACGCAAAATGAAAGTATTCCCAAAGTGTTTTATGCGTATGGGTGTGATGTCCACCATGTAATGATGGCGCATCGCCGTTTATCTTGTAGTACGAAGATGGAACGGACTTCGTGGAATTAGACTGTGTAATTCCATCGCACACTCCCCGAAATGTAACCGATAGACGTGCAACTCGTCGTCGATGTTCAAGGCTCTGGAGCTTTGACTCGACCAGTGCATCGTTGCCAATGAGTCTCTTGGCTCGCTTGATATGCTTGCAACAAGGCTTGTATCGTGGTTTGTAAACAAACCACGAAACACAAAAGGAAATACCTAATAAAAATTCAGATTCCTGCGTGACGAGCGTTCTATATTATGAGTTAATAACTTCATTTGTACCTAAACACTTAATTTCAAGAATTTTGCCCCGATGACGCAGTTGGCGCCTAGCCGACGTCATCCATTCAGCAGATACGTTCATTGTATGCGAATTGTTCTTAGAAAGCCACACTTTCCTTTTTACTACACTTGAGTGGTTTTCCTTTACTCCTAAAGGTTTTTATACATAATTACCAGCGTGTTTATCTTGCTGGGAATTAAAATATATACAAGTATGTATAGATAACGATAAACAGTTGTACAGTTCTGATGAAGTATGTAGTGAAAAACTTTCTGATTGTAATTTACACGTCATGCCCTTTCATTTGATACCCCACTTGAGTGGTACTACAATTCGATTATAAACCTCCCTTTCACCCCCCATATCTAGTAAATGGCTAGAGCAATATTGATGAAACAGGTCTGATTGTAATATACATGTCGTGTTTATTATTTGACCACATTCGATTATTCATCCCAATTTTCACCCCCATAGCTAGTAAATGGCTGAACCGATTTTGACAAAACATATCTAAGAACCTTCGCCGGAATACTTGCTTTCTAAAGAAAAAATTGTATTGAGATCGGTTTACCCACTTAAAAGCTACGGTGCCACAGACAGACACACATACCCTAAACTATGACGTCATCGCTCCGATGACTCCCACCCACTACCCACACGACCCCAACCATAGGCCCGATGTCCTCGATGTGGCGCTCCTAAAGAATGTAAACCTCCATTTACATTCCATAGAAGCGCTTCACGAGCTCAACTCGGATCACCGTCCCGTTATCCTACACCTAGGTTCCCGCTCGGGTAACCATGATCCTACCCAACCTCCTCCGACCCAATTGATCACCGACTGGAGGAAAGTAAGTGAAAAACTGAAATCCACCACGTCACCTCACTTGGACACCATTCCTGACCACATAGTCTCAGTCGCTGACACGACGGCGGCGATCGACTCGGTTACAGATCACGTACAATCCGTCCTGAACGATTGTTCAAGGGAAGTTCCAGTAGCGGAAGACCACCGCTGGAAACTCCCGGACGATGTACGGAATCTGATAACTGAGAAGAACGCAGCCATCCGTGCGTACAGCGCTTTTCCCTGCGCCGCAAACAAAGCTCACATGCGCAACTTACAGCGTGCTGTAAGGAAACGCATTGCCGAGCAGCGTAATGCGAGCTGGGACAAGATGCTGAGCGAACTTGAGCCCACCCATCTTGCCTTCTGGCAGCTTCAGAGGAAGTTACGATCCACTGAAGAGGCCACAATGCCTCCTCTCATTCGCCCCAATAAGAGTGTCGCCTTCGATAACTCTGAAAAAGCAGAATGCCTAGCCGACAGCCTAGAGTCTCAGTGTTCTCCCAGCACTCAACCAGTAGACCAAGCCCACCTCGATATGGTGAACGTTGAAGTCGAACGTAGAACTTCCCTTCCGCCCGTCGAAGACCCCGATAATCCACTGGCCCCCATCACTCCTGATGAGGTCCAGGATATCATTAAAAGTCTCCAACCGCGAAAAGCCCCTGGCTCCGACGGCATCACCAATAGGGTTTTCAAACTTTTCCCCGCCCAACTATTAGTGCTAATGACTGCCATCTTCAATGGCGCATTGAGCAATAATATGTTCCCCGCAACCTGGAAACCAGTGGCGGTACCTTCATATAAGCCCAAAAGCCTGCCTTACTAAAAAATGCTCGATAGAGAATCAATGTCAAACCCGAACTATTTAAAAGTTCGCGCGCTTAATTCTTATCAAAATAACACAATGAATCTACTAAACTACTACGCATCGCGATTGTTCGCGCGCAGAGTTTCGCATTTGTAGCATCTAATGATCTAAATATTGCTATCTCGCTTACACGCACCGGCTTTTACCGGGCTTTCAAATACTATATCTGTCACTTTCGCACTTATAGCGATGTGCCGTATAACGAGTTAGGCCTTAGGCATAGAACAAATCAATCACTATGGCAGATATAAGCAGGGCATTCGTATGAAGTTGCATGCGTATGCGTGACCTTGTCAGCTTGCCAACTCTGCAGTGTTGCCGTTTTAGCCACACGTTGAAAGATCTTGGAGATTTTTAACGTGTTTGGAAACTTTTTTAACATTTATCAACAATAAAAACTAGCGACTTTTAAAATAACGAAATTAAATACAGTCAAAACCGTTTACAACAACATCATTTAGAACAACATACCGGTTATATAGACCAAAATCATAGGTACAAAATACTTTGTACCTTGAAAACATCACCGGTTATTACGACTATCGGTTTTTACAACCAAATATGAGTGGTCCCTTGGATGTTGTTATAACAGATTTTGACTGTATTCAAGCAATATCTTAAAAATAAAAAAAAATTAGGTAGATTTTTCATATACCTGGCGACTTTTTTTGCCTAAATGACAACACTTGAGTAGTTCCGACATCCCAGAGTGCAACTAACTTCACTTCAGTTTCATTTGTTTGAGTGAAAAAAGCTGTTTGTTTCCTAAGATTTTCTCAGTGATACAATTGTTTTGGTGATTTACTATTATTTAACAATGGAGGTAATTGTACCTTGTGAGGATTTAAAATGCGTTCAAGTTTTGATTGGCGAAGATAAGGTAAAATCTTTAAACTTTGCTCAGAAAAAACAGTTAATTTCTTCATTAAAACCGACGCCTAATCTGTGTATTTCTCAGACTAGTAAATCGCATAAACGAAAATTTAATAGATCAGTGTATAAAACTAGTTGGATTGTTGGCTGTTCGCACACTAATAAGTTGTATTGCTGGAGCTGCATATTTTTTTCGAATGAAGATTCCGTTTGGAATACATCTGGTTATAATGATTTAAATAACATATCTGGCGCCATTAAAAGGCACGCAAATTCCCATAAACACCTGTGTGCAATGGTTTCTTTCGGTAATTTTGGTAAACAACGAATTGAGACATCTATATCACGCCAGTTATCTGAGGAAATTTCAAAATATAACACGCGCGTTGAAAACAACCGTAGTGTTTTTCAAAGATTAGTCGATATTGTTTGTCATTTAGCACAACAGGAACTTCCTCTAAGAGGACATGATGAGTCCAAAACTTCATTAAATAAAGGCAATTTTTTAGAACTGGTCTCGTTAATTTCAAAATACGATGTCGTTTTAGAAAAACATATGCAGCATCAGGAAAGTGACAAACCGGGGCCGAGTTATTTATCTAATAAAATTCAAAACGATATTATTCATTCCGTAGCCGATGTGATGCAAACTTGCATCGATTACGAAGTTAGACAAACAAAATTTGTTTCAATTATTATTGACGAAACCCCCGATGTTAGTCATAGAGAACAACTGTGCTTGATTCTCAGATATTATTATAAAAATGAAATTCATGACCGTTTTTTGGGCTTTCTTAATGTGTCGGAAAGTCGCACAGCAGACTCACTCTCTAATATTATTTTAGAATTATTGAATAGACATGATTGCATCGCAAAATTAGTAGCGCAAAGCTATGACGGTGCTAGTGTAATGTCCGGTGTAAGAAATGGAGTGCAACAAAAAGTTAAAGATGTTTGTCCACAAGCAATTTACATTTGGTGTAATGCGCATATTTTGGCCTTAGTGTTGTCTAAATCATGCAATAGAATTCAGGAGGTTAGTTTATTTTTTTCAGCCCTTCAGGCTTTGTGTAATTTTTTTAGTAATAGTACAAAACGAGCTGCTTTTTACGATACTCATTGCAGCAAAAAATTGCCTAATGCTCCCGCAACTCGTTGGACATACATGTCGCGAGTTGTAAACACGGTTTTTGAACAAAAAAGTAAACTTATTGAGTTGTTTTCTGATCTGTGCGACAATCCACAGAACTGGGACGGGGATACGATTTTAGCTGCGGAGAATTTTGAAAACACTTTGCGATCTTATAATTTCAATTTTTTTCTTTTTATCTTTCATCGGATATTTGAAAAAACTGACTGCTTGTACAATATTCTACAAAAATCACAAGTTGATGTCGGTTATTGTATTCATAAAATAAAGGAATTTCAGGCATGGTTACGTGCTGAATTTCAATCCGAATTTGATCAAATTTATGAGAACACGTTGCAAAATAACTCGGCTCCTCGTTTGAGACGCAACGTACGCTGTGCAAAAACGGAATACAGACGACTTTTTGTAGAAGTAATTGATAATATTAATACCGAAATTACTGACCGATATTCTGAAATTTATAAATTAAAGTTTTTCCAACTGCTCAACAACAAAAAATTTGACAATTATCACTCACATTTTCCTACAGAGGAATTAGATTCATTATTTGACATTTATGCAAACTATTTCGACAAACAAACATTAAAAAGCCAATTGATTTGCTTGTATTCTAGTCCTGATCTGAAAGATCGTAATGTTTTCGAATTAATTGATTTCATTCATGAGAATAACCTCGAAGATGCCTTTCCCGAGCTGTTAAAGTTAGCGTATCTTGTTGTAACTATTCCGGCTACAAGTTCTTCCGCGGAACGTGCTTTTTCGTCTCTTAAACGTATCCATACCTATCTGAGAAATACACAAGGTCAAGAGCGTCTTTCCGAATTATCAATGATAGCTATTGAAAAACAGTTGTTGGTAGAATTAAAACGATCACCAACATTTTACTCTGATGTAATTAAATCATTTCTTAAGAAAGATAGACGATTCCAATTAGAATATAAATAATTTATTTAAATTCCTTATTACATTCTATCTAGCTATTTTTTAACTTTCGTTTTGTAACATTTTGTTTTGTTTTTTTTTTTTTTTGTCTGTAACCTGGGTTCTGTTACGAAGGAAGCAACTACTTACCATAACTTTGTTCCCTCAAGCAATGAAGCAAACCAAACCAAACGGCTTTTTTCAAAGCCACCGGAGGTATGCAATTGCTGATATGTTTATTATATTCAATCTAGCACTAGCATGCCTTCAGTGTGCTTTGGTTACCTCATTCACCGCGCACGACAAGCAAGAGTGAAATTGAAGAAAGAAGAGGAAAGAAGAAGATGGATGAATTAACTTTTAATTTATTGTACCTAACCAGTAGTTTATGAGAAAATTGCGATGATACATACGGTAGGTACCTACATACTCAGTCGAAAACTGAACTTTCTTTTTTTGAAATCGGTTAAAATTTTATTGGGCTTGCGTTATTTTGAAACCCTAGGCACGCCACTGCTGGAAACAGGCCACCGTCATAGGTATTCCCAAACCTGGCAAGCCAAAGTCTGACCCGTCTAGCTACCGCCCCATTAGCTTACTCAACGTCCTCGGTAAAATCTATGAAAGGCTTATATATAAGCGGCTCAAAGATTTTGCCGAAGCAAAGGGTCTAATACCCAATGAGCAGTTCGGATTTAGAACCGAACACTCATGTATCCAACAAGTCCACCGCATCATAGAACACGTCAGCGCCGGCTTCCAACGGGGCGCAATAACGGGAGCCTTATTCTTCGACATAGCGAAAGCGTTCGACAAAGTCTGGCACAATGGCTTAATCTATAAGCTATACCAACTCGGCGTGCCTGACCGTCTCGTGCTCATCTTATGGGACTTTTTATCGAATCGCACCTTTCGTTACCGAATTGAGGGGGAGCTTTCCTCCACCCATCCCATTCGCGCAGGAGTTCCTCAAGGCTCCGTACTATCCCCCCTCGTTTTCACGCTATTCACTAGCGATATCCCCAAGCATAAAAATACTCAGCTAGCCCTATTTGCCGACGACACGGCTATTTATTATACCGGTCTTAAACCCGATGCCATCGCTCGCACTCTCCAAACTTCCGCAAACACTCTGGCCAAGTGGTTCCAGAAATGGAGAATCGAAGTCAATCCAGACAAAAGCCAGGCAGTCCTCTTTTCTAAACCACGGATAAACCCACCCTCTCCCCGTCCGATTACCATGTATAGCAAGCCAATCCCCTGGGAAAAGCAAGCCAAATACTTAGGCGTGGTCCTCAATAAACACCTTTCCTTCGCTGAGCACATAAAGCAGGCACGTTCGCGCGCCGCTTTCGCTCTAGGTAGGCTCCACTTCATTCTTAGCTCCCGCAGCAAGTTATCACTCAGGTGCAAGCTGCGTATTTTCACCGCGGTCATCCGTCCCATCATGACCTACGCCTGCGTTGTTTTCGCACACGCAAAGCCCTACCTCCTCCACAAGATGCAGACCCTTCAAAACCGATTCCTCCGTAGAGTCACGGGAGCCCCCTTTTATGTTCGAAATGAGCTTCTTCACGTAGACCTCAAGATAATCACCATCCAGCAGTTCATGAAACGTGTCTTCAAGCGTTTCTTTGATACTGCAATCCAACATAGGAATCCCCTTATCGTATCGGCCGCCCAATACGAACCCTCGCGTATCTCTAAGATTCGCCGACCAAGGTATACCCTTGTCACTCCCGATGACGCAATCACCCTGCTCCAAGAGAGCCGTAGGGAAACAAGTACAGTGGCACACAAACACAAAAACCGACCGTCCTTCCGTCCTCGCCGCCGAGGCCCGCCGCGACGTTCCCGTAATCGTCCGCCCCGACCCTTGCCAGAGCCAGCCCGCGACGCTGAGCCAGTAGCTTTAAATTCCCTTATTAATAATAATAATGATATGATCCAGCCTGTCCCTAGCTGCCCTCACCCTGCGATGCCCTAAGCCGAGGTCCGTACCCCACAGGGGGTGCCCTTAGCGTGTAGTCGCCTAGTTTGTAAGTTTTTTTAATAAGCCCTGGCTGGAGGCTTTAATTAATTTATTAATTAAGGCAACCACAGGCAAGCCCGGTTAAGCAGCCGACAACCTCAGAGGTTGACCTGCGAGATGCCACTCACAAAAAAAAAACAGACACACATAGCGTTTAAACTTATAACACCCCTCTTTTTGCGTTGGGGTTAAAAATAGTTTAACGTCAAAGAAGTTTTCAGTAAAACTGTCAAAGAACTAAATCAAAGCAGTTTATCTCTCTCTTGACCCTCCTTCTTACCCCAATATCGGCAACAACTTCTTTGTCTTTATTCCGGATAAGCCTACTATTGACTTCGATCTCGCCTGATGCCAAGCGATAGATGAGGTCTACGATGGGATGAGCGAGCCCAGAAGATGCCTGTTCACTCATGCTTTAAAAACTGAAAGGTCATAAGGTAGGGAACACAGAAGCCGGCAGAATTCCACAGCTTAAATGGTACTAACTTAAGTACGGCTAAAAGTAAAATAACACAATTAATACAGTATGTTAACTAACAGAGGGCATTCCCGTTAACCCGCAATAGTATAGCATCCATACATGCTAAAAAAATATTACCCTTCGAAAACAAAATTATTTTATATTTTTTATATTAAAATATTTACTAAACATGTTAAATTGATACGTAAAAGAAACACTCTGTACACGCATACTTGAAGGACGGCAACGTCACAATTTATTTATGAATGGCGGGCCGCGTGTGCGGCGATCTAATTGATATTTTTACACTATTGCGGGTTAACAGGAACGCCCTCTGTTAGTTAACATACTGTAGGTCTTTTATGAAGATAGCTAATCGATCTTAACGACGAGGTTAAGCAACGCTTGCCTGGGTCTTTCTGTGCATGGATAACCATCCCAAAATAAGATTCCTCCTCAAGATTCCTCCGTGCCTTTGAAAGAGTTGTTCCCGACTGTCAATTGAATATATTTGAAAGCCGTTAAAAATCTGATACCCGTCTTACCAGGAAGAAGTCGCTGGGTAAAACGATACCCTGCGACTAGGTTATGGAAGTCAGATAGACAGTCATACCATGTAAAACACAGATTTTTAGCTGCATCTGGTCAGATTGGAAGAAAGGGACAAGAAAGACAGATGCAGTTTCTTAAAAAAATAACAGCCTTAGAGCCAACGGCACCTGTTATTGTAGTTAGTTACTTGAAATTAATAATATCGACTGGTCGTCTTTCGTTAAATCTTTTAATGACTCCTCTAGGTGGAGCAGAAGGGAGTGTTAGACTTCTACTGACTAAAAACCCACCCTGTTCCTTTAATTGAATTCCGGGGCCGCGGTATCACTTTAGAACATTCATACGGCGTAGTGGTAGAAAGTCGACCATAATTATTTAAACTGTTTCAAATACATAATTATGTGAAAACATGAGCCTTCTGCGCTCCTCAATACCATATTATTTTTTGTAAAAAGCCGGATAAATTTGTGCATGACGTATTAATATATGGATACCTACCTCTCTCGAAAAAACTGGACCACATAACGTTATCTAAGCAAACAATAAATCGTGATATTGAAATATGGTCTTCAAATATCGATGCGTGATTCGCATGTTATCCGTTACGTATGTATACATATATTTTGTCGCCTGACAGATAAACAGACAGTCACGACAAAAATGTCGTGCATCAACATAAAGATTTGTTGTCTTTTGTAATAAGTGATATGGGTGCAATGAGTGATGTGGATGCAGATAACTTTGAATGACCTGAAATTAGACTTAGATGGATAATTATAGATAGCTCACTGTTCGCACGATTTTTCATACAAACTTAGAGGATTGATTTAAAAAAAAGGTATCTTATGTTTGTCAAAACTGGTTCATTGGTAGCCACGATAGCGTAACAGACAGATAAACTTTTGGATTTATAATATTAGTATGTATGATTTAAATATTTCCCATATTATTTGTTTGACTTCAGTGTTGTGGCAAAAATGAATAATTTGAACTAGAAACTTAACTAAAATAAGCTTTATTTTGTATATCTACCATAGAGTAAGTTGTTCTGATATTGGATAGGTAATTATATTTTTTTTATTAAAAATATGTTCGCGTTTGACCACCATCTCATCTGATGGTAAGTGATGATGTGGTCGAAGATGGAGCACGCTTACCTAAAAGTAACCTATTCACTCTTGACTTAATTATCTCATCTTTAATATTGCAATCAATCAAATATCGAGTTAAGGTGAACTTTATGCCAATATCCTCTGGTTGATGTTAAGTATACAACGTGTAACGGAAACCCCATATCTATCCAAAAGGGCTGAAGACAACATCTGGTATGGAGTCTCTATGCACAATTTCAGCTCAAAATAAGTCACTCAAAGAATTGATACCAAATTATCGGTTTCATATGTTTCTTGAATTTCAATCATAGCAAACGTGTTACAACACTACGAGAGTCAATAACTTTCCACGTCACTTGCCAATAACATGATAATTCTCTTCGTTCCTCTTAATTTGAATATTTCGGTCTCTGGTATCAATGTATTGTTTCTAATAAGTTCCACACATGTGGACGTAGGATTACAAAACCCTTGCCATATCGTTTGTTATCATCCAAAGAAGTCGTGCACTCGGTATGTATATATCCTTTAAATTACACGTTGTAGATACAATCATCTTCTGAGACCTCAAATTAATTTCTTTTATAGTGATCAGGAGTCCACATACTTGATAAATGTAGCAGAAGTATATGGTGAGTATGGTGGACATCCCACCCATACGCACAAAATGTTTTGGGAATAGTTTCATTGTGCGTAGGAGTCTGTGTTTCCTGTTAGCTATAAACTGAGAGTCTTTAAGTCAAGAGTGAATAGGTTACTTCTAGGTAAGCGTGCTTCATCTTCCACCCCATCATCGCTTAACATCAGGTGAGATGATAGTCAAACGCAAGCACGTCAACAATAAAAAAGTCGGTGGGCAGCAAGAAATAGGTTGAATTGGTGTCGATGATGGCAAATGGACACTGCTGCTCCAGCAGTGAACATCATTCTGCTGAAACCAAGATGGTAGCTATGATTCTTTAGATCTAGCTAAAATAAAAATAATTTAAAAAATATTCAGAAATAAAAATACCTACCTTTAGATACCATTTTCTTTTCCTTTTTTGACTCTTGGCAAATATTGATTGGCATAAGGCCAGTTAATTGAGTTACTTTAACAATGCAGTTGGCTGACCTTACTCAAGGTCAATATGCGGCCAGCAACTGCAAAGGAGAGTTATGTTTTTACCGTGATAGAATCCACGGGAGCGAAGCCCCACGTGAGTACTAGTCTATACTAATATTATAAAGTGGAAAAGTTTGTTTGTTTGTTTGTTTGCTTGAACGCGCTAATCTTAGAAAGTCCTGGGTGGATTTGGATGCAATTTGGTATGGAAGTAGCTTGAAGCTTGAGGAAGGTTATAGGCTACTTTTTACCCGACTGCAAAAAAGGAGAGTTATGTTTTTACCGTGATAGAATCCACGGGAGCGAAGCCCCGCGAGAGTACTAGTTTCGTATAACGTTATTGGATATAATGTTTATTTCATCGAAAATCATTAGGCCTATTGTTTAAAATATGTAATTGCGATTAATTTGATTGAGCGTGCTGCGGGAGCGGCGTGACAGAAACGAATCACTGCAAAACGGACTCCATGTAGTCTTGTCTACCCTACCCCTAGAGTGTTATTTAAAATCTCATAGGCGCGAAGGGGCGAGGCGGCCCGTGATCTGAAGGTGGTTTTAAGGCGCCGGAGCCGTGACAGAAACCATGCCTGCTACATGTTGCATGCTGCATGTATGGTGTATGCTTGTTTTATCATATTAGAGTAAATAGGTTTTATGTCTTTTGAGTGGAGGTCTTTTTGGTCTTCTTTTAAACGATTTTATATTCAAGATTCAAGAGATTTTGTAATTATATCATATATTACTTATCCTGTCTGATAAGGTATCTAATTGGTTGGCAATACATACTAAAGTGGAAAAGTCACACTGTCTGTTAGTTTGTTTACCCTTTATTCTGTCACGTTGTGTTTGCTCGAATTTTGATGAAACTTAATATTTATGCGCCTAAGCTGCATTTTTCGAGTGATACAGAGTAGTAATTAAATGGAGTAATATTTAGCCACACCTCGTATATGGCTAAAAAAGGTTTTTTTTCATATTAGATATGTTAGCTTATTCGGGTATTTGTAATAACGTCACTTATTGCTATAAAAATAATAAACAAGGCCTATAGCTGGACTAAAGCCTTCCAAGCAGCTTCAGAATGGCCAATCCTTGGCTTTCCGCAACCAGTCTGCCCTACCACGTTTAATCGATTCAGATCATCCGTTATTAATGGCCGGCCCACAACAGCTCCTAGCTAAGCTACTACTATGTATCCATTTTCTTTCAATACTCCGTGGCACAAGAGTTAGCGAGGGTATGTAAAAATCTCAACGCGGCTGTCTTAATATGTCCTATCATTATCATTGCACAAAGACTTGTAACACGCCTCATAATTACTGCATCCATTGTATTGTGTACGTAATCAGCGCAATCAAGTTTCTAATCCATTTTAGTAATCGGTTTTATGTAGAACAATACAACATAACTTAACCTTAAGTAGATAGATGACAGGAGGGTGGAAAAAACAATAACTATTAGCGAAAAGACAACAAATCTTTCACCAAAGAGTATACAAAATTACGTAAGACCTTTCACATTCTAAATTTAAATTGTGAATAGATAATTAAGAGTTACGAATTGCTAACGAGTTGCAAAATTCAAATCCAAATTCTTTATTTCAGATAATAACAAAAATATAGTTGTGTATATACACGAAATTTTTTCAGATATACTGCGTAATACATAGTTCGGAAGTGCAAGTCTTTGCTGTTTTTGAGAATTGTTGTAGTTGGCAGATATGTTCTGCATTCAAAATAAGTAGATACCGATTTTTTTTTTTTTTTTTTTTTTTTTTTTTTAGGTAGGGCCACTTGTAGATCAGCACACTAAGGCTGTGAGTCTACTTAACCGGACTTTCCTGTGGTGACCTCTAATAAATTAAAGGCCCCCAGCCAGGGCTTACAAACTAAAATATACTTAAAAACTAATGACCGCACGCTAAGGGCACTCCCTGTGGAGTACGGGCCTCGGCATAGCGGGGTCATTTTGGGAGGGCAGCAAAGGGACAGGCTGGGTCATATTAATTACGGGAGTATTTATTGCTACTGGCTCAGCATCGCGGGCTGGCTCGTTTGGCAAAGGTCGGGGAGGATTTTCATTACAAGTACGCGGACGTCGCGATGGGCCTCGTCGGCGAGGCCGGAATAAGGAACGCGTTCTGTATTTGTGTTTTCTAAGAGTGCTGGTTTCCCTACTGCTCTCTTGTCGGATGGTGGTGGGGTCGTCAGGCTCGTCTAGGATGTTACGCGGGCGACGAACCCGAGAAATCTTGGAGGGTCTGTATCGGGCGGCCGATACGATCAGGGGGTTAGTGTGGGTCTCAGCAGAGGTGAAGTAACGCACTGACATGCGTTTCAACACTTGCTTTATGGTCGGGAGTTTGAGGTCTACGTGGAGATCCTCGTTCCTACAGAACCAGGGCGCGCCCGTGGCCTTTCGGAGAAAACGGTTCTGAATGACTTGCATCCTATGGATCTGATTGGGACTGGCATGAGCAAACACCGGACAGGCATACGTCATGATAGGACGTATGCATGTCGTGTATATTCGGATTTTACATTTAAGGGAGAGCTTGCTGTGTTTATTCAGCAGGGCGTGGAGCCTACCGAGAGCGAAAGCGGCTCGCGAGCGAACCGACTTTATGTGCTCACTGAAGTTGAGGAACTGGTCGAGGATCACTCCTAAGTATTTGGCTCGCTTCTCCCAAGGGATTGGCTTGCCGAACATAGTGATCGGGCGAGGGGGGGTGAATTGTTTATGCTGGCGAGCCCTGCGAAACAGGACTGCTTGGCTTTTGTCGGGATTTACCTCAATCCTCCATTTCCTAAACCAATCGCCTAGTGCGTTGGCTGAGGTCTGGAGGGTATGAGCGATGCTAACGGGATTATGTCCCGAGTAGTAGATGGCCGTGTCGTCGGCAAATAGGGATAACTCTACTGGGGGCTTTTTGGGGATATCGCTAGTGAATAGCGTGAAGAGTGGGGGGGAGAGCACGGCGCCCTGAGGGACGCCGGCTCTGATAGGGCGGGGAGTGGAAAGCGCTCCTTCGATACGATATCTGAAGGAGCGGTTCGACAGGAAGTCTCGAATGATGAGCACGAGACGGTCCGGCTCACCTAGTTGGTAAAGCTTATAAATTAAGCCATTGTGCCAGACTTTGTCGAAAGCCTTCGCTATATCAAAGAATAGGGCCCCCGTCACCAGACCGCGTTGAAAACGGCCGCTAATGTGCTCTACGATGCGGTGGGCTTGGTGGACACTGGAATGATGGGCTCTAAAGCCAAACTGCTCGTTAGGGATTAGGCTCTTGGCCTCGACAAAGTCCTTGAGCCGATTAAGAATAATCCGCTCGTAGACCTTGCCGAGGGCGCTGAGCAGACTAATGGGTCTATAGCTAGTCGGGAGGTTCTTGGGCTTTTTGGGTTTTGGAATACCTATCACTATAGCCTCTTTCCAAGCTTGTGGAAACAAGTTGTTGGACAAGGCGCCATTGAAGATGGCAGCCAGTAGGACTATGATCGTACGTGGGAGGAGTTTAAGTGCCCTAGTGGTCAGTCTGTCAGTCCCGGGAGCTTTCCTGGGTTTGAGTTTCTTGATGATCTCCTCCACCTCGTCTTCCGTGACGGGGGGGAGGGGAGCATCAGGGTCCTCGACAGGGGGCAGGGCAGATCTACGTTCGACCTCAGCATCCACGTGGGCAAGGTGGGCTGGGTCGACTGGTTGGGAGCTGGGAGAGCACTGGGCCTCCAGGCTGTCGGCTAGGCATTCGGCTTTGTCTTCGTCGTCGAAGGCAATGCTTTTGTCCGGGCGGATAAGGGGAGGCATTGAGGCAACCTCAGTGGCGCGCATTTTCCTCTGAAGTTGCCAGAAGGCATGGTGGGTGGGTTCCAGTTCGCTCAGGGTCTTGTCCCAGCCGGCTTCACGCCACTCTCTGATGCTGTTACTTACTTTGCGCTGTAAGTACCGCATGAAAGTTTTGTTATTCTGGCAGGGGAAAGCTCTGTAGGCACGGACTGCTGCGTTCTTCTCAGTCAGCAGGGCCCGTACATCGTCCGGGAGTTTCCGGCGCCAGTGCTCTGACACCGGAATCTCCTTTGAACAGTCGTTCAAGACAGATTGCACGTGCTCCGTGAGTGAGTCGATCGCAGCCGTCGTGTCGGCGGCGGACTGGATGTGGTCGGGGATCTTGTCCAGGTGAGGAGACGTGTTGGATTTCAGCAATTCGCCTACTTTCCTCCAGTCAGTGATCACCTGTGTGGGAGGGGGGCGGTTAGGGTCATAGGGACCCGATCTCGGAGTTAACTCCAAGATCACCGGTCTATGGTCAGAGTCAAGTTCGTCTACCGTCTCTAAAGAGTGCAAACGTAAGTTCACATTCTTCAGGAGGGCAATGTCGAGTACGTCGGGCAAGTGGGATGGCTCGAACGGGTAATGAGTAGGCCGCATAGGACCTATGATATCTATGTGGAGAGGTGTGCAAAGGTCGTATAGTACCTTCCCACGGGGGTTGGTAATACGACTACACCATGCGGGATGTTTGGCATTGAGATCCCCCGCTATAAGGACGGAGTCACTCATGTCAAGAAGGGCTGTAAGGTCGCTTCGTAGTGAGGCGTTTATCGAAGAATTTGAATCTACGTCGTTGTACGGTGGGAGATACGCGGATACTATTGTGATAGAGGGATGGCCCGTCATGCCTAGCCGGCAAACGGATACCTCTAAGTGGGCAAGGGGCGGCGGATCCATAGGGATGCAGTGCAGGGAGTTCCTATAATATATTAGAGTGCCACCTCTGTGGCATCTAGTCCTATCGTTCCTAACTAGCCGGTAGTTGGCTACCTTGGGATCCCTAAGGTGGGGTTTGAGGAAGGTCTCTTGGACCAGAAGGATGTCGAGACTATGATCGCGAAGGAAAGTCGCGATCTCGTCCCGTTGATTGGTGATGCCATTGGCATTGAAGTAACCTAGCTTTAGGGATCGGGGCTTTAATCTCTTACTAGCCGTGTTATACATTATGGCTGTTTAAAAAGGTTATCAAATTGACTTTTGACTTCGGGATACTTAGAGTATACCCGAATCAGGGAGTTGATGCTAGTGCAGGCCACGACCTCCTTTGCCATTTGGATGGCGCGGGGGGACTGGAAGAAACTGAATGTATTCCCAAGGATGAGGAACGCATCGAGTTCCGGCTCATCCGAGCGAGGGAGTGACTGGGGAGGAGGTGGGGGCTGAGAAGCCACAACAACCGGAGCGGAGGGCATGATGGGTTGATCCATCAGCCCAGGGACTTTCGGCCTTAGTGCCGGGAAGTTTTGGGCGTGATTCGCCGCCGTCCAAGGAGTTGGACGCTGGGGACTGAGGGTCTGGGGGAGCTCAGACGAGAGTGTAGGACACTCTCGTCCCTGGCGTGCGCTAGCGCGCGTTGCCAGTTTAGGGGCGGAGGTTTTCGGGGCTTTCGGACAGCCTCGGTAGTTGGCGGGGTGGCCGGATTGCCCGCACAGCACGCAGCTGGGCGGGTCTGGGCACTGGGACCTATCTTTTGGGCGACTGCACTCCGCGGTGCCGTGATCGCCCAGGCACTTTACGCACCGGGGTTTGCCGAAGCAATTCCGTTGCGCATGGCCGTACAACTGGCAACGGTGGCATTGGCCTACCGTGCCACTCTTGTGTGGCTTCTCAATGAGAATTCCTGAAAGACTGCATACAGTCTTCAGCGCAAAGATGGGGTGGGGACCTTCGGAGACGGGGTGGCAGATGACGAGGACGTTGTTAGACGCCCTGCCACCTCTGCCATGCATACGGTGCACCTCAATCACCGGGATGTTCTGTGACTCTAAGTCGCAGACGATCTCGGTGGTGGGGATCTCACTGGGGATCCGGCAGAGGACCACCCGAACGGGCTTGCTCTCATGGAGCGTATAAGTGTGGTGGGGGATATTTCGAGCCTTGAGTAGCTTCGAAAGCGCGCGGTGGTCGTTAGCTGTCGCTAACCCTACTTTTATGCCGTTCTGAACGGCGCGGGCATTCGTGTAGGCGATGCGTTGCTCGCCACACGCTTTGGACACGTTTGTCCAAGCCCCCTTGTCATGGATGAAGATGGGTGGGGGAGGGATGGTCTTGCGCACTGAGGCGCTGACGACTGGGGTTTGGGTAGGGCTGGGCCTAGTGGCCGAGGAAGTGGAGGGCTGGCTCTGCACTAAGCGTGCTGGCTCGGGGGGGAGGGTTTCTTGGCCTTAGGGGCCTGAGTGGAGGACGAGGCCTGCGACCTCTTCTTCCTCTTTCCCTCGACGAGGATAAACTCGTGGGAGGAAGAGGTTTGGTCGGAGGAGTGCTCAGACTCCGCTCGCTCCGAGCGCTCAGAGTGTATGCTCTCTGCGCGCTCCGAGCGCTCGCCGTCCGAGCCCTCTTTTTCTTGTTCCTCCTCCTCAGAGTCCATTTCGACGTCTGGGGGGAGGGGGACCTATCTGCGATGGGCGCGGGGGTGGGACCTAAATCTGGCTGCGAGGTGGGAAACACCGCGGGGGGTATGGAGTCAATCTCCTCCTCATACTCCCTTTGTAGGGCGGGGTTTTTAGATAGGATCTTTCCTAATATATCGGTTGTTCTATTTAACCGAACCGTTAGGGATTCTACTTTGGACATGAGATCCTCAATCCTGTCCTCCATATTGGAGGCGACAATGGTGGGCATCCTAATCTCCTAACCCTAACATAAGCGCCTCGAGGAGACACGTCAAACGTGAGCTCCCCGAGCAGACGGTCCCCAAAGAGCCCTGCCCCGGAGTTTCTCCTAACACTTCGCTACCGAGAAGAGAAACCCAGACAAACTCGGTAGCTGTGTTGCCGTCTGATGTGGCCTGAGGGGCCCTATTTGCCTAACCCTCCGGGCGGGAATGACCCGGAGGTGAGTTCGCTCCCTGCGGGGATAGCAGGGAGGTGTGTGCCTAATGGTGTGCCCTAAGCTTGTAATCCGGTCGCCAATCTCAATGTGCGTACCGGGCCCTATTGGGTCTAGTGCGAAGGGGTAGATACACCCAACCGACACTAGGTGTGTATGCTGTGAAGAGAACTCAGTGACTAGGTTTGACTAGGAGATCCCCCAAGGCCAAAACCTAGCACTCGACTCCAATTGACTGCTTCACCCTGAAGGGGATCAGCGGGTGCGTCGGGTCAGCACCCCCTTGGTATTGTTGACACCGTGAGGTTTCCAACCAAGGACCACGAAACTGTGGTTTTCCCTTGAAGGGGCCAAACCAAATTGTTTTGACAATCTCTGTTAGAGAAACACGATATCCTTCACCGCCTCGAAAAAGGCGGATCCGGACCAGGCGTCGTAGTCGGCGACTACGAGTGACGTCACGGCGGGCGTGACGAACGGAGCGATGACTCAGGCACGGAACGATCGAGAGCGCGGAGCGGCACGACTGTCGCGGGCGAGCGTCGGAGCAGAATGTAGATACTGAAATAATTATTTCTTTTTATAGCAGCCCCTATTGTACTATTGTAGGCTGCTTTTAACTGGCCCTGCCCCGGGACATACGTTGTTTTTTTTTTTTTAATAATTAATCGTTCAAACATCAGCATATCGTAGGGGTATTTTAAGTTACCCGCATGATATTTAAATTATTGAAGACTATATCGAGGGCCCCTACATCATTTGATCTATTAATGCGAGTGATATAAAAATGTATCAAATGTATGAAAAAAAAAAAACAGAATTACATTCGTAAATGGAAGGTTTATTGTTAATGAGGATTTAATTTAAAAAAATAAGCCAATACGATGTACCTACTGCCAATTTCTTTATTTTGGCATTTCTGTTTTGGTACGAAACTGTAATTTCAAGAGTCATCTTACTGTAAATCATATGATATGAAAAAGTTTTATAGCACACTAAATGACGAATCGTTTTCAATGTTTGATGATTTTCGCAAAAAAACGTAAAACACATGTCATTAGACGAACCAAATTCCATTTAAACTGACAGAACTAAGGATCGTGAATTTTGCTTTATCTAAGGCCGGAAACATACAGCGTGCTTAATTACATTGCTACAACGCTGCAGTCTTCTGCTGGTATCTTAGCGTAACCAGCTTGTAATGTTAATTTTTGAAGCGAGAATAGCCTAATGGGGAAGTTGTCGGCCTTGTGATCGAGAAATCGCCGTTTCGAACCCCATTCCTTACACCATTGGCGTGAACCCACTCCAGACACAAGCATACTTGCAAGTAAGCTTACTTGGAGGGTTAACAAGATTGATAGTAATCTGAAATTAACCCACATTGCTGGTTCTCTTAAAAAAATTCAGTGGAACTCAAAGTCTGATTCAGAATGAGTTTTCTTTTAGGTTACTCTACTAATTTTGTTAATTCTAAAATAGAACTACATACGTGTACAAATAGCCTCTATAACAACCACCCTAACCCCACGTTTGCAAACCTAAACAGGCCTCTTTTCTATGTGAACTCTTTTTAACCGACTTCAAAAAAGAAGGAGGTTCTCAGTTCGTCTTGAACTTTTTTTTATGTATGTTACCTCATAACTCGAAGACAGCTGGAGCGATTTGGAAAATTCTTTTTTCGTTTGATAGGGTATACTTTCTAGTTAGTTCCATTGTTATGAAATCAGGATCTGATGATGGGATCCTGGAGTAATCGAGGGAACTCTTCGAATATTATAGGCACACCTATAGCGTTTTGAGTATTTCTTATAGTACCTTGTGCAGTTAATCTCGAAAAGCACCATTTGGGGAAGTGGAACTGATGATGAAGACCACATATGGTCACCGAAACTACTAAGTAATAAGTATTTCGTGGATTGCGATTCGATTACTTGAATATAGATGTTAACACTTTAGAGCATAAAGTGTATCAAAAAAATAGAAAATACAAAACCAATAACACCGACTACCGAAATTAAAGTTATTTTTGGCTTTGTAGTGTTTTGATATGGAAGTCGATTTTATTTTTTGCTAAAAAGTTTTTTTTATAAAACATCTTAGTCCAGTAAGTTATAATCGAACCTCGCGGTCCCAGTATAGATGGTAACTACGTAATAACGGGTACATTATAAACGGATCGAACAAAATAATGTTAAATGCATTACGTGCTGTATTACATTTCATTTGATTATTTGTTTATGTAAATGTAGCGAAGTATCTAATGCAATATAACGGTAACGTAATCTAACGCAGCAAAAACGGAGTTTTGAGCCGTTTGGGATTGTAACGCTGGAAAGAAATAGCATTGTCATTCAATGTGGCAATGCTGCCAGTATTCTAGGCACTTTTACAAAAACAAAAAGAAGGTTTTATAGACATAATAAACTTTTATTATTTAAGTTAGTGATATATGCATGTATAAAATAATATTTGGAGTATTTTTTTAACAATAAATGAAAAGATTCGGTATTATTGCGGCGACTAAAAATGTTTAATTTTGCGAAATAACGTAATAGATCACTGCTACTGCTATAATCATCACCTGCGTAGCCCTTTGTCAATTGTATTGAGGTCGGCCACCAGTCTAACTAGAAGCAGTTCAGTAGGTATTAAGTATTTAACATGAAGCGACCTATCTAAATCCATACTAATATTATAAATGCGAAAGTAACTCTGTCTGTCTGTGTGTTACCTTTTCACGCCTAAACCGCTGAACCGATTTAGATGAAATTTGGCATGGGAATAGTTTAGGACCCTGGGAAGGACATAGGATAGTTTTTATCCCAAAATTCCCAAGTGATCAGGATTTACGCGGGAAAAACTTCCACGCGAACGAATTTGCGGGCAAAAGCTAGTAAATCTATACTTATAATAAATCTGTAGAGAGGTCAATTCTGTACATGAAATATATTTCCAAAATAACTATCAGGGGGTGATTAAGGATCGATACTGATGCCAAAAATGCAATCAGTTAGATTTTTGTCTGTCTGTCTGTCTGTCTGTCTGTCTGTATAACCGTTATAGAAACAAAAACTACTCGACGGATTTTAACGAAATTTGGTACAATTATTTTTCATACTCCTGAGCGGGTTATAGTATACTTTTCATCACGCTACAATCAATAGGAGCAGAGCAGTGAAGGGAAATGTTGGGAAAACGGGAGAAGTTACTCCATTTTTTAAGCTTCCGTCGCGTGTGCAACCTTAATGGTTAAAGCTACACAAATCACTTCATGACGGAAATGTTCTCCTTAAAATTATATAAAAAATATTCCACGACAGCATATATCTATCTTTTATGGTTGACTCACAATAACACGTGTAACTCCCGATAGCTTAGCAGTTCGAAGCTTTCTGATTATAATATTTGTCTACTCTTTACGTTTATAACACTCTCAATCACCGCTTTTTTTTTTTTTTTTTTTTTAGCGTGGTAAAATTATCAAATAAGTCCTCCCACTCCGGGCAGGGTGGGAGGGACTGTCAGACTTTTACTGACTAAAATCCACGGTGTTCCTTCAATAACCCTTTACATACCGGGGCCACGGTAACGGGATGAGTCCCACGACCCCGGCGGGCTTCGGCCCTCTGCAGAGGGGGCCTCGTCATGTTGCTGACGCTCTTTGAGGCGCGCGTGGAACACGACGCGCCGTCGACCCGGGCATGGTCCATGGTCGGACAGCGAGTTGCCCTTTACTCGCTGTCCGCATGCCCGCGCCTACGGTGGCCGGAGATCGTCGGCCGACGTCCGACGCCGTGGGCGTCTACCACTGCGGCTGGGCTGGAGGGAGGACGCCATCCTCTCCCTCACGCGGCCCGCCTCCTCCTTCGGAAGCATGACTGCTTCGCAGAAGGAGGCGACCGCTTCCCACTCCCTCTCGCCCCGCAGCATGGCCTCGACCAAGGCCGGGCGCGAGAGGTCTCCGCCTATTGTCGCCGTGAGGACACGTCGGTGCTCTGCCCAAGCTGGGCAGTCCTGCACCGTGTGCTCGACTGTGTCCTCAGGGCGACCCTCGCAGTGGTGACACCCAGGCGTCTCTTCCTTACCCATCAGACACAGGTACCTCCCGAAACTTCCGTGTCCGGTGAGGACCTGCGTCATGCGGTAGGTCAGGACGCCGTGACGCCGATCTAGCCACTCCTCAAAGAGGGGTCTTACCGCCGCAATTGCGGCGTGCCCGGCCGTCGGTTGCGACAGTCGTTCCCTCCATACTGCCCTGAGATCGCGCCGGAGCTCTTCCCGCCGCGCCTCGACTTCTCGAGGCAGCGGGGATACGCCCCGGCGCTGCGCCTCCACGCGCCATTCATAGACGCGCTGGAGGGCAGTCGCCTCCAGATCCCAGGGCAGCAATCCGGCAAGGAGGTTGGCCGATTCGCCGGCGATCGTGCGGTATCCCCGGATCATTCGGATAGCCATGACCCTCTGGCATGCGACCAACTTTAGTGGTCGCGTCCGGATGCACAGGGCCCACACTGGGGACCCGTAGAGGGCCATGGACCGCACGACGCCGGCGTACAGCCTTCGGCAGGAGGCGTTTGGCCCGCTGAGATTAGGCAGGAGTCGCCTGAAGGCGGCTGCTGCCCGGTTCAGCTTTGGGGCCAAACTCAGGAAGTGCTCCCTGAAGTTCCACCGGCTGTCGAGGACGAGTCCCAGGTACTTCATCGTCCTCCCGACGCCGATGCGAACCCCCTCCACCGTTATGTGGGACTCGGACCGTGGCGCGTTCCGACCGCCATGGAAGCACATGGCCTCGGTCTTGTGCAGCGCCACGTCGAGTCCCAACTGCCGGATCCTACGAACGACTGTCGCAACCGCTTGCGTCGCCAGGTCGGCCGCCGCCTGGTGCGACTCTCCCTGCGCCAGGACGAGCGTGTCGTCAGCGTAACATACTACGCTGACGCCGTCAGGGAGGTCGCCGCGCAGCACCCAGTCGTATCCGATGTTCCACAGGGGCGGCCCCAAGACCGAACCCTGTGGGACACCGCACGACATCTCTCGCCGGTTCCACTCTCCCCGGTGACCGGGGTAGATGACGGCTCTGTCCGTCAGGTAGTCCTCGACTATGCGACGGAGGTAGGTCGGCACCCGGTGATACCGGAGTGCCTTCCTGATGCAACTCCAGGGCAGGGTGTTGAAGGCGTTGGTGATGTCCAAAGACACCGCCAAGACGACCCTGCCCCGGGATACCGCGTCCCCCGTCGTGAGGGCTCTCACGCGCATGACAGCATCCACCGTCGAGCGCCCCCTGCGGAAGCCAAACTGGCACTCCGCAAGATCCGGGCCCACCCGATTCAGGTGCCCGAAGAGGCGGTCTGCAATCACTCTTTCCAAGAGCTTGCCCACCTCGTCGAGCAGCACGATGGGCCGGAATGCGGACGGAGAGTCCGCAGGGCGCCCGGCTTTCTGGATCAGGACCAGCTTTCCCGTCTTCCAGCGAAGCGGAAACTGGCCCCTCTCCAGGCATGCGCTAAAGAGCCCCCCTAGTCGAGGCCCGAGAGTCTCCGAGGCCAGGACCCACGCTTTCCCTGGCAAGCCGTCGGGTCCTGGGGCGGTATTTTTTGCCTTGAGCCGTTGTACCGCCACTCTCAAGTCTACCTCGGTCACCTCTGGAGCGTCGTAGACGTCGTCGTCGCTGTGGTCCGCGTTTGCGCCAGCTTCAGGTTCCGTCGGAGACGGAGCCATGGGCGGGGGAGCGTGCTCCCCTCGCGATGGGAACAGGGCGCTCACCACGTCCTCCAAGAACTGAGGCTGGAGACTCTGCGTCAACGGGGGAGCCCAGGGGCGGAGCTTTTCTCGCACCCACTTGTAGGGGCGGCCCCATGGGTCCCCGTCCAGAGTCGCCAGCATCTCCTCCCGGGCCAGTTCCTTGGCCCGCCAGATCTCGTCTCGGAGGACGGCCTTCGCTGCCCTGTAACCCTCGTACAGCTCCGCCTCTACAGTCGCCGCATCCGGAGGTCGGGTGCGGCGCCTGCGGAACCTGGTGTACCGGCGTCGTGCCGCAACGCACGCTTCGCGCAGCGCTGCTAGCTCGCTCGACCACCAGTACAGCTGACGCCGGGCGCGTCCTTGCCGGACCCGGGGCATGGCCACGTCGCAGATCTCCGACATGGCCTCCTGGAACCACTCCGCCTCGTCGTTTATGTCGGCAGGCCTGTCCGGGGGTGACCCCCAGGCCTGCACGATCGAGGCTTCCAGGAATAGCTCCCGGTCCATCTGCTTCAGCGCCCATCGCGGACCACTCAGGTCCCGTCGGACTGGCGCGTCTAGGGTCTGGGCGGAGACGTCGAACCGGATATACCGGTGGTCGGAATAGGTCTCCACCTCCTCCATAACGCGCCAGTCGGTGACGCGCGGTGACAGGCTGGGGGTGGCGAACGTAACGTCCACCACCGACTCACCCGTAAACCGCACGCACGTGGGGACAGAACCCCGGTTCTCGATCACCAGGCCCTGCGCACGGGCCCAGTGCTCGAGCATCCTGCCCCGCCTATAGTCCGTGGACCGGGAACCCCAAGCCGGACTCTTGGCGTTGAAGTCCCCGAGGACGAGGGCGGGGAGGGAACCGAGGGCGACGACGACGTCTCCCAGCTCCGTTAGGGAGTTCTGGAACTCGGCGAGAGATCGGTTCGGGGAGAAATAAACGCCTACCACAGCGATCTCTCCGAACCGTGCTGCGACGATCCCACGCCCTCTCTTGACGCGATCGAGGGGCGGGGTACCGGCGGCGGCCGACGAAACGAGGGTCACCGAGCCGTCCAAGTCCGCCACCCAGTCGTTCCTGGGCAGGACAAAATACGGCTCGGCGACCACGGCGACGTTGATCAACCACTGCGCCATGCTCTGGAGCAAAAGTTCCTGAGCAGCGGCGCAGTGGTTGATGTTCGCCTGGAGGAAGCGCAATGGGGCCATTAATCGGGATCCATTGCAGCCTCCTCCAGGGCCCCTCGCGGGGGTTCAGCCACGACGGCGACGGCGGTGGCAGTAGCGACGGCGGCGGCGGCGGTGGCGGTGACGACGGCGGCAGAGGGCCTACCTCTGCGCCTGGCTTTGGTGGGTGGGGCGCAGGACTTGCCCCCAGCCCGGTGATCGGCCGGCTTGCCAACCGCCTCACTTGCGAAGCAGTGAGGCGGGGCGGAGCACGAGCCGGCCTTGTGACCGGGCTGACCGCAGCGGAAGCACCTATCGCTGCGGTCTACCTCCGAGGTGCACACGCATGCCGCATGGTTGCCCACTTGGCAGCGGAAGCACCTCAGGGGTCTGGGGTCCAGGACTTTCACCTGCGCAGACACCCAACCAACCAGGAGCCTTCGGCCCCCCTGGATCTTTTTGGCCGCCGGGACGGGGCAGCTAACCGTAATGGTTTGCCCCCCCGTGAAGCCAGGACGCAGGGCGCCCGCCCTCACCTGATCGGGAGGGCACCCCCCAGTCCTGGCTACGGCGGCCACCACTTCCTCGGCCGTCACGGAGTCATCCAGACCCAATATGCGCATGTCTGCGCGCTTGGTGGGTCTGGAGACTCGGGCCTCCTCCGCATTTAAGGACGCTCTGAGCCGTTCGGCCAGAGCGTCAGCGGTAGGGCCACTGTCCGCGCCGGGGATCTCTAACATCCGAGCCCCCGTCGCAGTGACCCGGTGACGGAGGCCACCGGTGATGCCGAGCTCCGTGATGTCAATCACCTGCCGCGCCTTCGCGAGCACGTCGCGGTACGACACGCCCCTCTTCACCGCGTCCGGCTGCAGTGTGATCACCACAGCCGCGGTCTTGGGGGCGCGCAATCGCGCCGCGGCGTCTCGCCGCCTCCGTCTTTCCCTACGCCGCGAGGACCTGGCTGCGCCAGCAGCCTTCCTCTTCTCCCCGGCCACTTGCCAGTCGGCGCCGGCCGGAGGAGTCTTTGGAGGAGGCTGCTGGGACGGCTGGTTCCCGGCCTGGGCCTTCTTCTTTTTGGCCGCCTGCTTCGGCCCCGCAGGTGTCGGGGTCGGAGGCGGCTTTGATGGGCCCGATTTCGGCTTGGCCGGGGCCGTCTTTGCCCTCGCAGGGGCCGCCGTCACTGGTGCCGTCCGCACCGTGGCCGTCTTCGCCTGAGGCGGCCTCGTCGTCGTCTGGGGAGGCTTGGACGCGGCCGCAGCCGCGTACGAAGTCGCCGCCAGCGGGGGTCGCAGCACGCGGCTCTCCAATACGGAGAACCGCTGCTGGAAGGCGGCCAGCTCCTGTCGCACCAGGTCGAGAACCGAGTCCTCCGCTGGTGTGGGCCGGCCTTTCTCCTCTTGGCCCCGCGGCGGCGCATTCCGCTGGCCGGCTCCCCGGATTGCGGCCAGGTCCGCCTTGAGGGCGGCGTTCTCCCTCTGAAGAGCGTCTATGGCGGCAGTCAGGCGGGTGACCTGCGGCCGCAGATCGGACATGTCGTCCCTTGCAGCCGGAGCCCCGCCGTAAGTCCGCGCGGCCGCCTTGATGGAGGCCATGGCTTCGCCGATCGCGTCCTCCTTACTCTTCCGGTTGCGCTTCCGCGAGATGGTACGGATGGCAGCCGCCACGGCCTCTTCTAGTTTGGCCTCGCTCGGGGCCAGACCAGTGTTGGGCTCTCCAGAGGGAGGCCCCCTCCCCGAGGTCTTGCCTCGGCCTTTACCCCGCACACTAGTGGGGATCTTACGGGCCGAGACAAGCCCCTCCTCCGACGACGACTCATAGTCGCGGGGGCGCTTGAGGAACTCCTTCCTCCTGTCGGCGCCCCCCTCGTCGCTCCTCACTGCGCTTCCAGAGATCAAACTCTGGAAGCTCTCGGCGTCCGATGCCGAGTCGGTCTCCGACCCGAGCACCAGCGCCCCCTTCCTCCTCGGAGCGGCGCTCTGCGCTCGCTCAATGTTCGGTGCCGGTGAGGTGGACGTGCTGGACAAGTCCAGCGACTCCACCTCACGGGCACGTGAGCCTCCCTGGCTCAATGCGGCGACTGCCGGGAAACTGGGGTAAAAGTGTTTGTTGTCCCCCCCAGAGTACGGTGGGACTGACCGGACGTGTCCGGTGCGGGACTCCCCAGCTGCGGAGCAGCTGGGACCCGCCTGGGTAGCTTTTCCAAAAACTTTGTCTGCCATATTTTTTCCTTTTTTAGAGAGGTGAGTTCCTCTGTTCCTACACCCCTATTCCCCTCCCCTGGTTCACTTCACGGTTACGTCTAAAGATTAGACGCATACCGGAAGTGAACCTTTCCTCCCCCTTGACCCGATCTCTGAGACCGGGCCCCGCGCCGCCTAGAAGCTCGAGCTAGCTGCTCGATCCTCCAGACGGCGCGCATTTCCCCCGGTGTGTCCCTCTTGGTCTGGTTTCTCCCTCTGGGCCCGTCCGGCATGAGTGCCTCTACCGGCATGGCCCCAGAGATCATCGAAACACGCAAGCCCCACCACGACGACAACGTGGGGACACAGTTGGTGGGGCTAATTGAAAAATTTAATATTATTAACTATTCCATAAAAAAGAATCATATAAATCGGTATAGAAACACCAAAGTTATACATGAAATACGCTAATAATAAGCCATCGCCCGTGAATACTGAATCATGCTATAAGGAGTTACACGCTGACGGAGTCGCGGGCAAAGCTATTAACAATAATATTGTGAGGTACCGTATTGCGATATTTTTCAAGAGTATTATAGATTGACATATTATATTTCCTTACTAAATTACGAAAGTTATTCTGTTTCTTACATCAAAACCACTCAACAGTGAGGAAGGACATAGGCTACTTTTTTTTACGAAAAACGACGGAAACGCGGACGAAGTCGCGGGCAACAGCTATCTATACTAATAATATAAGGCTGAAGAGTTTGTTAGTTTGTTTGAACGCGATAATCTCAGGAACTACTGGTTCGAATTGAAAAATATTTTTTTAATTAAATAGTCAATTTATAGAGAAAGGCTATATATCATTACGCTAAGGCCAATAGAAGCGGAGCGCCAATAAAGAATGCTTCAAAATCGGGGTTAAATTTAACGTTAGCCCAAAGTAACTATTCCACGCAGACGAAGTCGCGGGCAAAAGCTAGTACTTATAATAAATCTGTAGAGAGGTCAATTCTGTACATGAAATATATTTCCAAAATAACTATCAGGAGGTGATTAGGGATCGATACTGATGCCAAAAATGCAATCAGTAAAATTTTTGTCTGTCTGTCTGTCTGTCTGTCTGTATAACCGTTATAGAAACAAAAACTACTTGACGGATTTTAATGAAACTTGGTACAATTATTTTTCATACTCCTGAGCTGGTTATAGTATACTTTTCATCACGCTACAATCAATAGGAGCAGAGCAGTGAAGGGAAATATTGGGAAAACGGGAGAAGTTACTCCATTTTTTAAGCTTCCGTCGCGTGTGCAACCTTAATGGTTAAAACTACACAGAAATCATTTCATAACGGAAATGTTCTCCTTAAAATTATATTAAAAATATCCCATGACAGCATACGTCTATCTTTTATGGTTGACTCACAATAACACGTGTAACTCCCGATAGCTTAGCAGTTCGAAGCTTTCTGATTATTATTCTGCTCCGAAATTTAAAATCACCACAACTTTGCAATGGAAGTCGGCTAAAAGTAACCCACAACAAAATATAATCGAGGCTCAAATTTTAACAGGTTGCGGTGCAGGAGAAACCGTCTTTATTCCAAGAATTCCCATAATACCAAATAATTTTCCATTCCAATTTAAAAGAACGCAATTACCAGTATCGGTGCATTATGCAATGACAATTAATAAAGCCTTATAATATTACCAATACATTAACTTAATAACACACAAGGAGTTACACGCTGACGGAGTCGCGGGCACAGATATTAACAATAATATTGTGCGGTTCGGTATTGCGATATTTTTCAACAGTATTATAGATTGACATATTATATTTCCCTACTAAATAAATTACGAAAGTTAATCTGTCTGTTACATCAAAATCACTGAAACGTGAGGAAGGACATAGGCTACTTTTTTTTACGTAAAACGACGGAAAAGTGGACGAAGTCGCGGGCAACAGCTATCTATACTAATAATATAAGGCTGAAGAGTTTGTTTGTTTGTTTGATCGCGATAATCTCAGGAACTACCGGTTCGAATTGAAAAAAATATTTTTTAATTAAACTGTCAATTTATAGAGAAAGGCTATAGGCTATATATCATTACGCTAAGGCCAATAGGAGCGGAGCGCCAATGAAGAATGCTTCAAAATCAGGGTTAAATTTAACGTTAGCCCAAAGTAACTATTCCACGCGGACGGAGTCGCGAGCAAAAGCTAGTAAATAAATAAAATCTTTATTGATCTAAGAGCATTACAGTGCAGGGTTTCATGACTTTCATCACTAGCCTCCACACTAGGATCCCCTGTGTCGTGGAGGCTCGTCTCCTTCGTCTTACACAAGTATTATAAGTGTTACTTAATTGCACAAAACAAAACACCGTAAATGAGTTGGACTTTTCTAACTGGCCTTAACAAACTCAGTAGCTGGGTTACTCAAAAAGTTGGCAAGACCGGTGACAGATCCTCAGACTGTTGTCTATGACAGCCGGGACAACTGGCATAACGTACTTTTCGAGGTACGGAGCAAACTCAATATAAAATAAAATAAAATACATTTAATTCAGAATTCAAAAGTCCCATATAGACACATAATATTAAAGACAGATACATTACATTATAAATTATCTTAAACATCCACACAAAATATTAAAAAAAATTACAATTAAATAAAAAAAAATTACTTGCACAACCCACACGCGATATGTCTCCCACAACAATGTCGTATATAGGGACAGTCTAGCCTACCTGCTATCACCTATATAATAAGATGGTTGTCCATTTAAGTAGTGATTTTTTATTTATTGATAATAGGTTAGCGTTTGACCACCATCTCACCTGATGGTAAGTGAGGATGTGGTCGAAGATAGAGCACAGAGCATAACACACATGATTGCAGTGAGCGTTGCTTAATCTTGAAGATCTAGGTACCCTTGCGGCTGTTATATGACTTAGCCACGAGCTATACAACGTGTAACGGAAACCCCATATCTATCCAAAGGGGCTGAAGACAACATCTGGTATAGAGTCTCTGTGCACAGTTTCAGCACAAAATAACTGATTCAAAGAATTGATACCAAATTACTGGTTTCATATATCTCTTGAATACCAATCATAACAAACGTGTCACAGCACTACGAGGGTCAATAACTTTCCACGTCACTTGCCAATAACACGGTGATTCTCTTCGTTCTTCTTAATTTGAAAATTCTGCCTCTGGTATCAATGCATTGAAACTTCTATTATACTTCACACATGTAGACATAGGATTATAAAACCCTTGCCATATCGTTTATTATCATCCAAAGAAACCATGCACTTGGTATGTATATACCCTTTAAATTACACGTTGTATATTATATGAAATAATAAAACAATATAAGTAACCGTCAATGTGTACCTGTCCTTACATAGTACATCGAACTACAGAAATTACCCTATCAAAGTTGACCATCAGACCATTAGTCCGTCTAAATTATTTACTATTATAAACCTAATGTTAGTTTATGGGAACGTCGGACAAATTTATCTTATTATTGGAAAATCGACTTCCTTTAAATAATTGCGACGGGGTAATGTTCTGTTCATTATCTCTAAATGATTACTGCCGGGCAGGATTGGTAAGTGAAAGGTAATTCTGCCTTTATAATTTATAAATATTTCATACGAAACAACATCGTGGAAAATTTACTAATTCTGAGTACATAATCAGATTTAGTTAGCCAACACCAACATAGAAAAAAAATACGTACATACATTGATGTATTCAAAGGAGGAAGATATGTTACGCGCTAACATCGCAATCAGTAAACCTGAGGTAAGTAGTAAGTGATCCCATGACCCATGTCTCTTATTTTTCTTCCTGGTGTAATTAAAATACTGTTTTGCTACACAGGAAGTCATTTTGATGCGTAGGTATTTATTCCAAAAAAATCCTTAAAAACACGAAGAGACGAGAATTTCTTGTGCTGTGTGATCAACAACGTTCCGTGCTCAACTGAGCGCCAACTACGGGCAATCACTTAGTTTAGTAGGACCAAACGCTGTGTCTAGTCATCTTCCTCCTTTTAATACATCAATCATCAACATCTCAATCAATCATCTGCCTACATAGTTATTTATCAACTATTTTCGTGGCGACTTCGTCTCACCGAATGCAGCTCAGTTTTACAAGGAACGACTGCCTATTCGACCTTCAAACCCAGTAACTGGTAAAACGATACTTCTTGCCTAGTTTGGTGTCAGATATTCTGTTTTTTGATTATCTGTAACGTAGATTGCTAGAACCAACTTGCTTTTCGAGGCATAGAGGAATCTCCTTGACCAGCATTGGCAAGCGTTGTACATAGACACACGACTGACATGGTCCTAGAAAATGAAGATTTTTTTACTTCGAAATAGGTAGAGTAAGTAGAAGTAAAATAAGAGAGTAAAAAAAAAATAATAAATAAAAAATCCGGGTTGCACTCCGGGAGTGCCGGCAGAAATGAAAACTTGAATATTAACGTTGTGCATTTTTGATATTTTGGAATGGTTAGGGAATAATTTTGCATGAATTGCTTTAATTATCAGTACAAAAGTACTATCATTTATGTGGTCGAATACAATATTTATTTATTGCGCTATCGTACACAAACATGGCAATTTATATTAAGTTAAAAAGTTTATCTCTTAGAAAAATCAACTTTCATCCATAATTCCGACGACTTTTTCACCATCATTATTACCACAACCATCATCGCCAATCTCTAAAACTACTAAACACCAGGCGCAGGCATACATTTTCGCCGCGCCGTAGAAATAGAGGGGGATACTTCCTCTCCTATGCCACGCCGGCTGTCTACTCTCCGTCCGTCTTACGAATTTTCGATCAGGTCACGTGTCCTGACGCGAGTTTAACATTTTTTACCCGTTACAAAAAAAGTGCACAACGCCGCTAAAGAAGTTTGCACTTCAAAAAAAAAAAAAATCTATTAAATATTAAGATATTTTTCAGGCCGACGGTACAAGGGCGTTTTGACGACGTAGTATCTGGTATTGTTTTTCGGGTCCAGTTGACACAGGCCTAGTTGTCACTGACCCAGTATTAAGGAGGTATAGTATTTTACTGGCTCATTATATTCTTCATTTTATTTCATTTAATTATTAGGGACAAAAACAGATGCAAAATTATAAAGGTACTATTGATTTCTAATAGTAAGTAAGTAAACATATAACCCACACCATTACCCACGAATTAAATAAAAATATATAGGTAAAGGGAATTGCCTCGTTGCGCGTTGGTCGAGTGGTCGCAAACACGACTGCTGACCACGAGATCTTCGGAGCACGAAACTCCTCAGTATTAGCCCGGAGTTTGGAAGTTGTCGGTGTGATATATATATAAAAGAAGAACAAAGTTATGCCCTGTTCAAAAAGCTACTAAAAACTCACACAATTAATACACCCAAATAAGTGAAGTAAATAAAAAAATAAAAAACAAATACATATATATATACAACTGAAATACATATAAACTAATATACACACACACATATATATATGTGTGTGTGTATATATATATATATATGTATATATATATATATATATATACACTAGAAATTACTTAAATTAAATAAACACAAATCAAATCCAATACTATTTTTTTTTTTTTATTTAATATATACCATTATTACAAGTAACTAAAATATATAAACGGAATAATAAACTAAAATAAAATAGTCTTATAATAACAAACGTGCTAATAACAGACTGTGCCATCAATGCCACATCTAGTAAAAATCAAATCATACATCCATGTTGTGCTTAGTTAACTTACTTACGATCGAGTTAATGTTATCTGTTTACCCACATTTATTTTTATTTTTTTAATTTGCTATTATGTTTTGTTATTTTATATGTACGTACTCATCTGTGCGCTCTAATTGTTAATTTTAGTTTTAGATATTGTTTCTCAGTAAGTAAATTATGTATGCAATTCTTATGAGAAATAAACTTATTCTTAAACCTTATATAGTACCCCTGTGCATTGGAAAGCAAGCCGTTGGTACCGGTTGTCTTTTCGACATCTTTAAAAGTCGTTATGTGTGCGTCCACACTGCTAGCCTAGCGCGGTTGCGATGACAGGCGCGAAATATCAAACAAATTAAACGCGCCTTTGTGTCCATAGTGCAGTGATTAAGGCGAGAGCCTAGCGCGACGGGCCTGAGCGAGTTAGCGCGCGTATTTTTTCAACGTTCCTATCCGCGCGTTATGGCCGCACTACAGGCCTAGTCAATAAGCGACCTAATGCGCGGGTAGCGGGGATATCAAATCAGTTCGGTATTGTCGCTCGTCGTTAGGGCGTTTGCATTAAAATGGCGGTAAATACTGAATTGTTTATAAGTGCAATTCAAACTTAAGGCTGCTCTCTCGAAAAAAGCTTGAAAAAAGCATTCAGATGAAGCAACTTTTCGTCGCCAATTACAGAGAAATTACATCTGAAAAAATTGTTAGTAATCTACATGATATGAACCTTAATTTGGTTTAGCCACAATTTTTCTATCGGTATCACATAATAAGAAAAAAAATGCCAAATCACCTCCAAATCATTGAGATGAAACCATTTTACTCCTTAATTTCTTATCAAAAGAGTATAAAAAAATATACTACTGCTTTGCAATACAAATGAAAATGATTTGGTTTTGTTACTTTTTACAAATATGTATTATTTTTATTACAATAAATTAAAAATGCGTCCAATTAAAGACTGCGTTTACATCACCCCCGCACTCGTCCACAAATTAGAGATGAGATATACTTGCAAATATCAATACCAGGGCTTGCAAGTACGAGTCTGTAAAAATACCTGGGTTGGAAACCAGGTATTAAAATACTAGAAAGTATTTTGAGCCACTTCGGATTTCAGTCTACTAGTCCGGTCGTACCATGCCACAATCTAGTACGGCTTTTGTAGATGAAATCTTTCCTTCCTACTTAATTTACAGAAATTAATAATTCACTCACTTAAAATTCACGGAAATATGTTTTCTTTGCACATGCAAGCATAAGGCATAAGGTTTGACACTCCCGATTTGTATGATATTAATGCTTTGCACATTTTACATTCAGCTTTATTTTAGCCAAACTTTTCTTAGGAGCCATGGTTTGTAACTGTATTTTTATTTACAACTAGTAAGTCTTATCAATTTTAAAAGAAAACACTTAACTACATTCAACTACGTTCAAAAATCGTCTTTTACCTATTTAAATATTTACATTCCTAACTAATAAACAAAGTCACGTACACATAAAAAAGCAGTTTTGTTTATTTACACACTAACTGTTAATAGTTTAAATTCAATAAACTCGCGAAATAAGAAAGTCACGGTCAGTTGGTAAATTGCATAACAAGCTCGCACTCACTTCTCAGTATTTATATGTATCATCTATGCACTCACTCAAACGACAACTGACGAAAGAAAAATAAAAAAACGTAAACATAACAAAATATTTTCTAAAATACTTTCGTTCACGCAATAATGTGTCTTTTATTAATAGTCATTAGGGTGAATGGCGCCGCAAACTACTCAAAAGAAAAGAAAAAGTTCCCTGATGCACACACCTACACAGATTTCGGTTTATGTACTCAGACAACTTTGGAATATTTAGAGAAATACTACACAATCGCATTTGCAAATGAAAAATACTTTGAACCTTGCAAGTATTTTTTTTTCTGATACGATTATGCTCCTTTTTGCTGAAGCAAAACGAATCAATTTCCTATGCAAGTATTTTCACATCAATCCAAGCCCTGTTGGAAGAAAAAATACTTGCATAGGAAATTGACCCGTGATTTCTCATAAATAAGAACCACAATCGCGTTTACATATAAATACTTGCAAAGACAAACCGTATACTAGAATAGACTTGCATACGAAATTGAAAGTATTTTCTATCTGTATAGGAAATTGAACCGTGACTTCCTAAGAATAAGGAGCACAATCGCGTTTACAAATAAATACCTGCATAGAGACGAACGTTTCTACTTTTACTCAATCCAAGCCCTGTTGAATGAAAAAATACTTGCATAGGAAATTGACCCGTGACTTCTTATAAATAAGAAGCACAATCGCGTTTACATATAAATACTTGCAAAGACAAACCGTATACTAGAATAGACTTGCATACGAAATTGAAAGTATTTTCTATCTGTATAGGAAATTGAACCGTGACTTCCTAAGAATAAGGAGCACAATCGCGTTTACAAATAAATACCTGCATAGAGACGAACGTTTCTACTTTTACTCAATCCAAGCCCTGTTGAATGAAAAAATACTTGCATAGGAAATTGACCCGTGACTTCTTATAAATAAGAAGCACAATCGCGTTTACATATAAATACTTGCAAAGACAATCCATATACTAGAATAGACTTGCATACGAAATTGTTACGTAGTCTCTTACAGATAAGGAGCATAATCGCATAGTCGGGCGATCGTCAAGCCCCCACCGGAGCGAGTCCGACTCCGAGTAGCCGTATAAAATACTTTGAAGTCTTGCAAGTATTTCGGATCGGTACCTGGTGTACGTACTTGGAAGTAAATACCTGGTGTAAATACCTGGTCGCGTAAATACGTACCATCCCTACCACAAATTCAGTGCGGTGCGCATCGTGTTGCTAGGTGGACGTACGTCGCGTTGCGAGAGCTCAAGCACTACGAAATAATATCGTAAAATATTACTGCAAAAATTAATTTTGTAAATAGTGGAATAGCTTTTTAACCGACTTTAGAAAAAGGAGGAGGTTCTCAATTCGTCTTGAACTTTTTTTTTTATGATGTTATTTTATTACTGGCAGATGGCTGGGCCGATTTGGAAAATTCTTTTTTTGTTTGAAAGAGTATACATTCTAGTTAGTTCCATTGTCGTCACGTTTGGATCTGATGCTGGAATCCTGGAGAAATCGAGGGAACTCTTCAAATATTATAGACATACCTATAGCGTTTTCGGTATTTCTTATAGTACCTTGTTTAGTTTCTCTCGAAAAGCACTATTTGAGGAAGTGGAACTGATGACGAAAACCCCAGATGGCCATCGAAACTACTCAATAATAAGTATTTCGTGGATTGCGATTAGATTACTTGAATATAGATGTTAAGCACTTTATGCTCGTCACAATGCATATGGTGAAGTAGAGCTGATAGTGATGTACCAGGAGAACTCCTCAAAAATTAACGGCTCTGCACCGGAAAAAGCAATATTTTGTAAAAGGTGATAAGTAGTTGACATTTTGGCTTTTGTAACTAGATAAATTACAAACCGACCCACTAAAAAGCGTGAAATAAAACTTATTATCAAAAAATAGAACCGACTTTCGATTCGTTAAAAAGTTTTATTTCTGATTCTTGTTTATAAGTTAAAGAGTATTCTATGTATCTATAAGTAGTGTTAGTGTTATAAACTCATAGTATTTTACAGTTTTAGTAGTGTTTAAATTTAGTTTGTAAAACATGGGAATAAGCAGAAACGAATGAAGAGAGGTCTAAAAAAATATTACAAACAAAAGGGTATAATTTCTTATCATTTATTATCAAGGTAAGTTTAAAGTTTTATCTACATATTTCATTATAAACTATCGCTTTACTTACCTCGCATAAAAGTAGATAGCACAGAGTAAACGGACAGAGGGTAAGCTTCATACAACTGCGCTATGATAGGTACTCTACTACAAACAAGGCGCGTGTGTGCGCTTCGTCTGAGCGAGGAGCGGTTTCTCTTCGTACGGACGAAGCCGCCAGTTGAGATAGAGAGATAGAGTTAAGATAATGTACAAGAGAAAGAAGAAAACGACAAAGGGAAGGAAATAGAACTAAGGAAAGAAAAATAGATTGATGAGAAAAATGAAGAAAACGAGAACGAAAAACTACGAAAAGAAAACATAGAACAAGATTTTATATGGCTATCAAAATTTATAAAAATAAATATATGTGAACACGGAGAAATAAATGAGGATGAAGAAGTTCAACCAACCAAAAGAATAAAAATACTTGGTGAAAGAAAGTTAAATTTCAGTGAATTTTAGTTATAATCTATTTGTTTATAAAAAATGTAACAAATAATATGACATACACTAGTAATAATTATACTACCTATCTACCTTACTCTAAGTTCCTACCTACATACCTACCTTACCTACCTACCTACCATTTTTCTCTTAATAGAAACCTTCCTCAGACTATAACGAATATTCGAAAAAAAATCCGTATTGGTCCAGTCATTCCTGAGTTTTGCGCTTAGCAACACATTTAGCCATTAATTTTTATTTATATTTAATTTAGTTAAAAAGATACATCAAGTTGTTTACCTCATGTTTCGAGCCAGGCTGATCTATAATAGAGGTATAGTTTAGGTAGTAGGTAGAGGTTTAGTTAGTATAGTACATACTCAAAGTGCATCTATATCAATAGATAATAAATAAAAACAAAATTTGACCACTTTTGATGCGGTACAAATAAAAATGAATTTAATTTTCACGATGACTTGACCTTCTGTGATTTCGATACTCTGTGCTGAGACTAGGCGAAGCGACGACGCATGCTGGCGGCGCAGGCGCGGGCCGAGCGCGCCTCTCTTTTCTGTTGCATGCGGGTAGCGGAGAGCTGCGCGGAGTGGCGCGCGGAGAGGGGTCGTTAGCTCCGCCCAAATGGTCAAGGTTATTGGCATGAATACAAGCCTTAACCAGCTATATGGCAAAGTAAGCATCCGCATCACAATAATCGCACAATAAGAAGAAAATTATGGAGTGAAATAAAAGAACATTTGAGTGTATTCAAAAGATTATGTAGGCAATTTGAATTCTTCGTATAAGTAAAAAAATTCACTAGTTATTTCTATGTTTTTATTAATTTCGTGTACACCATCTTGAGTGTTCAACACCTCCCATCTCAGGATCGGACTATCTAGTAAAAATATCAAAACCTAGTCCATGGTCTGTTACCCCTGAATCACGTCCAAACGCTACAACAGCTAGCGCGTCAGTGTTAGTCTTGTGTAGTACGTGAACGATGAACGAATAGGAGCCGAATCTTTGCACTGTACTAAAAGAACCGTTTACGAACGCTGGCTTGTAATCGGTCTA
Source organism: Tholera decimalis (assembly GCA_943138885.2). Classification (NCBI taxonomy): domain Eukaryota; kingdom Metazoa; phylum Arthropoda; class Insecta; order Lepidoptera; family Noctuidae; genus Tholera; species Tholera decimalis. Next base: position 12,849,047 of record OW964567.2, on the reverse strand, counting down.
ATAGGTCTAATAGCTCTTTTCGTACTCGTACATTCTAAACCGTGCGATCGTAATGTGCGAACGAGAAATGAAATACAGTCACTGATTGGTTGACAGAAACGTCATACGAATTCATTGTGTCTGTATGAATGAGAACCGTTTCAGATTCACATTTCAATGGTAAAAAATATCTCTGTTTAAATTATACATAATCCTAATATTATGTCAGCTGTTTATGCTGTGGTAATACAGAGAAATAAATACGATGTCTTTGATAGTACCTACTTAAAGAGCGTATTTGCTCTGTGGTCCGCGCTGTGCTCTGAGTTAAGGACCGCCGAGAGCGAAGAACGAATAGAGCTATTAGAACTAATAGAGTGAACTAGTTCACTGTCCGAAATGAACTAGTACGGAGCGATCTCCAAAGTGACCGAGCAGGCACAAGACTAGTCAGTGTGGCCACCGCACCGCACCGCTTGTCGCGCCCGCCACAGGCCGCAGCCACCGCGCATTCACTGTGGACGCACACTAAGGTAGTCAGAAGCTAGTTAATCTGACATTGGTCTAGCTAAGGAGTATCATGTTAACCAGCTACCAAGTTATGGAGGTTAGATAGGCAGTTCCCTGTAAAACACTAGTACTCGGCAGCCTGGAAGCTTACCCAACATAGTTGGAAAAAGACTAAGCAGATGATGATATAATAGGAAAAGGAATCAGACCGTGTAAGAAGAATTGAAATATAGATAGATAGATAGAAGAATATTTTGATATTACAATTAAATTATTGCAATATCAAATTGCTACGACGATAAAACAATTTCGTTGAAATCATATATTAAGTAGTATTTTCGCTTCTCAACTTACTGCCTTCACTAAGTAACTAAATTTATGTGTTCAAGTCGTTACTAAGGAAAACTGAAAATCAAATACAAGATTGACTCCGACTCTAATCAGTAATTATTCAGTACAAACACCAAAATAAAATACTATGAAAACGAAGTATCATCGTGAACAAAACTTTTGTTTTGAAATTTTCACGAATCGTTCCGGAATCCTGACTGTGACGAGTTGATGACGTGGATAGTCAAATAGCTATTAGCCACGGATCACGGTATTTACGGTTTAACTACGTATTTAGATTTTAGTATAGGCTGAGCCAGTTTGTATGTTATTTTTGCAGGACCTATCAACAATCATTTTATTGGATTGTGAAAAAATATTAAATGAAAGAGTTAATAAAACTTCATATAGCACAACTAGCAGTCGCACGGAGCTTTGCTTCCGTGGACTTTGAGATGATAAAAAGATAACCCTCCTTTTTTGCAGCCGGGTAAAAAGCTTATAATCAAATTTCATCCATATCCACCCAGTACTTCCGAAGATTAGCGCGTTCAAATAATCAAACCGCTTTATAATATTAGTATAGAGTAATATTTTACCAGAATTATACACCAACGTATACATGTACTAGCTTCTGCCCGCGACTTCATACGCGTGTGAAGGTTTTCCCGCGCAAATCCCGATCCCGTGGGAATTTCGGGATAAAACGTAGCCTATGTGTTATTCCAGGCTGCCAACTATATACTTACCAAATTTCATTCCGATCCGTTCAGTAGTTTTTGCGTGAAAGAGTAACAAACATCCATCCATCCTCACAAACTTTCGCATTTATAATATTAGTAGGAATTAGTAGGAAGTAGGAAGTAGGATTAGTAAGAAAGAAGTAAGAAGTAAGATAAGATAGTAAGATATTCCATAGTTTCGTAATTTACTGACCTCAAAAAAATCCCTGGCTTGAGATTTCTTCGAACACTTCAATCATTAATTAACACTTTATTAAATGAGTACATCGGTACAAAAATTCTTCACAAGCATAAATGGCATTCGTAAAACTAAATTCAAATATACTTTTACAAGCAACCAGCTATCACTTCCAACGAATAATCAATATAAGCATCAAAACACAAAAATTAAAAAAAAACCTCATAATAAACATTTAAAGATTTTGAACAATATCTCCATATCAAGTATGGCGGCATTTCTGTGAGATATAAACAAGATGGATGTGTTCTTGGTGCTGCGTTGTCAAATGACCGTGAGCTTCGAGGAATGATCGATCATCTTGAATCTATGTGGGATTCGGCTTCTAACAGGTGGGATTGTCTTGTAAGCCTCTTAGGTTATGATAAACATTACAAAAAGAGTAAAACATAATTTTATTTCAAGTACATACTTACTCATTTTTCTCTTGGATCTTCTTTTATCTGATTTCATTAAAAACTATAAAAAGTGGCCAAATGCGAGTCAGACTCACCCATGACTCCGTAGTTCCGTCCGTGGTTCCGTAGTAACTACGCAAAATAACTTTGTTTTCATAGTTTTTGTATGAAATACAAAGGTGCGGTGCGGTTATATAAAATGTGCTATATCTCCGAAACTGTTGACCAGATCTCGTTCAAATAAATTTTCGCTAAAAAATGTTATTAAGACTTAACTTACTTCTTTTTAAAGATTTTTCTTTTTTGGACACATTTTACCACTTTGGAAGTATATATTCTTTTTTTAGTTACCCAGCAAGTTTAACATGCTAATAGTTTCGAGATAAAATGGCTGTGACATACGGACAGACAGACAGGCATAACGAATCTATAAGGCGTTTTTTGTCATTCGGCTACGGAACCCTAAAAAAACTTATCCTACTCTTAGTCAGTCTGCAATTAGTGTCCCTGAGTCTTATTGTACGAATAAAATCATTTTTAAAAGGCCTCAAAGGTTACTACAAACACAGTCACTAATAGTCCAAGTTGAATTCTTTCTTTTATTAAGTTAAAAGAGTAACAAAAAGTAACACTAATAACATACGAATGTCATAAAAAACAGCAGCAACAAGCCGCTTATTTATTTTTTGTTCTCTCTATTTTTTGTCTTGTTGTACCTCTATCGTTATGATAGTGATATTATTTTAATGGTGCAAAAACTGATACACAATGAGACTCAATATTTTTTCTTGCTTTAGTTTAGCTTTAATTCAATTTATTTATAAAATAGTTAAAAAGTAGTTTATAAAGTAGTTAAAAAATAGTTAGAATGTTTATAAAGTAGAACAATAAAACTAACAAACATTTTTGATGCATAAGAATTACAGTTTTCAACTCAACAATAAAGCTTTCAAAGTTTATTTATTAATTAGCAAGCGTTAATGGGAGCAGAAGTCATATTGTCTAGTAGAAAAGATACGTCTGTGTAGTAAGTAATTTGCAACCGAGAAAGATAATACTTACGTACTTAACATTATGACACTTTCTGTTAGTACCTATCGCTTACTTGAGTAAACACATTACTCATTGTGGGCACGGTAATATTATGTATATGTGGGGCACCACAAGTAACACGACGCGGGTAAACCGACCTCTTGTGGTCACTATCTTCAAATATGAACTTAGCACTTGTCTATTCGACTGTACTTCAAGAGACACAATTTTGGCCCTACATTTTTTAATTTTTTTTTTAGTCATTTATTTCGGATTAAGTACATCCATAAATAGGTTAGTAATACTTACGTCTATGTTAGTAGTTAAAATTATATTGGAGAACATTATTAATTAAGAATCAAATAAAAATAAAACAACTACAATTAAATTTTAAAATAGCATAATAAAAATATAACAATTAATTAATTATTCAAATTTCGAATAAAATATAATAAAATAATTATAAACGTCAATTTTACCTAACATTAAAAATAGCACCGCCGGAAACGTGGACAGTATTCCAGTGCTTCACCACAGGACAATCCAATCTATCCAAGATTGTTTTCAGAAGGCGCACACGCTGCATCAGGGAGGCAACTCTTTTACGTGCTATTGCTCTAAAGCAGTCAATGTTGACCTCGGCAAACATACCTGATGCACTGCAAAAGCGAGGCAACCCCAGCAACATTCTGAACCCATTATTGTACAGGACACGTAGGGCGTTGTAAGTTTTCTGCGTAGGTATATTATTACCTATTTATGTATTTTTAAATGTTGTGTATTCTAAATTAAGGGGAGGTGGAGGAACTCCTGGCCACATGTGTGGATTCTCAAGGTTAAGCAACACTTGCCGAGGTCGATCCGAGCCGATCGAACAAATCGAAATTCCTCCGTGCTTCGGACAGCACGTTTCCAAGTGGTATCGTGTTACCCAGTTACTGGGTTTTGGAGGTCAGTTCGGCAGTCACTCCATGTAAAATACTAGTGTTGCATCCGTTTAGACTAGAACCTGACTCCAACATAATTGTGAAAGGGCTAGGCAGATGATAATGTGTATTCGATATTTAAAAAACTGAGCGGCCACTTCTAAAAAGAGGTCTAAAATAAAAGTTTTATACCACAATGGGTATTAAACGATGTCGTTTTTTTTTTAAGCAGGTCAATGTAACAGGATCTTTTTAATAGGCTGTATGTTGGGATGATTATTTTCAATTGACAAAGAACATCCATATATCACCGTCAATCAAAAAGAGAGTCATAAATAATAGAAAAAGTGAAAGCTCACGGAAGCTAATTGGGAACAAAACTTACCAAGTTGTAGTTATTTATATTTAATATCAAAGATATTATATTTCTGAAGATACTATAGAAAACAAGTTAGTTACGTGGTTTTATAGTCTTTGATTACATCAGTCTGCATATTGCGTAAAAGAAATATACAAATTGATTTTTGGGTTTTTTATCGTGTTTATATTATAACTAGCTTTTGTTCGCGTGGGAGGTTTTTACCGCGTAATTCCCGATCCCTTCGGTATTCCCGGATAAAAACTATCCTATGTCCTTTCCAGGGTCCTAAACTATTTCCATGCTAAGTTTCATCTAAATCAGTTTTGCGGTTTAGGCGTAAAAGGTAACATACAGACAGACAGAGTTACTTTCGCATTTATAATATTAGTATGGATTCATTAGATCCTTCGATCATCAATTGATTAGATCGATCATATTAATTTTTATAACCTTACTGTACGTAGGTAACTTACAGCATTAAAATTACACATAATTAATAATTACACGTAATGATCTTGCTATTATTATTCATTACTATCGAATCAGATGAATGTCCAAAAATATTTGACGAATATACCTGTACATTTTTAAATTAAAATAATACTTTATTGTTCAAGTTTTATAAAGAACTAAATGTAAAAATCATACATGAGATACATAGATAGAGGTTTTTTTTTTACACCAAACATTTAAACACGCATGTTTTTCAATATTACTTAACTTATGATTATGATGGCGGTCTTATCGCTGATACAGATATCTTCCAGACAAACTTTGGATGAGTGAGATGAGAGCCTTTCCAAAGTCTTTCCAAATTATCTGGACCCTCACTAGGGCTGGCTGTATCGTGGGGTCCAGTTTCCTCCTAAGTATTACAAATATGCTCATTTGTAAGTGAGTTTATTACTTCGAATATTAAATAAGTAGTGAAAATTATAAGGTCAGCTTTTTTCAGGTGAGTGTGTCTGGAGTGTGGAGTATGAAGGTGGATGCAAACATGCTTATGATTCCCTGTAAGTATAGTTTTTGGGATGTAACCATTTAAATATAGTATTCTATAAACTGTTACACAAAGCAAAAATACAATCCTATGATGAGAATATAATTTTGTACAATGGCAAAGTGCAAGAAACGTAAAAGATCTGCATGTAAAATAACAGTGCACTTTAGGCTACAGTTTAAATATAGTAAAACAATAATTTAACGAATAAAGTTTCCACTGCTGGTACCTGACTTTCTCTCTATGTCAGCAAGTGGGTCTAAATTTACCTTGCAGGCACAATGCGGGTTTGTCAACCGACGACAAAAAGAGGAGATTATCAATTCGACGCGTATTTTTTTTTTATGTATGATCACCGATTACTCGAAGACGGCTGAACCGATTTGGAAAATTGGTCCCATTGTCACCAGGTCAGGATCTCATGATGGGATCCTGGAGAAATCGAGGGAACTCTACAAATATTATAGGCACACCTATGGCGTTTTGGGTATTTCTTATAGTAACTTGTGCAGTTGTTCTCAAAAAATACCATTTGGGGAAGTGGAACTGATGATGAAGACCACAGATGGCCGCCGAACCTACTCAATAATAAGTATTTCGTGGATTGCGATTCGATTACTTGAATATGGATGTTAAACACTTTATGTTCGTCACCATGCATATGGTGATGTAGGGCTGATGGTGAAGTACCAGGAGAACTCCTCAACAATTAACGGCCCAGTTGGGAAAAGCAATATTTTGTAAAAGGTTATAAGTAGTTGACATTTAGGCTCTTTTAACTAGGTAAATTAAAAATCGACCAACTAAAAAGAGTGAAATAAAAACTTTTTACCAAAAAAATTAAACCGACTCCCAAAAACACTGCAAAGTGAAAAATAACTTTAATTTCGGAAGTCGGTGCCAAAAACGAAAATACAAAACTAAAGACACCGACTACCGAAATTAAAAATATTTTTCACTTTGCAGTGTTTTTGGGAGTCGGTTTAATTTTTTGGTAAAAAGTTTTTTATGTCATGTGTCTTAGAATTTTCAGTCTTAGGGCATTTCCTCATGTTGCTTTCCTTAACCGTTTTGAGAGCAGTAGTTTTGATAACTCACGACCCCACTCACGACCCCACTCACGACCTTACAACTCGTAAGGCGGACTCATCAATACTGGGCCACCGTTTTCTCTCGTAAAATAATAGTTCTCTAAAAATACACCTAGCTAGCTTTATATCTCTTTTTTTTCTAAAGCTCACTTTGCACATCTGGCTGGTAATAATTTCTTCCCAATGAGAAAGCTAGCTCTTATAGGGAACAGGTGCAAAAGTAAAGAACTCTTCTTTTTATCAAGACAAACAGGATAGTGCAGATGTCAGCTATTCTTGGATAAGTCAATTAAAAAAGTGAGTGAGAACAAAACACACACTTGCAATAAATTATCGCCAATCTTATCAGTATATAATTGTTCTGAATCATGTATAGATATATCACGAGGTTGATATACCTACTTTTGACATTAACAAGACTTAGCCAACATCAATCACGAAGTAATCAAATCATCAATCAATGTAAACATAATGCAGTACAACGTAGACATTAAGGAAATGTCATCGAATACAATAGGTACATGCGATAGTGTAATCGTAGTTTGATATTTCAAACACAATCATGGTTTTAAAAATTGGCTAAGTGCGAGTCTGACTCGCCCATGATGGGTTCCGTAGTAACTACGCCAAATAACTTTGTTTTTCATAGTATTCGTATGAATAACAAGATTATGTTTGCGGTTTTAGAAAATATGCTATATCTCAAAAACTGCTGACCCGATCTCGTTCAAACGAATTTTAAAAATTAACTAGCTTCTGCCCGCAACTTCGTTCGCGTGAGATGTTTTTCCCGCATAAATCCTGATCCCGTGGGAATTCCGGGTTAAAAAATTAACTAAATTTTATTCAGATCCGTTCAGTAGTTTTTGCGTGAAAAAGTAACAAACATCCATCCACCTGCTTACAAACTTTCGCATTTTATTTTACATATTAGTAAAATGAACCCAATAATACAATACCGGTGACCTACCCAAAAGATTGGCGTATCGTATTTGGCCAAAGAAAAGGCCAACCCTTGGACCACGGAAAGTGTCAACCTTCGATTTATTTTACTTGATAGTCTGTGAGTAGGTACAAGGGCTCCATAATCGGAATAGCGATTAGAAAAAATTGGCCAAGTGCGAGTCAGACTCGCCCATGAAGGGTTCCGTAATAACTATAATAATATAATATAATATGTATATTTATTTGATGATAAAAAAAAACCTTAAAAATTTCTTAAAACTAGCTTATTTACATTTTTACAACTACGCTAAATAACTTTGTTTTTCATAGTGTTTATGAATTACAATGATATATTTGAGGTTTTAGAAAATATGCTGTATCTCAAAAACTGCTGACCCGATTTCGTTCAAACTAATTTTGGTTGAAAGTTTACATTAAGATCTACAGACATGTATTTTATTTCACTCCATTATTATAGAAGTTAGAGGGGGGACACACATTTTACCACTTTGGAAGCTTATATCTTTTAAACGATTGACTTTATGAAAAAGTGGTTTTATAAACACTTATATCATTTTTAAAGACCTGTCTATAAATACCACACACGCATAGGTTTCATGAAAAAAAATATTTTCAGTTCTAGTTCCATGTATGGGGGACCCCCCTTTATTTTTAATATTTTTTAATGTTTTTCTTAAAATCGGAAAGCGGTTCACAGAATACATCTATCTACTAAGTTTCACATGTATAGTCTTAATAGTTACGGAATAAAATGGCTGTGACATACGGAAGGACGGACAGACAGACAGACGGACAGACATATCGAAACTATAAGGGCACCGTTTTTTGCCATTCGGCTACGGAACCCTAAAAATCCCCGCAAAAAGAATTTTCTTTTTTCTCTGCAAATGCCTACACTAATCGATTGAACTAACACCAACGACTAACACGTAGAAAGCAAAACACTTAACATTAGTCACTTGCTCTATTTACATTTGTACTACATTAAAGGGAAAATACCTGTAGGAAACCGGTTGGTCTCACTGTAAGTGGGGAACAGAAGCTAAATGGATTTCCCCAGTACTCGTTGCCAATGATATTTTTTATGATGATATGATTATTTGTTCATTTATTTTAGATATGAAATTAATAACACATAATAAATAAATACACAATAAATTAGAAACACACAATTATTTATGATAATTAGTTACTTTACTCTGTACATTATTAGAAGTCTGGCCATTTTTTTGGGTACAGAAACAGCATAGCCATCCAATGTGCTAATGTGTGTGGAGAGGTTGTCGAATTTTTAAACTTTATTAAAATGCTTTCTTTTTTTAACTTGCTTTTGTTAACATACAATTAAAATAACATCTTAAATAAATAAAATTTTATTCAAAATCTTTTTGTTACGAAGATCATGTTTAAGTGGTAAATAAAAAAGCTGTCAGTGAAATTAAATAACTCCGTAATAATATAATTATCTCGCTTTCAAGCCTATTTTGAATTTTTGACACTTCGATTGTTGTTTTTGAACGTTGTCTCTGGTTAACTATGAAGGATCTGAAAGAAACTAGAATTCACGACGAGCACAACTCTAAGACCGCAATGCTATAACAGCAATTAGTAATTATGGCGATTTATGCCATATTTTGTTACGCCATCATTCCTCAAGTCCATTCCCAAGCATTCTCTGAAAGAGATCAGTCAATTGTTAGAATTGTTGTTGACTGCCTCATATAATATTAGTGTGTCTGATAAACCTACCTGAGAACTTGTTGCAAAATCATTTGGGTAGACAGTGTAAAAACAAATGGGACAGCTCTTGGCGCTTTATTTTTTACCCAGTTCAGTTGCGAGAAAGTGGTTCAATTGGTTTGTTTTTGGGAATTGTCTGTAGTAATTCAGGAACTTAATTAAAGGTAGAAATTATGTGATGAATGGGTGGGCTACGAACTTATGGTGCTGTGGATCTTCAAATATCCATAAGCTTCGGTAACCTTTCTATCAGTTGGACCGTCTCCTTGTTTGCCAGTGTACACTATTAAAAATCCCACATCAATCTAAATGCACTGGTAAGTAATCAGTTTGTTAATCTTAAGAAACCAATTCTCCAGTCAAGCCTTCTGACCTCATCTCCATTGTGTCATCAATGTCATCATATTATGGAACCAGTCGTGGTACATGCGCCGGCGCAGGTGCGGCGCCGCGCAGTCTACCCAACGGACGGGTAGATGCAATTTTACTTTTATTTATGTAAATTTGTATGTTAACGATACATAATGATATTCCCGATTGATTTTTGCATAATATTGATTACGGATTCTTGTTTAAGATGATAAATGTTATGTCAGTCATTAGTATACTATTTCTGCCTTTTACCTACTAATCAGGAAAGATATTAGCCAATTAATTTCAATAAGCTGAAGTTAATTTGAGGAAGAAATCAATTAGTTATTAAGTAATCAGTTTACTTTTTTTGTTGAATTAATAGATGATGTTTGAAGACATTTAAGCCAATTCGACGGCGGATAGTCGTGCTAGATACTTACTGAGCTAATTTTATGTTCCAGGAAATAAAAAATCATCAAACGAATACTCCGGCTCTTGGTGGAGCGGATACGAGTGATAGATTTCTGCTGACTAAAAGTCCACCTTGTTTCTTCAATTGCCCTTACGTTACGAGACCGCGGTATCTCATTAGGACATTCCCATAAATCCTGCAAGATAATGGCTCTATCGGGTCCCTTCTAAGAATCTTACCCTGATTCTGGTTCCTCTTTGCTTTTACTTGCTTTCAGCGTAATCACCAAAATTCAAGGTTAGAAACAAATAAAGGAATTGTAATCAATTTTAATCATATATTCAAGAATCTTTCAATGTCTATTGAAAACCCACGCCACGTCAGTACACGAAGGATATGAAGATCCTACTCAATTATCTGTGTTGCCAGTGTAAGTAGTGTTGCCACACCCGAGAACAACAATGGGCAATTACTCAAGGTGGTGGACCTAACAATCGATACGTAGGTGGTAGATGATGGTACTTTACGTGGCACGCACTAAAACAAATAGATAAAACCATGCACACGTTTTTATTAATGATGCATCTTGAATGGAGTAGTAAATGATATTCAAGGGCAAAATATTCTATTGATAAATAATTATTTTTATTGCAACACAAATCAAAGTTTTTTACCTACTAAGTTTCTATTGTGCAGTCCCAATAGTTTCGGAATAAAATGGCTGTGACATACGGACGAACAGACAGACAGACTACATAGTAGGTATAGTATAAAGATTTTAGCAGACTAACACCGTGCAAAGCCAGGCTGGATCGCTATCAGTACTAAGGAAATTACTTAAGTTAATTCCGCCATAACGGCGATTTTCCTATTATCACCACTTCCTACCTACTCGCCCAGTAATAGGTACTAGAGGGGCATAACAAATACGCGCGTATCAATTATATTCTCTCCATAGCGTACCTTTCCACTATGTTTATTAAAGACATCTGTAATAGAGATGAAGTAATAAATGCAAATTCCGTTATATTACTAGATATTTCGTCATTGGGTATTGTGACATGGCCGTGAAATTCATCTCATGTTTTTTTTAAACCCAAGGTAATGTTTAGGTGTCGACATAAAAATGTTTGGGGGTACCTATAGATAATAAGTTGTTCCGGGTCCTGCTGTTCGGAATACGAATTTACACGGAAATATTTCCTACTGCGGATCAACGTTTAAAAAAGTCATAGTTTGATTACTGATTCTAAAATTCAAATTCTCCAATTAGGAAAATTCTAAACAGTACTTGTCCTCAATTAAGAAACTGCTTATCAGTTTGAACAAATAATTGGAAATTTAATGTCAAGGAAGACGAGTGTGCTGAAGTAAACCTTGTAATCATCACTACTTTGGCCCAAAAGACATAAGCCTCTATGAAGGCAAAGGAATTCCGCGACACTCATTAGATCTAAGTGGGAACCCTACCAACACTGAGGGGTCCAATCAGCATCTTAGTACTTTTTGGCCCTTTCGACCAACTATTTTGCATGCAATGTGTCTGCCTGCTCAGTACCGGCAAGAAATAAGAGATAAGGGAGTGTAGATTTGTAGTATCATCACTTCATCAGTCTTGACATTGCACTTTAGTTTATACGTAGATAGGAATTGACGTAGCTCTTTATAGTTAGTCCTTTTAGTTTGAAGTGCCATAAGAATGATAAAAACAATCCAATCGGATGTCTGTGGGCTCAAAAGAGGAATAATTTTACAATTTAGCTATTGTCTAGATTAATTTCAAAGCATTAAGCTCACATAGAGAGAAAACGTGTCTCAGCAGTGAGCGTTTCCACTTGCTGGGACCATCGCCTTCTGGTTCTTAGGCGAAATTATTATAAGGGGAAAACAGTAACAATAACGAATGTAACCCAAAGTTTTGTCTAAAAGCCACTTTCTATAATATTTATTGGATTAGAATAAAAAAGCCGTATACTAAAATATAAGAAATTAAATTGTCTTTGAGATTTTTCCGTGATTATCGTTTTTTTTTGTGTTCTCCTTAGACGAAACTGTACATATTATGTATTAATACTATATTAGATTCCTATGTTTAATATGTATTTACATATTAAATTAATTAAAAACAAATTGTATATGACCCAAATAATTATTGAATATAAATGAGTAATTAAGAGTCATATTTTCAAAAACATACAACTGGCTGATTAGACATGATATTCCATTTAAAATCATATATGTATTCATTTATCTAACACATAAACAAAGCTGTCACGCAAACACATAACTAGGTAATAGTTATTACAAATGTGAAAGCTTAGATGTATGTTTGGAACTTTATTACTCAACCACACAGACACTGCTAAACGGATCTGAGTTAATTTTGGTATGTAGATAGCTGAAATCTTGGAATAACACATAGGATGACTTTTTATCTCGGAGTTCCTAGGGGAACGCGATTTACGCGAGAAAAAATAACAGTAATATCGTAGTCGATATTACTGTTCTTTTGTTGTAAGAGCCCCTAATAAAGCCGAAGAACGAGTAAGTCAACAATATTGCTGTTACATTTTCAGATCACCAACATTGAAACAATTAAGTACAAATAAATACTCGTTCTTTATCGCCCACAGATAACAATATAACATCGAGGAATGTACGTGAGTTCATTGACCATGATCGGCATACATGTCTGATCGATTTAATAGCCAATCAATAATATTAAGTATGGCCAATAGTTGTGAGTGAAAATGATAGGACGATACGCCGGGCGAGACGGCTCGTTACTGGCGATGAGTGGCGAGAATATTTCGAATTGTTTAACAGATACAAATCTTTTAGCTTCGGCCTGCAAAGGTGTGGAATCCAGGATGTAGGCTGCTGTTATGGGCATGTTCTAACAAGATAACGCGACTCCAGAACGCACGGGTGTGCGTTTAGTCAACAAGTCCGATTCTCTCTTCCACACCATTCAGTGGGGGAGGAGTTTTTAAATTAGATTTTTTTCCACCGAAATTTTTTTAGAATAGTAATCGAAAACTCTTTAGCATTCTTCATCCAATATCAGTTTGTTTTCGTGTATGTTCATTATTTAGGACAAGTTAATGATGAAAGTTTTTATTAGCTTGAATTATTTCAGGGTGATGCATAACTCCTGTGGACGTGCTTTCCCCTAGGGACCGTGCGTGTGTTAGAAGAAAAAGGATTAGATTAGAACATTAAGCGGTGTATAAAATTATTGAAATCTTATATATCACAGTTAAAAAAATAATACATACAGTGATCAAAATATTTAATCAATTCTATATACACTTAGAACAAAGCTAAGTTAACCTTAAAACATGCTGTCAAATGATTGTGTAGGTAAAGTGGTTTAGATGTGAAAGGATAAAGAACGACATACGGACAGAGTTATTTTCGCATTTATAATATTAGTAGAGATAGCAGGAATTCCAAAATCAGCTTAATTCAATAGACCAAAAACCACCCAACTCCTCCTATTATTCCCTTAATCGTATTTAATCAGTGATGCATTCCGTCGGCACGCCTACAAAGCATTTTGATAATAAACGCTGCACTAGCCTTACCAGCCGACTAAAGGAGTTAGGCTTTCCATATATGGTGAGCACAACTGAATAGGCAAGCCTGAGTCAGTTCTGCTTCACGCCAAGCCAGGTCGAACAGTTGCGGATTGCGAAGTCAAATGCTGGGAAGAGTCCAAATGCATAATTTATTTATTTACACTTCATGCACGTAGGTACAATGGCTGACTTCATCACAGTCCTGCTTTACTTTTGTGGCCCTGATGCGACGACTCAATTATGCAAATATCATATGTCAGGGTTAATTGGGTAGGGTTGGGAGAACGCCAGGATAGCTGGAACGTTTTTAAAATATACTGCGGCCCTGGAAAGCAATGTCAACTGAACAAACAGTTGGGTTTTGAGTCGGTAGAAGCCTGATAATTCCTGCAGCTTCGGTGACTGATTGTTGGTTGACTATTCTTTTTTAAGGTTTATATTAAGAACTTGTATTTTTTTTTTCAATAAAAGGACCCCATATAATGCAACTACATCTGCATCTACTTACTAATACTGTTGCCACATTTTTGTTTTTGCCCAAATCCTAAAATAACGCCAAATAATTGACTCGATGAAAATGATTGGTGTCGTGAGTGTTTATTTTAAAAGATTTAGTAATTAGCCGCCCGTATGGTCTTGAGGCCAAGGTATGATTGTATGACTTTTTAGGATATTAAACGAGAATGAAGGTAGAACTGAACATGTATGGCAAGCCTTTAATCAACTAAGGAGTTAGATTGAAGATGGAATGGAGTGGGCGATGGATTTGGAAGGTAATGAGTCATGTCAAGGTGTTCGATCATTATGATTATTTATTTTAATGATAAATGGCTTTATTTGTTCTAATGGATGCTTAGTATGATGCCTTTTGTGTATTGTTTGGTTTAGGTTCATCGAAATATGTCGTTGCAGAAGAATATTGTAGACAACCTGAACTATGAAAAGAATGCTACGAATACGAGATACAGGTGTGAGGAATAAGTTGGAAGATTATACATCCAGAATATACATAGTATAGATAATCCATTTTAGGAAGGATTATACAAAGGTATGGTTTACCTAAACATCGACACAACACCTCTCCGTGTCTTCTCACACGGAGAGGTGTTGTGTCGATGGCTGCGAGTAAGATTGTGACCTGCGCCGTTGTGCCCAAAAAGGTGTTCAACATTCACCAAAAGTAAAAGACTTGAGCTAATCAAGTTTCATGCGATTTACATTTCGATTGCCTGACGCTAATTTGACTACATAAAAATCACAACTGAACACATTTAACTTAGTTACCTATCTGTTTTGAATAAATCCCATGCCTTAGATTCTAAGGCATGGGATTTATTCAAAACAGATAGGTAACTAAGTTAAATGTGTTATTTTACGTTATTCTAAGGCTTAGAATAACGTGATGGCGCATTTGAAGAAGTAAACCGCCATGTTGTCAGTGCTGTAAGTAATTTTACTATAACTGAGTAATGGTAGAGATCCATCAACAAATAATTTTATTAGTTTTTAACATTAAATTTTTAACACTTTAAACACTTAAATAAAAACTAAACTACATATACACATCTAAAAATAAACTAAAATATGGCATCCAGAAATTCGTGCGCATCGTTGTCTACTGGTAATGTGCCCAAAAGAAATTAAATAAATTTATATACTTAATTCCATCAATTGCATTTAAGTATATAAATTCTATAACATTAAATGTTAAAACGATAGGTACACGTGTCCCGCAGTTAGAACATAAACGGTTAACAGAACAATTCTAAATATTTCAATACCTACACGGTAACAACAAACTTGATTATGGAGCGTGTACGTAGGTACAGTTTGTTAGTAACATAAATTCCTTGCGTAAAACTGTCAGTTACTGCTAAAAGGACTTGTATTTAGTACAATCGCGTTCGGTAATGTTTGGGTAAGTTCGTAAAGTTTTCGGGAATACTTGAATTTTAAAACAGAATATTTAAAATTGATTTTGTTATAAAACAAATAAAGATAGAAGAGCACAAAGTTGTTGGTTATTCTTTTCTGCAGTAGGTACTGAAGCACTACTGCAGGATAGTTGGATGAGATATCGCTGGTTTGCGAGAATATCGACATAACTCGAAATACTGTCCAATTTAACTACATACTTGTGTGAAATAATCATAAATTTAAGTATAACATCGTGAACTGAGACACAATGCCAATTTTGCGCTGACGTTCATCAGTGAGAAACAGTGTTATTATTCATTTCAGACAAAACACTATATTTTATTTGCATAAAACATAGAATATACGATGTTATTATAAATATGGAATCCAACATGATTTGCTTAAACTTAAGCATGCAAAGCTCCTCTGTGAGAGAGACTAGGCCTGGGTTTGACTTATGAGTCAAACCCAGGCCTAGTAGTATAGTAGGTGTAGTAGTATAGTAGGTGTAGTAGTATAGTAGGTGTAGTAGTATAGTAGGTGTAGTAGTATAGTAGTAGTAGTAGTAGTAGACTGGGCCTGGCTATGGCCAGGCCCAGTCTCTGATGAAAGTCGGTGGTATTTATAGACAGGTCTTTAAAAATGACACTGAGGTTCCTAAAACCACTTTTTCATAAAGTTAATCGTTTAAAAGATATAAGCTTCCAAAGTGGTAAAATGTGTGTCCTCCCCCTCTAACTTCTATAATAATGGAGTGAAAAATCTAAAAAAAATATGTGTCCATAGATCTTAATGTAAACTTACAACCAAAATTAGTTTGAACGAGATCGGGTTAGCAGTTTTTGAGAAACAGCATATTTTATAAAACCGCAAATATAACTTTGTAATTCATACAAACACTATGAAAAACAAGGTTATTTAGCGTAGTTGAAAAAATGTAAATAAGCTAGTTTTAAGAAATTTGTAATGTTTTTTGTCAAATATATAATATATACATATTATATTATTATAGTTACTACGGAACCCTTCATGGGCGAGTCTGACTCGCACTTGGCCAATTTTTAAGTTATAGACAAGAAAGAGGCTGGAACAGTATTAGTAACAAATTGTTTATTTTATGTCGTTTCTGCTGACTTGTAAAAGTGACTAGAATTGTAAAATTAAAATACGAATATGACGACGATATTTTCAATTTCAAGGCCGCACTGTGAGACGTTTGCTAAATTGAAAATTTGGAATTAAGATTTTCATAATAAAGATACTTAAATATAAAGTATAGTAGATAAAGATATAAGTAAAGATGGTATAGCTAAAGTTAGTAGTTTTCATAATAAAGACAAATATTCAACTTGAAAGATTATATACATATATATTCAATCCCGCCATATATATACATATATACTAAACCTAACTATGTACATAAAAAAATAAAATAAAGAAATAAAATAAAAAAGAAACAAGCTTAGGCGTCAAAGTACTCCTCCTCATCGCTGTCGTCCGGAAACGTACCCAGAAGACTGGCAGCATTGCCACGTTGTATGGCAATGCTTATTCTTTGGGCAAAGAATGAGCCGGCCCTCCGGTCACGCAAGGAATCGATCAGCCGGTGAGATAATTCCTTATAAAGGAGACGCGCACTCGGGCCCCATGACCCAAGCGTTTCGACCCCAAACGGCACGAAACTGTAATTACTAGAAAGGTTACAGTATTTGCGCCGTTTGAGGGCCTCTGCCTATTCAGATATCATATGTGTATATTAATTGTATATTTATTATATAAGTTTGGTACTGCTGTACATTACATGCGACCTTCATAGCAATATAACACATAATATATGTAATTGTAGCAATTAATTGAAATGAATAAATAATATGTTTTATTAATATTGACGAGACGGTTAGTGCAGTGGTTGAGCGATTCTGGGGTGATTGTGGGGAATCTTAACATCCCCTCCTCCTAACGAAGAGAAACAACGGGTAGTTTTAGTCAGTAGGAGCCTGACATCGTCCGTCGTGACAAAATCTATAAAGATTACCACAAGCAAACAAAATTGAGCGATTGGCTACTGCGCTGCGTATCGCAGGTTCGATTCCCGCAGTGAAACGAATGTTAGTATGGCCTACAAATAGTTATTGCGGGTCTGGGTGTTTTTAAAAACACAACCACGATACTGGAAAAATGTCTAATATCCCCACATTTTCTTTTTTACTAAATTCTTATTACAAACTAAAACGTATTTTATAATTGAGTGAACAATTATAATATTCACGAATTTTAATTCAATAATTGTTAACTTCTTAACCTGACTTCATAACAATGCAGGGATTAAATTAATAAATAGCCAATTAGATTTATTAAATAACGTATTGGCCGGAAATCCGCAAGTACAGAGCAAGACAAAAACCTTAATTAATCGGAACTAGTAAAAGATACTTCAATAATAGATAGGAAAACAATTAATCTGAGTAACCTTTTGTTTCCGACTGTAGGAAACAATTGAAATTCTGTATTTAGCCTCGTCATGTAAACAAGTGAATTCAATTAAAAGCCGCTATCAATTTGATTTGTATTGCCTTGTTGCATTTTTATTACAGAGTCAAAAATACATTTAACAAAGTTATGAGTGAGGACACAGAAATATACTAGCTGAACACAACTATTTTAAGCACATTTACCGGGATAAAATGAAGACTACATAATATGTCTATAATTATACAATATCTTTTTACCATATTTCATCCACATCGTTTCATTCATTTTTTTTTAAAGAAATCTAGCAGCGTGGGTAGAATTCACATCATTTACTAGCAATCTTGTTAACCCCTCCAACTAAGCTAAATATGCTTGTGTAACCTTATATAATGAAGCATGTTTGTTTGTTTACAGCACTTTAAGTTCCGATACTAATCAGAACTCGTAGGTATACATAAATGAAACTGCGTGCAGCAGCCGTGAGAACTAAGCGATCCGCATGTCCAACATGTTCAAGGTTATACTGAATCAAATCGATTGGTAACATTACACTACTCCTACTCCAAAGAGTATTTATGGTACAACAGTGCGAAGGCACACAGCAGTTAGTTTCCAAACCTGCCTAGTATTCATTATTGAGATTACATCTTGAACACGCAAGGTTTACAGCCAATTCTGGAGTCGCGAATTTGGGTTTCTGCTCCTCATCTCTTAAGTCCAATTGGCCGAAGCTTTAGCCGCTCTGCAAGGGATTTTTTCTTTCATTTTATTCAATCAACTGGAGTACCATACTGCTAGTGATAAATTATATTTGTTTTGCAGAAAGAAATTACAAAATAGCTGGATGACACTTCCCGTGACAAAAAGGCTGGCTATTACTTTGGCCAAAGGCTGAGCGTTGCCACATAAGATGTCAATGCCTCCCGTCTCTTAGGTATGTTGCCGGCCCTAACGTTGAGGATTTATTGATGCTTTATTTTAGTATATAGTTTTGATTAAATAGTTTATTTATATAATAAAAATGAATCGCTAAATGTGTTGCTAAGCGCAAAACACGAAAACGGCTGGCCCGATTTGGCTGATTCTTTTTTTGTTGTGTTTGCTTTTGTCAGGAAAAGGTTCTTATGAAAAAAAAGTAGGAAAGGTCTCAAGGGTAGGGGTAGGGTAGGGTAGAGGTAGGGTAGGGGTAGGGGTAGGGTAAGGTACGGTAGGGTGGGTATTGGTAGGGTATAGGGTAGTGTAGGGTTTGGGTAGGGTAGGGGTAGAGTAAGGTATGGCTAGGGTATCGGTAGGATAGGGGTAGTGGTATCGGTTGGGTAGGAGTAGGATACCACGCGAACGAAGTCGTGGCGGGTCAGCTAGTAAAATATAGTTTTAAAATTGGTTAGAAGAACACTTAAGACTCAGTGTTTTTCGTAATCTAGATGAGAAATGTATTTCCTAGCTGATTACCCAAAGAAGGTAATGGCATGGCATGGCATGGTATTCTCATGTGGGTACGCCGGTCACCAACGAACGCACCGTCAGAGTGCTGAACAACCAAGCTCTAATGTTTGAAATAAAAATCTTTTTACCAAAAAATTGAATCGACTCCCAAAAACACTGCAAAGTGAAAAATAACTTTAATTTCGGTAGTCTGTGTCTTTAGTTTTGTAGTTTCGTTTTTGGCACCGACTTCCGAAATTAAAGTTATTTTTCACTTTGCAGTGTTTTTGGGAGTCGGTTCAATTTTTTGGTAAAAAGTTTTTATCTCACTCTTTTTAGTTGGTCGATTTTTAATTTACCTAGTTAAAACAGCCTAAATGTCAACTACTTATAACCTTTTACAAAATATTGCTTTTCCCAATGCTGGGCCGTTAATTGTTGAGGAGTTCTGCTGGTACTTCACCATCAGCTCTACATCACCATATGCATTGTGACGAGCATAAAGTGCTTAAGATCCATATTCAAGTAATCGAATCGAAATCCACTCAATACTTATTATTGAGTAGTTTCGGCAGCCATCTGTGGTCTTCATCATCAGTTCCACTTCCTCAAATGGTACTTTTTGAGAGCAACTGCACAAGCTACTATAATAAATACCCAAAACGTCATAGGTCTGCCTATAATATTTGAAGAGTTCCCTCGATTTCTCCAGGATCCCATCATCAGATCCTGACTTTTATAAAAATGGGACCAATTTCGAAGTATACCCTTTCAATCAAAAAAAGAATTTTCCAAATCGGTTCAGCCGTCTTCGAGTAATCGGTGAACATACATTAAAAAAAAATATATATATATACGCGTCGAATTGATAACCTCCTATTTTTGTCGTCGGTTGAAAATAGCCATGATACAGTCTCCGTAACCGAAATCGGCTAGGATGAACATCATACCGTAAGAGGTCTCTTTTGAAGTTCATACAATCTGTATTACTCAAATAGGTAAGATTGTGGCCCAAGTGCTTTGGGACCGACTTGTATCGCATCGAGCCTTGATAATATACCCATCCTTACTTTCACCAATCACTTATAATTCCCACAGATAATTATGCTGACAGTTTCCCAGATTCACTGTACTAAGCAAGTACTTGTACATGAGGACAGAATGAGCGTGCGCTGATGGCGTGAGAACGAGCCACACGTGCACAAGGTTGCGTGAATCAAATCAAATAGTTTCCCATCAATCCTCAAGTACTGTAGTACACTGTGTTTGTTGTTTTATTGTTAGTAGATAGGTGAATATATGGACGTAAAATAAAATTACTTTGCGTCTATTTTATTGAAGCCCGCAGTTTTTGTTTTTTTTGGGAACTTAATCATCAAACAGCTGCTGTTTTGGGTAGAGCGGAAGGGAATGTCAGACTAGGTACTACTGACTAAAAATCCTCCCTATTTCTTCCTTTCCTGTTGTTCTCATTAGTACTTCTTCATTCATCATTCACTTCTTCTTCATTAGGGCTTCTGTGTTCCCTGCCACTTAGGACCTTTCATCCTTTTGAGCAAGAGTGATCTTCTGGGCTCGCTCGTTTCATCGTAGACCTCATCTATCGCTTACCATCAGGTGAGATTGAAGTCAAAAGTGAGCTCATCCCGAATAAAAAAATAAAAAAAGTAAACAAACCTACCAACTAATTGTGAAACAACATGAATGGAATCGGTCGACAAAACCATTTGACATTGCAACCAATGCATTGCGTTTTTAACGCTATCAAGCTCAGGAATTAAAAAAAAAAAAATTACTTTTGGAGTTCTTTTCTAATGATATACCGATTTATGACTAACGAAATAAGAGCATTTTGTAAAACAAATCACTACGCTAATCATATTTTATATAAAGAATTGGTAAGTTATAGTCAATAGATTTTCAGCTATAAGGATATAAATATAATGATTGTTTAAAAACGAATCTTGTTTGAGATAAAGATTTCAAATGCTGGGTCTAGATACAGGTTCAAGTTGTCACCGATGAAGCTAAACGATCTTTGCAAATTTATATGAGTTAGTGATTTATGACAACTTATGTATGCTCAGTGCCATCCTACCAACTCTAAATCAGGAAGGTATTTCATACTCCGGTTCGATGAGGCAATTACTTAACCCAGCGCTTGCGGGAATGTTCTAACGAGATACCGTTGCCCCGGAATACAAGGGCAACTGAAGGAACAGGATGAGTTTTTAGTCAGTAAGAGTTTGATACACGTAAATCATGACGGCGTAAAGTTTAATTCTGACCATATATATACTATACAACGTGTAACGGAAACCCCATATCTATCCAAAAGGACTGAAGACAACATCTGGTATGGAGTCTCTATGCAAAGTTTCAGCTCAAAATAAGTGACTCACAGAATTGACCCCAAATTATCGGTTTCATATGTTTTTGAATACTGATAATAACAAACGTGTCACAGCACTATGAGGGTCATCACTTTCCACATCACTTGCCAATAAAACGATAATTCTCTTCGTTCTTCTTACTTTGGAAAATTCGGTCTCTGGTATCCAATGTATTGAAATTTCTAATAAGTTCCACACATGTAGACATAGGATTATAAAACCCTTGCTATATCGTTTGTTATCATTCAAAGAAGCCGTGCACTCGGTATGTATATACCCTTTAAATTACACGTTGTAGATGCTTCAGTGCTGAAACTTTTGGAAATCTAATATTTACTGTATATTACTTCTGAAGTGGCTACTTCGACTAAAGCGGGAAAAATAATTAGATTTAAGAAAAAAATATTTCGTACTGCAAATACCAGATGCGGAAAAGACAGTATAGTTGTTCAATACGTGATGATAGTATTGTTGCCCTCAGTTAAAATAATGATCAGAACTAATCTTTACGGCTACCATAAAATAACTTACTATGTATTTTGTTTACGTAAGTTCATCCAACAAAGAAATATGTAAAATAACAACACAGAAGCCATTACCTTGTTTAACGGCTATTTCAACAAATCGTAAAAAAATATTTCATACTAAGAGTACAGATAAAATAAAATTTTACAACTTTTCCGCATATATTTAATTTTCATTGATAGAATTTAGATGTGCATGCGCAACTATTGGTTATTACTTACGTATTTAGAATATAATAGAATATACTTTATTGTACACCAAAATTTAAACACACCTATTTAACAATATTGCTTATTCTATGGTAACAATGGCCGTCTTATCGCTGAAAGCGAAATCTTCCAGACAACCTTTGGAAGGACTTTAAAAACTTTAATTAAAGTGGGGAGGGCTAAATTAGTGTACTAACTACATTACTCATAAAAACAGAGAAACAAAAATTATTTAATATTAAAATAAATAAATATATATATATACATCCTAGAATCTTTTTGGCGTCATGCACGTCGTGCAACCTTATGACGTCCCCCAGTTCCCCTTATATTTTTTAACAAGTCTAAATGAATATTGCTTAGTTTGTCGATTTCCAGCAACGTGGGGTACGTCATTTTCCGATAATTTTATTTTTCGCGATATTCCTCTTGCAGTCATGCCCCAACATTTTTGAACCCCGAACCATGGTAATACATTCTAGGCGTCCTGGATATACTGATTGCGATTTACCTATGGCATGGACTACTTAACGTCCCCGCAGGTATTTGGGAGTGCGACGTTGCCAGCTTTCGATTTATCTACTCATCTTTTCTTTTATTATCGCTTGACAGTAGTCCACAGTTTGAACATTACACTTGTCACAATATTCGTAAGATGTGCTATTATACGGATGCCCGATATTGATATCTGTGAATATCGCATATTATGCTTTTAATATTATTAAAGAGTTTGTTGTGTTGTTAGGTGCGTAAATAAAAGGATTGAATAGTAAACGTATGGCTTCTCTTTCATACAAAACTTAACGAACGGATTTTAATGACATTTGGGACTGAAATACCTAGTTAATAATAAGATGTACAATTATTGAGGTTCCAGTGAGATTTTTACATGAGAAGTCGCGGGACATATCTAGAATGACATACTATTGTAAATATTTCTCTACTTTTTACCAATTTAAACAATGTGCGCAGTAAGTTCATTGGTGAGTCAAGTTAAGATTTAGTATGATAGTACTAGCTTAGCTAAGCTTAGTATGTGTATGCAAAACATCACGAAGACGTTGGCATGTCTCTCTTTTCCTCGTGGGGTCTGCTTACAGAGAGAGAGAGAGAGAGAGTTAAGTACTTCTGGTCATCAGATCCTTATATAATGGGTCACATAGGTGATGAAGGCCTAGTGTCTCCATCGCCGGGTAAAGGCCAGTTTCCAGCAAGTACATGGTGGGATCTTATGAAGTCAGTAACAACTGGTCAAGTTACAAACTAAGCTTCCCTGAACACTAAAGTGCAGCCGAAAGTACTGTGGGCTTTCTCGTTCAAATCTGGTGCCGCCCGATTGCGTATGTAGTACCTCCATCTTACAGTAGTTTGCAGCCAAATAGCATTCCTGCAATTAAGGTCACCAGGCTATTGAACGTCCATATATAGCTTTTGACGTCCATATATACCTATTGCATGCCCGTATATATATTGTGGTTATTGATGATAGGCTCGATTCTGACTACTATCTCACCTGATGGTAAGCTGTATTTATTGTGTGCACGGCCAAGGTGTGGAACTGTCTGCCGGCTCCTGTATAATTAAGAGTGAACAGACACTTCTGGGCTCGCTCATTCCTTCTTAGACCTCATCTTTATTAATAATATGCTCACATTTGACTACCATCTCACCTGATGGTGAAGCGATGATGTGGTTGAAGACTAAGCACGTTTATCTGGAAGAAACCTATTGACTCTTAACTTAAAGAGCCCTAGTATAGCTATAATAGATATTTAATACAGTTCCACTACATAGCTATAAAATTAATTTTCTCAAAACGTTTTGTGCGTATGGGTGGGATGTCCACCATGTGACGATGGCTCATCGCCGTTCGTCTTGTAGTCTGATAATGGAACGGGCTTGATGGAATTAGATTGGCATGAGTCCATGGCACACTCCCTAAAATTTAACCGATAGAATTGCATCGTGTCGCCGATGTTCAAGGCTCTAAAGCTTTGACTCGACCAGTCGACCAGCCCCTATTTGCTAATGAGACGTTTGGTCGTTTCTCGAATGAGTCAAGTGCATCAAGATATTCCGATGTGAAATACTGTCTCTTTTGCTAGGATTCCCAATTATTGGCAACCAGTTGAGTCTTAGCCACGACGAACAGACTAAAAGTAAGGGTCAACGTTACCCCAAGAAGCTCGCTATGATCGCTTACTGGCTCGTTTTCACCACGGAATGATGGGAGTCGGTCGGAAACGCCTGGGTCCAAGCGGCATTAACCCTAGATAACTAAACTTGTTTTACAGAAACGTAATAACTAATCTTTCGTCGATCGGACTACGCATTAAAAAACGTCATTATTAACAAAATTGTTTATTAAAAACTGGAACTTGTTACATGGCACAATAGTTTGGGTAAGTATGAACTAATAAAGAATAAAAAAATAGTACAAATATTGTTACAGATAGTTGGTACACATGTCAACCTTATGAGGGCCACAGATTGCATTTTTACATTTTATGCAACGGTGTTTAGTCATTCGGCGAGCTTTTGACGGACATAAATAGCATATTTTGCGTGCATTCGATGAAGAATGAGCAGGAGCTTCGTCATTGGACGATTCACTTAGAATGTCCTGGGTCATGGTTTTTATTTCCCGCTTCAAAGTCACTGTCTGTAATCGTTGTCGTAGCCAGGGCTCCATGAGTTGGTCTCCCATCTCCATGACGAAATCTCGCCGAGACACAGGTTTCTTTTTGTTTCTATCATTATTAGAGACATAGATAGCTCCTGTATTATATAATAAGCCAATCAAAGTTTTGATCTCTAATAAATCAGTCAATGACACCGTATGCGAGTTGTGTTTATATTTATTTTTTCGAATTAGTATCTCAGCGTTGGTAAACGTCACAACTTGAAGCAACATATCATCAGACAGAAAGAGTGAGAATAAATCTATAGGTTCATGTACATTTCTGGCTTCTCCTCTTGGACCAGGGATGAAATGCACTATGTTTCGCCTCAAAGTACGGGTAGTAGCTTGTCTAGGTATAGACGACCACTTGTGTTTATTTTTTCCATAGAGAAATCGGTGCTGACTGTTCAGATTCGTCTTCACATTCGCCGTCCTCTTCTGTATTGATCCATTGGCTTATTTGCTCCTCTTGCCTCCTTAAATCCATATATAAGTAAGCGTAATATAAGACGTGAAAAGAGTGGAAATTACAAAAAAAAAAAAACGAATTAAAAAAAACATTAATTGCAGCAAATGTATCTATTTAGTCAATATATTTTTATAATTTCATTAGAATTACATACATATAAACATTATTTATCCGAAAAATAAAAATAAACATTGCATTATTACCCTGAAATAATAAAAAATAAAGAAAAACAAAATTACATACTTTTACAAAAAAGTTACGTAGTAACTAAACTTTCGTCGAGCGGGCGACGCGATGCCTGTAAGTAGCTTCCTAATAGGCGTGTGCAAGCAATCGGGTCACGCGCTGCATTGTTTTTGGATATTATTAAGGTAAACAAATAAAGGAACGAGGGGGGCACGGGGAAGTTTGCAAATGACACATTCGAGCTTAAGTGCGTCGTCGTGTCGACGAATGATTAGTTATCTGGGGTTAAACTTAACCAAGTTAGCATCAACCCATTTGGGACAACCTTTAAGGACATATTAAGCGGCCCATCATGAAATCACGTAGACCGAATCTGAAACCCATTAGCATGGGCGCAGGATACATATCCTTCAGCAACTGTGCTGAAGACTGAATTAACCTTAAGTACCGTGCATTAAATAGCTATTGAACGTCCGTATATAGCTATTGAACGTCCATATATAGCTGTGGAACGTCCGTATATGGCTATTGAACGTTCATTTATAGCTATCGAACGTCCATATATAGCTATTGAACTTCCGTATTTCGGGCACTCTAATAGATAGGACATGGTTTTACCAGGCAAGAATGCCCGAGTGCGAGATTCGCAGTCGCAAATCAAAAAAATATCCCGCACTTGAGTCTACCTGCTATTGTTAAATTTTCGTAAAGTAGATGACGGGAATCGTTTTCTTGCTTATATTTTTCAAGCGCGCATGCGACTTTCCTTCTTATGACAATGTTTTACTGCGGCCGGTTCTTACATTGAAGCTCACGTGGTTGATCATGTATTGAGGTAAAATAAATACAAGAAGCTCAAAGACACAGTGCCCTATCCAATCATACTATGTAGTTCGGCATTACAATACCCATTTGGGAGGTTTGGCTCTTACGCACATGCTGATGGGGCTTTACCGTGGGGAAATGTGAGCCCATAGACATAGCTCTATTCTCGCAAATGGTTGACTTAAAATTTCCGAAACCTAGAAAGACTTCAGATACGCTATAAATAACAGTTATTGTGGTTAGGAAGTGTGTATTTTTGTATCAGAATGAGCATAGAAACACATATAGAATGGTAAACGTATGTTTCTCTTTCACACAAAACATATTTTTCTAGTGTCTTTTCTTTCTCTCTTTTTTTGTATCTCTCTATAGAATTAATTAGTAGTCAAGTTCTTCTGGTCATCCATCCATTGTTATGAAGGCCTAGTCTCTCCCCCGGAGGAAGGTCAGTGTCTCGGCGAGTACATGGTGGGAACATGTGAAGATAGTAAAACTGATCGAATCGCAAACTGGACTTCCCTGAAGACAAATGCGCGAGCACTGTGTGATTTTTCGTTCAAATCTGGCACAGCCAGACTGGGTACAGTGCTTCCATCTTACAGTAATTTGTAGCCAAATAGGATTACCTTACATAGTATCGTATTCCTGCAATAAAAGCCACTAGGCCATTGAACGTCCGTATAAAGCTATAAGACATCCGTATATAGCTATTAATAAAATAAAATAAGGTTTGGATCTTGCGCACGTACCGATTGCGCTTTATCGTGCAAAAATGTGAGATAGATGTACATACCTCTATTCTTTCAAAATTGCATTTATCGACGCGAAAATAAACGTCAAAAACTTATGAGGGTTATAGATGCAATATAGGAAGAAGTCTCATTACTGTGGTTTGGAAAGTGGGGAAGTAAGTCTGAGTAACTATGTGTTACTAATAATATCAAAATTTTTAACTGCTTTTCAGAGTTAGAGTTAGTGGTCATTAAATGAAGCTGCAATCTTTATTTATAAATAAAAGTTGATTTTATGTTCCTTCTTTTAATATTGCAAATTGAAAATGTGTCACACATAAATCCAATATATTAAAATACAAATCAGAAACTCTGTCAAGCATGAGGTGAGCGAGCTGGCAACGTCGCAAGTACGGACGCCAAATATGCAGATTCGCAGTCAGGAAGTCCCCGAGATATACGGCTGTGAATATCGGCGCTACAGCAGCGCCTCACCTGCGCTGAGATTTCTTCGAGAACTTTTTATTATATTTTTGCAGCCATTTATCAAACTTTTTCGCTTCTATCGATTTTTGTCCTACGGCTAACCAGGACCAATAAGACCTAAGTGCCACCGACCAAAAAAGTGGCGTCCGGTATGCGGACGCCATTGGCCGGTGGACGCCAGTTTAAATGTACTTTTTTCTTCAGAGGACGGCTAATTGGTTGCAGGATAAATATATATGAATATATATATATATATATATATAAATACAATACAATACATAGGTAATTAAATAATACAATCATACAATCATTGATTTAAATAGTAAAGATACGGTCGTCAGAACATTTGACGGACGCGGTTGCCCTACAAAACACACTAGCGCCATCTATTATAACTAAGATGTCAATCGGCGTGGTCTGCTCCTAGACGTAGCCTTGTAAGAGCGGGGTGTGGTATTTTTCGAGGTACAAAGAAATAAAAAAAAATCTTTTAGTTTTTGAATTTTATATTTGTTGTACATAAAACTACATTTTAATTTGCTTTTAATAAACAATAAAAATTAATTTTGTACATAATTTAATCTTATAGTAATATTATTAAATCTTTTTATTTCATCGGCTGCATCGCGCGCCGCTGCAAAGTTATGTCGCACTTTTACGCGGCTTCGCGTTGTCTATGCTAAAGGTTGAGACATGCAAGAAAGAAAATTGTTTTAAATAATGTTAGAAGTTGATTTAATGAGATATTTTTAACTTACCGGTGATATGAAATGTTATTTTTTTTTATTGTGCTTTATGTCGTAGTTCACGAAACTGACGACCCCTCCCGAAGATAGCCGATCGCGTTTTAGTTCACTTCGATAAAGGTTAGACCACTTTGGGACCAAGTTCGAGGCGTCATTATAACATGCGGTCCGCCCAGTCCTTACGAAGTAATATATATGTCAATGCATACAATACATATAATGTGTTCTTTAACATCATGTGGAGAGAAAACAAAAGAATAATCATAAATTGGAAAGAAAATAATTAGCAACCGAGCTTTTAAAAGTAGCCAGTGACTGAGCTTGTCTTATTGACACCGGCAATGCATTCCACAAACGAATAGCTTGCACCGTAAACGATGAGCCATAGAAATTAGTGAAATGTGCAGGCATTGAAAGTCTCAAATTCTTCTATGATCTCAAATCTCTAACATGTGTGTCATGAAGGAACTTAAAGCGTTCTTTGAGATAAAACGATGTTGTAGGATTGAAGAGAATACTGTAAAGTAATGATAAAATATGTGCATTCCGGCGAAGGCGGATCGGCAGCCACTTGAGTTTAGTGCGAAACTCAGAAACATTTATTGAATAATTTCAATTAAAACTTTTTGTTACATTACTCAAGGGTCAATGCCACTTGATACCTGCTTCCTTACCTCGCAACCTAACATATTCTAGGTTAGAACGACGCGCGACGTTTAGAAATTCACCACCATATCCCAAAGGTTCTTCACATCTGGCTTATATTTGAAAAACTCTTGTTGTAATGGTATACAATAAACAGTCTTTCTATCTATCTTCTTAACCAATTCGCAATTATGATGGTTTTTTTTTATTGGTAACAGGCTCGCGTTTCACTACCATCTCATTGTGAGTGATGGTGATGATGTGGTCGAAGATGAAACACGCTAAGCGCACTTTTAGGTACCTAAAAATAAGCTATTCACTCTTGCCTTAGAGATCCCCTGGTTTATAGCTAACAGGAAACATAGACTTCTATTAGGAAACCAGGTTTGGGCAAAAGCGATGTGGATGTAAAATATTGGTTGAAATAGGTCTACTACTGGACACAGAATTTTTTTCACAATTTTTTTTTTTTTTAATCTGGTCATGGGTTCCGCAAGCATCGCTACATCGACCATTCCTGTTTGTCTAGCATCTAGCATATTTCTACGGTAACGCCGCAAAGTCATCGATTCAAGTTGAAGTAAGTGCATGTTTTACATGGAATCACTGAAATTAACGAATATCCCTACAGACCATTCTTCTTAAAGCGTTACTTTACATTTACGGTTATAGATGACTTCCATCCACTGAGTATCCTCAACAGATGTTGACCTATCGACCACTCAGGCGCGAATGGAGAAGCTGAGTGGAAGAACAAAATACGTCTTGAGTATAGGTTTGGGTTACATGTTGCATTACCTCATCTTTTGTATGTGCATATATTTGCGGGTGGAAGGACTATGTTGCATACTGCATTTAAGCGATAATAAATAGTTTTTGGCGGAATTAACACAAAATTTTGTCCTAATTTGAAATAATTTATCTATACTGCCACGTTTATTGATACTGCACGGTGTTTCCGACCAAGTTCGCAATATTAATAATACGTTTTTATTTTTGGGTTATCTTGTAATAACAAGCATGATTTATGTTTTATTCATACAATATAACAAAACAACGATCATTTTGCCATTTGTCACGGCCGGGCGACACCGGAGCAGACTTCGCACAAGGTTAGCGTAACCAGACACTCAGGTGATATCTATTTCTTGTTATGTAACAATCATAAAAATATGTAAGCTTACCTGATTCTCAGTCACAAAATGAAGCAAATAGAATATGGATAACTGTTGAGCTAAATATTTGTATAAACAGATTAAGAATTTTTCAGAAAAAAATCATATATTGGTCAATCTACGGTTCCCTTTCCTGACGGAACCCTAAAAAGAACCTTAAAAATATGGGTTTCCTCTGGAGTAAAAACTTTGTACCTATCGTTTGTCTTAAAATCATTTCTGGTAGTGAAAGAGAACTGAAAGTTTAAACATTGGTAATATTTAAGTTTTTAAGCTAACATGGTCACTAACAGTATCATTAGAACTTGAAACGGGAAATTTACCATGTGTATTTATTGTTTTGAGTTTCCGATATTTCGGCACTGTTGCAAGAGCCATGATCTCGTATGAACTGAAGCAATTGCGAGTGGAAGTTTATGAGCAGACAAATCGGTCTACCCTCTTTCTCGTTCGTTTTTTGTGATCGACACCGCTACCACTGTCACATGTATCACTAAACACTCGATTCTATTCCCGATACACAAAACTCACCGTGTCGACTCGCGAACTTTCTACGGAACTTTTTCGGTTTTAAATATCCCGTTTTAAGTTATAATGATATTGGTAATATTTACCAATATTATAACTTTCAGAAATGGAAATGGTTCCTTTTTTTCTATCGAGGGGAAACTCACAATTAGCTGAAGGCTATTTTATTTTATTTTATTTTATTCTATTCGGGAAACTTACAGCTAACTTATACTATGTTAATAAGCAATATACAATTGAAGGCCATTTACAAGTTTCCACTGATAAACACTAAAAACAAAAACAAGAAGAGAAGAAAATAATAAAAGAAAGGTAGTTACAAAATACCTATAACATAAATTAGGAAGTAAATAGAACACGATCGACAAATACATACAAACAGAAAATCATTTAGACGCAAATCATTACTTTTCCATAAAAAAGCTTTTCACCAACAATTGCTTAAGTCGAGAAGCACTGGTATTGAATATATCCAAATCATGTTCACCAGATAGTTTATTAAAACTTCTGCTCGCACGGATTAAATAAGAATTCTGCCTGTACGCTGACTTGGAATGAGGGACATGCAACAAGGTAGGTATTCCAGGAATAGTCATAAATTATGCTCAAAATTCAACTGATTTGGATTATAACAGAAGCTACTGATAACGTAGTCACATGAATAAACACGTGCACATGATTACAAGTAGCACACAGTGTTATTCGCATGGGAAATAATACAACAATACATAGTTTGTTATTTACCCGGAAGATCACGCTATACGGAAATTAATGATGTTTCATTAATTTCCGTAGTGGACAGTGATATACATATAATTTGAGTAAAATATAGCATTAGCTGATAATCCATTTCGTCAACTTTGCCACACCCAGTGGATATATTTAATCTTAATCAACCTTAGTGGGAGTCAATTTGTATTAAAACTGCAAGTGGCATCTGGTGACGATAACGGAAAAGCTCTCTATATTTATAGTTATATCATGTCATTCATGTCCGACTGTTTTACCAACAGACTTTTGATGCTCCAATGCCTGTAATTTGACATGTCTGTAGAAGAATAAAGCTTTTGTAATAAGATTATTTATTTTCAGTCGACTAGTTGATTAATATAAAATATTAGCTATAGCAACTATTTTTTTCTTACAATTGGAGCGCTTGCTAAATTTAAAGCTTTGAAGAGTTTTATTTATAGTAATACCCCCTCCCTCTACCATATAAACCAATCAACATTATGCAATGTTTAATATGGTTATAATTTTGGTCACGGGGCAATTTTGGAACATTGTACGTGGCCCAATGCGCACTTTGCCTCTTTTTCGATACATATTACTTACCCCAGCGATCGTTACTCAGTACTTGCACACTAAAGTCTCTGTTCGTATTGTTTGTAAAAGAAATAAAGAAAATATGGCACACATATTCCAAATGTAGTGAGGCGACGACAGTAGAATACCCAACTAGCACAAATGGGCTGCATAAGGGCTTTGGAGCGTATCCGATTATTACTTATGGTAATAGACGTAAGCGCTAGAGCGTCTACTACAGACTTAAAGCAGCCGCTTTAGCGCTATTTGGGCGCCATTTTATGCAACCTAAAGTTCCATTTAACCTGCACAACGGTTGCATAAAGGTTCCTTAATAGCTATAACGATTTATTAACGCTATACTAAAGCTGTGTATGTGTGTGAATGTGCTGTGTTGAATGATTTTGAACTACTTTGAACGAATGAATTGATTATAGTTCTTTATTGTATATCTTCAGTTGACATTATTTGTAATATTTTGGTAAAGTGTTTTCGTCGCCATCATGAAAATAAAACAAAAAGAAGTAAAAGTTTGTATTCTGTATTAGCAAGATATATAAAGATACTTAAAACGCTGTCCAGTTTACTCTAGATATAAAAGATAATTTTCGAGTAATTTTAACGCGCTTTTATGATATTTAAAAAATAATAATAATAATAATAATAAGGCTGTCAAACGGCTTGTCAAAAAATTTTCTCGATTCTTTTTGAATAAATATTTAATAAAATAATAGTTCACCAAACCATGTTCCATCAAACAAAATGCGTTAAAAAAAAACCAAACTAACATAGAAATGCAGAACATGCCATTTTGATAAGAAAAACTCCTACACGAAGAATGAAAATAAGATGTTGACAAGACGCCGGGCACAAATACTACAATCCACACGCCCAACACCTGCGGAATCGTCGCTCAGCTCCGCCTCGCAGCCACCGGGACCTTTTCCAGCCGTGAGTCAAGAGATTCCGGCCGCTGCAGTTGCGTCGAGCTCGAGCGATGAGTACTTCTCGCCGCCGACGACACCACCACCTGCGCGTCGGCGAGGAAGAGGCCGCCCTCCGGCCAGCATGAGACTTCGAGGCCCGCCGGCCTCTGATGGGGTCCCCGCTGCCGGTGGAAGTGTGCAGCGCATGCGATGGACTCAATCCATTAATGAGAACGTCATGCGCTCATACTATGGGGCTACAGAGGGGGGAACTAACCTGACTGCGTACCGTGGTCGGATGCTCTCTCTGTTTCAGGTACTTGAACCAGCTGTCAACATTTCGGCCCAACGACTGTCGGATCAGGTGCGGGTCATCCAGCGTAACCGTATGTTGGATGACGCCGTACTTGATAGACTACGCCTCGAATCACGGTGCAGCCGTGTCTCATCTGCTTCGCCACTGGCCGCGGTGCAACTACAACCTAGTATCTCACCGCGACCCGACCACGTCGGTGAAGATGATGATGACGAGGCTATAACCGTGAGTACCCAGTGCAGTGAACGATTGAGGAGTGCTTTGGAGTGTGCATTACGGGAGTATCGCTCCACACCGCCTGAGCTTAGACCTCGTCTGCCTCGTTTACCCATGCATAAGAAAAATAGGGCGCTAGTGTGTGCTCTAGATTCACTGCTGTCAAATTATTTTGACAATAGTGAAGACCTCACCGATACTCATTCGATCCTATACTGTGCAGCTGTAGCGGCTTGTCGGGTAGCTCATGTCAAGTTTCCAAAGACTGACAGAGTTATTCCACCAGCTGTACCAGCTTGGCAGGGCAGGATCGAACGTCGTATTGCTGAGGCTAGAGCACTCATTGGTAAACTTATCTGCTTCAGGCAGGGCAACACTCGTCCTAGAGTGATGCGCTTTGTGAGGCGGGCGTTTGCGGGGACTGATATCAGTCCTCGGGATTATCTGACCCGCGTCACAGAGCGTATCGACTTCCTGAAGCAGAAAGTCTATGCATGGGCAAATCGAATTCGTCGATATAAGCGGCGGGTGGAGCGATACACTCAGAATCGCACATTCCAAAGCAATGAAAGGTGGGTTTATAGGGCCTGGGAGCGACCTAACCAAGGTGTGACTGATACGTGCCTACCGAATGATGACGCCATGTGTTCGTTCTGGCGCAGCATCTGGTCGGTGCCTGTCAGCCACACCGAGGGTGACTGGATGAGTGAGATCAGGCGCACGTGCGATCTTATACCAGAAATGGGGGCAATTACGATCAGCCCCCAAGATGTAACCCGTGCAGTCCGTCCGTTATCCAACTGGAAATCTCCAGGGCCGGACGGGCTGCACAATTTCTGGATAAAATGGTTTCTAAGCTCGCACGCTCGCTTGGCCGCTCAGTTCCAGTCTGCCCTAGAGCTAGGATCGCTACCTCAATTCCTAACTACAGGAATAAACCACCTACTCCATAAATCAGGCAGTACTTCGGAACCTAAAAATTATAGACCGATCACGTGCTTACCGACGGTCTATAAAGTTCTTACATCCATTCTGAGAGCTAAAATTAATAATCACATAGATACAAATTCAATCATGTCTGCTTCTCAGAATGGATGTAGGAACGGGTCCCGCGGTACTAAGGGGCTTCTCCTAATCGATATTGCCATAAACCAACAGGTTCGTCGTTCCCGAAGGAATCTGTCGACATGTTGGATAGATTATAAGAAGGCCTATGACTCGGTTCCACATACATGGCTCATGAAGGTGTTGGAGTTGTACAAAATAAATCCAATACTCCGCATTTTCCTTGAGTCATGTATGGGGCAATGGAAGACGGTCCTCTGCTATCCAGGATGTCGACAGATCCAGGAAAACAGCGAACCGATTAGGATTGAGCGTGGTATTTTTTAGGGCGACAGTCTGAGCCCACTGTGGTTTTGTCTGGCTCTCAACCCTCTTAGTACACTGCTGGAGGGTTCGGGGCAAGGCTACCAGTTGAGAAGAGGTGGTCAGGTCATATCACACTTGCTTTACATGGACGATTTGAAACTTTTTGCCCCCAGCAACTTGCAACTCATGGAGCTACTGAAGGTAACGGAAACCTTTAGTAGCGCCATCAGGATGGAATTTGGGGTGGACAAATGTGCGGTCATGCATGCAAAGCGAGGAGTGATTATGGAATCCGTGGGAACTCAACTCTCGGATTCCATACACCTAAGAATCCTCGGCTCAACTGAAACCTACAAGTATTTGGGTATGTCAGAGGCACTAGGCATCAATGTTGCTTATGTTAAACAGTCATTGAAGGAACGCTTCTTTGGCCGCCTGAATAAAGTACTGAATAGTCTTCTATCAGGCGGAAACAAGGTGCGTGCCTTCAATGGTTGGGTCAAGCCAGTATTGATGTACTCTTTTGGCATACTCAAATGGACTCAGACTGAACTTGACGCCTTGGACAGGCGGGTCCGTACAACGCTGACTGCAAATCGAATGCATCACCCACGTTCATCGGTGATTAGGCTGTATATCTCGCGGAAGTGCGGGGGTCGTGGCTTTTTAAATGCAAAGACCCTGCACAACCGCGAGGTATGCAGCCTTAGGGAATATTTCCTAGAAGCCGACGTGGGTATGCATCGAGATGTGGTAGCGGTGGACAAAGGCCTCACTCCGCTCTCCTTAGGTACCGAGAATTGGCGCAAACCTGTAGTATTAGATACTAATGACCGCAGAGAAGTATGGCAGAGCAAGGAGCTTCACGGACGCTATTACCGGGCCCTTCATGGGTCTGACGTAGATACGTTAGCGTCCGTAGCCTGGCTACGTTTTGGTGACCTCTTCGGGGAAACCGAAGGTTTTGTCTGTGCAATTATGGATGAAGTTATGATGACGAATAACTATCGGAAATATATTGTGAAGGATGGTACGGTAGACATATGTCGGGCATGTCACAAACCGGGAGAATCCATTCGTCACATTATCTCCGGTTGTTCTCGTCTGGCTAACGGAGACTATTTGCATAGACACAACCTTGTAGCTAGGATTATTCACCAGCAACTTGCGCTTAAATACAATCTTGTGGAATCAGAAGTACCATACTATAGGTATGTGCCCAACCCAGTTCTCGATAATGGCAATATTACACTATACTGGGATCGGTCTATCATTACTGACAGGACTATTGTTGCCAATAAGCCTGACATAGTGGTGATATACCGATTAGAGCGTCGCACAATGATTGTTGATATAGCAGTCCCCCATGACGAGAACCTCGTGAAAGCTGAGATAGATAAAAAAAATAAGTATCTTGACCTGGCGCGCGAGGTTGTCGACATGTGGGATGTGGAGACAGCAATCATTGTGCCGATAGTCGTCTCAGCCAATGGCATAATAGCCAAGAGCCTCGACCAACATCTAAGGAGGCTCTCGTTGGGCAGCTGGATCAAGGCCTTGATACAGAAAGCAGTACTCCTGGAAACGGCGCGTATTGTGAGGAGGTTCCTCTCTATGGAGCCCTGACCACCGGTAGCTTGGACCCTGTTCCCGATACCGGTGGGCTACTATTTTTTATATTTTTAAATGTTTTTATTTTTTATATTAATATTTAAAAATGTAATTTATATGTACATAGATTTAATAAATGGAATAATAATAAAAATATTTATTCTTCAATAAGTACAAAAATAAAAACAATACAAGAAACAAACATTGACTTGAGTGAGGTGGATGTACAGAGGCATTTTAATTTGAGACAACGACTCCCAAAAAAAAATTAACAAAAGATATGTGATATTTTTTATTTGTTATACAGAATAAATTTTATTTCCGTATTTTTACGTGTCGATAACTTACTATTCGCAAGTGGCCGATTGTTTACCGGTACATTTAATGCACATTTAACTGAAAAACCAATGTATATCAACTTAATTTTGCAAGTGAATTATAAGTTTTCTTAAAAAATCATGGCGTCATTGTAATGTAGTCATAACCTGCAGTTTTAGCTCTAATAACTCCCTTTTGAGAATCATAGCGCTAATTTTCACCCTTCTAACGCTTCCAGTGATTTTTGTTCCCCTAGTGCAACTCACAGCCACAAAAAGCTCCATTTTCCTGTTTTTGAGGTTATAAGATCTAGTTACGTACTTATTCGTTTAGCATCCATTTTTATTAAATGTTTTATAATAGTTACAAAAGCGGCTGTAAAATGGCGACTGGATTGAGCCTGCAAGGAATGACTATTGGTACTAAAGGCCTTAGTTACACTGATGATTTTTTTGTAACTATAGTATGCATAAGAGTTTCTATTATTTATATAATGAAATGAAATGAAATGAAATGAAATGAAATATTTATTCTGTAAATTGGTTATAAATAACACTTTTACACGTCATGTTTTTTTGCGTGTTTAGTTTAGCTAGATGAGGCCGGTATTTCCTAACTGACTACTCTGAGAAGAAACACCGAAACAAACTCAGAGGTCAAAGTCTCTTTTAAAGTCCAGACAATTTGTATTTGTATATGAGAAGCATGTAGGTTCATGTCTGTGGTATTCTTTTGAGGAAATAACCACGCAAATTTGAGCGGACCTGTCCAGACAGTGCAAGCATTTGTCAGTTATCGTGTAGCTCAACTTAGAACTTAAGGAGCTCAACAATTTGACGAACAATACCAAAGTAAGGACCTTTGGGTAGGCCACACAAGTACTCAAACTGCTTGACATCATTAAATAAATTATAGTGAAAGCAAAAACAATGAAGAAAGAATAACCTACATCGTCCTCACATTTACAATAATGAAATAATTTTATATATATAAAAAAAAACAACAATATAAAAAAAAAGAAAACAACAATATATAAAAAAAACAACAAACAAAAACAAAAATTAATAGGTATATACAATACTTGAGAAAGCAAAATTTTAATTAATCAAAAATAAATCATCAATCATAATTTTAAAAAGAAATAAAAAAGGCACACGTATATCACTGGAGCATCTCATTCCCAAGCCTTCTTGTCCTCAATATAATCTTTAACACTGTAAAAAGCTTTCTGACATAGTTTACGTTTTATCAATAATTTGAATTTATTAATACTTAGTTTTTGAATATGGCTAGGAATTTTATTATAAAAACGTATACATTGGCATCTTAACGAACCACCTATTTTTTTTAACCTTGTTTTAGGAATGACATATGTGTCTTTGTTCCTTGTATTTACACTATGAATATCACTGTATTTTTTAAACAGATTAATATTTTTGTGTGCATACAAGAGGTTGTCATAAATATACTGAGATGGCACAGTCATAATATTAATCTCCTTAAATTTGTCTCTTAAGGAGTGCTTAGGACTTAATTTATAAATTGCACGAATGGCCCTTTTTTGTAATACAAATATTGTGTGAATGTCGGCGGCATTTCCCCAAAGTAAAATGCCGTATGACATCACACTGTGAAAGTAACTAAAGTAGACTAAACGTGCTGTTTCGATATCAGTTAATCCACGTATTTTTCTAACGGCATATGCTGCAGAACTTAGCTTTTTTGACAATTTATCTATATGGGGGCCCCACTGAAGCTTCGCATCCAAAGTTATGCCCAAGAATACTGTGGTATCTTCGGCTTTCAATATTTCGCCCTTTATTGATACACTAGTATTCACTTGTCTAACATGAGGTAACGTAAATTTTAGGAATTTGGTTTTTTTCTCATTAAGAAGAAGATTATTAACATTGAACCAGCTAACTACAGTTGCAAGGGCTCTGTTAACTTCTTCAGTAACCTGCTGTTGACGTTTGATTTTAAATAAAAGAGAAGTATCGTCAGCAAATAGCACTATGTCATGATTTTTGATCAGGTACGGCAAATCATTTATATAAATAAGAAACAAAAAGGGACCTAAAATTGAGCCTTGGGGGACCCCCATTTTGACCACAGATCCCGGCGATCTTTTGCCGTTCACATCGACTCTCTGAATCCTTTCACTCAAGTAAGAGGACAAAAGATTCAGAGAGGTGTCCCGGAATCCGTAGTAGTGCAGTTTCCTGATTAATGTCTCATGGGGAACACAGTCAAATGCCTTGGACAAATCACAAAAAATGCCCAACGCATCGCACTTATCTTCCCATGCATTATAAATGTGTCCTAAAAGTTCAACACCGGCATCAGTTGTTGAACGACCCTTTGTAAAACCAAATTGTTTATTATGTAGCAATTTGTGTTTATTAAAATATCTTTGCATCTGCATTAAAATAATTTTCTCAAAAATTTTACTGAAAGTGGGCAGTACAGAAATAGGTCTGTAATTAGTAGGGTCAGATGTACTACCCGATTTAAATAATGAAACTTATAGTAGTATAATAGTGGTTACTACACTTCTGGACACAACTATTGCCCCACCTTAGAGTTTAGGTTTCGATGGCCCCTACCGAAATATGATTGCTAGATTGAACAAAAACTGTTGATGCAGTTTTAAACCTGATACATTTTACCATCTTTTTCGATCGTATAGTTTTAAATTTGAATTCAGAATACCATACGACATGGACCTACGCCTAACAAGTCGGATATGCGCCTTGTTAAAGGCAATTAATTTTTGAATAAAAAACATGTTTTATCAAATAAAGGTTTAATTTAATTACGCGTGTTGCCTCCATGGGCATCTACCACAGCTCTCATACGATTAGGCATAGAGTTTATCAACCGCTCTATGAAATTTTGAGGGATCATCTCCCATTCCTCTTCTATGGCAGTTTTCAACTCCTGCATCGTCTGGGCAACTGGCTGACGAGCCCTAACACGCCTTTTTAGCTCGTCCCACATGTGCTCAATGGGGTTCATGTCTGGGCTTCTGGCTGGCCAGTCCATAACTGTGATGTTCACATCCCGAAGATATTCCCTGACGATGCCGGCCGCATGGGCTCTTGCATTATCATGCATAAAAAGGAAATTTGGGCCCACATAGTCCGCGTATGGTATCACGTGAGGTTCTAAGCACTCACGAATGTATCTTTCAGCATTTAATGTTGGCAGCCGTGGTCCTGTAACAACCTCAAGTTGAGTTTTGCCGCTCGCGGATATACCGCCCCAGACAGTCCATGAGCCACCGCCATAAGCAACCCTCTCTTCAAAGCAGCATTGTGCGAAACGCCGGTAGACCTTCTTCCTTCCATCATTGCCATGTAACACAATTTTAGACTCATCAGAAAAGAGTACACGGCTCCAATCTTGCTGTGTCCAATTTAAATGACTGCGTGCGAAATGAAGGCGCGCTGTTCGGTGGGCTCGCTTTAGTTTGGGCCCATTAGCTGGCTTGTGTGGTACCATATCGCGTTCTTTTAACCTTCTCCGAACAGTTCGAGCGTTCACAGATACTCCGTGGAAGTCGCGAAGTTGGTTTTGTATCTCAATGGAGGTAAGGTGACGATTTCTCAAGCTGGTCGTCACGATGAATCGATCCTGCCTTTCAGTTGTGACCCGAGATCGTGGCCTTCCTTGGCGACGAACAAAGCCGCCAGTCTCTAGGTACCTCCGATAAACATTTCGGACCGCAGATCGACTTAAATTAAGTTGAGCACTCACGTTTCTTTGGCTGTGTCCGGCCTGAATAAGTGCCACAGCTTGGGCGGCGACTTCAGGTGAAGTATCCATAGATTATTGATAGAACCTCACCTTAATGTTAAGAATAAGTAATGTTTGTTGCAAAAGCAAAGATATCAATCACTTTTTCAAGAATTAAATCCAAGTAAACCAATAAAACCAAGTTTTCTTAGTATTCGATTGTTTGATATCAACAAACAGGCTCCAAATTGTCTTTTGTTTCTTTAAATTCTGTGTTCGAAATTCAAAAAAAGACTATTGAATGAAATTGTGAATGTGCCAGGTTCAAAACTGCATAAAAACTTTTTGCTCGACCTAATATAAAATTTTAGCTAGGACCAAACGAAACTGAAAATACAAGGTGGGCCAATAGATGTGTCCAGAAGTGTATAACTATAACCTATAAAAGTTACAATGGAAACCACTGTGCAGCTGTGAGTGGCAGAATGACCTTCGTAACTCTCATATAAAGGTGTAAGTGGTAAATGAGTTCTACCGTGGACTACTGTGAAGGCTAGGGTAGTATTTGATTCAGCTTATAGCACCTTAAGTAACTTTTATAGCTATAGACGTTTACGGATGCAGATATGCAACTTTGAACTGCTTTTTGAACCCTTAAACCGCTATTTTACAGCCCAAAGTAACAACATAGGCTGCTATTTCCACTAATGTGCTCGTTGGGTAATATACCTTATTTTTATGGAGCCTTAAATCTTCAGACATGTCCTCCATCCTGGCCCAATTAGTCTGACAGACCCATTTGCCCTCGCCAAGCAAAGGGGTCTTTCAGACTAACTGACTAAAACCACCTTGCACCTCGCATACTTGCGTCGGAGGCTGCGGGAACACATAAGTATTTTTCATCGCAGTCCCCGACTGATGCAGGCCCGCCTCAGCAAGCATCATCTGAGAATAATGTACCCTAGCTCATTCAGAACTACTGAAGGCCAAAATCCTTATACATATTATAAAACAGTCTCCCACCGCGTCTTCTGTTTGTATGTTTGCAATAAAATCATAAAATTACCGAATTGTCATGCGATTTTCACCAATGGATAGAGTGATTTATGAGGAAGTTTTTAGCGTATAATTTATTAAGGTTGCTTGAATTAGCAGAATGAGACGTGCAAAGCTGGGCGGCCGGGTTGCTGGTGGTTATAATATAATAATCACCACTAACTTCCGATATTCCCTAAAATCTATCACCGATTTTTTCTATGTCTGTTCCTGATTCACACAGTTTTGGTTTTTCACCATAATTTATTAATCAAAGGGATTCTTCAAATGCGTCAAAGTGGAGATAAAACTTTAATTATTTAGTTTTCTTCCTCAATAAGCCCAAATATGTCAAATTTGCGTCACAAACGGTTTCCTTGTTATTACTTCATGCTTTACAAACTCGAATTGTTATGGGCGCTAACAAAACTCGTACTTATTTATTTTAATGTTGATCAATTAGTATCGTTAGAGATCGTGGGGTATCAATTTATATTAAACATATTTGTATTGAATGCAATGAAATTGAATGGATATGTCAATCTTAAATAAATGTACTTATGAATATTTAGTTGTGTCTGTGTCTCTGTCTTCATTTGCGTGAGAAGTATTTCCCGTGTAAATCAATTATATATATAATAATGCTCAATTAGTTCCTCTAGCTTCCAGTGAAAGTTCCATCGTAAAATCGGTTCAGCCGTTTCAGATATAAGCCCGGTCAAACAAAAACACAGACAGACATAATTTAAAACAAAAGTTTATTTTCTAGTAACGTGTAAATATGTAGGTAGGTACTAGCGACTTCTTTCGCACGGATTTAAAAATAATTTAGGTATAGCCTAAATAAAACTCACAAATAATGCACCCTAATACCAAAAGAAATAAAAATAGAATTGTGTCATTAGTTTCTGAGATTACCCCCTACATACAAACAAATTTTACCTCTTTATAATATTAGTAAGTATAGATAAAAACTTGAGAAAACACAGTCTTTTTTAATCATAGACAGACACCTCAGTTTTATTTATAAAAATGTATAGCAGATAATGTGATTTTTTTCTGTTTGCCAAATGGATTCAAATCAAATTTGGTAAAAATTCACTTACCTGCTATAATAAGGACTTAATGGTAAATTGACGCATTTAATAAAATACAAATCCAAACCATTGAAAACATGTCAATACGTACAAGTAATTTCCTTCCTCCTCATATCAAGTTTATTAACGAAACCTCTTTGAGGTTGAAACGAGACTAATTTACGTCACAGAATAGACCAACATATGACGTAAATAAGGTTAAGCAACCTCAACAAAGGACGTGGAAATTCGAACCTTTTAATTGCACATAAACCTACATTGGCATGATAACCTTAGAAACTATTGCACGGTTGCAATTAGGCGTTTCCTATTGAGAAGTACGAAGAAGCAAAACCATGGTTAGTCATTTAAAAGTCGGCGTGATTTGTATGATCTGAAGCATATGTTAAAAAGATTATTTGGGAAAATCACGAAATGACTTACCCTGTGCTGGGTAGAGCTGAAGGAGAGTCAGACTTCTACTCACTTAAAACCCCACCCTATTCCTTCAGTTGCTCTCGCATGCCGGGGCCGCGGTATATCGTTAGAGCATTCCGCAACCCAAAATTCATAATGCCTGCTTTATCGTGAGTATGCAAGTTCTACCGCGTGGCAATTAATTTTTAAATTCAACTAGCTGTACCGAATACGTTTGCAATGCCACGTACAGTAATTAAGATTTGGTTATTCAACCAACGAAATGAAAATATGTGCAAGTGTCAGTCTTTTCTTTGTATTTCTGGATTTTTGGACCAGAAACCTTCTTGTGCGTCTTCAGAACACCTAGGCAAAGTTTTATCACAATCTAATTACA
The DNA here is from genome assembly GCA_943138885.2 of Tholera decimalis. Classification (NCBI taxonomy): domain Eukaryota; kingdom Metazoa; phylum Arthropoda; class Insecta; order Lepidoptera; family Noctuidae; genus Tholera; species Tholera decimalis. The sequence goes on along the minus strand of OW964567.2, from coordinate 12,805,245 downwards.
GCACAAGCATACAAACATTTATTTTATAAACATAGATGGAAGTAAAGATTTTCAATTTCCAATAATAAAAGTCAAGGTCTTCCATGTTTTTTCCTGTTCATATCAAATCCTTGATTCCGATTTTTACTTTCAGGCTTCCGGCATTTCATAATGCATCGGACTTTCAAGGTTCATTGCAAACGGTTATATAACAATAAATCAAATCATTGATAACAATTTCATTTTATAATAATGCTACAAAAAATGTTGTTCTTGGTAGTCTGATTTGTTTTTTTAATTGATAATAGGCTCGCGTATGACCACCATTTCACCTGATGGTAAGTGATGATGTGGTCGAAGATGGAGCACGCTTGCCTTGAAGTAACCTATTTATTACTCCACATTAGCCATTACTCCTTTATTATTGTTATCATGTGGATGTATTTACAAAAATATTAGCAACCATTTGTAACCTATAGTTATTATTAGTTCCATGAGAAAATTAAATCCGCGACTAGTATCCCAGTCAAGCGCTCGACCACTGTGCCAATTGTGTGTACTTCCACAATAGTAGATACATACATAATATATATTCTGCAATCATTGAGGTACGTTTAAAAGTTGTTTTGATTTGCTTAGAAAAATCAAATTCATGAGAACGAAATAGTGATAATGATAAAGACACATTTGAGCAGCTCCAGCACGATTTCGATAAACAAACTGCATCCCATTCATCAATTCAAAACAATATAAAAAATCGAAGCGTCAATTTTAGCACGACCGATCTTTACAAACATGACAAAAGAAAGCGGAAACTATTGTATATCGTTCTATTGCAATCTCGGTCCATATGTTGACGAAATAAAAAAATATGGCGCCAATCGTGAAAGGCGTCAGTCTGGTTGTGCAAAGTGTACGAATATGAGATACATTTTTTTGACCATTTGACATAAAGAACTGGGCGAAGCCTTCTCTGTCCAGTTGTCAGTCAATACAGTAAGAAAAGAGAGAGTCTAAGTAATCAAGCGGCCAGTTGATGTCTTATTCTAGAATAGCTAGTGCGGGGCAACGTGTTTTCAAAAAATAATTAAACGTTTCATGAAGAAAAAGACGAAGAAGTCACCAAGACCAATATAAATTTAATAGAAAAAAAACTAAGAGCCAACATCATCATGTTTCAATTGTTGGAAAGAGATAGTGCCATTCGTCATGTATATCTCCGTCTCACTCTTACACCGGAATCGTGACGGTTTAAAGACTTACTATATCGCAATTCATCATGTCTATTTTTTTTCGACAATCCATCAGTCCGGCTGGACATTATCATGTTTCAGTTCATTTAAAACAAAAAGGGTTTTTATCTGACAGTTGGCGCCAGTCGGAAACCCGACATATTTGTCGTTGAATTATCACCACGCTGGAGGTCAATACAGTTTCCGTCGGCCACCGGGTTTTTGTAAATTAAATGTGCAAATAATGTTCTGCTATTTATTTTGAAGTGGAAACAAGTTGGGTATACCTATGAGCTTAACAGATGTTCTATCCTTTTAAAAACAGATCTTTCTTTGGTAGTCGATAAAAATGAATTGCCTGGTTTCTAAGATCATATTGTCTTAAGTTTACATGTACCTACATTCCTTTGAAGAAATTGATATGCATAGTTTAGTGATGACATCGTTGTTGCAGTGGCGGTGCGATGAGCTGCTGCACCAGATCAAATGTTTGTATGGCCTACAAATAGTTGTTTTGGATCTGGGTGCTGGTAAAAATGCTCTTAGGATACAGGAGGAATTCCTATCGATTCTAATGACATCGGTGAAGTCTGCTTTAAGCTGCTTAGTACAAATCCTTAAAGAACAATGGCGAAAGCTTAGCTGACTTTAATTTGAGCGTCTAAAAGTGACTTATATATGGAGGCAGTTCTATTATTTTTCTAATTTTTTTCAAAGTATCACATTACCTAGTTAAGTCCGGATAAAAAAAATATTTTAAATGAAAAGTTATTTGATTTTTTCATTGACAATTAGTGATTCCATTTTGTATTTATTCTGCCAAGTGACAGTAAGTGCAATATTATTGTAATAAAATCAGTTTTAGTTTGTTATTGTAACAAAAAGGAGTAAATGAATTAACAATAATGTTTATTTATAAGTGGAAGTGTTCTTTGTAGGGAGGTAAAAATATTGTAGTGTAAAAATAAACGAATTACTTACTACTACTACTTAATGACTGACAAAAAGACTATTATCCCAAGTCAAAAAAAAAATATAACTTGGTTTGACAACTGTTGATTGTTCATGATGTCACATTACCCTCAAGAAAAATATTTATATGTATAATCTATGGTTAACTGATTACTAGGCAGCATGGTTTAAGACCTTAGCCTGTTCCGTCAGGTACTAATCTACATAAAAAAAAATGTTCATGTCACAGACGCTTGCATATTGTGCCTTGTGTTGCTCTCGATTGTTTTACGTTTTCTTTAATTTTCACTTGACCTGGACATAACCTACAAAAGTTCATGACTGAATTTCTATTATTCTCGGACTTCTTGAACAAAAATTCTTGCACAAACTAATTCAAATGTTGACGCCGAGTTAAACAAGATATTTTTCATTTAAAGACGGAAAAATTTAATCTCAGCTAAATTAATGTATGGGTGGCTGCCATTGTTCTTTGTCTGTTCTATTATCTGTTCAATATAACTGTAGGTTTCTATATACATATACTACACCTTTACGTCAATTGCAGATGATTGACAGCAATATCAACGAGGTGGGTTTTTGATGTCTATATAACCCATGCAGGAGTGGCACGACTTACCGCAGATCTGACAAGAGAAGCTCGCGGTAGTCGATGTTGATCCGCCTCGATGTCATATTGCTCTCTTGTCAGAGAGTGTCCTGAACCAGGCATCGTCAAAATACTTGGGTCCATATACTACACATTTGCACCAATCCCCTTGTCAGCCAACATCTCCCAACCCTGATGACCACTCCTAAAAGATATCTTGCTTAGCGCAGTCCTTGTATCAAAGCAAAATCGATCTAGAATTAAATACCTAATGACTAGCTTAATCAAAGTTGCTAATCATTCAGGCATCAAACATTGAATGATGAGATTTCATCTTCATTAGGTACCTAACTGCAAAATCATTCTAACTAATTAACCCAGCTGTGCAATCATTGTTTTATAAGTATTTTTATCGGAACTGTATAAAAACATCGCGGAACGAAAGGTTCATTGCCGAGTCGTCCTTCCGTCGGGTTTTTCATTAGCAAAATATCAATGGAGTGTGAAATACATTTACGAGCCAATGTACTTTTGAATAGACTGATGAGTATTGTTTAGATGGTGAGTGAGTTGCAGAATGGGATACCAAGTCGTTTGCTTCTTTTGAAGATTTATTTTTAATATCTCTATGTTTCCCGATAGCTATAACCTGGGGGTCTTTAAGTCAAGAATGAATAGTTTACTTCTGGGTAAGCGCGCTCTACCTTCGACCACATCATCCCTTACCATCAGGTTAGATGGTGTTCAAACGCAAACCTAAATAATAAAAAAACAGCTTATCGTTGCTGTAGAATGATAACCTAGTATGTCCAAAAATCCAAACTTCACAGGAAACGAAAAAAAACGGCTAATTTTATCAATGTTTAAAACATTTTTATGTGCTGGCTTTTATCTCATGTTTTGAATGATAAAAAGGACTTATTTATGTTATTAACCAATGCGTTACGTAACTGGATTATGCCAGAGAAATGATATATGAAGTTTTCTGTTCTTATATCTACGTAGTTTTTGTTTAAACGCCCATCTCTATAGATTAGGGGTTTTCGTTTTACTCCATAGATGGCACTTGTAGTCATATATTGGGTTCACAGTTTCGCCGTATTATAAAATACGTGTTTTCATACGATTAAAGAAAAAAAAGGAGTTTTTGACATACGAGGTATTCATTCTACAGCGACGTTATGCACTAATTTGGGTTGTCCCCGTATGATAGATAATGCTTGAAATCTATAAATTGTAACCTATGAGTTTATTTGGGTGTTTTTATCTTAGTATCCGAGTTGGGAACAAATTTCAGATATTTTTGTTTGTTCTGACAAAATTCCCTTCATAAATGTAATTGTCGCTTACCAAATTAATAATTAATTATTAATAATATTATAATTAATCAGCGGATATTTGTTTGTTATCAGCAGAGTCCAACAATAAACAAGTAAAACTCGGATTTCCCATAACTTCTCTTATAATTATAAACTTTACGTCGTTTTTATCCCTATTTTGCGCATCTGACCTAAATTTTTGTTACGGCATCATTCAATCTGTTTAGCGGGTGGCAACATTATATTACATTTTAACGTCAGTCCTTAAATTTTAAGTCGTAAAACTTTACAATGTTATTTTATGACTGAACATATTTTATGCTATTATAATAATAATGCTCTGGACATAATTTATTTACCGAAGAATAAAAATAAAGCTTTAACTTGATTATGTTATGTAATCAAATTTTAACGGTTGGAACAGGACGAGATAACTTACAATAGAATAATATAAATTGCCTACTTTGTATTATAATTTATTCTAAGCGATACGGGCTTAGAATATGAATGTGTTTGTGGGGTGTGAAGTTATTTCTCAATGAATGAAGATATAAGTACTTTGTAACTCACATTGATATGTAATGAGATAAATTTTTGCCATTATTTGAGTATCAAACCGGACCGAAATACCTACCTACCTCGAAAAAACATACAAGCCTTAATCAATAATTGGGAAAAACATATGTACATATTATATCCTGAGAAACAATATAAGTCAACTTCTTCAATTTTAACTCTTGTTAAGTGGCCTTTGTGGAGGAGCCACCACAATTTTGCCAATATCACGTGTATAATGAATAATGATAGACCATCAAACGCAGGAGGTTGTGCAATATAAGTCATAGAGCTCCTTCACTATCTGAAATTCGACGTATGACGAAAGAAATCCATCTTTCTGACACCCGATAACGTGTTTGATAATAATCCGTGTTGACATAGCTTCCAACGCGAGTCCTCCAACAAGACAAAAAAAAAACACATACCATAAATCATCCATAGATTATAAAAAAATTAAATAAAAACTCCGATGCTAATCGTTTGGTTGGGTTTCTTGGGCTACCTGTTTTCTATCGACACTTTTTAACCGACTTCTGAAAAAGGAGGAGGTTCTCAATTCGGATGTTTGTTTGTTTTTTTTTTTTTTTTTTTTTATGTTTGTTCGGGCATAGCTCCGTCGCTCGCCAACCGATTTGAAAAATTCTTTTTTTGTTGGAAAGGGTATACTTCCCAAATGGTCCCATGAAAATTTTATCGACATCGAACAAGCCGTTTCTGAAAAATCAACAAAAGTGTAAAAAAAATATTTACATTGATGACCTTTTCGGTTACTCTATATTGTGTTTTTTGTTCGCGCGTTTTTAGTTTTTTGTAGTTGACATTTTGGCTTTTATAACTAGATTAATTACAAATTGACCCACTAAAAAGCGCGAAAATAAAAACTTTTTTGCAAAAAAATAAAACCGACTTCCATATCAAAACACTACAAAGCCAAAAATAATTTTAATTTCGGAAGGCGGTGTGAAAAAAAAGAAAATACAAAACCAATAACACCGCCTTCCGAAATTAAAATTATTTTTGGCTTTGTAGTGTTTTGATATGGAAGTCGGTTTTATTTTTTTGCAAAAAAGTTTTTTTAGAAAAAGGTCCATCCCTATGTTATCGAATTTCGAACTTTAAAATCAATGTTTATTGTTATTAAATAATCGTTGATCAGGAATTTGGAATTGATTATAATGAAAATATAATTAAATTTATTTTTGATACTATTTCTGTATCGTAAGTTCTTTTGTTAATCAATGAGAGATAATTTTGATAAATAATGCGAGAAGGCGGTGTTGCATACAGCATACTGTATGCAAGAATGAACATCTGGCTTTTAGCGGAATTAACACTAAGATATTTTTCTGAAGTATTATTTGAGTGAAGACATTTTCTTTATTATAGAAATGGTTCCAATGATTACAATAAAAATTCAGCCTTGTACAAGTCATATTCTGGTCCCATCTCAATAAATTGTCAACCACCTACCTAAATGTGAACAAATAAATGAATGATTTGGAAATCTATCCTGTCAATGGCACCTCTCTTCTCCTCCTCTCTTCACCTCTTCTAAGCACTCACTAGTAGTATTTCAGAAGGTATTATTAATACCAGTACTATAATTAAAAGCTCTAATTAAAGCTTGTTATCGTTTAGCAGCTTACTGCACAGCTGCATTCAATTTCAAGCACATTCATTCCGTTTCAAGTTTCATGCACATGTTTATTGAAACAATGTTATAACTGTGAAAAATGTTCATTTAAATAATCAGTAATAATTCTTAGAACACACTTGTTAACTTCACACCTCCGCGAACATTAATCTTCCTTTTAAACAAATAACGTTCTGAATTTGCTTCCAAGAAAGATTTATCCAAAATCCGACCTGTACCACATGTGACTGAACTACATGTTGGCTGAAGATTTTTCAAAGGGCTTTACACCCTATACTCATTAATTTACAGTTGAATATAGAAAGGCAGGGAGATTATAAGTGCATCCTGGGGACGTGATCAAAGGACGAGGACCAAATATAAAAGTTATGTCCTTGGGAACGGAGTCCCCTTTTATAGTGAATTAAACACAATAAGCAAGCTTTAAAAATCGTCAGAATGTGGTTTTTTCTCGTATCATAAAGTTTTCATCCCCTTTTGTAGGCCGTTCGGCTTTGTAACATTTTTGTTACGTTTTATTAGGGATGTTAATTTGTGACCTTTACAAAGTTTATAGTTTCGGGCGTTAATAGTCTGTTCTCTAAGTTATGACATGTTCTACTTTATAAACGTGAGCAGTTTGGGCCTATTATAGGAAATTCGTTGATCCAGTGACCTTATATGTATCGTCATAAAATAAATGTTACACTTTTATTTTTTATCTAAAACTGCGTCAGTATAAGACCGCACTAGAAACTAGCCAATTTTTTTATGTAAAACTATAACGTAGTTTGTTTTCTTGCTGTTTGTTTGAGGTAACAATAAGAGTTTTTAGACGCACGTAAATTATATTGCGAAAACGCAAACTTCCATACTAATTTATATACTAATGTCAAAAAATGGGAAAAGTGTTTGTTTAATCTTCAAAAGTACTGGGTGTATTTGGATGAAATTTGATATGCAAGAAGCTTGAAGCTTGAGGAAGTTACCTGATTGCAAGAAAAGGTATGGTTTTATCGTAATAAAGCCCTGCGTGACTTCAAGTAATACAACTTCGAAATTGGGTTTGTTTGTCCCTTTTTCCAGTCACTTCACGCGCACTTAACCTAAGTTTTCACAGCTACCTACATTTTCAAAGAATAGCCTGGCTACATACGTGCTATTTGGAACCAAAATACACCAATTTCTGACTTCAGCATACGGCCATTTAAACGACGAGGAGGAGCTCGTGGTGAAAGAATAATAGCCACACGAATTGATTCTGGGTTTAAGCAGGGCTTTTCGAGACCTGTCTACAGATGGGTGATTAGATTATGTTATTTTAATATTCAGAGGAATATTTCCTCTGTGCCTTGGAAAGAAAGTTAAGATGTCGATAGCGCCTTTTATTGAACACCTTTCACTATCGTCCAGGGTAGTTTTAATACCTATAAATACAAGATATTAAGTTATCTTAGTTTAGGTATTGGCTGCAACTCTTACATAAACATATCGCACGCTTAATCCAATACTGTCACTATCCAAAATTTTGCTAAATCGACTTTTTAATACCATCTGTTGGGAAACGTAGAACTACGCGTAATCGCGCTTACACTAGTCTAAAAGTAACAGAAATAACCGCTATAGGGTGTTTCGCTCAGTTCGTGCAAATTCCACGAAATTTCCAAATTCAAAATTAATTGTCGAATAACTTTTTCTAATATAGTTTATATATAGCCAATCCTTCAGTTTTTTGTTGTTTCTACCTTATTTGTGTAGAAAACAATAAAATTACAAGCATATATTTATTCTAAATGAGAGGGTAGTGAGAACGTCAAAGATGGTAATGAGTTTGTGTCATTAAGTGAGGGAAATAGGAGTATGAAGGTAATGATGCTAAATATATGGGAATGATAAAAACTCGTGTCATGAAAGAATCATTTGTATATTCAATGAAACAACTTGGATAACTAAAATTATACTTCTAAATTATGATCAACTTATTAGGCTATTTCTCCTGGCCTTTCTAAGTTTAAACTTGACGTTTCTTGCTAATAGTCATAATCTTTGGAAATACCTATGAGATCAAAAATATAAAGTCTTACTTCTTCTATTACAAAAACAAAAAATAAATCTTATCAACTATTGATTAAAATAATATAGTTTGAAATTGAAAAAATGGCGAACAAATTTGTTTCAGTTAACTTTTGCATTAGAAAATATCTTCATCGGAATCATCGCTCCAATATTTATTCAGTATATTTTTGCCTTTCTTTTCATATAATTTGTTTTTATTTTCTTTGGAATCATCTTCTTTTTACGATCGAATGTTAGTATGAATTTCTCAGAATCTGTTTGATAAGAATTGCCTACTGATTTATTTTTATCAAAACTCTCTTTATTAATATAAAATGATCTGTTTTCCCAATCAGTTACATTAATATCAGATAATATTTTGACTTTCGGTGAGTGCGGTCTGTTTGAACATTGATCTTCATAGTAGATCACTGAATCAGAACGTGAAACTGAGAAACCTGTGTCGTTTATTTCTTGGATTAATTCTGGTGTTGTATTCTCATCAAGGAAATTCTGAAATTGGTTAGTATTGACGTCCTCAAAAGAAGGAATATCGTAATATCCTAAATGTTTGCCGTGACTACAAATGTCGTCATTGCCACACAAAATCCAACTTAGTTTTCTTAGAGTCATTTTAGAACACCCAAATGACCAAAGAACTTGGTGCATCATCATTGTACCTTTGGCCGCTTTTAAATCTGTAGGAAAACTTCTGGCTTCAATTTCATTTCTAGTAACAATGCGAATCTCAATATTTACTCTAGGCTTAAGACAGGCTAAGAATGTTTCTAATGAGTCCACGTCACTGCCAAAACGGACTACTTGATCCGCTGTTCGTTTGAGAACAGCACCGACACCATCTGGTGCCCCTTTGCCATGCCCGGCTTCTAAGTAGTTCCAAGTCACAGATATCAATTGCGGAAAATCAAGGTATAGTTGGCTGATCATATAAAATATAAAACGATTTCGATATTGGCTAGTTGGACTGTCGGAAACAAAGTGTTTTGTATTAAATTGATTCGAAATCTCCATAATATACCCAATGGTGGGTATCAAATGTGCCCAAACAGCTGCTGCATCGTGTTGAGTACATTCACTTACAGTGCTTAAGCTAAATTGTTTTTGAATGCCAAATTCTGGGTCTATCAAATAGATAACACATGTGTGCAGCGATAACTGCATTCTACTGCCACCAAAGTGAAAACTTTGGATTTCTTCGTTATATTTAACGCAGTAGTTCTCGCTGAAATCCACATGAATCACTACCTCTTGAGGATTAAGATTATTTTTAAGCTCTTTATTATTTCTATATTGTGTTAATATATTGGTGCAGTGTTTCATATATCCCACGAGACTATGTTCTAATCTAATAATAATATCTCTTGGAAAATCATATAATGTTTCTTTTTTTGTTACTAATTTAGTTTTTTCTTCATCTTTTATATAATACTTTTCTGAGCAAGTACACCACTGCTGATATTTAATATTTTTATCATTCCGAAATTCAGAGTAATTTAAGTTTTTAAATTTACATTTAGTACATGATCGATTCAAACAATTTTCATCATTAGAGTTGCAACACAAACTTTCTAAAATAGCTGTCCCATTAGCCTCGTTTAGTATTTTATTTATATTTAAAAATTTTACCAATAAATCAAAATTAATATGCACTTTGCAAGCACAAGTATTTCTGCTGGACTCCTTTGGATATAAAACCCAAAATGGGCGATATTTACAAAATGTTTGATACGTTACTTTGATATTTGAATAATGTTGAAACTTTTTATGGAGATTAGTTAATGTATCTGACAAGTATCTTTTCTGCTTACTTATTTTGTTTTTCGTTATATATTCCTTTTTATCAGCCGCAATTCTAGTCACTGTATCATCGTCGAAAAATTCCAAAATTTGTTGTTCAGTCAAGTTTTCACTCTTCTGTCTATTTTCTTTTTTATCTCTTACTGTAAAATTTTTTGTTTATGTCATGAGCTTATATTTTTATAATTTTTTTTTTCAGACATGATGACATTAGAGAACTCTTTCTTATCTTTTTTTCTCAAGGACTTGTATCCTTCTCCAACACTTCTTGAAAGAATTTCCCCAAATATAAGTTTTGTTTTTAATTTCTTCACGCTTTTCTGTGTCTGTCACATTGTCTATTAGACTATCTACTTTTTCTTCACTCGATATATTTTCTTTTTTTTCTTATTTGTCATGGTTAGCCTGTAAAACATCTTTCTAATGGAATCTCTTTGTTTCTTTGTTTTTTCTATTTCTTTTTTTAACATACCTATTTCTTTTTTATGTCGATATCGAAGCTTTCTCACAATAATATCTTTTTTGACACATTGTTCACAAGAATTTTGATTATTGGAGTCCATACAATCAAGAGATGACTTATGTATATTTAGAGCTGGTCTGGCAGTGAGAGGATCTTGTTCAGCTGGAAGTACTTCAGTGTCACTATTTGGCGGGGAATTTTCTAGTAATAGTTGTTGTATAGCTTTTTCTTTCTTTTTCTTTCATAGTTACGTTTTGAGTTAACTCTCTATCTTTTTCTCTGAGCTCTTAATTGTCTAGGTGTCATATCTCTTACATTTTTTATTTTCTTCTGTTCCTTTCTTTTAAGGTATCTTGCTCTTTCTTTTTCCTTCTGTTCTGCGTACTTTTCAGGATCTTTCTTAATTTCTGCATATTTTTTTTTGTTTTTGTAGTCGATCGCGCTCTCTTTTCTCCTCCAATGTTTGTTTAGTTTTCTTCGGCATTCTTAATTCTTGGTTATCTATGAAAAAACAAAGAATGTAAGCACATCAACAAGTTTTCTGAAAAACTACATCAATTTATAACACATTTGAAATTATCAAAAAAATAACCACAAATTTCAATTAAAATAATATAATTGCCATCGTATTGACCTCATTACCGTCGCTCTTAAAAACGACGGTAAACGAAGGCAGTGAGGACGAATGTAATGAGGTTTGAATTCTTATCCAAGATTTCTCATAGAACATAAAATTTAGGGAACTGTTTCATATTCCAAACAATCAAGGATATTCAAATAAGTCAAATTCAGCTATATTATAAAAAAAAACATTAATACTTACTGAATAATACAGACGATTGTAAAGAGATCAATTCCAGAATAATCTCCTCCCGCGCAACTTAACACGACAATATTTTTTTCTACAACCAAGCGTGCACCTACTTCGATGTTTGCTGGCCCAATGAGGGACGTGCGCGGGTCGTGGTAGCGTTCTAGCGACATTAAGGGCAATACGCAGGGTATAATTTCGACTTTCTTTCAAACCGATGGTAATCACAAAAAATATATGATAATTATTTATGAAATAAAAACTGACTAAATAACGGTATTAAACTTATTAATTTGAGTTGAAAATGTTGTAATTTTTAATAAAGTTTTTTAGTTTGGTAACTTTGACTATAGTTAATTATGGTAATTTTGAATAAAAAACAAAAATATTGAGGGTGGTAGTAAATGGACACCGAAGGAAATGAAAATTTATGAAGTTTTTGATTTATATTTAATTAATTACGTTACTTAAGACGCAATATAATCCCGTTGACCTTGCTCAAACGGGCGCACACAGACACATCACAGAGAATGCCCCGCGCACCCCCTCATTTGAGGGGGTGAAGCAGATGATGAAGAATTTCGCGGCTAGTTTACAGAGCTCGAGCGGTCCAGTGTGTCCCCGTTCGGATTTCGCGCCGCGTTTCCGCGGCGATCACCAAGGTCGAATCTCATTCGCGGTATAGCTTTTTGTTGTCTTATTTATTAAATATTATGTATTTATAGATATTTACATATTTTCGTGTTGTTATTATTTTAAAATATGTGCATAGTTTTGTTCTCTTATTTTTTATTTAATACATTAGGTTATCAAAAAAATTTTTAGCAAAAAAATAGAACCGACTTCCATATAAAACACTACAAAGGCAAAAATAACTTTAATTTCGGTAGTCGGTATCATTTGTTTTGTAGTTTCTTTTATATTTTTGACACCGCCTTCCGAAATTAAAGTTATTTTTGCCTTTGTAGTGTTTTTATATGGAAGTCGGTTCTATTTTTTTGCAAAAAATTTTTTTTCACGCTTTTTAGTGGGACTGTTTGTAATTTATCTAGTTACAAAAGCCAAAATGTCAACTACTTATCACCTTTTACAAAATATTGCTTTTCCTGGTGCAGAGCTGTTAATTTTTGAGGAGTTCTCCTGGTACATCACCATCAGCTCTACATCACCATATGCATTGTGATGAGCATAAAGTGCTTAACATCCGTACTCAAGTAATCGAATCGCAATCCACGAAATACTTATTATTGAGTAGTTTCAGTGGCCATCTGTGGTCTTCATCATTAGTTCAACTTCCCCAAATGGTAATTTTCAAAAGCAACTGCTCAAGGTACTATAAGAAGAAAAAAATTTGAAGAGTTCCCTCGATTTCTCCAGGATCTCAACATCAGATCATGATTTCGTAACAATGGGACCAACTAGAACGTATACCCTTTCAAACGCAAAAAGAATTTTTCAAACCGGTCCAGCCGTCTCCGAGTTATGAGGTAACATACATAAAAAAAAGTTCAAGACGAATTGAGAACCTCCTCCTTTTTTTTTTGAAGTCGGTTAAAAACAATAATTTTTATTCCTATAGATATTTTATTTCAGAATCAAGAATAATATAATGAAAAAGAAAACATCCAAAAAGTTTGATGGTGGATTCTGAAGAAAAATAATATACAGGGTGTTACAAAAGAGTTTAAGTAATACCAAAGGAGGTTATTGTACTCATAATTATGAACAAGTTTTACTATGGCACCAGCTCTGAAATCGCAATTAAAACAGCTGTTTCAATTATTTTTTTCCAAGGGAATAAACTTTTTGTATAAAATAGCAGTTTATTTTCGTTATTTTTATTTTCGCAATATACGGTTTATAAGAATACAGCGTGTGAAGTGAACATACCTACGGATGCGAGGAGAGACGAATGAAAGGGTGGGATACGGACTGGGTGGATGGATGGACAGGTGAACGAACAGGAAGGATACATAAAAATTAAACAAGCTAATTTAATAATTTTATTTTGTGATTTTTTGACGTATTTACGCATACGGAGCGCAATGTTAATACACAAATTTTGGAATAAAATTACTCATTACACAAATCTTCAAAATTTAGTTTTCTACTACAACAAGTTTTGTTTTTAGGCATCCAAAACAAATACTGCCTTGTATGTGCTCGTGCAGAGAAAAAACAAACTGCTGCACCGGAACAGTTTGCTTTCATTCCATTTCGCTTTTGTCTTTTTTGTCACTTTTATCTCTATTTGTATTTTCATCTCTATTTTTTACGTATGGTTCACGAATTTTCATATTTCTTGAAATTCGGAGATCAAGTATCTCAGGTAAAATACAGTCTAAATAGAACTTTTTCAATTTTTCTTTCATTTCTCTTTCCCAAAATGTATCATCTCTTTGAATGATTTCCGTCTTCAGCTTTTCTTTTTCATTCTCCCATACGGCAAACAAACAATATTTTTTTTGGGTTACGTGTAGCTGTCCTTGAACTTGGTAATACCAAGCATGTTTTTTGTTGATGGCTAGTTCACTAGTTTTTGTTTTTTGCCAGAAGTTTACTTTTTTATTTTCAATTGCTGCTGCTAGGCCCATTTTGTGGGCTGTCAAAGGACACTTTACTTCAACAACAGTATTTTCTCCAATTAATCCATCAGGCGTTGCACCCAAGAAACATAGTTCTTGGTCTATAAATAAACCACAGGGTCTAATCGTTTTGCGCTCTTGTACAGCCAATTGTGCAAGTGCGATTTTTTCATTCAATTGGCCATGTCTAATAGATTCCACGTGGTCAATTTTGTTTCGATAAAGAATATCTTTGACTAAATTAGCACATGGTGTATTAATACGCCTTTTTATAACTCTGCCGAAATTGGATGCAGTCAATAACGATCTTCTCATCTCTAGCCATTCTCCACTATCACTTTGTAAAACAGTTTTTCTTTCAATTGTTGCTCGTTCCAAATCAGACTTTTTAATTTTTTTCATAAACTCGTTTTTCAGTTTATCCAGTATTTCTACCAGCATATCGGGCTTTTCACAGGACTGGCCATAATCCTTATCGTCTTGTTTTTTACTGAAAACAAGCCTTCTTTTTCTTTTTATATATCTTTTACTAGGGAGTTTTTGTTTCTTCTTTCTTTCTTCCCACAGTTTCAAATTCAAATTCAAATTCATTTATTCAGTTTGCCTCTTGGGCTCTTATTGGTAATTTTTTTATAAAGCTTCGAAAGTGCATTTTCTTCATTGAACGACACTGCTGACGCAATGCATCGCGTCTGATATGAGTTTTTGAGGGAAAAATTAACTCTTTTTCCTCCTACATATTTTGCTATTATGCTATGTATGATAGCGTTCTACAACGTTACTGTCCACGTCATGAAGTAAACTTCGAGCATGGCCAGCAATACTTTGTATCATTATACTAATTCTCTGCCACAAAGAACTTAGCTGAAAGTCACTTGGAACATCATTTTGCTCCAAATCTCCCGTTTTTTTGCAGAAATGTGTTTTGCATTCAAGGTGGTTTCCAAAAGCGTGATGATGTGCTTGTAAAATGTCCTCAAATAATTTTTGCTCTTCTGGGCAGGGATCATTTTTATTTTTTTGTATTGCTTTGGTTATGCAGGATCTCATGCTCAAAACTCGCGATATGGTCAATAATTTTCTGTGACTTTTTAAATATTTGGTTTCAGTTTGCAATGTCATCATTTTGTTACAAAAATTCCTTAGTAAATGATTTCTGCATTCTACTTTTTCGACGGTAATATCAAGGTAAGGTCTTGCCTGCAAAATTTTGGAATAAGTACTTGAGTCACCATCAGATATTAGTCGTCCGTAAATCAAACCGTGGGTAGCTTAATACCTTCCACTATAATTTCGCTCTCCATTCCTGTGGACGGACCGGAATAGTTTTTCGAACATAAATGTTCAGGCACTGTTGTTTTTTTTTCTTTTCGGCACGATCACAATGGTAGCAATATTTATTTCGGACTCCCAAATATAAAAGTTTGCCTGTTTTTCTACCTATGATTGCAGCAGCGCCGGATAAAGCTGAATATTTTTTTTGTACGACCTTTTACCGTACACACCATCTGCTATCACATCTATGATAGGCGTACCATTCTTTGTGACCCTGCCTTCTGCTATAGCCATAATTTTCTCTTCCTCAGCTGCTTGATCCATGGACTGTTGTGTCAGTTGCTGCCAGTTTTCCGACAGTAATTTGTGGTTCTTTTGGTATGTTTTTTGGGAAATCATTGGCAAATTCATGGCTGATGAAAATTCTTGTAGCTGAGAATGACCACAACCAATAGAAATTGCACCAGCTACAGCACATGTATTTATTGATAAACAATTATCATTGTCGTTAATGATAACAAATTGTTGTTTACACATTTTACATAAAAAAGTAAATTTGGAAGATAAGCCGTGAAGCTTTTCACCAACTAACTCAAGAGAAGATAGCCCGCAGTCTAATGGTCCGTGATTTGAGATCTCACACAACTTTAAAAAAAAATAGGAAACATTAATAATCCTGCGTCCAATTTGTATGTTCTTTTTAGGAGTATAGTTTTCCGTCTGTAAAAATAAATGAATATTTTTTTTTTATACCATAAAACATTATTTTAACTTAAAATAATTTTAAATAAGTATGTTTTCACGGAATAACTTACTTCTGCACTATAATTTAACCCATCAGTTTCTTGGTTTTCAGGTTGGACATCACAATGACTTTCTTCAGTAGCACTAGCCACCTAAAATTGAATTATACCATTTTTATTTATAAAACTAATTCTACACAACTCGCAAAATTATGTTACTGTAACGTGCGGTTGAAGTTACCTGTGTATTAAAGGTTTCTTTTAGTACTTGCTCAGATGAATATGTACTTTTATCAATAACTTCACGACCGTGATCATTCTGTGATGCCACAGTTTCCAATCTAAAAATACAAAAAGTTTGTGGTAATGAAATTCATTACAAAATAAAGCGGGACATTATTTACCATGTTTGTTATTTGTTTCGAGTTTCGATTGTGAAACAACTGAAAAAAATTGGCCAAGTGCATGTCAGACTCACCCATGAAGGGTTCCGTAGTAACTATAATAATATAATATAACATGTATATTAATTTGACAAAAAAAGACCTTACAAATTCCTTAAAACTAGCTTATTTACACTTTTACAACTACGCCAAATAACTTTGTTTTTCATAGTGTTTGTATGAATCACAAAGTTATATTTGCGGTTTTAGAAAATATGCTGTAATACAAAAACTGCTTACCCGATCTCGTTCAAACCGATTTTGGTTGAAAGTGTATATCTACAGACATATATTTTTTTAGATTTTTCACTCCATTGTTATAGAAGTTAGAGGGGGGGGGGGGGGGAGGGAGAGACAAATTTTACCACTTTGGAAACGATTTACTTTATGAAAAAATGGTTTTAGAAACTTCAATCTCATTTTTTAAAGACCTGTCTATAGATATCACACACGCATAGGTTTCATGTAAAGAAATATTTTCAGTTTTTAGTTCCATATATGGGGAGCCTTCCATGTATGGGGAGGTTCCATGTATTTTAATTTTTTTTTTTTTTCTCAAAGTCGGAAAGCGGTTTATCGGAAGACGGACGGACGGACAGACAGAAACAGATAGACAGACAGACAGACATGATGAAACTATAAACAACAAATACAGGGTGGCAGGGACATCTACGCGCAACCGCTTACCATGGATTCAGTACATGATTCTGGACCCCCTGCGTGGATAGTTTTCGTCGGCTTTTTCTTAATTTCATAAAATTACGAAAAATCCGACGCAATAAAAAAACAGTAAATTCACTTATTTCAAACAGTAATGTAAACAAAACTCGAAAAGGCTACCTGATTAGTTATGTTGATCTCGCAAATTAACCCTAGCAAAACAGCTGATCAGGTAGCTCTTTCGAATTTTATTTACATTGCTGTTTCAAGTGAAACAAGTGAATTTTATATTTTAATTAACAATGATTTTATACAGTTTTCAGTAAAAAATACTGAAAAATCCTGAAAAATTAAAAAAAAACGACGAAAGATTCCAACGCAGGGGGTCCAGAATCATGTACCAAATCCCCGGTAAGCGTTTGTGCGTCGATGTCCCTGCCACCCTGTATATTACTTGTGCCAAAATATAGTAGTAAATATCCCGTTTTAAGACAGATTTAGTGACCATGTCAATTTTAAAACTGCGTGAAAATATCAATTCTAAATTTTCTAGTTCTGTGGTTCAGAAGTTGGTACATTTTAGATTTCATTTTTTAGGGTTCCGTAGCTGAATGTCAAAAAACGGAACCCTTATAGTTTCGATATGTCTGTCCGTCTGTCTGTCTGTCTGTCTGTCTGTCCGTCCGTCCGTATGTCACAGCCATTTTATTCCGAAACTATTAAGACTATACATGTGAAACTTAGTAGGTAGATGTATTCTGTAAACCGCTTTCCGATATTAAGAAAAAAACTAAATAAAATACCCCATACATGGAACTAGAAATGAAAATATTTTTTTTATGAAACCTATGTGTGTGTGGTATCTATGGACAGGTCTTTAAAAATGATATGAGGGTTTCTAAGACCGCTTTTTCATAAAGTCAATCGTTTAAAAGATATAAGCTTCCAAAGTGGTACAATGTGTGTCTCCCCCTCTAACTTCTATAATAATGGAGTGAAAAATTTAAAAAAAAATATGTCTATAGATCTTAATGTAAACTTTCAACCAAAATTGGTTTAAACGAAATCGGTTCAGCAGTTTTTGAGATACAGCATATTTTCTAAAACCGCAAATATAACTTTGTAATTCATACAAACACTATGAAAAACAAAGTTATTTAGCGTAGTTATAAAAATATAAATAAGCTAGTTTTAAGAAATTTTTAAGGTTTTTTTCATTCTTCAAATAAATATACATATTATATTATATTATTATAGTTACTACGGAACCCTTCATGGGCGAGTCTGACTCGCACTTGGCCAATTTTTTGTATTCATTTCGTAAAATTGTTGAGCTACAAATAAAAGATTAGGCAACTAACATTCATAGTTAGGTACATACCTATTCTCTTACTTAGTTATGTATGAGAATAAGCAACATCTGAATTTTCAGATCAATCAGATATTTTGTCATGCACATTACTGCCCATATCAATAAACCGCGGTCTTGAAACAAAATGTTTCTTACTTTGTTTTATTCTTTATTATAGCCTAGATAATGTGTCGATACTTACTCATTGAAAATAACTTCGGCGTTGACATTTTCGACTTTCTTTCTCCTATAAAAAAAAATGAAAACATTTATTTTTTTATTCAACAAAATATTTACAAAAATATCTAAATATAATATAAAAGTACTTTCAATAAAATAGAAGTGACAAAAAGACAAAATAAGACCCTAGGTTTGATCCAGGACACTGGCGGTTGCCAATCCGATTCACTACTATACACGCTAATAGAACTTAGGAATTGTGATGAAATAACTGACCGTATTCGAGTAAAATAAAGTGCTCAATACTGAGATGGTTCCAATAATGTGTCATAATATTTTAGAAATAATTTAGTAATCTAAAATATTCTTACCTTTTAACATCGTTCATATGTACGGTTTGATTTATATGAACGTTTTTTAGTCCTTTTAACTGGCTTCACTTTATTTCCCATATTTATAAAATAAAATTGAAATCAAGTTACGCTATTTTAACCTGAAGTATTTTATATTTACAAGAAAGAAGATTATTTATAGAAAATTGATATAAAAAATGAATTTTATAAATAAAATAATGAATTTACAGACGAAACTTTACAATAACTACAAACAATTCCGAGTCGAAATAAATCGGCGAGAAAAGCGACACGTCCATATAGCAACAGGCGTTGGCCGGCACTGTCGGTACACAGGCGTTTACGCACACATGCGTACGTATTATATTGCGAAATAATAATACGCGATTTACAGAAAATGTATTGATTGGATTAAAAAAATAAAACACTATTTCGTTAGTATGTTTCTTGTTGAATAATTTGTCAAAAAATCAGAATGATCGTATGTATTTTAATATGGTTTTTATTCGTTAAAAGATTTTTTTAGAGGTATCTTTGTGATTTTTTTCTATGAATTAAAATTTGTTGTATTATGTTTTCAAAACACTACTTAACTAGATTATATCCTGAAGAATATCATATATTTTTCTGATTGTGTTAACTGCAGTGAATCATATACTTTAACGCATTATAAAACTCGCGTTTAAACCTATTTTCGCGTCTGGAGCGCCTTAAATCAATAATTGTTACATGCATGGAAGCTTACCAGTATAACTTTTGATTTCATATATAAACAGTGTAGATATTTAATGATTAATTTCATATTTTGACACTGGACGCGTAATATGCACGAAAAAAAAGAAATACCCTATACGGGCAGTAGTCCGCTTCGTCACTAAACAAAAATGTGCCCATTCTCATTCCATTTTTTGCCTCTCCTGAAAAGTTGACTTTTTGGGATAGTGACAGTATTGGAATAAGCGTGCGATATGTATTACCTTAAGGCCTATTACATTGTAACATTGCCATTTTACTTGAAGGTGCAAATAAACTATTTTATTTATTATTTATTTTATTTATTATAACCGCAACACGATCTAATAAGTACCTATTAAAACTTACACTAGACCCTTTGATCCTTAGGTTTAAGCTCATAAGAAAAGCGAAGAAACTAAACGACCATGACGCTATACACAGCCACTTGTAACTTTGGTGTGTACTTCATTTTAAAGGAACAACGCCTTTGAAAGCTCACACACAGAGAAATAAAATTCATCATCAAATTCTACCTACGTGTCACAAGGCAACCGAAGGTCTTCAAGACATTGAACGCAAGTTACTGAGACCGAAAATATTCATACATTCATATTGATGTCTCCGGCACATATTAATCATTATGCCAGTAGCATCGAAAGCTAAAGGGTTACTAAAACCACTGCAGCGTCTTATTTCAACACTGACGAATAACTTTGTCTCATACCATTCACAAATACTTTACCAACGCACATTACTATCCATGCGAAGATACACAACCTTTAATTCTGACACGATAGAGTTTGAAATCCAATGAAAATGAGTTTCACAAGTGTTCCTTTAAAACTTTGTAAGAGTTGTCCTTCAGTTTACTTACACCAGTTGCTTATTCAGATGTTCCCCTCTCGTAATAAATTAAGATTATGGCAGATTAAAGCGTAAACTCTGAAAGCCGTGTAGGTATTTGTTATACTAAGTGTGAGATATGGTTGTTATTTAATAGCGTAAAGAAACCAAAATTATGTTGCCAGCGCTTATGCAATGTAAGGTCATCAAAATCATTTACGTACACGAGATTTTCGAGCATTAGGATTGGACAGAAGTTCTACATATTATATGCACGGTTTATGTTTACGATTTTTTTAGAAGTTTTAGAATATTACTTTGTATGGGCAGATTCAGTGGCGGCGTGCATGAGGTGACAGGCATCATGACTTAGAAAATATTAATTCACTTAAAGAAATAACTTATTGGATATTTCTTCATAAAGTATTATATCTATTAAAACTAACACATATTTAAATTCGATAAGTACCTACTTGCCTATTACCATTGTAACCTTTTCTAAACTATAATCCATTTTGCAAAATAAAGATCATTCTCATTTATACTATATAGAAAAAATTTAAAAATTATAGAAAAAGTCCATGTACAGAACATTGAACGCTCCTACACGAGTTGACGGGCGCTTATCTGTAATTCTACCTACATGTGTATATTAAAAACGGAGATATACCACAAACCAGCCGCAAATACACTATAGGAAATAGAGAATGATTACCGACTAAACAACTAAGCGGCAAAAACACAACAAGGCGTATTACTTTCATTACGAAATACTAACGCACTAAAGCCATTTTACGGATACAAAGTCTTGAAAGTGACTAATGTCATGTAACTACACATCACTTTCTAGCCATTAAGGCACTTACAATGAAGTAAAATGTCCCTTGCCTTGCCTTTGGGTTAAAGTTTGCATTAAATAATGCTGTCCAAAATGTTTTACGAGTGAATACAAACTAAGTTTTATTCGACGTTTGGTTCCAGTCACAGAATTATTTTATCTATGGTTCCAGTTGTCAAAATATCATTTATCAGTATAATATGCAGATATATTTTTTTTGTTTTTTTTAACCATTGATGTCCCACACCTGGGCAAAGGCCTTCCCCAAGTCCTTCCATGATCTCTTTTCAAGCGCCACTTCGGCACAACCAACGCAATGTGCGTCTAGGTCATCTCGCCATCTTTTCCTGGGCCGGCCTCGGTGGCGCCATCCATTCTCAGGCGACCAGTGCGTGGATATTTTTGCCCAGCGACTGTCACGCATGCGGTTTACGTGACCCGCCCAATCCCATTTGAGCCTGGCAGCCTTTTTACCTACATCGATTATACCTGTGATAGATCGCAGCGTGGTATTCCGTATTCTATCTGATCTTTTTACACCCACATTCTGGGAGCGCAGATATTATATTATTACGTCATTAATCATCAAAGTACACTCTTCATCATCAGCTTAGCTATTTTCCAACTATGTATGTTCGGGTTCGCTTCTAGACTGACTGGATGCAACTATTAGATAGCAGTATTAGTGTTTTACATAGCGAGACTGCCTATCTGACCTGAACAACCCAGTACCTGGGTAACATGTTATCCCTTGACTAGAAAGTATACTGGGTCATAAAATATTAATGTTTCCGTGTTTTCTGCTTAAAAATATAGAAAATTGGCTTCCGCCTGATGAGCCCTCAAGATAGTCAAAAATTATCGCATCGAAATCTAATCTATAAAAGTTTTATCTCAATCCGTTCAGCCATTGAGACGTAAGATGATCACAAATACTCTCTGCTTTGTTTTCGATTTTATAAATTACAAAATTCTTCCCGCGACTTCGTCTGCGTTCGTACTTAGTTTCTGTTTAATTTTTCAAAAAATTTCTTTTAATACAAACCTTCTGATAAAAACATACACAACAAGTATCCAATAAGTGTGCTTTTAACGTTTTGCGCATACGTACCTACATGAATGAAATAATCGGGTTACTCTCAAAATCGTACCTGCACCTGACAGTTAACAACGTGACAACAGTCTTGTGAATGCTATTTCTGTGACGCATCCTCAGCTTTGTAACAACTTTTCTGATTAGTTTATCTTTTACCTAGAAACAATCCAAAACAAAGCGACATACAATTAGCGATAGCAAATGTCGAAATGTTAGGGATCGATAACGTGTGTTTCGCTTTCGACTCTTTGAAAATATTAACAAATACCGTATCTTTATTTTCGGGGATTAGCAAATGAAATGAAACGTGGAGTGAAAGGGATTGCCAGATTTACTGCCTTAAAACTCACCCTGTTCCTAGAGTTGGCCTTGCGTCAGAGTCCGTAGTATCTCGTAAGAATATTCTCGTAACCCCGACAGGACTAACGATAACCATGCTTATGATTTTAGCACGGTTTTAACTGATTTTAATAATATAAGTAATATAACTTTTATTTAAAACAATCAATGTCGTGTTGCCCCTGAATTAGGACCACCTGTATAACAGGGTTCGAGCATACTCCGGTTACATGGAACATAATATTTAGTCTATAAAACGCTTCTGCACGAAAAATTATTGGTTACATTGTCAAGCAAATTTTTTCTTACAGTACATGCCTAGCCTATGCTACCATGAAGGTTCATGTTTCTACTATGACCATACCAATCACTCCTGTATCTATAACAATAACATTTTCCCTTCCAATCGATCTCAAAGGTCAACGTTCTAGATCGTAATTATTCAGTACTGTGGCCCAAATAATAACATAAATTTCTAGGTGCGGCATAACTAGGTTAGCGTTACATTGTGTTGATTATTTATTAGAAACATTTAGCTTTTATTATAAATTATATCCCTCTATTAATAACACCTTATTAGAAATGCCTTTGATAGATACTTTTGCTTCAGGCTTGACAATGGCTACTTGATAAATACCACTTTCGTTTAGAGAGCAGTTGAAATCAATCATGAATTGCGGAGAGCTATTTATACCTTTTCTTCCATCAAAAAATTAGATCTTACTTTTGTTTCGCTTAGCATCGTCAGACACTTTTTTTAATCGTTCAAAATAAACATAATGAATGAAATTATTGACATTTAAAAGTATCTACTATATTAATACCTTATCTAAATAGAAATTTCAAATTCGGCACTTTTGAATTTAGTTCGAAATTTGACAGGTATCGAAAAAAATGGATGCTATTGTCTTTGCTAAAGGTCAATTCATACTTTCGGCATTGTATTGTTGCTAAAATAAAACGCAAACGAAAGTAGGAAATGAAAGTAGGTCTGATATAAATAAATGATATTTTTGTGTCGCAATTTTTCTGGAAGCGGCAGAAGGAAGCTTTTATTATTAAATCTTGGGGTGCTGGAAATGCCAAGTGCCAATTTGAATTCTATTTCATATGAGATGGAAAAAAAATGGTTATTATCTTAATATCAGGTACCATTTATTAGATAGACTTTGCGAATGATAATTTTGATCAATTATCCTTTTATCAATGTTGGTCAGACGTTCTTATAAGTATTAATTTATGCAATAAAGATATATAACGATGTTTTCGGATTTTTGGGCCAAATTATTATAATATTATCTATGTAAAATCATCAATATTGATATTTATTTTGGTTACATATCAGAGACAATGTTAAACTATGACTGATTTATATGTCATGTTAATATGAAACAGTAATTTCAATTTACCCATACCAGGACTTTTAATTCGATGCAGTAAACTGGCAGTTCAGTGTTGTGATGAATTGTGATGTAACTAAATTTATCGATTTGGGAATAACATCGAATAACGATGTAAACAATATATACGTGATATTAACAAAAGTAAAATGTGATTATGAAGGGACGTGAAAAATAAAACGAATAGATCATGATAATATTTTTAGGGCTCTGTAACCAAAGGGTAAACCCATTACTAAGACTCCGCTGTCCGTCCGTCTGTCTGTCCATCTGTCACCAGGCTGTGTCTCATGAACCGTGATAGACAGTTGAAATTTTCACATATGATGTATTTCTGTTGCCGATATAACAAAAATACAAAAAAATTGAATAAAATAAATAATTAAGGGGACTCCCATACAACAAACGTGATTTTTTGCTCGATGTTGATAACGGCAACAGTAGACGCTTGAAATATTAACAGAATATTTAGTTATATATTCACTTTAAAAATTAAATTAAAATAATAAAAAAGTTGAAGGTGGGCTCCTATGTAACAGACCAGATTTTTTGCCGTTTTTATAGAACCCTTCGTGCGCGAGTCCGACTCGCACTTGGCCGGTTTTTTATTTTTTGCAATAAGGCACGTAGGTACCTGTATCCATTCCTACGGAGTTTAGATCGCAGTGGACAGTCTTTAATAGTAATCTCGCACAATGTATGTATGCCATTACTATATAAAATATTCATCACATGAAACCATTTAGAAAAGAGTGGCTTAAAAGTCTGGTTAGATATGAATATTTAAAAAAATACATTCACTTATAATAAAATCTAGTTTCTACTTAAAAATAAATGATAATACTATTATCATTTATATTTCTCGCGATTAAAATTCATTCATTTATTATTGGATTGATTGAATCCATCAGTATTAGGTTAAGTATTGTATCATTATTTTAAAAAGTGACATTAGCTTATGTCAGCTTACTGAATTGAATTAAAAGTCCTGGGTATAGTAATAATAGGTATTCAAAATGTCATCAATAAAAGTAGGGTGGAGTGGTAGCCAATGAACCGCGTGTACCGTATGAACCATAGCACCTACCGTCAATACGCGACGTCGCCAGCTCGTGCAATAAACATCTCACGACTCGCTTGCCACGTCATGCAGTTTGATCTAGTCGGCGGTCGCTTGTCGCCACAAACGAACGCGTGCGCCGTGACCTTGTGATTTCTCAAGCAAAAACGACGAAAAAAACGTGAGTTTCTTTTTGTAATTACTTTATTATTTTAACTCTTATTAAAATATGAGTGAATTGTATGTGTAATGTGGGTCCTTGCGCTTGTTTGAGACTATTTTTTGGAATTACTTCTCAACGGTTATTGGGTAAAACTTAACCTAACATTTTCTAAGGGGGGATGGGTACACGGTGAGCCATTTATCCTGGGTAAGCAATGAACCATGGTTCATTGCGTACCACATCTAAGTGTTTTGTGTAATGCGTAAATTGTGTAGGTAACATTGATTATATAGGTATGAATTTGTCACATACCTATAAGTAGGTGGGAATTATTCTTCAAGTCCACCTCTGAGTGTTAATGTGAGTATCATTACTTACTATTTGTTTATTTCAGAATGGGACGAAACACGGTAGGGCGGGAAGCTCGTAAAAAAGGGAATCACACCGCAGAAGCTATCCAAAGAGGGATAGATAAACATTTGTCGGGACTGAGTATCAGAAAAGCAGCCAAAGATTGCAACCTTCCCTATCCAACACTGCGAAGATACATAACAAAATACAGGAACAATCCTTCTTGTAGACTAGAGCCACATTATGATGCAAGTAAAATTTTTAATGATCAGCAAGAAGACAGCATAAAGGAATATTTATTGGATTGTGCAAATAAATTCTATGGCCTAACTTCTAAAGACTGTCGTAAAATTGCCTACCAAATGGCAGTGATTAACAAAATTGAAATGCCGCCTTCGTGGAAAGTCCATGAAATGGCAGGCCGAGATTGGATGAGGGGGTTTAGGGCAAGACATCCTGAATTGTCAGTGAAAAAACCTGAGGCTTGTAGTATGGCAAGAGCTACAGCATTTAATAAAATAAACGTTCAAAAATTTTTCGACAATCTTAAAGAAGTTTTAAGTCGCTCTCCATCTTTTGCTAATGGCAGCCGAATATACAATCTTGTCGAAACTTCTACCACAACTGTGCAACGTCCTCATAAAGTGCTGGCAGCTAAAGGACGCAATGTCTGTAAAGTCACAAGTGGGGAACGTGGAATCTTGGTTACAACTTGCTGTATTGTGAATGCGATTGGCCAGGCATTACCTCCAGCTATGGTATTTCCAAGAAAAAGCTATAAGGCACATATGTTGTATGGGGCACCCCCAGGGACACTTGGGTTAGCCGCACCTAGCGGTTGGATGAATACAGAATTATTTGTTGAAGTAATGAAGCATTTTATCCAGGTAATTTGTATATTTGTTTGATATTTATATCGGTAGGTGTGAAATAGACAACTTTATTTGGATGTATACCTATTTGTTTCAGTTCACTTCAGCATCGAGAGATAACCCAGCTTTGCTTATTTTCGATAATCATGAGAGTCACCTGTCTATTGAAGCTCTAGATCTAGCTAAAGCCTCAGGTGTGACTATACTTACACTTCATCCTCATACCACGGCTAAGATGCAACCTTTGGATGTTGGGCTAAATGGCCCATTCAAATCTTATTTATTTATTTATTTATTTTATTATTTATGTACACACAGTAAAATAAAATAGGACAACATAATTATAATATTTGAGTACAAAGGTACTGCTTATTTCTTTAGAAATTTCTTCCAGCAGACCTGCGAAAGGAGAAGTGAAAAAGAAATGTAGACAATAGTGTGTGAGAACAAGAAGAGAAATGAAAATTAATATGTGAAGTCTAAAACTAAAATATTAAATATACCTACACATACTTATAATGCAATAAAATAACATATACTTAAATAAATACATAATGTTAGAATATACATACATACATAATGTTAGAATATACGTACATATAAATATATACATAAATAATTAACACAGTTAAGAGGAAAGGTAATGCTCTTTTAATCGACATTTGAATAAAGATATAGTTTTTAAATCACGAATGCTAGGCGGAAGTGAGTTCCACAATCTTACAGCATGGACAGAGAAGGAATAAGAGTAGTAGCTAGTTTTATGAGGATGAGATTTAAGGAGGGATCTAAGGTGTGATCTACACGGTACGTCGCTAGAACGAGCGTAAGAAAAACGCTCACGCAGGTAAGAAGGGTAAGACGGGTTGTGTAAGATGTTGAAGAGGAGACACAAAATCCTAGTGTTCCTGCGAAGACGGATTGGGAGCCACTTGAGTTCCTTGCGAAGGTGAGAAACATGGTCATACTTACGAAGACCGAAAACAAAGCGAATGCACAGATTTTGCAAGCGCTCAAGCTTGTTTAATAGCTCCTCGGTAGCATCCAAATAGCAGGCATCGGCATAATCTATAATCGGCTGAATAAGTGTTTGTGCCAAAGAAACTTTAGTCTTCAACGGCAGAAGACTTTGAAGGCATTTCAGCGAATGAAAGAAGAAATTTACCTTTCGGCTGACCTCATTGACCTGAGCACGCCACGAGAGATTGGAGTCAATAACCACACCCAGATCTTTAGCGGTTTCGGTATAGTCAATGCGAACACCGTCGAGATATAAAGGCATCAGAGATGCAACAACAGCCGCACTGCGAACGAATCTGCTGCCAATAATCATGGCCTGGGATTTAGTCGGGTTAATTTGCAAACCAAATGACTTAGCCCAAACGCTGATGCAAGCCAGGTCATGATTCATTGCAGCAATTGCAGAACCCGCGTCAACTACAGTAAAATGACGGTAAAGCTGCAAGTCATCTGCGTAGAGATGAAAACTAGAGGAGATTACTCTGGTAACAAAGTTTATGAAAATTGAAAAAAGAAGAGGAGAGAGAACGCTACCCTGAGGAACACCCTCAGTAAGGCTACACCAATCAGAGAAAGACTCCTCCAGGCGAACACACTGAGAGCGTCCCCGAAGATAAGATCCGAACCAGGCTAAAGTGGAAGGAGAGAAATTGATAGATTTGAGGATACCAAGTAAAATGTCGAAATCCACTGAGTTGAATGCGCTACTGAAGTCCAGCAATACCAGAACAGTAAGGGACTTATTCTCCATTGCCCAGCGGATGTCATCAGTCACTTTTAAAAGCGCGGTTACAGTACTGTGACCCGAGCGAAAACCGGATTGAAAAGGGGATATTATCGAGTTTGACGCCAAGAAAAATGATAATTGTCTATGAACTATGTGCTCAAAAACTTTAGAGAGAAAAGGGAGGATAGAAATAGGTCTAAAGTGCGTTAATAAAGTAGGATTGTTAGTTTTAGGTAAAGGTATTATGTGAGCCTGTTTCCAAACATACGGAAAGGAGCAAGAGGAAAATGAGTGGTTGAAGATGTGAGTGAGAACAGGAAGTAAAGAGGAAAGGATAAGAGTTATCATTCTTGAACACAACTTATCATTACCGACTGCTGAAGAAGTAATCGCAAGAATAGACTTCTTAGCGTCATCCTCAGTAACATCGCTAAACTTAAAGAGAGGACAAAGTGGTAACGGCAACCTAGAAAGACTCTCTAGTGTCGCAGCTTTAACAAACGGATCAAGAGAAAAGGGAAGGAAAGAGAAATGCTTATTTAGATCATTCAGGTTGACATCCTTACACTGGTTGGTAGGTGACTTACCTATGCCTACAGATTTGAGAAATTTCCATACATCGGAAGAACTGCGATTATTGAGTTGGTCGTGAAAATAGCGTCTCTTAGCATCTTGACACAGATGACTGCAGCGATTACGTAACGATTTGTAATAAGAGAGATTCAGTTCTGAAGGTCTGCGCTTAAATCTGCTCTTAGCTTTATCCCTGCGAGCCATAATCTCTTTAATTTGTTGCGTTATCCATGGTGCAGGGTTATGTCTAACTTTGACACGTCTGATAGGGGCATGCTGATCATATAAGTCAAGAATGGTTGCGTTAAAACAATTCACCTTATCGTTGATGTCAACGTTCTCAACCAGAGGGGTCCAGTCAAGATCGCCGGCATCACGCCGCAAAGCCTCCAGATCTATGCCCTTGTAGTTGCGGAGATATAAAAGCTGGGGCTTACGCTTGGGAACACGAATACGATACGAAAGATAAATGAGATCGTGGTAAGAAAAAGTAGCCGTAAGTTGGCCATGGTAAGAAACATTACTAGGTGAGGAGACAATCATAAGATCTAGAAAAGAGGGTATACAATTAGGAAAATAATGAGTTGCAGAAAGAGGCAAAACTTGCAGATTGAAAGAAGACAAGAGTGAAAGGAGTTTAAGGGAGCGAGAATCATTTTTAATTAAGCAAGTATTAAAATCACCCATTAAAATGACATGCTCATACATGGGGCAAAGATCACTGAGAGTGGAGTCGAGAGAATTGAAGTAGTCTATGTGAAGATTAGGACTGTAGAGCACTGCAAGTAAAACCTTTGTGTGATGAACAGTAATTTCAAGAAACAAATATTCAGCCGACTCAGAATATTGTGATGGAGATGAACTGACCACCCTGTAGGGTAAATCAGCACGCAGGTATATAGCAACACCTCCTCCACCTTTGTCAGTCCTATCATTGCGGATCAAGACGAAGCCGGGGAGTGAGTACTGAGTAGAGAGGAGAGATGGTTTCAAAAATGATTCCGATATCAAGAGTGCATCCAAGTGAGCACTGCTAAAGGATGCCAGAAGGTCAGAATAGTGACCAGGAACACTCTGAGCATTTATGTGAGCTATATGCAGATTCTTAGGGTCATTGGCGAAAAGAGAAGAGATTTTATCATGCAAAGTAAGTGGTAAGGAAGAGTCACTGTCCGCACTAACAAAACTAGTAGAAGAAGAGCACGAGAAGAAGCTGTCGTTAAGATCAGCTACATCATCCATGAATATAAATAATATATATATATTATAATAATATAAATATTTAAAATATAAGAATAAATATTAAAACACTATTAAATTAAAGATTTAAGATTTTCCTCTGAGAAAACCTCCCCCACTCGCTGATATATTGGCAGAAATTTTACAGTATTATCTAGCAAAGTTATACAAGTAAAACAACAATATAGGAGAAATGGAAAAAACAAAAATAAAAACAAAACTAAAACATCGAACTGTACGTAGAATGGAACGCAACGCAATGACGGATGGATAGGAGCAGTGACACTGTCAGCTGTCTACAACTCTACAGCTGTCACGTTGTCAATAAATCTAACCTATAATTTGTAACATTATTTTATCTATACCGGCTATTAAAGAATAAAAAGTAAAATGAAATGCGGTGTTACAAATAAAAATTATTAACGAACTACCGGCCCAGAATGATTGTGATCATGCAAAGCGGCTAAGTTGAAAAGTAGTGTAGTAAACGGACTGGCAAAACAAAAACAACGAATGAGCTACTTGCGCACACGCGTCTTCCTTGTTCTCTTAGCGGAAGTAGCCACAGTTGCGGCTCTAGGAGATCCAGGTTCTTCAGATTGCGCAGAATCCTCGGTGTCGACTGAACAAGACGGGAATTTGGCTATTAGATCGTGAAGTTCGCCTGCCGTTTCGATCTTCCGCCGGGATTTATCTGGGCAAATGACAACAATCTTGCCCTCCATGGACCAGCAATTCGGTATACCAAAATGCTTACGAGAAGCTGCAAACACACGATGCCGAGCTTGTGTCAAGAACTCGGAGATGGTGATCCCGGTACCCTTGAGAGCTTTCTTGCTATCCCATACAAGTTGCCGGTGCTCCATTTTGAAGAATCGTACCAGTATGGGTCGGGCCTTCTGCTGTGAGAATCCGAGCCGATGACAAACATTGATAATGTTCCGGTCCTTACATACCTCCGACAATTTAATTTGGTTGGATATGATGTTGTGGACCACATCCAGTAACTTTTCATTGTCCTTTTCTGGAACACCATGGAACAGCAAGACCTTTCTTCGCATGGTGGTTTCATGCCTATCGAACCCAGCAGCTAGCAACTCAACTTGTGATTTTAACTGGGAGAGTGCTTGAAGGACAAACAGCTTAAACTCTGAGAACTCACGTGCAATGGATGCAATGTCTGGTGAAGCTGATGCGGTACTAGTGGCAGCCTGCTGCAGTTTCGCTTCATATTCCTGCATTCGGGAGCCAAACAGCTGCTCGAGGCCCTCCAAGCTGGCAGCAAGTTTAGTGTCCATATTCAGTGACTTCAGTGTGTAGTGAAAGTGAACCAGGAATAAGTTCTATAGACTTGATAACAATAGATAGCAGGTGTGGGGGGGGCTACTATAAAATAAACTGATTTATTTCATTAATAAATATATATAACTATTTTAAAAATTTATTTTATTAAGAGCACACAAAAACGTAAGTTAATGCTATGCCTACCCACAAAGGAAAAAAAAAAAAAAAAAAAAAAAAAAAAAAAAAAAAAAATAATAATGGGGCAATAGACTCATGGTTATTACGTAATCCAGGGAAAACTTTAAGCATTTATAATGTTGCCGAATGCGTCGGTATAGCATATATGAGAGCTATGACTCCAACAAATATAACTCAGGCGTTCAAAAAATGTGGTATATTCCCCTTTGATGATCAAATATTCACAGATATTGACTTTTTACCTAGTGAGATAACTAATAGACCAGCACCAGAAAATGTAATAGATGTTGAGGTTAATTCTGGTAGTAATGAATGTTGTGTATCACCGTCCATATTGACACCAGCTATTTACGGTGACGATGATGAAACTGACGCAGAAATTGAAAACATTATGGAAGAATGTCACGATAACAAACCGTTACCATCCGCTTCATATGCCCGCATGCTATCGACACCTGAGGTTGAAATTAAGCCGCAAGAAGAAGTATCCCCGGCTATACTGGCTGCTTTCGAAACAAACAATATTTTTCAGCCGCAAATGATGTCTAGTCCCAAGTCTCGAACTCAAGAGATCGCATCTTGTTCCAAAATTACAACTCAGCCAACTGCATCCAGGTCCAGAGTTCAGATTTCATCTAAATTAGAGACTAGCTCTCCTAAAATGGCCGGAGGTCCCAGTAATTTTATTTCACCAAAGATTTTCAGGCCCCCATTGAAGGCAGGACCCCGTAAGAATTACAAGAGAAAAGCAGGAAAGAGCATGATAGCTACAGACACACCAGAGAAAAACGCTTTATCTGAAAATAAAAAAACAAAAATCAGAAACGTGCTAAAGTAGTTAAAACAAACCTATTTGAAAGTAGCCATAAGAGAGAACAATCAGATACTTCATCAGACGAGGAAGAGTTTATTTGCAGTGGCTCCTCTTCTGGAGGAGAATTGTTTCATGAATCTGAAGAGGAAGAAGTCATTTTAAATGATAACTTCCCTCCATTGTCACGGAAGCCTCGACCTGAAGACCACGTAATTGTTGCTTTTACTATGAAAAAAACGGAGGTTTACTACGTAGCCCAAATTTTAGAAGAATTGGAGGAAGAAGATGGCGATTATTATGTATCATTTTTCAAATTAAAAAGCAAATTCACTCAGACATTTTCGCTACCTCTGGAACCTGATACAGCAGCTGTGAATACAAGAGACATAAAATACATTTTACCTCCTCCCAATATGAATGGCACGGCACGTCGACAAGTCACTTACAAATACTCTATCGATATGTCCCTACTGAATTTAAGATATTAATAACGTAATATGTCTAAGATTTTTGATTTGGATCTTTATTTTATGATTTAATTAGTATTTTAGAAGATATTTTATGTTTGTTTTTATATTGAAGTTTTTCTAAAGTTGATAAGTTGATCTCGCGTGATATTGATCTCTCGTATACTTCATAAAACTTATTAAAAGTTAATGAATATTACAAATTAAGTTTTGAGACTGATTGTTATAACCCTAAGCCTAATAAATATTTAAACTTTTACTGTTTTATTTATTTTCAATTTAAAACAAACCATTATTATCTGTTTATCCATTACTATGATTCATTGAGTACCACCTGGTTCATTCAGTCCCACCCCCCCGGTTCATTGTGTACCCTTAGGAGTACACTATGAACCATTTCACTTGTTTTAAAAAAACCTGTATTAATCGGGCAATAGTAAATATTTTCCAAAATTTTGAACGCTATGTGGTAGCTTATTAAATAACCTATGTGCTGTGATAAAAATATTTTCTTAGACTGCAATAACAGCCGCACTAGAGCTCGTCAAACATTTGGTGGTTCAATGGCTACCACTCCACCCTACTGACTAATTTCAACTTCTACAGCATTAAAAAGCTTTAAATCAAATAATAACTCGAGTGATTGATTTATTACTTTGCCCGATTTTTTGCCCGTAAAAGTTTTCAATTTGTTCAATGTCACATGGTGAGAAATAAATCTAAAGAATCACGCTTTGTGTGAATCTGAGAATAAGTAATCGATACTTGGTAAAGAGAGTAAGCGAATGAAGTACCGATAACACCTACACAATTCAACATTATACATATTAGGGCTGAAGCCGGGTCGAGGACTTGCGTGCCCCTCAGGAACTTTAAAATATAAGGGGTCACGGCGCTGATTATTATTACTCTCTACACAATAATCTCCAGTAAAATAGGTAGTAGATTTTGTATGTCTAATACTGTTATATGAATGTGGGTAGAAGGTAGAAGTCACATTACTAGCAACACGGAACAGAATGTTTCGTGACTAGCAATCTTGTTAACCCCTCCAACTTACCGAAATATGCTTGTATCTGGAGTGGGTTCACATTAACAGTGTTATGGGTGGGGTGCGAAACTGCGACCTCCCGATCACATCGTAGCCATTAGATTAACCATTAACGATTATTGACTGTTAATTAATAATCAGCCTGATAGGTCCATTGCCCACCGGTGTTGCGGGAATGTTCTAACGAGATACCGCGGCCCCGTAACTTAAGGGCAATTGAAGAAACAGAGTGGGTTTTAAGTCAGTAGAAGTCTGACACTCCATTCCGCTCCACTCAGAGCAGGAATCATTAGATGATTTTCCCACATGAAAATAATAAAAAAACACATAAAATAATAATGGTCGCTCTTTATTTATGTATAAAAAAGTATTCAGCTATTTATTAGTTTTACTGTATACTAAAACCGTTCTTAGTTTCTTTGGTCGTTTTACACCTATTCGATTAAAAAATACATTAAAATTAACGCATCCTTAAATCCCTCACAAATTCAATAAGGAAAATTAAAATCCTCGTTATCTGAGCATCCCATCTGCAGGATTATCGAATAAAAAAACACTTGCTTCCCGGTTGATTAAATTTTATTGGTTACAAAGTATAATTAGAAATGATTGTGATCTCTTACACATAAATCTTTTATTAATGCGTAGGGATCGGTACAATGCAATGTTTTAAAATTTTAATAAGGACCAAGGAGTAGATACTCCAAAGAGTATATTCATGAACATTAGATTAGATTTGAGATAAGGAAATAAATCGATGATGCTTAACGGTTTTTTTAGTATTTCGTTTGTCCTTTTTTGAATAATTTTGTTTTTATTTGTGTGACCAAGTAATAGCTTTTATAGATTTCGCTTTTGTGTAAATTCACAGGTCGCATAATTTCCCATATATAAAAAAAGACTGATATATTCTTTTTTTTATGTATGCTAATGAAATTGATATCGCACTTTAATGGAAAATTTTTAATTCTTCTTCCAGTGTCTTCCCTTGATGATGGTGTTTTCTTATGCAATCATCAAGCCCTTTTTGAACCTGATTACGGAGGGTAATGTGTTTATTTTCAAGGTGCCAGTCTTCATGGATATCTTCCTGAGAGGGGTCAGTGAAACTCGAATTAACCACCACTCTATGCTCCCTCGCACACAGGCACCAGGCTACTACACTTAAATATTGTTCAACATGGTCCTCGACTGGTGCTGGTCTGCCTGTTTGCCATGCACGGCCTGTATCGTCTGGTGGAATGTTTGATTCCCTTCGTGACATCTAAAATGGGGTCGCGTGACAATACGTACCGTTACCAGGGGAATCGTGTTCTAAGGGACGTTAGATGGGTGTATTCCCGTTCGTCCCCTCGACTTCGTCTCCCTAGGGGACGAACGGGAATTCACAAAAATAATATTTAATTTGTTCCCGATCGTCCCCTTTCTAATTCAAAAGGGGACGAATGGGAATATGTTCTTCGATTAGTGCCATTCGTCCCACTAAAAAGTTTTGTACATATATGTTTATTCGTTGTTTCGTAGCTTACTTTTAAATTAGTTACTTCGTTAGATTTAATCATTATTTTACAAAATTCTTCTCTATTTTTTTATGAATTACTAGCTTCTACCCGCGACTTCGTACGCGTGGGATGGTTTTCCCGCGCAAATCCCGATCCCATGGGAATTTCGGGATATAAAGTAGCCTATGTGTTATTCCAGGCTGCCAACTATATACTTACCAAATTTCATTCAGATCCGTTCAGTAGTTTTTGCGTGAAAGAGTAACAAACATCCATCCATCCTCACAAACTTTCGCATTTATAATATTAGTAGCATTAGTAGGATAGGATAGGATAGGATAGGATTAGTAGGAAGGAAGTAGGATAGGATAAAAACGTATCCTAAGTTTTCGCTTAGTTTATCATCCCTGGACCCTTTTAGGAAGGCCGTCAGAGGGTTTTATGTGCCCTCTGCCGACGCCACCTAGGAAATCGTTTTATAGTGGAGTGGTAGACGTCACCTAGTCCGCTACGCCTGGAACTATTGAGGGGGACCGTCAGAGGCTATTAACTGCCTTTTGTCTACGCCACCTAATGAATCGTTATAGTGGGGCGATGGACGTCACCGTCCACTCTCTCTTTGGACCCTTTTAGGGGTGCCAGTCAGAGGGCATTATCTTCCCTCTGTCAACGTCAGATTCTCCTACTGCGGGCCAGGAGAACATTCAAATTACAGGTCGCATAATTATAATGCAATACATGAATATATATAAAAAAATAAATAAATATAAGTAGCGTAATCCATCTCTATTATGATTTATTACATTGTTTAAAGATCCTCAAACCTGTCGGCTGCTTAGCACATGATTACTATCTGCATCTGAACATAGCATAGCGTTAGACGTGACTTCATTAACTGCCTCGCCTGTGGGTGTTTGAGCTATGTGCTGTCGACTGTATTTATTATCTTGGAATTGGGGACGGTTAGTTTGTCGTGGAGTATTATTCGTCTTGGTGTATGCTGCACTGCACTGGCCTGCCAGTGAGTAAAACAAATATCTGTGGATTTATAACATCTTGTCTATCAGTAATGGACCGCCGCCGCGAGTTCTTTTTCGGGGGGAAAATAGTTAAAAGACTCCTTCGACTTTGGAAGGAGCGGAAGGGAGGGTCAGACAACTTCTGACTAAAAACCCACCCTGTTATATCAGTCAGCTTTGCGTTCCGGGGCTGTGGTATCGCGTATGAATATTCCCGCAACCCTATTCACAGACTGATGAACGGGACCTCATACCATTATGCTACATAGATATGCTATCCTAGTCTTTGTTATTCATATCGTTTTAATCAAATGATCCCATTGTTCTTTTAATGATACAAATTAAAGACTTTTGTTATCAAACGAACATGATTGTACTAAGATTGTATCTTATGCTTCAAATGAAATGCTGTAAAGAAAGACATCATATAAAAAATTAAAGCGTATTTTTTCACTCAAAATATGGTCTCCGTCTAAGAGAAAGCATCGTGTGTGACACACACGCCATGTGCAAGCGCAAAAATACTACAGATATTTGTAAATCTGCATTGTGAAAACCATACCAAACAACCCAACAGTTGGTTTGACTCACAACAGCATGACACATTTAGGCCACTGATACGAGCCAATACAGAAAAACAATTGAACTGACGCGTTTGAAACGAGACGATCCATTTTCAACTCTGGTTATATTCTAAAGTATTTCGAGAAGACTTTACTAAATCAGCAATGGATAGTAAATTAGAGCTTAGGCTATTTATTCCTGGTTTTCAAACTTCAGTCAACGCTGGGGTTTACAGACTGGGACGGTCCACGGGTAGACATATTTTTAGACTGCGTATCTTATGTTAGTCATTATTCTGAATAGCGCCACTTGCAATGTTTTAATCAATTTTGTCTATTCATTTTGTTACAAGTGACAAGTGTTAGTGAGTCAGAAATGAGAGTATTGCTGAAAGTATCAATAAGTAAAGTTGACACTGCCTAAGTTATTTGCAGGCTTAAAGCTTTAACACCATGTCTGAAGTTAGAATTATATTTTTACTGGCAACTGAATTAGAAATGCCATCATTCTGTACCAAGTATTTAAACTGTAACCCATTATAGTACTGTGGTCACTGATTCCTGATTCAAGGACGGATCCGGGGGGGGGGGTCATGGGGGTCATGACCCTCCCCTGGGCTGGGTCCAGGATCTAGGTGGATCACTAATTAAATTTTTTAAACATTGTTACTAGATAATACTCCAGTTTCCGTCATTGTAAACGAATATCGATGGCCAAGTGGCAGCAGCGTCAGGAAATACAACTTGTAACTTCTTGTGACTTGACCACGATTATGTGACCCCCCCCCTGGCACCAAAGCTGGATCCGCCCTTGTCCTGATTGTGTATTGGTCTTGATTTAACCAATTAATTGTAATATATACAACTTTTTGTAGGAATGCTTAAATCATTGTAAACTTCAAGTGAACTAAAAGAAGGCAAACACACTTTTAATTTTTTTAGTTTTGATAAAAGCTATCTATCCGCATGAAAAATATAGTATCCAGCACCTACCTCTTTCCCGAAAATAATGACAGTATATCAATTATACAGGATGTGGAACTCTCTGCCAGCTTATTTATTTATTTATTTATTTAAACTTTATGTACAATTGTGTTACATGGGCGGACTTAATGCAGCAAGGCATTCTCTACCAGTCAACCTTTGGGTTAAAAAAACACACTTATGGATTCCCTTCTGTATGTGAGCCTTTAAAGCAAGAGTGAACAGTCATCTTCTGTGATCGCTTGAAAAGTCCTTCCAAAGGTTGTCTGGAAGATATCGCTTTTAGCGATAAGACCGCCATTGTAACCATTTAATTAAGAAATTATGTTAAATGTGTTTAAATTTTGGTGTACAATAAAGTATATTCTATCTATTTATCTATCGAGTTAAAAAGTGGGCTCATCCGTAAAAAAAAAAAAACAATAATTTTGCACATGCAAGCGTTTCACTCTTGAGCAGTCGACGAGTCAACATCTTCTGAAGCTGGTCCGTGAAGAGCGAAACACGAGTTGAGTATAGTATTGCATATTGTATTAGTCACCTACTGCATGCGCATATCGACCCACCCAACCAAGAACTCGGTAATGTGCTATTATGGGCTTTATGCTGTTATGTCAATTTTGGCATCTATAGACCGGAATATACCTCAGCAATTTTTTTTAGATTTTTACTAATGATATTTACAAAGATATCATGACACACTTGATATTTTATGTAGGTATAGAATTTTAGGTTTTTTTTTCTTAAATAATTAGGTTTTGAATAAAAGGAATTTCATATCAATGAAACAGTGAACATTTCGCAAAAAAATTGCTTCCCTTTAATACATCAATGACTTCAATAATCCCACTAGTTCAAACATATTTGATAAAATCACTAAATATTGTCTCCTGTAAAATTTTGACTTTTCGGTTACCGAGTTATTGCTTGGGATGGTCGATATATTTTATTGCCATACGCAGAACCTTACCCAAACAACTACAATTTCTCATTGTGTTCAGTTTATTTTTCAAGATGTTTTTTCTCGTATATTTTCTCAGAATGCGGATTCGTAGGTTGTTATCGCTTCAATTCTTCTTAATCTCCCATCTTACGAAGTTTCAAAACAATTCTGTTTAAACTTTCCACTTCACTGAAATATTTGATTTGTCTGTTTATAATCCGACTAAAATATTTCAAGAGCAACAGACGTTGTAGATTTTGGTACGGTTTCTAATTTTTTGTCTAGAATCTTTTCAGTAAACATTTCTTCATAAATCTGAATATGAGATAAAACCCATGCACCAAACCTCTTTTGAAGTACTTACCCACACTCTGACTTAAAACTTTTTTTTATGGAAGTATAGTAAACATATATTTATAGTATTGTTGGGTATGACCAAATTTTTCTTCTAAAAAAACATAAAGAAATGTTGACTATAATTACAAAACTTAAAGCTTCCAAATTTCTATCTATCTAACCTTTTCCTAACCGCTTGTTTCACAACTCAGTTACTGGGTAACACAACACCCCATGGCAAGATTTTTAGCTTGTAACTACCCATATATATATATAGCCTTTTTATGCAGATCAAAAATTACATAAAAAGAGAAATACATGCAAAGCTTAATACTACTGTTATCCTTAATCGAGTCTTTTATTTGAGGTTTTCTTATTTTTTGTAGATCTGTTTGCCTGTCGGCAAAGGCCTCCTCCAACCTTTTCCACTCACGTCTTTCTTGAGCCACCCTGTTCCATGTGACGCCTGCCACTTGCCTGATGTCATCATCCCACTTCTTTTGTGGTCTCCCTCTTTTCCTTTTTCCTTCTCTTGGATACCATTGCGTCACATTTTTGCTCCATTTATCTCTTCCTCTTATCATGTGCCCCGCCCATCGCCACTTCAGTCTTCTAATTTTGTACGTTATATCTGTAACCTTTGATTTGCTTCTTATTACACAGTTTCTCAGTCGGTCCGATTTTTTCACATTCATCATGCTTCTTTCCATTGCGTGCTGGCATGTTGCAAGTTTGTTAGTCAGATTTTGTGACAAGGTCCATGTTTGATTGCCGTACATGAGAACTGGCAGTATGCAGGTGTTAAAAAGTTTGCTTTTTATATTAATATGCAGATTTTTATCCTTCATAATCTCTTTTAAAGCCCAGTACCTTTTCCAGCCATTGGTTATTCTTCTTTCAGCTTCTTTGCGCATAGGGTTATCATTCGTTATTAGTTGTCCCAGATAAACATATTCTTCCGTATACTCGATTTGATTACTCCCTAAGTTTATAGCTGTTCTCTCTCTGTTGGTCAGCACCCTAGTTTTTTCTGGGTTCAGTTGTAAACCCACCTTCTTGCTCTCCATTGCTAAATCGTTTATCATTTTAGTTAAATCTTCGGGAGTTTTTGCAAATAGCACAATGTCATCCGCGAATCTCAGATGAGTTAGTGAATGACCATCCACGTTGATACCGAGATTTTCCCAATGAAGACCTCTGAATACTGACTCAAGCACCGCCGAGAATAATTTTGGTGACAGAGGATCTCCTTGTCGTACGCCTTTACCAATTTTGAAACATTCGCCTTTCTTTTCCAGCTGTATTCTCGCTGTACTCTTGTTGTAAACGTTTTTAATTAAGCGGATATACTTGTGGTCAATTCCTTGTTATTTTAATGACTCCCATATCTTTGCGTGAAATAAAGAATCGAACGCCTTGCTGTAGTCGATGAATCCTATGTAGTAGGTCAATTGGTATTCTTTATACTTCTCCATAACTTGGCGTACTACGTGGATGTGGTCGAGCACTGAGTAGTCTTTACGAAAACCCGCCTGCTCAATGGGTTGGTGTTCGTCTAATGTTTTCTCAATCCGATTTAGTAAGATCTTAGCAAATACTTTATATAAATTGGACATTAGGCTGATGGGGCGATAGTTCCCGATTTCATATTTGTCTCCTTTTTTATATAGAAGAATAATGTTTGATTCTGTCCATTGCTGTGGGATAATTTCGGTGATTAGTATTTCGTTGAATATGTCGGTAAGGACTGGTGCTATAACTTCTTTACTTTCTTTTAGGATTTCATTGTTTATACCATCTGGTCCTGGTGCCTTGTCTCTCTTTTGGCTATCTATAGCATTTATTACTTCACTCATAAGGATTTTAGGGACGTTTGAGGTTTCGTCTAAGTCGTCTTCGTCTTGAGCAATGTTGTGTTCGTATATCTTTCTGTAGTAAGATGTGGCAATTCCTAAGATGTTTTTTCTGTGGTGGCTGTATTTTCCGCTGTCGTTTTTAATTTTTGCGATCCAGTCTTTTGAATTTGTTAATTCCTTGTTAGCTTTTTTAATACCTCCTGTTTTGATTACATGTTTTTCGATAATTTCCATTCTTCTTCTTTTGCTGTCTTTTCTTATGCTTTCATTGATGTCTTTACTGATTTTCGCTATGTACTTTCTTCTGTCGTTTATATATTTTGTGTTGATTAGCTGGTTTCTTTGTTCTAGCAATTTTATGGTACTAGTTGTTAACACGTTCCTCGGATCAGGTTTTATCTTATTAATGTGTTGTAGTTGAACTTTAATAGTAGTCTCTATCCAGTTGTATTTTTCCTGAGTTCCTGCGATCTTTGCGTACTCTTCTAGGTCTGTAAATTTGTCCTTTAGGGTGAGTACTAGTTGCTCGTTTTGTTGCTTGCTGAGCTTGCTAGTTGGTAGTTCCTGTCTCGGTCTAGGG
This sequence comes from Tholera decimalis, assembly GCA_943138885.2. Classification (NCBI taxonomy): domain Eukaryota; kingdom Metazoa; phylum Arthropoda; class Insecta; order Lepidoptera; family Noctuidae; genus Tholera; species Tholera decimalis. Next base: position 12,763,373 of record OW964567.2, on the reverse strand, counting down.
TTTTTTGGTTGTACTTATTTTATTTCAGCTCTAATTAGTCTGTGGTTGGTATTGAAGTTGAGCTTGTTGATGACGTCAAAATTTGTAAAGCAGTTGTTTCTGTTAGTAATCATGTAATCAATTTGGTTCTTTGTTTTCCCATCTGGTGAAATCCATGTCCACATTTTTTTGTTTTTCTTGTATACTGAGTTTAGAATAGTTAGGTTATTTTCTAGTGTGAAGTTTATAAGTTTTTCTTCATTTCTGCTTCTAGTTTTATTTCTGTAGATGAATGGTCCTAGTGTTGTTTCTTCTCCCGGGCGCCTAGTTCCAATTTGGCCGTTGAAGTCACCCATGATGATTAAGTTTTTGTGGGCCTGTTCTTGGATAGTGTTATTCAGATCGAGGTAGAATTTATCTATGGTTTCTAAGTCCGATTGTTCTGTTGGTGAATAAATTTGTACAATAGACCAAGGATCTTTATACCCCGGTAGTTTCAGGTTCATCATTGCTATGCGTTCCGAAATTCCGATAAATCCTTCAATAGATTTTTCTAGATATTTTTTGACGATGAAACCAACGCCATGAAGGCCTGGCGTCGTTCTTATATGATACAATAAGAAGTCTGGTTCCGAGGTAATTTTTTCTCCCATTCGTCTTACTTCACTGAGGCCGAGGATATCCCATTTAATTTGTTTTAACGCATTATTTAATTCTATAAGGTTTTCTTCATTTTTCAGTGTGCGCACGTTAAGGGCTGCGACGTACGACGCCTGAGACGTGCGACGACGAAATGTTTGTTTCTTTGTAGTTGTTTCTCTGTGTTGTTGAAGGGTTATGGTCTTTGTCCCCCACGAGGACCAGTCGGCTTGGGGGAAGATGTGTTTTTCCTGTTTGTTTGCTTTTATAGTCTGGGTTTTCCGTTTCTCGTTTAATTGCTATTGTTTATTGGGTATAGGTTTGTTTGTCAGAGAGTTTGATCTGGGTCTTGTTGCATCGAAGGCATGCATCCAAGTTATTTTTTAGGTTGAGTTTTGGATGGTGACGGTGAGGTAGTTGGCTCCCTTTTCCTTTTTTCTGCGTTGAATTCTTTGACTACTAGTTTGTCGTAATTCAGAAAAGCTATATTTCCTTTCTCTCTCTCTTCTTTTAACCGTGGTAACAGTGCTTTCCTTTTCTCCAAGACTTCCTTTGAGTAATCCTCTGATATATAAATGTTCTTTAGATTTTTCCATGCATTTATAAGAGAGCAAAGCACCGGTCTTGGTTTATTCTGAACTTTATTTTTCCCCAGTCTGTATAAATTGTTTATTTCAAATTGCTCCATATTTATGTTTAGGTCTTCCTTCAGGATCCCCTTGACACTTTCAAATAGCTCCAAAATCGAGTTTTCTCACTCTTCTAGCCCAAAAATAATAATGTTGTTACTTTTCTTATCTCTTTTCAAAGATTCTACCTCTTTCTCTAGATCGCTAACTTTTTGTTTTAATTGTTCATTCTCTTCAATAATAGGGTTAAGTTTTTCATCCATCCTATCCATTAAGTTCTTTGTAAGTGATTCGTTTAGCTCCGCTATTTGTTTCTGCATTTCTGATTTCATGTTGTTAAATAATAATTGAAATTGTTCCTCCATATTTTTAGAACAAGTAGCGTAGAACGGAACGTACTATAAATCGTAGTTATTATTTTTCATGTACTTGCAACACTGGTGGTCACCCTATCGTTCGCTCGCAGGTATACCAACTTAATGACCTGACGTGAGGTTAATTGTCATTCATTCATTCATTGGCGGTAATGCCAACTTAGTAAATTAATTAGGTTCGCTCTTTGAAGGTAATGCCAACTTGACAGGGTAAAGTATTTTGACAGAATGAATTTCGAATAATGTGAAATGTTCTAACCTCAAATGTTATTTTGGATTTTATTCTGCACTATACTGGATATATCTTGCTCGTAGCCCAGAGTTTTCTTGCTTCTTTGTTCACCGGAGTGTCACTTTGTGATTTACAGTAGTTTTGACGGCTAAGGCGGCTTCGAACTATTTATTTTAAATGATTTGTTACGGATAGAATCACAGTGATGTTAATGTTCCAGAGACCGGAAACGGAAAAAAACAAACAAATGGTAGCCTGAGCCAACGGCTTAGAATACTTCTCAGGCATGGAGGAATTTTGATATGTATATTAAGATGGGCAGCCATCTCACACACAGTCCGATCTGGCTTCGTCCTTCTAGCTCTTGAAGGGACAATTGTCTGTCTCTCTGTTACGCTTTCACAGCTAAACCAATAAGGATGAAAATAACCCTTTTTTTTTTTAAAAATCAACCCCTAATGGGTTGAAATAGGGAATGAAAGTTTGTATGAGAAATTTAAGCCACCTTACCGGTTTTAATGATTTTTGTTTTTTTTTTCCTCAAAGTAACGCGGGTGAAACCGCGGGGCGTAACTTTCTTCTATACTCATCTTTTAGTGGCCGATTACGTTAACAAAATTATTTCATCTTCAGAAAAAATATATTCAGTAACGTAATCTGCAAACTTGTAGAATACAGCTGCCCTATAAATAGAAAGATCAGCTCCCCCATCAGTAATTAATCAAACGCGACGAACTTTTAGTCTTATTCTGTCTGGCTTTAGTATGTTTGTTTGTCAGTTCAATTGCCCTGTAGACATTGCTGTTAACCCCTTCGAAAAGTCAAGTTAAACCGGAGCCTGTTGACTTGTTAATTAAGAACTGTCTTTAATCTTGCTTTTGTTCGAAATTCAAACGTGTTTGTCATTATCAAATGACTTTTTTTAAGGAAGCAAAGACAACTCTCTTGGCGGCCTAGGATTATTTCAACAAAGGAGTTTCGAATAAGTTAAAATAATATGTTTTTTTTTTATTGCGACTCTAAAGAATAAAGGGGAAGCTGTTGTGTTTTGTAATTAATGGAGCGTTTTTGGTGCTGCGTTGATACGGTTACATGGAAGCTTTTAATCGGATTAAATTGTTTGATCCTCCAGCGGTTCATTATCATTTAAATACACAGAACTTTGTTCCTGTATTTACGTTGTTTAACTTACTAATTGGATGGGCCTTTGTAGTGCTTATTCTACTGTTTCATACAGTAGCCAGGGGACAGATCAACAACAGACCCTTGTAACAATGTTAATTTGAATAAACATTGTTAGTTGACCTGAAGGGGTTGGTTTTAATTGTATTAGGTATTTGGCTCTTCCTCAGTATATTATCATTGAATATAAAATTTCAGTAGTTACTGTCCTACTTTATTTTATTAAAGGCTACTTATTAAGTTAAGTTGGTACCACAAAACATCATAACTAGCCAACTTAAGAATAGAATCTTCTCGATAAAGCTTGAACTAAAGTTCAAGCTTTTTAGAGGAATAGATCATCATATACTATTAATAATTTGACAGGTTTTTATTATGATATATATAATCTATCGAGTTTCTTAATAATCTACTGACATTTTTATTAATCTTTTGATATGTTTTAAGAATCTATTAACATCTTTAATTGTTATTGTAAATTGAATTAATTTTATGATTTGCTGTGCCCTACGGGGTCCATAATTGTATCCTAGCTTTAAGCAATTATTGTAACATCTAAAACCACATTATGGTACGAAAATAAATATATGAATATATTACACTTGTAGCTGCCAGGTGTGCCGTGTGAAGTGTGTTCTCGGCCTTAAAATAGAGCATCCCGTTATGTTTTTTAGGATCTTGAGAGATGACTATGTGTGGACATAATATATGTAGATCGGACACCTGATGTACAGAATATATACACTTGGATGTAGGATGCAAGCGGCACCTTTTTGCAAAAGCGCTTTTTTTAAGAAGCGACTATACTGTTGCGTAGCCAATAATACATACATCATGTCTAAGTTGTATATTTTTTTTTTAATATTTAGGTATGCTGGCCACATGTTACAAGAAAAATATTCATACAAGTTACGCTTTAAGATACGCCAGCTCATTGCCAATAACCAACAGACTTAATATCTCAGCATAAAGAAAAACAAGCTTAAAAATAAGCGTACATCTCGTTACCAATGTAACACACAATGCTATAACAAAAACTCAAAATTATAATACTTAATAAACAGAGAGACACATTGAAATTATCCTTGGGTCGGTACGTGATCTCTATTACAAAGAGACAATCGTTTTTTTTTTTCGCAACGGTTGAAAAAGGAATGTGGGGCAAAAACATCGGCAAAAAGAGCCACACATAGTCCGATTCCGTACTCTTTTGTACGATTTGAGCTCGCATGGTGTTCTTTATTTGAAATTTTAAATGTTCTAAATTATAATTCGGTTTTGTTTATAGTGATTGATGAAATCAGATGAAACGAACAAAATAATAAATGGTTCAATAGTCATAGTGCTGTTTCCACAAAATCTATTAATAGGTTTTCGTCAGGTGATTGTAGAATACCTTACACAAAGAGTTCTGTGTATCAGTGGCTGAGATCGGTACATCAAAAGTTATCGTACAGACCCATAAAATTGAGATTGAAACTTGGTAAATAATGTAACTATTCGGTGTACAATAAAGTAAAAACTATCTTACTTTTTCCACCGAAAAGGACGTATTTTCAGTAACCTACTTTTTTAAACTTTTCAGATTTAAGACGCATTAAAAATCTCATCTGACAGTCAAGGGGCTCCAAAAGGCAAAATAATTATTATTCACGGTGGACATTTGATTGATGATTTTATTGTGTTATAAGTATTAAGTATTCCAAAACCAACGGTTGTACGTGCGTCCTTGAGCGTGTATGTTTTGTTATTGCTGTCACCAGAACATAATGGCTTGTTCCTACTGACTACGTTTTTTTTCCAAGAGCTTCTACGAGATCGGGGTTTATGCGAGAAAGAGTGTATAGGTATACTTATAATTTTGAATTCGGAACATAATATCATCTCGGTGATTTTCGTCTAGAAATCGATATGTACCGATATTTACATCTCTCTGCTCGTCATACGAATATGAGGGAGCGTTTCCACCAGAGATGTGCGATGGAAATGTGTCGTGCGAGGATGTCTAGCTGTGCTGTGAAAATGTGTGGGCGTTTCCACCAAAGCTGTGCGATGAAAATGTGCCTACGAGGATGTGTAGCGGAGCTGTGAAAATGCGCATTAATGAGTGGTGCGAGGATGCGCAAACCTCGCAACACATCCTTCTCAACACACATTCCTCGCAACACATCCCTCGCAACACATCTCTCGCACACATCCCTCGCACACATCCCTCGCTTGTTTTGTATGCCCAAAAATCTAGCTCCGCTGAGTCGTTTCCACCAGAGCTGTGCTGGCCGAGGCGAGATAAATGAAGCGATTCTATTGGTTCTTTTCAAACACATCCCTTGCTACGCATCCTCACACATCTCTGGTGGAAACGCAGCCTTATACGTAAGTATGTCCTAAGATTTTTTAAATATTTTTTTATTTTTTATTACCGATGGGCCCACTCTTGACCTCGATCTCGCCTGATGGTAAGCGATAGATGAGGTCTAAGACGTCAGCTGTCATACGTCAAACATCTCGTTGTTTATTTAATTAAGAATTAATGTATTTTTTCTATAAATGTTCCTAAAAATTCAATAGTTACACTCGAAATTAGTGGTTACAACAGTGACAGTGTTATCTAAGATTAAATGACCTAACTTTCGTGGACAAGGCGGTGTCAGGGAGAGAGTGACTTCAATAGTGATTCAGGACCATCACCAGTATAAACATCCTAAAATCAGGTGGGCTATAAATCACTCTACACAAGTCGACAAAAACCATAAAACACGGCACTCCGCCCCACAACAACAAAAATAACATCATAATTATTGACGGTTGTAAATTCAAAGACAGAATTTTTCAACACAAACTAAGAACAAACGACTGTGACTCATTCGACCAATCACCTATCAACCACAGATAACTTCAAATAAGTCAGAGACTATCAACTCACTAATTTTGACAGCTAAATCTTCGTCCAGAAACTTAAATTGCTATACTTGAATAGCAGTCTTTTGAGATTGCGTTCCATTATCCACAGATAGCATAAAAGTACATATTAATAATAATGGAGGAATGTAACAATATTACTTACCGTAAAATTCACCGAACCAGTTCATTAAATGACATCAGCAAAGATTGTTCGGCGCTTTTTGATGCGACCATGATGAGTTTACCTAACACATCCTTAAACTCTAGTCAAACTGACCTGAATGATAAAATCAAAAAATTATCGGAAGACTTGTTAATAGCGCACCAAGAAATCGAGAATCTAAACTCTGAAAACTTTCGACTAAAATCAGACCTACAAAAATATCTGAAAGTCATAGATACCTACAAAAGTTTAAGTATCACGGATAACAAAAATGGTACACCACGAACTTGTCAGAAACGCAAGCAAAAACAAAGAACCAGCACAACGCCAGCTACAAATAGTAAACACACGATGACATCCCCACCTACACATATAGTGAATGAAACTACCGTCACACCGAAAATAACAAAACATTTTACAACTACCCCTCGAGGTGAACAAACAAATATAATTGTAGATAGCCAAAGAGAGCAAACTAGATCGTGTACTGGAAATAACATACCACACAAATACACTTCAACACAACGAGCAGAGTCGGCATATAAGACTGCACATATAATATCTCAAAGGGACAAACCAGTGCACAATAAACCGAAATTATGCATCTTAAGCAGCAATAACGTGAATAATGTATTGCGACTAGCTGAAAACACGTTTGCAGAGACACAAATATGTCACTATCTTTTGCCTAACAGAGGAATTAAAAGTCTGTTAAGCAACATCACTATGAAATTAGCAGACTACTCAAGAGACGACTACTGCATCATTTTTGTTGGGGACGAAGATTTTGGACAAACTAACAACTATCTTGACTTAACTATTTATATTAGACAGATGTTAATGACTGTGCAACACACTAATGTTATAATATGCCTACCGACCTATAAAAATGACCCTTCTACTATTATGTATAACTCACGAATCGAAACTTTTAATAACTTATTATATCTTGACATTTATACTCACAACTATGCTATACTGTTTGACACTAATTTAGACTTGACATTTGATCGTTCCATGTTTAAGCATAATGGGACAATTAACTATTACGGCATGGTAAATATATTTAATAATTTAAAATATTATGTAATACATAACGTTAATCAAGAATACAATGACAGTAATTCCCTACATTTTTTTCGAGAATGAAAATGGCAAACAATACTCAAATGTCAATATTTTTCATCAAAATCTATGTGGGTTTAACAATAAAAAAGATGACCTTGAAATATATGTAAGCGAATCATCAAACACACTTGATTTCATATGCATATCTGAACATTTTCTGAATGAAACTCTCGTAAAACAGATTAATGTTATTAATTACAAAATGGGGTCTTATAACACGAGAGTCAATAAGAATAGGGGAGGCTCAATGATTTTAACACTCAACGATAGAAATGTGGATGAACTTGAAGTGTGTAAGCAATTATATAAAACTGATTATTTCGAAGTTAGTGGAGTCAAAGATATTGAGACAAATTTATGTGTTATTTGTTGTTATAGGACTCCTACAAACAGTAATTTTGATAACTTTATGGATAGCCTTGAAAAACTGTTACAGCATTTCCTCAATAAACTATGTGTAATTTGTGGAGATTTCAATATCAATGTCTTAAAAGATGACTTGAGACACAATTCTTTCTTATCTTTATTGACGTGCTATAATTTCCGCTACTTAATTAATACCCCCACCTTCAAAAGAAATAATTCTCAATCATGTATAGACAATATTTTGACTAACCTACCTGACAGTTTCGTTGACTGCACTAATGTGGATCACAATGGGTTGTCAGACGGACACGCGGGTCTATTCTGTACACTAAGTCTGGAAAAGGTTGTGTATAAGAAGCGGACAAACTACCTTCGTCTTTGGAAAAGAAAATACAATAACGAGAAAATAGTTGAGTTTAGGAACAATATATTAAAGGCCAACTGGGATACTGGTATCAACACATTTATAAGTAAATTCAGAGAATTACACTCTTCTATCTTTAAAAAGCAAAAAGTGAGGGTAAATATTAACAGAAGTAAATGTTCCAAATGGATAACCAAAGGAATTAAAATAGCTAGCAAAGTAAAACGTTTCCTAAACACATTGGACAAGACGCAATGCGACAATTCAGTAATTGAATACCGTAACAATTATATAAGAACTTATAGGAAAGTGTTAAGTTGTGCAAAAAGAAACAGTGTCAGAAAACAAATAGAAATGGCACCAGATTCTATTAGGGTGATTTGGAAAATAGTCAATCAACAGCGCAATGTGACGAAAAACCTAGACAATGACGAAATTATTTTAAAGATAGACAATACAATTATTAATAATGCTGTAGACGTAGCTAACATTTTTTCAAAAAGGTTCGACAACAATGTTCGCCTTAAAGCGTGTGATCATAAATTGGCTATTACATATTTAACTGAAAGTGTCAGCAAAGTAAACACTAACATGAGTTTTGAGGCAGTCACACCCTTTGAAATCTTCAACATGGTTAAAAATATGGTCAATAAATCGTCTACAGGCTATGACGACATCCCCCTGACTATCATTAAAGATAATATTGACATATTGGCAACTCCACTAGCATCACTTTATAATAACTGTATTGAGGAAGGCCTATTCCCTGATCAGTTTAAAATTGCACGAGTAATTCCAATTTTTAAGAAAGGCTCAAAAACGGATCCTGGCAACTACAGGCCCATTTCCTTATTGCCTGTACTATCAAAGATTTTTGAAAAGATTATGAAAGACAGGCTTATGAAACACTTACGAATGCATAGCATCTTAAACGGACAACAATTTGGCTATCAAAAATCATTGGGAACCGCCGATGCTGTTGAGGCATTAGTCGATGAGGTTATTTGCCATCTTAATGACAAACATAAGGTGGCAGGTATATTTCTGGACCTCAGTTCTGCCTTCGACACGGTGGACCATGAAATTTTGCTGGCCAAGTTGGAACATTATGGTATAAGGGACAACGTTCTGAAGCTATTTCGGTCTTATTTGCATAATAGACGTCAATTTGTAGAGATTAAAACAGTAGCGGATGAGGAACAAAAAATATTGAACTCCAATTTAATGACGGTATCTAGAGGTGTCCCTCAGGGATCTGTTCTGGGTCCAATTTTCTTCATTCTTTTCCTGAATGATTTAATTGAGTACATAAAAAAACGTTTCACAGACACTAGGCTCGTTATTTTTGCGGATGACACTAATGCAATAGTGTCTGCAAATAACTTAGATAATTTAGAGCTTAAAATTAATAGCTTATTAAAAGCTTTTGAACACTGGTTTGCTACAAATAACCTTAAGCTCAATGTAAAAAAAACAAAATGTGTATTATTCAAGTCGAACGTGCGGAACAACGCTAGTCTCGAGATTTCGTCATGTGGTAACAGAGTTGAAATGGTTGACTACGTAAAATTCTTAGGTGTTCACATTGATGCATTATTAAACTGGAAGGTTGAGACATCGTTTGTCACTAAGTCCGTTAGCTCTGCATGCTATGCAATCAGAAGCCTGAGGGAAGAACTGACCTTGGCCCAGCTTAGGATGGTTTACTTTGCATTGGTTGAGTCTAGACTTAGATATAGTATTGAGTTTTGGGGCAACAGCTTTAAGTACAATATCCACTCGGCATTTGTAATTCAAAAAAGAGCTTTAAGGACAATGCTCCGCTTAAAACAGACAGATTCGTGCAGAGATCACTTTATAGAACTCAATATTTTAACAGTGCCATGTCTTTATATACTGGTACTGCTAACCAATTTTGTCAAGAACTTGCACAAATTTGAAACAGATGAACAACGAAATGTTAGAATTAATACACGCAGGAAAGACTTGCCTAACACAATACAACCAAAACTTAATGTAGTTCATCACAGTCCTAGGTACCAATCAGTATTTATATATAACAAGCTTCCATTAGAACTTAAAAGCATAAATAGCGCCAACTTATTTAAAAACAAATTGAAGACATATTTACTGAGGAAGGGCTATTACAGCGTCGAGGAATACCTAGATGACAAGCGATAACCATAATGATATGTTGTCTATTGTTTTTTTTATTTTTATTTTTGTTTTATAATATCACTTTGATTAAATTTTGTTATTTTGTTTGTTATTTCTAGCATAATTATAAATTTTATCTTTGACATTTCATTTTACAATTAGATGACATATTATTACGGACATTTTTATAACAATTTGTTTATTGTAATTTTTTCTCTTTTTTATTTATATTTGTCATTCTAGTTTTATTATTGATCATTCACAGACAATAAGATGACAAATTATTAATCTGTTTTACACAATTTTTATTTAATTTAATTCTAATGTATTATTCTTGATTTTTTTTTATACATTAATCTGATTTTTGTTTTTCCTTTTTATTTGACTGAATGTTTTATTGTAAATACGATTACCAACTTATTGTAAATTGAATGTGGGCTTTTATCGTCTTGAATTTGTTATTTTCTTTGACATGTATCTTTTTGTTTGTTTTATTTGCATGGTATTGTTTTATTTTACAAAATTTCTACACGATGTATATTGTTCAGAAAAAAAAAAAAAAAAAAAAAAAAAAAAAAAAAAAAAAAAAAAAAAAAAAAAAAAAAAAGATGGGACGAGCAAGCCCAGAAGATGCCTATTTACTCGTGCTTTAAAGGCTGAAAGGTCATAAGTGGCAGGGAACACAGAAGCCGGCAGAGAATTCCACAGCTTGGCTGTGCGTACAATAAATCACCCTAGTAAAATCTCTAAACTTTTTGAAGGCCCATACTAAACCAGCTCCGGGGCGCAATCAAACCCGCAGCACGCAGTGCAGTAGCCAGTCACTCAACTGATGCACCAAACGCTGTCAAATTGTGTCCGTTTTCGCGGTTCAAACACATTTTGATAGAATTTAGCACCCGGATATCTTCATCCCCTTAGTAAGCTCCCTTTCGAATAAAAACTTATTAACAAAAAATTAAACCGACTCCCAAAACACACTGCAAAGTGAAAAATAACTTTAATTTCGGTAGTCGGTGTCTTTAGTTTTGATTTTTCGTTTTTGGCACCGACTTCCGAAATTAAAGTTATTTTTCACTTTGCAGTGTTTTTTGGGAGTCGGTTTAGTTTTTTGGTAAAAAGTTTTTATGTCACTCTTTTTAGTTGGATGATTTTTAATTTACCTAGTTACAAGAGCCTAAATGTCAACTACTTATAACCTTTTACAAAATATTGCTTTTCCCAATGCTGGGCCGTTAATTGTTGAGGAGTTCTCCTGGTACTTCACCATCAGCTCTACATCACCATATGCATTGTGACGAGCATAAAGTGCTTAACATCCATATTCAAGTAATCGAATCGCAAACCACTCAATACTTATTATTGAGTAGTTTCGGCGGCCATCTGTGGTCTTCATCATCAGTTCCACTTCCCCAAATGGTACTTTTTGAGAGCAACTGCACATGTTACTATAAGAAATACCCAAAACGCCATAGGTGTGCCTATAATATTTGAAGAGTTTCCTCGATTTCTCCAGGATCCCATCATCAGATCCTGACTTTGGTGATAATGGGACCAATTTCGAAGTATACCCATTCCAACAAAAAAAGAATTTTCCAAATCGGTTCAGCCGTCTTCGAGTACTCGATGATCATACATAAAAAAAAATTAAAAAAAAATATATATACGCGTCGAATTGATAACCTCCTCTTTTTGTCGTCGGTTGAAAAATATATCTAAACGTTGGTGAAGCCGCGGGTAGGAACTATACAACTGTAAGTCGGACAGTCTAATAGCTTAGTATAAAAATGAATAGAATCGGTCATTTTGACATTGCAAACACATCCATTGTGTGTTTGACGCTGTTGAGCAGATGGTTTATAATACATATGAAGGAATGGATTACGAGAACCGGCGGTAGTGAAAGAATTGCCATTTTGTGTAGGTATTACGCAATCAGTGAATAATGGTGGCACAGTATTAACGAGCAGGACTTACAAGTTGCAAGTAGTGGGTTCGAACTCAGTCGAACGCATAACAGCGTAATTCATATCATCACCGGTTCTCTCGAATCGATGAGTGAAAATATCGTGAGGAAACCGGCATAACCTGTATACATGGTGTAACAGATTAAGCGCAATACCTCAGACACCCCAATTAGAATATCTAAATATATATAACTCAAAGGTGACTGACTGACTGACATAGTGATCTATCAACGCACAGCCCAAACCACTGGACGGATTGATCTGAAATTTGGCATGCAGGTAGATGTTATGACGTAGTTATCCGCTAAGAAAGGATTTTGCGAAATTCTCACGGGATCGGGATTTACACGGGAAAAACTTCCCACGCGAACGAAGTCGCGAGCAACTGCTAGTTAAATTATAAGTCTAAAACAACATCCGTAACTAAATAAATTGAAACCAAACCTAGACATTTTTTACAAAATAGTTATCCTTACTAAACGCAAAACGTATGTGCGTCATACAATATCCTTACTCAGACGCATACACTCATGCAATGTTAGCGGCCGACGCGACACGCACACAATTTCCTTGAATTAAGGATTGTATTAATTTTTCAAGATATTGTGTTTCGTTTTAATTTAAATGAAAGATTTTTCCATCAAAATTTAACACCTATATGTTATGATGGAAATCGATTCAGAAGCCGTTTCTGAATTAACTACTTTCAGGAATTGCGTTTATTCTGTTATAGTTGTAGGACCTAAAAATCCAATGACATATTATGATACACTGCAATGAACACGCGTGGCCTATTCCCTCTAACAGAGAGGAGGCCTGCGTCCCTGCAGTGGTATCATTATAGGCTGAATTATAAATATTATATATTACCAGCAGTCTTTTGGATGTTCGCTCCTGTGAAATTTATCACGATGAAAACATAACCCTATATATAATAAGCATAAGCATAAGCCTATATCCTTCCTTAACTATCACACTACTTCCATACCAAATATCATCCAAATCGACCCAGTAATTTCCAAGATTAGTGCGTTTACACAAACAAACAAACTCTCTGTTTTATTATATTAGTATAGATTATATCGCAATCAGGTTGCGGGTGTCCTTACGACGGTGTCTTTCACTATTTAATAACGACTATGATAAAAGAATAGAAACTATAATCACCCTACTATTAAGAAACATTAAAAGGTACATTGTTTACTGTTAGATCATCAAAATAATAGAAAATTCAACGTTTCGCAGTAACTTGCTGAACAAATAGAATTAATTTTTGTTATCACTAAACTTCTTTGAAATTATGAGTCATGCTCCTTGGTAACCGAAATAAATGCCTTTCTATGTAAAATATATTCTGTTCTAAATATAGGCTGGTACATGCCCTCGTTAATTGTTACAATCACTATCAAAATGCGGTCGCGCAAAATGACTAACGTTTTCAATTTTACGAAACAGAATCCAACTTCAGCGGAGCAGAGCAATACTGCACGAGAGTTACGAACTCCGATACTGAACTGTACACAGCTGGAGGCATTTCCAACTAAATAATTTACAGGTACTTTAAAATTGGGATGTAGGTCACATCTCAATTTTAAAGTACCTGAAAATTATTTTTAGGTGTTGTACAGAGGGGGTTCCGTAATGGTCTTTTAAGAGGTAACGGGATTCTTTCTATGTGCTTATTATGATGGTGATCAACGGAGTCCAAGCGCTTTTTGAAGGTTTCCCTCAGATAACAAAAAAAGGCACTTTAAAATTGTCAAAAGGATGAAGCTAATTGCACGTTCTTAAGATATCTCTATGATCGTCAGATCTAAAACATAAGGGACTGCGAGAGCCGAGACACAAGACGGGGGCCGCAGAGACAGGCATAGCCTGTTACATAGCCTGTCTCTGCGGGCCCCGTCTTGTGAAGCGGGAGGAGTGAGGAGTATGACCGCTCCCCGCCACTTCTAAAAGGGGCGAGCGTGGAACCATACGACTACGAGCCATCATTTCGTAGTAGTAAGTCTTGTAGCAGGGGGGGGGTCCCTAAGCCCACCGTCACTGATCCATTAAACAGACCGCCTGAGATACTTCTTAAGTTCAATAAAATCAAGTGCTTTAAGTACATACTTCTTTTTTGAAATTATTCTTACTCAGAAACAATGTCTATTGTCTATTATATGTGTAAACTCAGCGGAATAGTGGTGAGCGCGCGCCAGAGTTAGTTCAACAAAAATAGGTGACAAAGACACGAGTTGAGCGCACCTCACGTTTGAACAGTACCAGGAACTAGGTAGCACAAACTGTTCACTAAATCAGTGCAATGTTTTTGTAGATTCAGGTTCACGATAAGTTTCGATTCAGGACCGCCTTATGTCACAATTACCATTTTATAAATATAGAATGTCAATATATGTAGGTATATGGGTAGGTCAATGGTCACAAGGATAAAATACAACAGGACACTTGAAACCCTCTTGCAATCTTGAGCTTTCAAATTTAATAAAGCCGATAGTCCACTAAGATAAGCAATATCTATCCATGAAGACACCTTCGTGTTTTCCATACAAATGTTAATACCAGCTTAATATTACGACATACGCTACATGTACGTTGCATTACCATAAATTTCCTTTTTTAATATTTCCATATTCTGTTAGTTATGTTATGTTAGTGGCTTTGAACCCTGCGCCCGTTCAACACTTTCGCTTCAGAATATCCTCAATAGACTTTTTTTAAAAGATTACACTAAGCTTACAACAAATGATTATTGTTACGAAACAGGTAACTTGAAAGTGTAAGTTAGTGTTATAGAACTTTCTCTTGGGACTTATGGCCTCAGTAATCCGTGATCAACGTACTTGAGCTTGGAACTCGTGTATGAGAAAGAAGCGTGAAAGTGAAATGAAAACGAATTGGTATAAGGCTTTGATTGTAATGAAAGCGTGTAGCAGAATAATGTAAAATTGGATAGCCTCAGGCACTATGGTCTTTCTGGCAGCCGCAATGTGGTTCGCTATGACACGCTAATTTAAACGACATCATCCGACGAGCTCTTGTTACCGTCAGCTGTATATAATATATAGCTTTTCCCAATAGCTTGGTTCGTGACGATGGCACAAGACCGGATGGCATGTTATAGTTTCCCTAAAAAATGGGTAGATCCTGATCCCATCTTCCCCGTCCGTTATGGTGTATTGATGCTTCGGCCGCGGAAGACCTCAAGGTCCTCTTCGTTCTGCTGTTGAGGCCTACCGACTGAAGGCCAGCCGTCCGCAGCCACCGCTTCGTGCTGCCTTCTTCATTCTGCTGCTGAGGCCTACTGACTGAAGGCCAGCCGTCCGCAGCCACCGCTTCGTGCTGCCCTCTTCATTCTGCTGCTGAGGCCTACTGACTGAAGGCCAGCCGTCCGCAGCCACCGCTTCGTGCTGCCCTCTTCATTCTGCTGCTGAGGCCTACTGACTGAAGGCCAGCCGTCCGCAGCCACCGCTTCGTGCTGCCCTCTTCATTCTGCTGCTGAGGCCTACTGACTGAAGGCCAGCCGTCCGCAGCCACCGCTTCGTGCTGCCCTCTTCATTCTGCTGCTGAGGCCTACTGACTGAAGGCCAGCCGACCGCAGCCACCGCTTCGTGCTGCCCTCTTCATTCTGCTGCTGAGGCCTACTGACTGAAGGCCAGCCGTCCGCAGCCACCGCTTCGTGCTGCCCTCTTCATTCTGTTACTGAGACCATTCGTCGAAGACCACTCGTCCTGCAGCCACCTCTTCGTTCCGCTTTTATCATCCGCTCCACTTATCATAGACCCTCCCGTCATCTCTTTGTGCTCTTAGGTTCAGCAAATGTTTATAATTTCTTTTATAAACGGGTTCTAAAAATGTTACAATCTCTTGTGCCTTAGGATTCAACATTGTATAAATTCTTTTATAAATCCTATTACCTACGTTACAATATGACCTTAAAAAATCGAAAAGCTTGGTGGACACTTCCCGTGGACCCAAGGGCTGGCTTTTACGCATATAGAGCACGCGAAGTGACAACTAGTCCTACTTCTACGGTAGATAAATAAGCAATACCTAGTTCTCCTCTCACCTGTAGATTTCAGGCTTATCTTCACTAGCAAGAATAATGAAGTGGTGTAAGACGAGCTCCAGAATACCTCTACAGCGTCATCAGTAGATACATCCATTTTCATAAATCTTAGTCGATCGTTCATTTCCGATTAAATAAGAATACACTTTAAATTAGAACTCACATAAAAAATATTCGTATTGGCATACCAAGAACGAATATTTTTTAAATAATAATTTGTTATGACGTATTATTATTTAAAATCTAAATGCAAATAATACGCTCGCTGCGCTCTCAGAAAAATAATGTCTCATAACTGGACCTGATTGCTGTACCTCTAATTCCACGATTGAACATTCATCGTCTTTTCAGTTTAATTCCTTACTTTTAACAATATCCTGGGGAAGTGAGGCCATAACAACTCAACCTCAAGATCACCGGACTTCCTCACTTACATACATTGGTACCTATTAGAAAATTCAATTGCATAATGATTAAGACCAGTTTTGTCCATCAACTAATTATTGGATATTTTTATTGAGGTGGGTAGTGTAAAAGAAAAGCTAAGCAGCCATTGATATATTAAAAGGAGGAAGATACGGTACTAGACACAGAGTTTGGTCCTACTAAAGTAAGTGATTGCCCGTAGTTGGCGCTCAGTCGCGCACGGAACGTTGTTGATCACACAGCTCAAGAAATTCTGGTCTCTTCGTGTTTTTAAGGATTTTTTGGAATAAATATGCATCAAAATGACGTCTTGTGTAGCTAAACAGTGTTTTAATTACACCAGGAAGAAAAATAAGAGACATGGATCATGGGATCACTTGCTACTTACTTCATCTCATTTCATTCATATTCGTAAACATTCGGCAGCCGAGGCGATTTCGCTCGCACTACAGCGTCTTCTCCTATCTCTGTCCTTGTCCATCGGCAACTGTAGGTTTGGGACTGATGATGACACTGAACACAGATGTGTGAGTTTCCGTGCATGTATTAGTGCGCCGAGGTCAGGTTTACTGATTGCAATGTTATGCCGGCCATACACGATACTTCCTATCGTCCAATCGGCATGACGCTGCAGGCTTGATCCAATCTACAACTGTAGATTGGATCAAGCCTGCAGCGTAAACTGATCGTATGTGATGTATATAGACGAACTCGTCTATATACATCACATACGATCAGTTTAAATTGTCCAATCGGCAGCGACGCGCGAAGCCATGGCGTCACCGGTGACAAACGACGATGTTTTAGCCGTTTTGGGCATTTTACTCGTAAAAAACCGGTCAAGTGCGTGTCGGATCACGCGCAGTGAAGGGTTCCGTAGTTTTTATAACAGCCAAGTGCATGTCGTATTCGCTGACTGATCGTTTTGTACCATGCTCTAACTAAAAACCAAACATGACTACCTAACTAATTTGATTTCCTATATAAATCCTCAGCTGATCCGACAATTTTGCACGGAAAGTTTTAATTTCTTTTAGAGATTTGTATAAATAAAACTTGTCATAGCCAGTGTTTTGAATTTAAATATATTCTATTATTACTATTTCAATCTCCAAATTCCTACACTCAACGAGACTTGATTATGAATTTCACAATTCAACTATTTCAATTTTATCTCTAGCCTCTACACACAATCTCAAGAACTTATTTTTTTTTCTACACACAATCTCAAAAACTTATTTTTTTTAGGTAGGGCCACCCGTAGTTCAGCACACTAAGGCTGGTCACTACTTAAACGGGCGATCAACAAAAACTCATTTTTTTTTTGATAGGGCCACTCGTATTTCAGTACACTAAGGCTGGTCACTACTCAACCGGGCGATCCTGTGGTGACCTCTAAAATTAAAGGCCCCCAGCCAGCGCTTACAAACTAGAATTAAATTTTAACGCCTGTGGAGTACGGGCCTCGGCATAGCGTGGTCGTTGGTGGAGGGCAGCAAAGGGACAGGCTGGGTCCATATTATTTAAGGGGTTATTTATCGCTACTGGCTCAGCATCGCGGGCTGGCTCGTTTGGCAAAGGTCGGGGAGAGTTTCCATTACAAGTACGCGGACGTCGCGATGGGCCTCGTCGGCGAGGCCGGAATACGGAACGCGTTTTATTTCTGTATTTTCTAAGAGTGCTAGTTTCCCTACTGCTCTCTTGTCGGATGGTGGTGGGGTCGTCGGGCTCGTCTAGGACGTTACGCGGGCGACGAACCCGAGAAATATTGGAGGGTCTGTATCGGCCGGCCGATACGATCAAGGGGTTTGTGTGGTTTTCAGCAGAGGTGAAGTAACGCACTGAATGG
The DNA here is from genome assembly GCA_943138885.2 of Tholera decimalis. Classification (NCBI taxonomy): domain Eukaryota; kingdom Metazoa; phylum Arthropoda; class Insecta; order Lepidoptera; family Noctuidae; genus Tholera; species Tholera decimalis. The sequence goes on along the minus strand of OW964567.2, from coordinate 12,744,945 downwards.
CGTTTCAGCACTTGATATATGATCGGGGCACAAACTTAATGATTTTCATAACTACCTACTTATAGTTTTGGCGGTAACGAAACCATTGTGAGATATAATTCGACGACAACGCCATCCAGTTAGAAAAGAAGTACTAATTGTTACACAAAACTGAAAAATGAGACTGTTTTGAAACAATCCTCAACTAATTTAATTACTTAAACACAACTAACTATAATTTTACTGGACAGAAACTGTTTTTAACCGACTTCTAAAGAAGGAGTAGGTTATCAATTCGTCACGTATATATAATATATATATATTTTTATGTATGTGCACCGATTACTCCGTCAATTTTGGATCGATTTAGAAAATTATTTTTTCGTTTGAAATGGTATGCTCTCGAGTAACTTGTATGTAGTAACTTGTGCATTTGCTCTCAGAAAACACCATTTGGTGAAGCGGAACTGATGAAGAAGATCACAGATGGCCACCGGAACTACTCAATAATAAGTATTTCACGAGTTGCGGTTCGATTACTTTAAAATGGTTGCTAAACAATTTATGGTCATCACAATGTGAATGGTGAAATGGAGCTGATGGTGCACCTGCATCGGGAAAAGCAATATTTTGTAAAAGGTGATGAGCAAATTGACATTAGGCTATTGTAACTTAGATAAATTATAAACAGATCCAAAGACACCATCTTCTGAAATTAAAGTTATTTTCACATTGTACCTAGTGGTTTTTTGGAAGTCGGTATTTTTTTGTTAAAAAGTTTTTTTTTATAAAACTTATTTAAATATGAAACTAGCGCGATACAACGGACGCTTAGCGCCATCTATCGACATTTCTATGGAGTTGTTCGAAATTTTTGAGTCAAATACAATTGGTCGACTATTACTCGTAAACTTGTAAAGCCCACTCATGTGTGATAGTTTTCCTTTAAACTTCGTTATATATACCTATATATATAGTAGTACCTACTACTGCCATGACATTTGAATTTATAACTATAACCGTTTAGTTGATAGAGGGGGAGGACACTTGACTCTAACGAAAATTGGTACTTTAAAGCTTGATAAGTCACGAGCGGTTTACTTAATCAGAAAACGGTCTTCCTAAACACGTAATATTTTTGAAAGACCTATCCGACGATATACCACACTGTGGGAAGGACGAAAAAAAAATTATTATCTCACTTTACATATAGGGGAGGTACCCTAAATAATTGTTTTTTTTTTATTTTATTTTACCACTTTTTTGGCGTCATTAACGTGTATACTCATACCAAATTACAAATTTCTAGTACCAATAGTTTTTGAGCTAAACCGCGGACAGACGGACAGACAGACGGACATGGCGAAACTATAAGGGTTCCTTGTTGACTACGGAACCCTAAAAATGAAACAAAAAAAGAAAAGATCCAGCAGAGTGGTGCAAACAGTGGCTAATGAAAAGAAAACAGTTAACTCATACAAATTTATTAAAAGAATTGAGGGCTACGCCTCAAGATTATTATAATTATTTACGAATGAATGAATAAACATACATACGATCGCGAGACCGCCATGCACGGTCAAATCGGCATGATTTAATCGGAATGATCAAGCCAAAAGAATCGAAATTCTATTGTGCCGTCAAGTATAACTGTCATGCCAATCCACTCCCACACACGGTCAGTTCTAACTGATCCAATCGGTAGCGTCATGCCGATTGGACGATAGGAAGTATCGTGTATGGCTGGCATTAGTGAGTAACATATCTTCCTCCTTTTAATACATCAATGTAGGCAGCCTATAAATTTTCCACAGCTGGGACACACTGCCCGCCTCGTCTCTCAGAGGGATTGGGCCGTTATCCACTGGGGCCAGTGTGGGTTGGTGGATGCTTATCTTATCTAATAGTTCTCTTAGCCGATTTCGGTCACGGTGGCTAATCATAATCGATTTAGCCAGATGCGCAGGAGATATTATAGTGCACAAGTATGTGCAGGTACAGATGCACTCTCTGTTTCCTCTCATAGTCCGATAGGTCGGCAATCCGACACGACCGGAGAGAGATCAGGCGCAGGACCAACGGCTTTACGTGCTTTCCGAGGCACGAGGATCATCACACCACCAACTTCAACTCTGGGCTACTACTGAGAAATTTCTACGACCCGCCCCGGATTCGCACGGGTGCAATGTTTATATTAAATATACTATAGAATGTCTTTATATACATCGTTGACAGCCTTTTTGTCATTCGACATACATGTTCTCTTTAGTAATTACTCTTGAAAGTGCGACACATAATTTACCATGAGAAAAACATTCAACGCTCAAATCTAAGCAACATAGGCACGCGCGCCGTGCCTCCGCCGGCACCGCGCCGCAACCGCTATGTCCTTGCAATTTAAATCTGTAATATCTTCGAAACTATTTATTTAAATTATATTCTGTAAAGGGAAATATTGATTTATTTTAAATGCACAATGTATTTATGGTACTTAATTGGATAAGGATTAATGCTGTATTGCTTAAAATCGCTTCGTAAAATATGCTCGTATATCTCGTAAAAAGTAAAGGATAAAAAATGGTTGTTGTGGGTTATCTATAAGAGATAGACAGATGCCATCGACGACATTTTTATTGACCATTTTAAAGTGTACAATACTATAGTACATTATTTTGATCTATCTCGTAGGGTTCAGCCAGCGTTTGCAAAGCAAGCGCAAAAAAAATGTGTTTATTTGCGACATCACATTAGAAACCTCAAAAATTATCAGTGTTCCTCTACTATATTATGCATGTTATATACTTAAAAACCTTCCTATTGAATCACTCTTTCTATTGAAAGAAACTGCATCAAAATCCGTTGTGTAGTTTTAAAGATTTAAGCATACATAGGGACAGACACAGGGAAGCGACTTTGCTTTATACTATGTTAAGATATCTTATCCATTACGTTTTAAAAATGCTCAAGTGAAAGAACTAGGAAAAAAACGACACGTAAGAGACCTACTCGGCACTTATTACAAAGAAAAATATTACATGTAACATTACCTACATTTGAGACACGGTTACATAGTTCCTAGTTCACACAATACAATACCTACTAGTATAGCTACATACATGAAAAACCAACTTAACTTGACTCTTCATGAAGGCGCCACTTCCAAAGGATTATGTCAAAACGAATGTCTAATTCAGTACATTTGAAATGGTTCTGTAGTTCACCGCGGGTCAAGGTGTGTTGGTACGCCTTCGGTTGTATTGTACTAATCGGCGATCCAATTACGTAGAATTACTGTCTCCAGTCGCGACCGTAGTTTGTCGCTCCCAAAATCATCACGCGAAATGCTCTTTCTTGGAACAGAGAAATTTGGAAGGTGTAAGAGCAAAAGTTGAATAGGTTTTTAGGTTCTTGGTGGTAAGATGGCCAAAATTCATAAAATTTAAAAAAATAAAATAACTCAAACTCAAAATGTTTTATTTCACATAGGCCTACACGGGCACTTATAAAACTTCAGCAGTTCGGCTCAGGGTTCGGTTCGAAATTGGTCGTTTTCTATGGAGAAGAACCGGCAAGAAACTCCACAGTTCCTCTTTTAGAATATCATTCTCACAGTGTATCCATAATACAGGTTAATTATAATTAAAAAAAAAAATATTATAATAATTATAGGTATGAGAGGACCGTATCGACCAATTAATACAGCACAATGGAATTACAAATAAAAAATTGGTAAACAAATCTAAGAGTCTACAGTGTTCTCCCATTCACAAAAAAGCTTTATATTATATTAAAATAAACTTGAGAAGCGACAACATTAGACTTCAATAATGAAGTATAAATTAATAATAAAAATGAAGCAAAAAGTTAAAAAAAAACCTCATACCCTTTAATAAGCTTAGCAAATAAGGATCATTTCTTCGGGTGGGAAAATCATCGAATGTTCTGAGTGGAGCGGAAGTGATTGTCAGACTTCTGCTGACTAAAAACCCGCCCTGTTCCTTCAGCTGCCTTTGCGTTCCGGGGCCGCGGTATATCGTTAGCACATTCCGACAACCCCGGTAGGCAATGGCCCTATGGGGCCCCGTCACTAGTACTGACGACTCGCTGAGCCTCTCCACCGACCCGGGCCTGGTCCTTACAGCAAATAAAAATGATGTGGTTGCAAAGACAAAATTGTAATAAATATGCCAATTGAACCCCAGTCCACTTATGTACAAAACTTTTAAATCATACTAAAATAAAGCGAAAGTTTGTTTGTTTAATATGAATGGGTGGATTTGGATGAAATATGGTATGGAAGTAGCTTATAGCTTGAGGAAGGTTCTAGGCTACTTTTAACCTGATTGCAATAGAAGTAAGTTAAGTAAGTTAAGATAGTATGAATCATCTAAAGATAATTGCAAACTTTTTTTCTACTAAACAAAAAATATTTCCATTCCAACCTCTATCAATCCAAGAATCATCTGCCCCCAACACCCAAGTTAGGGCAATTACACACGCGACGGCGAGTCCACTGTTATTATGTCATTAAGGCCCCGTTACACTCGCCGCTCGAAACTGGGACTTGAAAATCATTATTGTGGTTTTCATAATACATAAGTTGAGTGGAATTCTTAGTATATCGGGTGCGGTTAGGTCGTTAGGCAATGTTCATTGAAATTAGGGCAGAACTAGTGATCGCGTTAAATATGACAATGTAAGATAATAGCTAGGTTACGGTGTTTTATATTATGTTGTTTTGTTCAATTCTATTTCTAACTTTCGATGTTAAAAGAAGGGTGACATATGTACAAATATTTAAATATTTCCGTAGTAGTCGCCAAACGTAATAATCTTCATCTTAAAAATACAAAGAGGTTCTTGTAATGAAACTAAAAAAATCCGAAAGAGAAATTTAATTTTGTTCAATGGTACAAAAATATAGGTAGGTTTTGGTTTGCTTACAGATTTTCTGTTCCAAACTTTTACACGTAATTTTTTCCAAACAAACGGCATTTAGAAATGACCTGTATACTTAAAACAAGGTTTGACGCGGCAGAATATTTAAAAATATTAAAAATAAAAATAAAAATTATTAAATTATAAATTAAAATAAAATTATAGTTTAACCCTATTCTAAGAACATTATGTAAGCTATGATAATAGTCATAATAATGGCTAAGGTGTCGGACTTGTGATCGAGACATCGCGGGTTCGAACCCCAACCATTACACTATTGCCATGAACCTACTCCAAATATAAGTATTTAGCTTAGTTGGAGAGGTTAACAAGATTGTTAGCAATGTGAATTCAACCCACATTGCTAGATTTCTTTAAAAAAACATGAGTTGTCAAAAAAATACTTTGTTCTTAAATTAAGCAGTATTGTTTTCACCACTGTTTAACAAACAATAATAAAAATATGCAAATATATAGCAGTCAACAAAAATCTAATTTAACGCCTATTAATATACCTATTTGATATCGACATATCATAATGAGATCGGTTTTTAAAGAACAAGGACGTATTAAATATATTTTTGATAAGTTTATCTTCTGTCAGATTATAATTTATTATATTGTCTATTGAAGAATGTGGTTTCAAACAATATAAATCATTCAGTCAAGGTTGCTTTAATATTCATATTTCGAGACAGTTGTTTAAGGGCTATTCATACTTGCTCGTTGCAGACAAACTTGAAAGGACAACGTGTTTGTGAATGAGTAATGAAACAACTGACATTTTTATGTGGAATTAGCAATCATGCGGGGATTTGCTCCCGAGGACTTTATCATGGTAAAAACATAACCCTCCTTTTTTGCTATCTGGTAAAAAGTAGCTACTTTAACCATACCAAATTTCATCCAAATCCACAAAGTACTTTCGAAGATTAGCGCGTTCAAACCAACAAACTGCCGCTTTATAATATTAGTATAGATTTTATTACATTCGCAAGAATCTTTGATAGTGTGAAAGTAGTTCTGTATTTATATTTCAATTCTCGTCGGTGGCATTAATCAGTCACATATTTTTGTGAGTGATTGATGTTTGCTATATTGGGGATTTTTAAATTAAGAGTCAATAGGTTACTTCTAGGTAAGCGCGCTTTATTGGCGACCACATCATCGCTTACCATCAGGAGATGGTGGTCAAATGCGAGGCTATAATCAATAAAATCTAACTTATAAAAATTGGCCAAGTGCGAGTCAGACTCGCCCATGAAGGGTTCCGTAGTAACTATAATAATATAATATAATATGTATATTTATTTGACGAATAAAAAAAACCTTAAAAATTTCTTAAAACTAGCTTATTTACATTTTTACAACTACGCTAAATAACTTTGTTTTTCATAGTGTTTGTATGAATTATAAAGTTATATTTGCGGTTGTAGAAAATATGCTGTATCTCAAAAATTGCTGGGCCCGATTTCGTTCAAACCAATTTTGGTTGAAAGTTTACATTAAGATTGAAAGTTTACATAGACATATATTTTTTTTAAGATTTTTCACTCCATTACTATAGAAGTTAGAGGGGGGACACACACATTTTACCACTTTGGAAGCTTATATCTTTCAAACGATTGACTTTATGAAAAAGTGGTTTTAGAAACCCTTATACCATTTTTAAAGACCTGTCTATAGATACCACACACGCATAGGTTTCATGAAAAAATATATTTTCAGTTCTAGTTCCACATATGGGGACCCCCCTTTATTTTAAACTAGTACTCTCGCGGGGCTTCGCTCCCGTGGATTCTATCACGGTAAAAACATAACTCTCCTTTTTTGCAGTCGGGTAAAAAGTAGCCTATAACCTTCCTCAAGCTTCAAGCTACTTCCATACCAAATTTCATCCAAATCCACCCAGTACTTTCGAAGATTAGCGCGTTCAAGCAAACAAACAAACAAACAAACTAACAAACTTTTCCTCTTTATAATATTAGTATAGATATGTTTTAATTTTTTTCTCAAAATCGGAAAGCGGTTCACAGAATACATCTACCTACTAAGTTTCACATGTATGTCTTAATAGTTTCGGAATAAAATGGCTGTGACATACGGACGGACGGACAGACAGACAGACAGACATATTGAAACTATAAGGGTTCCGTTTTTTGCCATTCGGCTACGGAACCCTAAAAATCACTATGCGCCTTTTTGTCTTTTTAATAAAAACAGAGTAAGATGATAAGATATACAAGTACAACACAAATTGCTATTTCTATTTTTAAAACTTGAACTACCCAATTAGCGTTGGTCACTGTTATGTACCTACACAAGCAAAGGGTGAGATAAACAATCACTTTTGGCATCGAAGCGAATGCAAATAACCCTTAACGAAGCTTTAAATGTTTAAAATAATACAGCAATAACTGTGCACCGTCAATAAATCCAGGCGACACTGTTTTGATTTGTTTATTACGTTTAATTTATAGTCATTGCCATTAGGCTCAATGTACTTAAGGCTAAATGGCTACGTATAGATAAGAACCACGCCCATCTTTGTGGCTAATATATATTAAAATAATATTTTAAAGTTATCTTTTGATTTATGTAAGTTAAATGACGTAAGTTATAAAATACTGGCTCTTCACACTAATAATAATATAATAATAATAATAATATTCCACAACTTTTCACACAACGCCATCTAGTCCCAAACTAAGCAGAGCTTGTGGTATGGGTACTAGACAACTGATAAACATACATATATATTTCTAAATACATACATATTATAGATAAATTACACCCAGACAAAGAACAAATGACCGTGCTCATCACACAAACATTTGTCCTAGGTGGGAATCGAACCCACGACCTTGCGCACAGCAGTCAGGGCCACTGACCACTATACCAACGGGCCTTCACACTGCTTCATTCACGTGTTTTAAGCCGCAAAAAAGTGTTTTAGTATCATTAGAACTTAAAGCGGGACATTTTCCATGTGTTCAGAGTTTTTGTTGGGTGCTAAAATTCTATTTATTTTTCTAGTAAATGTGTTAAATAACATCGCTATACACGTGTGCATTTAGTATGCATCAAAAGTGATTCATTTTCGATTACATCATCGCTTACGCGGAGGCATCGCAGGTGAGATGTTGGTTAAACGCAAGCCTAAAATCAATGGAATAGATATCACTATCGAGCCGAGATATTATAATAACACATATTGGTGTAAATTTTCTCGTTACATACTTCCGTTCTTTCTTGTTATACATGTTCCCAAATCGGATCAGAAAGCTAAGACATCACTTTTTATAAACAAACAATGTTATTTACCTGAGGTTGGGTTTGTTATCTTTAGAGATTTATGTTAAGACTCGTTATGACGTAATTTAAGGATTATAATCATAATCATAAATCATTTATTTGCATAAAATGTGGTAGGTAGAGATGTTACAAGAAATTCAGTGCATGACACATTCTGCCACATAGAATTGGCGTGTAAATATTTATATACAGAGCTATACAGCTACAGTAATACACAGTAAGGTTATAACTTATAAATAACAATCAAAAGTAAAATGTGCTGACTTATAAAATAACACTCGAAAATTAAATATAAATGATATTTTCTTTTAAACTAAAATATAACATAAATTAATTAACAAGGTTTACAAAACTCAATAGTCATTATAATGCATTCCTGAAGTGATAGGATGGACATGACTTTTTATCAAGAAATTTGGTAATTGAATAGAAACGTGTGATTTTCAGGCCCGTTCGTATAGTGGTCAGTGGCCCTGACTGCTGTGCGCAAGGTCGTGGGTTCGCTTCCCACCTAGGACAAATGTTTGTGTGATGAGCACGGTCATTTGTTCTTTGTCTGGGTGTAATTTATCTATAATATGTATGTATTTAGAAATATATATGTATGTTTATCAGTTGTCAAGTACCCATACCACAAGCTCTGCTTAGTTTGGGACTAGATGGCGTTGTGAAAAGTTGTGGAATATTAATTTTCCAAATCGGTCCAGCCGTCTTTGAAATATCAACCACTTTTTTTGTAAGGTTTTTCCACGCAAAATTTTTTGTAAGGTAATTCAGTGATTCAATTCGGTAATGAGTTATATATAAGTGGTGTAAGCTCGGTTGTGTATTCCATTTAATACGAGTTTGAATGGCTTTTAGTATTGCATAGTTACTATTGATGGAGCTTTGATTATGTTAACAAGTCAATAGTAATCTGATAATGTTATCACAATCATTAGACACTTTGAAAGGTCATTCTTACAATTATATCGTCGGTTATATTTTATCTAATGAGAAATATATAAAAAGAGAACTTCTTGACCTGTCATCATCTGCTTGGCCTTTTCCTAACTGTGTCTGGCTCGGTACTGTGGAGGTCTGCTATGTGAGCGGTCAGCCTACCGCACTGGCTGGCATAGTTTGAAATGTTTGAATTTAGATCGCAATGTTGGACATGCGAAGAAACTGTTTTAACAAGAGAGAGACCACGCTGGGCCGCTCGCAGAAACAGACTCAATATTAAAATAACGTGAAAATGTAATTAGAATCATCTTCCATATAAATGTATACAAAGTATAAAACCTACCGCGTTTATATTGTAAATCCCGAGTACACACACGTTCCCGTTACAGTATTCAGTCTAACCGAACGTAGCTGAGCAACAATATTTTACATAGGACGACTGCCTATCTGACCTCCAGAACCCCGCTGGGAAACACAATAAACCTTGGCAAGACTAGTGTCAATGTTTTTTGGCTTCTGGCGTCCCGTAACAACCGTCTAAGATGTACAAATGACAGCCGGGACCAAAGGCTTAAAAAGAATTTCCATATATTAAAATGGTCACCTACCTACGGACCAACCTACCAACCAGTCACGCTGAACCATGAAAATCGACATATGCGGCTGTTATTATTTAGCCGCCGCCTCCTCCAGACCATAGATCACAGGTGGTTTGTAACAAAAACCTTATTCAAACTTGGTACCTACTACAAAATAGCGCCTCCATTCTTGTTTGGAACCTACCGGATACTATAATCGGCATGGGTTACATAGTGCACTTTATCTACGAATTCAGAATAACATTTCGGGGAGTGTGCGATGGAATTACACAGTCTAATTTCGTCAAGCCCGTTCCATCATCGGACTACGAGACAAACGGCGAAGCGCCATCTTTACATGGTGGACATCCCACCCATACGTACAAAACGTTTTGGGAATACCTTCATTGTGCGTATAGCTAAGGAGTGGAATTCCCTGTCGGAGTGTGTGTTTTCCGATAGCTACAACCTAGGAGTCTTTAAGTCAAGAGTGAATAGGTTACTTTTAGGTAAGCGTGCTCCATCTTCGACCACATCATCACTTACCATCAGGTGAGATAGTGGTCAAACGCGAACCTATTTTCAATAAAAAAAAAATCTTTTCCTTTAAAACAACATTTCTGCAATATATTACACAACACAAACATCTAGATACATACAATATATTTTTCCTAGAAATAACTTAGTCAACTGTCAAGTTGGTGAGAACCAGCCGTCCTTGAAGGTCGTCGTGCCACGTGCTCGCTCGTAAAGTCGTAAATAAACACACGCGGCCATTGCGATGACCGCGGCGGACGCCACACGGTGGGCTGAAAAACGGCTTTCATAGACTTAGGCATTTTATTTTGCAAGTGCCAGTTTTTGTGCCGGATATCAGTTCTATTTGTTATAACAATATACAAAAATGACACCAGAATTGATTCTGCACAAAAACGAAGGAATTATAATTTTTTTACGAAAATTTTGTATGGAGCTAGTATGAAAAATCGAAATATCTCTGAAACGGCAGCGATAACCGTAATATCCTTATAGGAGGTTTTAGTACTAATTATTTATGATTTTTTGACATACGTTACATAATGGTTGTAGATGCCTTTTTTTTTTTTAAATCGTCAAAATATTTTTATTTATTTTTATATATTAAACGTTCCTTTTAGTGTTTAAGTTGAAGAATTCAGAGCTTTAACAACTCTTAACATAAAATAGCATCACCCCTATAGACCTGAAGGACTAGACAGAGGTGTGTAGTATCTTGTTGATCTTGTAAGATTTCCAACAATACCAAATAGTTGAATATCAGTGTCAAAGTGCCCATGCTGTCGCTTCTTTTAGAAAGATAGGGGAATGAAATTGTTAATTGATCATACCCTAAAAGTATGATTACAACATAACCGGACACATAATAATATCGACACAAAAGGAATTTTAAAACCTTGCATACGTTCAAAATACAAAATAACATATTGTGTAGTCATCTAATGAGTCTGATGACAAGTAATTAAGTAATTAGAATGATGGTTGTAGTCTTCTGATTCTAATGAGCCTATTAAGTGATTAAATGATTTGAAATATCTCGCAACAATACCAACTAAGAACTGCATTCACCTTTTTATAATTAGTGAGCTAATGTGATTTGCTAATGTTGATTAGTTCTACTATGAGTTCTACGAAATGTTTTTGACGATTATAAATTTTTATTATCATATCTTTTATAACTTTAATGAGGGTAGTTAACTAATTATTGACTTTATACAATAAAAGGGCTATAATTTTGTTCTATAATTTAGATTGTTCACAACCGTGTAACTGCTAACACTAAAACTATTTGCTTTGCGACTACAAAATCTTAGAATGGAAAGTTTAATCACCAACTTAGATTTGTTTGTTCTTCTAAAAAGTGAGTGTCCTTCATTTAATCATGAAGTATTGTTTAGTGCAATTGTGTCCCGCATAGGCGATTGCCTTTCTGCCGAAGATCAAGTAACTCTCAAAGAATTTTGCCGGAGATTCACGCGAGCTGCTTTAAACAGGTGGCAGAAATCTAAACGATTCTTTGATAAGTTTAGAAATACGTACGGAGAGTGGTTGCAAGCAAATATTGATTGGCCGAGTTGCGTGCAAACTTTAATAAATCAAGAACCAACTGTTGATGAGATACCAAGAGCACGCTCAGTCTCTCCAGAACCTTCGACATCATCGACTGTTGGAACAATGACAAAAAGGTCCCGAAAACCATTCAAAGATCTGGGAAGCAAACAGAAAAAGAGAAGATCTAGTGAGCACATAGGCGAGGATTCCTGTGAATTGGCATATGCAGCTGCAGCACGTTTAAAAGAAGAAGGTTATGAAGATATCGCATTTGTAATCAATTATATGATCAAAAATCCAGAAGCTGCCGTTAAAATCAAGGAAAGCATTAAGAAAACAGTAATATTTACACCAGAGAAAGCACTTGGATTGCTTCTTTCACTTAAGCTTTCAAAGTGGCAATATATTACGTTGCGAGAGACTGCCATTCGGGAAGGTGCTAAGGATATTTACCCATCCTACTATAAACTGCAACAAACTAAGCTTGCATGCTACCCTCCTAATCAATCAGTATCAGTTACGGATTTATCAGCTAGAATTACACTTCAAGCTTTACTTGACATCACGGTGAAGCGGATTCTTCAAAGTCTTTCTGATAATGTGGAAAATAAGCAGTTAAAGCTGATATCGAAGTGGGGATTTGATGGTGCTTCCAATCAAAGCCGATACAAGCAGAAAATGGACGGCGAGCATGATGATTCAAGCATTTTCATGACCTCCTTGGTGCCACTGAAACTGACAGATGGAGATAATACTATATGGACAAACCCGAAACCATGCTCAACTTTTTATTGTCGTCCGGTTCAGTTCACTTTTGTAAAAGAAAGCCATGCAGTTGTCATTGATAACAAAAGAAAAATGGATGAGGAAATTGAGGCCCTTAACCCCACAGAGTGCATTAATAGTAACAGGGTGACTCATAAACTAATGATGACAATGATCGACGCAAAAGTCTGCACGTACCTTTCTGAAGCTAGATCAAATGCATCATGCTACCTGTGCTTAGCAAAACCAACAGAAATGAACCACTTAGATGCTGTAACATCAAAAACTGTGTGTTCTGACATATATGAATTTGGCCTATCATCCCTACATGCCCGTATAAATTGCATGGAATGTCTGTTACACATTGCGTACAGACTTGACTTCAAACATTGGGCAGCAAGAAGTAATGAGCATAAAGATATGTTACAAAACAGAAAAAAAAACATTCAAAATAAATTTAAAGAGGAGCTCAATCTGTTAATTGATATAGTAAAACAAGGCTCGGGAACTACCAATGACGGGAATACTGCAAGGAAGTTTTTCGAGTTTCCCAATAAAACTGCAGCTATTACTGGGTTGGATCAAAACCTGATAAAAAGATTTGCTGTTATTTTGCAAGCAATAACATCTGGTGAGAAGATCGATGTCATCAAATTTAAAGATTTTGCTCGCAAAACAGCAGAAAAGTACGTGGAATTATACGACTGGTACTACATGTCATCAACCGTACATAAACTATTAATACACGGAGCTGACGTAATCGAAAAAAATGATATTGTCCCGATTGGGACTCTCTCGGAAGAAGCCTCAGAGTCTCGAAACAAAGATTTTAGGAGGTTCCGGGAACATCATTCGCGGAAAAGAAGCAGGCAAGATTCTAATCAAGATATCCTAAATATGCTTGTTGTTTCTTCGGATCCTTTTCTAAGTGCACAAAGGCCGAAGTTAGATGCCAAAAGGAAGACAACCTTTTTTGCTGAAACTCTCGACCTAATACAGTTTCCGGAAACTGAGTTCGAGTTTGTAGGTATATCCGATCTGGATTCTGACTCGGAATTGGAGTCCGACAACGAAAGTTGTAAAGAAAATTTGTAAAATTTAATTATTTTTCTTTATGTTCTTTTGTTATTTATGTTAGTTTATTGTACCAATATGTTTAGTTAATAATTTCATAAATTATAGTTTCAAATATGTATTTTGTATAATTGAATTTATTAGATATTATTTTTGTTACTTCTGTTTTATTTAAATTACCTATCAATAAAAAGTTTATATACAGTCTTTTTTTTTTCACATATTCTTAATATTTGGGGAAAAAGCATGCTTCCTAACGATGTTCTTAACTTTGACACAGTTCATGGATCGTTTTGAACAGTTTCATATGTTAAAATAAATAATGTTAGTACTATAATCCCCTATAAGGATATTATTATTATTATGTGTCCGGTTATGTTGTAATCATACTTTTAGGGTATGATCAATTAACAATTTCATTCCCCTATCTTTCAAAAAGAAGCGACAGCATGGGCACTTTGACACTGATATTCAACTATTTGGTATTGTTGTAAATCTTACAAGATCAACAAGACACTACACACCTCTGTCTAGTCCTTCAGGTCTATAGGGGTGATGCTATTTTATGATAAGAGTTGTTAAAGCTCTGAATTCTTCAACTTAAACACTAAAAGGAACGTTTAAATATGTAAAAATAAATAAAAATATTTCGACGATTTAAAAAAAAAAAAGGCATCTACAACCATTATGTAACGTATGTCAAAAAATCATAAATAATTAGTACTATAACCCCCTATAAGGATATTACGGTTATCGCTGCCGTTTTAGAGATATTTCGATTTTTCATACTAGCTCCATACAAAATTTTCGTAAAAAAATTATAATTCCTTCGTTTCTGTGCAGAATCAATTCTGGTGTCATTTTTGTATATTGTTATAACTAATAGAAGTGATATCCGGCAAAAAAACTCGCACTTGCAAAATAAAATGCCTAAGTCTATGAAAGCCGATTTTCAGCCCACCGTGCGCCATTGTGAATTTATGGAACCATAATACCGGTTCCCAAAGGAGAACGCGCGTACTAAAATGGTGCGTGTGAATGCGCCTTTATGTTATTGCAGAAAGAGATTTGGTCGATGATTTTATTTATTTAACGTTTTAATTCAGCTGTATAAATTGAAATTATTTATTTATTTATTAACTCAACATCACTATCATTACAGGAATTTCCTAATTCAATAGTGTGGCCATAATTACAGTTTTATTATTTACTATAACATATTCTGTACATCGTGGTTTTTGTGAACTCACTCAGAGAACAAGTAAAAACATCAATGCTGTCTGCTACGTCATTAAGTACACACAAGGTGCGCGTTATAGGGGCTTTACCCAGTAGATTGGCCCTACTACTGGGCACCGCCAATAGACGTGGCTGTCGCCTTCGGAATACATAATTGTCGGGCACACACAGGTTAATTTCTTTTAATATACCTGGGTTTGAAGTCTTGCCACGTAATATCTAATTTAATTAATTAATATCTAATTATCTGTAATTTGGTCTGTCTATAATTAAATAGAAACTCAGTTATGAACAATAATTTGCATGTGCCTTTATGGTATTGCAGAAAAAAATATATTATATCTTATATGTTGTGATTTTAATGTTATTTTTTTTTAATTAGCCGTCTGATTAATTCAGACGGCTAATTAAAAAAAATAACATTATTTATAATTTCAGCTGTCTATAATTAATCAACAACTTAGATACGAATAATTTATTTTAAGAAAGAAATATAAAATACACTTACAATCTGCATATCAGACAGACACAACTTTTTAAGTTTATGTAACTTTATAACCGCTTTATATCTCTTAGAAAAACCATTAAAGCGATAAATGTAAGTGAAAATTACATAAAAACTTAATAAAAAGCTCTTAATTTCACAACACTATCCTTAAAGACATTCTTACTTTCACAAACTGCGACACATACATACTAAATCCTTTTAACTTCCTTATAAGGGAGTTCTAAAGGACGGAATACAAATAAACCGAACTATAAATAATAAATGTGTTACATAAATCTGTACGCGAGTGTACATAAATGGGACGCGAAACATTGTCGCAATGCACGGATACAGAATCCTAATTTATTTACTTGGAATACATGGCAAAATAAGTAAAAGCTTTGTGGAGGAAAATAGTTTTGTTTCGGAATGTTTTCTGCATAGCACAAAACATAATGTTATTATAACATAAGTTATAATCTTATAATACACTTCCGGGGTTGCGGAAATGTTCTAACGACATACCGCGGCCCCGGAACGTAAGGGCAGTGAAGGAACAGGGTGAGTTTTTAGTCAGTAGACGTCTGACACTCCCTTCCGCTCCACCCAGGGCAGGAGAAGTCTTTGGATGATTCCACCGGAAAAAAACGTTATAACACATTTACCGAAAAAATAGCATTCCATTATAAGTAATTGAATGAAATTATTCACCATCCTTACTAATATTATAAATGCGAAAGTAACTCTGTCTGTCTGTGTGTTACGCAATTACGCCTAAACTACTGAACCGATTTTAATGAAATTTGGTACGGACATAGTCTGGAGCCTGAGAAAGAGCATAGGCTGCTTTTTAATGTGAAAAAAGGGCTGTAAGGGGTATGGAAATTACGTAATTTTTAAATCTTGAAGCTTGAAACTTATTTTTTAGACTTTTGATTAGATATTAATAAATACGACATTCAAATTATGTATGAGTTTTATTTTCAAAATAATTAGCTTAAAAAAATAAAAATGCTGCTAAAGTCGTTCCGCGCGGACGAAGTCGCGGGCACAGCTAGTAATATTATATAAACACTTTATTATTTAAATAAGATTAAGTGTTAGAATGAGGTGTCGTACATACAGAACCCGGTAGTTAATTTACTGATGAACACATGGGCTCCTAACTACAAGCTACAGAACCTTGGTGATTCGATATATTACGGGTCAGTTATCCACTTCCTAATCGTGTGTATTTAGTTATTTTTTAGTCTGTATTGAAATTTGTCATCGACGTATAATGTAGTAAAGAGATTGTTTTTGCTTCATTTTGGAGTAGTCAAACCTAGCCAGACCAGTCATCTATACAGAATGGAATCAAGCGTTACTTTGCAGAAATCCATACCAAACTAATACTTTACCAGCCTAATCCAATTTAAACTTACCAAAAAATTATTAGTACAAAAGTGTGATTTTTAACCTTTTATTATTACCAACATAATATCTATAGAAAACATAACAAAACTACATACACCTATTTACAAAGTGAATATAATTAAATTACAAAATACAAACTGCAAAGTCAAGAATTAGACAGCGATAAGACCGCCATTGTAACAAATAGTTACGCAATGAAATAATGATGTTTATTTTGCAAATGGGTTATAAATTTTTACACGTCATTTTTTTCGTAAATGTAAACTAGATGAGGCCAGTGTTTCCTAACTGACTACTCTGAGAAGAAACACTGAAACAAACTCAGAGGTCAACGTCTCTTTTAAAGTCCATACAATGTGTAGTAAACAAATCATTATGAGAGCCATGTAGGTTTATGATTGGGGGCGCCACAGCCTTTTTAAGGATGGAATCACACAGATTTGAGCAAACCTGTCCAAACAGTGCAAGCATTTGTCAAATATCGCGTAGCTCAACCTATATATAATATATATAATAAATATTGTTAAATCGGTGTTTAAATTATTAGTGCACGATAAAATCTATCTATTTACTCTACAAACGTCAACCGTATATTAAACCTCACGAGCGTGTAAACCAGCAGGTGTAACGTAGTTGTAAACTTGTAACATGTTACATTACTCAGTACTCGCTACTTAGTAACCAGACGTGCCGCACCTGGGGTGATGGATTACGCTATTTACATTTATATTTAAAACATTAACTGATCCTGTGTGGCGATGTGCAGGTAATGAATTGAGTAATTGCTTTGAATATCATCTTTCTTTGCAGTTACTGGGAATTGGGTGTTGCAAAGAAAAGGAAACTATAACTAGACTTTCTTAAACAAAAACCATTTACACTTTTTGAAAAAAATAAACACTACTACTACTAACTAAATTTATTTACGCGGTCACATGATGCCGAAAATTATGTGAAATGAAAATACAAAAATAATTTAAGCTAGAGGGAATATAGCGGAAAAAAGACGGCCATCGCTCAACATAATGCTGTGCCACCATACAAGACAATGGATATGCATTATACACTTTTGTGTGGTCAATATCGGTAATCCAAAAAAGATACTTAATCTTCTTGTTCTGCAACGCTAGCGACAAAGGCACCAACCATGTTCTACAGCAAAACCCGACTCAAACAAGGGCGGCCGAGTTCGATATTCCAAAGCATAAATCCTATAAGGAAAGAAAGCGCAAGAATTGCCTATATACTTTTTAACTAGCGGTTACGTCACCACCATCTTCATTTCAACTGGAAAATATCCTCAGCCGGACACAGGCTGGTAAGCGTCGTCGGTTCTATACTAGTAACATCCTCAGTGGAGGACAGATATGAGACATCTAGCGTGAGGAAGGAGATTGTCAACACGTCATAATTGTGTATGGAAAGAACCTGTTGCAAAATGTTCAACTGGTCTGAACACTTCAACAGGTTTATTCAATTAATGATTATATAGAAGTAGAGGTAAGGTAATCCTTTGTGAAATACGCAATACGCTCACATACCTACATATAACGATTTCATCATTTGGAATGGTTGGTTGTAGTCTGCACAAATTGGCAATTATTGGCGGCTTATCGGGAGCATACATCTGAGCTTATAGGGATATTGAATCTTGCCAATCAGTACAGGCTTTACTCAGCGAAAATGTATCCAAAATCGGAGCTTTTAGAAGCTTAATGTATGTGATTACATTCAGTATATCACATCCTTAAATATCATACAAACAACTTCAAATGATTTTGAATTAATTAAACATAATATCTCAATGGACTGTCCAAACTTTTTGTAATCAATCGTGATGACACTATACCCTTTATATTATCAGCTGTAATGTAAAAAACAACATTGATGTAAAATAATCTATTTTTAACCGAATTCTAAAAAAGGAGGAGGTTCTCAATTATTCGGATGTTTGTATATTTTTTTATGTTGTCCGGGCATAACTCCGTCGCTTGCCAACCAATTTGAAAAAATCTTTTTTGTTATCAAGGATATACTTTCTAAATAGTCCCATGAAAATTTTATCGAAATCAGACAAACCGTTTGTTCCAAAGCCTGTGCCTTCCAATTGGCCCCATAGTCACCAAGTCGGGATCTGATGATGGAATCTTGGCGAAATCGAGGGAACTCTTCAAATTTTATAGGAAAATGAAAAGCGATTTTGGTATTTTCTAAAACAAGTGAAGCATTTGCGTTCAATAAGAACCATTCTACTATCAGATCTGATGATGAATCCAAGAGACAGACACCGGAACTCCATAAGAAGACAATGTATCTTAGGTGTGTTGCAATGTACGATACCTAAATGATGAACAAAATAGAAAAATACTTTAAGATAGATTACCTAATATCTAATATTTAGCCACAAAGAAAAATATACTAACATTAATACTTAATCCTACTTAATCAATAAAATCAGAGCAAACACAGTTTACACAATGCAACAACGCAAGAAAAGCAAGGAGTTCGAGGATTAAAATGGGAAAATACTCTGGAATTACCAGTCGTTTCATCATTACTTAGTTTGGCACCGACTCCAAAAAATTGTTAAATTCTATTATATTTATAATAGGTTAATCGTAGGTTAGGTTTATTAATATAGGTAGGCTATAGTATTATTTTTAACTTTTTAGTGCTTTTATGGTTTTTTAACGACGGATTCTTTTTTTGCAAAAAAAAATATTAAGGTCACATCTAACATGGACATAAAAACAAAAACTACACCAAGGACATCGCTTTCATAGTGTTTATAATTTCAGAGACAATGGAACTATCTATGATGTATTGACTATTTATTTTCGAATGTTTTTAGGGTTCCGTAGCCGAATGGTAAAAAATGGAACCCTTATAGTTTCGTCATGTCTGTCTGTCTGTCCGTCCGCATGTCACAACCATTTTATTCCGAAACTATTAAGACTATACATGTGAAACTTGGTAGGTAGATGTATTCTGTGAACCGCTTTCCATTTAAGAAAAAAAAAAATTAAATGTGGCTCCCCAAGTCCCCATACATGGAACTAAAACTAAAAATATGTTTTTCATGAAATCTATGCGTGTGGGTATCTATAGACAGGTCTTTAAAAATGGTTCCTAAAACCACTTTTTCATAAAGTCAATCGTTTAAAAGATATACGCTTCCAAATTGGTAAAATGTGTCCCCCTCTAACTTCTATAATAATCGAGTTAAAAACCTAAAAATATATATACTGTAGATCTTAATATAAACTTTCAACGAATATAGTTTGAACGAGATCGGGTCAGCAATTTTTGAGATATAGCACATTTTCTAAAACCGCAAATATAATTTTGTAATTCATACAAACACTATGAAAGACTAAATTATTTGGCGTAGTTACTACGGAACCCTTCATGGGTGAGTCTGACTCGCACTTGACCATTTTTTCATTTTATGTTAAAGTACTAAAGTATGGTAATATGTATCAAATGATTAACTCCGCACGACGCTTTCTCACAATCACAGAACTCCTGCTACTGTCTTCAAAAACTCTGCAATAAAAGCCTATAAATAATTAATTATTCAGTTAAATACCTGATTCTCCTCGTTTCCTATTATCCTATGCAGTTCGTGACCACACACAGGACGATGCAAATACCGGACGTAAAGCTCCGGACACATTGTTGACAAAGGAGCTTCCCAGAATCACTTGATTGTTACAAAACGTGCCGAGCGTTTGGCGTACACCTTTATTTCCGAGTTTGAAATGGCAGTTATAAACTTATTACTTAGTTTAAAAGTTGCAATATTGTTATTTTGTTGTTGGTATTACTAAGTTAGTTTGATAGCCAGTTTGTTGACCTTTTGGTAGTTAGGTTAACATTGACATTTAAACAATGTATAATTAAATCAGGCGTTACTTTGTAGGATCTATGTATTTTAGGACTTTATTGGGGTGCAGGAAAGGAGCCTCCCCGAGTGACGTACTTACTAAGCTACTATACGTCCGGCGCACCCTGGGCAGTCAGCGATTCTCGACGCTGACTGGCTAATCCTTTCACCACGATGGCAAAAAGAAGTCCTCCTCTAAAACCAGCTTTGTGCGTAGTCTCGATTAATATCGAAGGGTTCTCTCTAGATAAATCGGAAATACTTTCTAATTTGTACCGCAAAACTAATTGTGACATTCTTTGCGTCCAAAAGACCCATCGAGTTGAAACACAAAGCCGGCCACACATCGATGGACTCACGCTTATCGCCGAGATTTGTCACCCAAAGCACGGTAACGCAGTGTTTGCTGCTCCCGGCGTAAGCATTCTATCTACCAAATGCTCAAACGAAAATGGCATCGAAATTATCACCTTAGATATTGGCAACTGCAACATAACTTCATTCTATAAGCCACCTGGTACCACATTCAACTTCGACCCACCAGAGAACTTTAACAGCCAACCAATCAAAGTTGTGATCGGTGACTTCAATAGTCGCAGCACCAACTGGGGCTACAATGTTGCGGACCTGAACGGAGAAGCAGTCGAGGAATGGGCTGAAGCGAATGACTTGACCTTGATTCATGATGCCAAACTACCGGCTTCATTTAACAGTGGCCGCTGGAAACGCGGATACAACCCAGAGCTTATTTTCGCTAGCTCATGTATCAGCTCACAGTGCATCAAGAGCGTATGTCCGCCAATTCCTCGCTCTCAGCACAGACCTATTATGTGTTGTATTGTACCCGTGGTCCAGCCTTTGAATGTCCCCTTTAAGCGCCGATTCAACTACGCCAAAGCCGACTGGGAGTCGTTCACACGGTCGATAGATGACGCCCTTTTGGAAGTCTTGCTAACGCCGCAAAACTACGACCAATTTGTTGAAATTGTGGCAACTACTACCTGAAAACACATACCACGAGGTTGTAGGACTTCGTACATTCCAGGGCTGTCGACAGAATCCAGCGATTTACTAAACCGTTATGAGCTTCTTTATAACACTGACCCCTTCTCAGAGGAAACGACACAGCTGGGGTAATGTTGCTATCTAATTTAGGTGAAAATAGACAGGCGAGATGGATAAGCACTGTTACTAATATCGACATGACTCATAATAGTAAAAAAGCTTGGAGTACTATTCGAAAGCTGACTAGTGAGTCCCCTCAACCCTCTCCACCAAGTCAAGTTACTGCCAACCAGATAGCACATCAACTTCTTGCAAATGGCAAACCAACACGCCGTCCCAGTAAGATCCGTAAGTCAAAAAAATTGGACGACGCTTCCAATGATATTTGTAAACCGTTCATCCTTGCCGACATCATTGAGGCGATTAGGGGTCTGAAATGTGGTAAGGCTTCTGGTTTGGACGACATCTCAGCCGAACAAATTAAACAGCTAGGCCCAGTTGCTGTGTCATGGTTGCTGCAACTATTCAACAACTGCCTGGAATCAGCTTCAATACCGCGTCACTGGAGAAAGTCTAAAGTCATAGCGATACCTAAGCCAGGTAAATCAGCAGACGACCCGAAAAACTTCCGTCCAATATCTTTGCTATGTCACACATATAAGCTATTCGAGAGACTGCTGCTGAACCGTCTTACGTCCGTTATTGACCCAAAATTAATTCCCGAGCAAGCTGATTTCAGACCCGTGAAGTCTTGCAGCAACCAGACCCTCAAACTCGTCCAACACATAGAGGATGGTTTCGAGACTGGGATGGTTACAGGTGCTGTGTTCGTGGATTTATCGGCTGCCTACGATACAGTTAACCTCAAACGGTTATTGTGGAAGGTGGAGTCCATGATTAACGATCCCAACTTTATACAAATACTCCGGGAACTCCTCCACAATCGCCGTTTTCAGGTCCATCTCTTATCGGAAAAAAGTCGTTGGAGAGCACAAAAAAACGGCCTCCCGCAAGGTAGTGTTCTGGCACCGCTCCTCTTTAATATATATACCAACGACCAACCATCCAGCCCGAATACATCGCGCTTCCTCTATGCAGATGACCTTGCTCTCACTTCCCAAGCTAGCACCTTTGAAGAAGTTGAGGTTCACCTTTCTAGTGCTCTTGGTGATTTAGCCACTTATTACCTCGCTAACTCACTCAGGTCCAACCCTAACAAAACGCAGACTTGTGTGTTCCATCTTCGCAACAGAGAGGCGCGGCGTAAACTCAATATCTTTTGGGGAGGAGTGTCTATCGAGCATAGTGACTACCCAAAATATCTTGGAGTTTTCTTGGACAGGTCATTGACATTTAGCAAAAACTGCAATACTATCCGGCAGAAAGTGCACTCTCGAAATAATCTTCTAAGGCGACTGGTCTCGTCAAAGTGGGGTGCTTCGCCTCACGTATTGCGGACTACTGCTCTGGCACTATCTGTTTCTGCGGGTGAATTCGCATGCCCCGTGTGGTGTCGTTCAGCCCATACGGAGTTAGTGGATACAGCTCTTAATGAAACGTGTCGGATCATTACTGGTTGCCTTAAACCCACCCCGGTACAGATGTTGTATCCACTGGCAGGAATAGCGCCACCGGAAGTTCGCAGAGCGGTTGCAAGTTCCAATGAAAGAGCCAAAATGGTTAGAGACTCCCGACATCCAATGCATGGGTACACTTTAGTGCCACAAAGGCTGAAAAGTCGAAGAAGTTTCCTGAAGTGTGTCACTCCACTTACTGGCGAGCAGCCTAAGGAGCGCCTAAAGCTGTGGCTGGAAAGTACATCCCTTCCAAGCCCATTTGTACCACCAGCTGATCATCTCCCACCTGGACACGAACTGCCATGGCTGACCTGGAAGTCTTTAAACAGACTCCGCACCCAGGTTGGTCGCAGCAAAGAAAATCTGTTCAGGTGGAGATTTATCGATGCCTCTGCCTTGGGGTGTATATGTGGTTCTGTTCCACAAACCATGGCACACTTAATTTCCTGTCCTGCGTGCCCTGTCAACTGCTCACTGCAGGACTTGATGGAAGCTACCGAAAATGCCATACTTGTTGCCCAGTTCTGGGCTGACTCCATCTAACTATTTGCCATCGATACGCTAAGAAGAAGGACTTTATTTTAGTTCAAAATATGTACATATCTGCTTATGAATAATCACTCTTACTCTCTTCAATAAGAAGATAATATTTCAGAATTTTTAACCAATTTAACATACTTAGTGTTTTTTTTTCTTAGTGTGGATAGGTTCGCGTTTGTCCACCATCTCACCTCATAATAAGTGGCGATATGGTCCAAGATGATGTATGCCAGCTTGTATGCAACAACTATTTCAACTTGCTTGCACTATACAAAGGGCTGCCATCACTAAAATTGACGGCCCCAGACAAAGACTTCATAAACCCCGGACATTTGAGTAAAATCGCAATTTTTCGCCGGACACCGTAGAAAAATACATTTTTGTACTTGAAACTAAAAACAATGATGTTTAATGATGGTTTTTATTTACTGGTAACATTGTAGACAGTTAGAAGTTTATTAATAATAGGCAACGTAACAAAAACAATAAGAAATACACAGATTGTGCTTTTTGGTACCCGTAAGACCAATATGTGTCTGGGTTTTACCCGGATGCTCATAGGAAAAATCCCCCAGACGCCCCCAGACGCTGTCCAAACTAGGACAAATCCGGGGAAATCCGGACGGATGGAAGCCCTAACTATACAACACAATATAACGCTGTGTTACGTACTGCATTAAGGCGAAATATCACTAAATATGGTCTTAAATATTATTAGCTGAAAATATTTCACTGTGACATTTTGTAAAGCAATAATTGGATATCGTCGTGGAACTAGGAAAAATGCGATTCATCTTCAAAATTTTATAAAACTTCAAGTATTAAGTTCTATAAAATTTTGAAGTACTTATGGGTTTTTTATTGATGGCACTAAAATAGATTTTTAGTTACAACATATTTTTAAAAGATATATAAAAAAAGACACAGCGATAAGATGACTTGCATCGGAATATTCATATTTTGGTTATGTCGGTTCATAATTGTAAATTTTTTTGACAACGCCGTTCAATTTAAACGCACATAGTATATTATGTTTGTCTGTAGATAATTAACAAAAGATCATGCGTTATAAGTACAGACAAAACTAAGACATTTATCCACAAAATTAATAACTAGTATAGCTAGTACATAGATTTCATTTCAATATACATAGTATCGTAAGTTGACTTGCAAACGAGTCTGCAGAGAAATAAATCTGACATCCTCAATCACGTCACCCTAATTACAAATAACTAGGTTGTTTAGTTTGATTATTCTTATATTTAGAGTTTTAACACCACGGCTCACTTATTCAATAGTCACCCAAACTAAAAGTAATAAAAACAAAAAATACGAATTATTCTTAGTATGTATACAGGTTGGTTAAAATGGTGGGTAATATTTATTTTAATTAAATCATACATTTTATGCGACTGCATCCGATTGCTTCAAAAAATTATTAGAACATTTTAGAAAGGTATTTATTACGAAAAATAAATGTTTGAAGCCTCATTTTGGGCAAATAATTACTGTATTAGGAGTCTCCATTCTTTCATAATTAAGACGTGAGTTGAGTATTAATATATGAGTTTTATAATATTTATCATTTAATTATTAATTACTCCTTTAAAACAGTTTTGCTACATATCGGGTTTTTAATGCTAATCTTAAATATTTGCTATCATTTATTTACTGTATATCAGACCCAAAACATTTGCTCTATTTATATCCATGAACAACCTACTGAATCACTCTGAATAAAACATATCAGTTAAAATGTTAGTCTGATTAAAACTCGGATTAGTGAAGCGTGGGTTAAAATTCAAAATTAATGATTGAGGCTAACCAAACCATATAACTATATTTATGTTTCTTATTAGATTTTGAGGGTGACAGTTTTCTTTTCTCTGCAAATATTAATTCAGACCACCTACACACAGATTACAAGTCTTCAACTTACAATACTAGATTAAGGTTAATTAATCCTTGACGTACTCGCTATGTCCTACTACGTTATTTTGTTCAATGTATTGGTTTCATTTAGACAATCCTTATTACATATAACATTGAAACAGTTTTGAAACACTCTGTAGTATTGTTTTTAATTAATCCATTATGCAGTTATATTCTGATGCAGATAAAATATGCGCAATCATTTATGCAATTAATTTAATATTCCGTACTTTTACGCTCTGTCCTAGATAGACCAATTTAATCATTTCAATTTCACTAACACAATCATGTTTTTTTAGTTGACCAAGTCGACTAGCTTACGCTACTCGACTGTGCTACTTTCCATTAAAATTAGCAGTGCACAAAAAGCTTAGATAATTTTCAAATATGTAACACATTGCGTGCTATCTTAAATTCTTACTAAACTTAGATTAACTTAACAATACTTATATGCATGCTGTGACTTCACTCGTGAGCATAAATTAAGAACAGGAAATAGTTGTGATTGTATAGCAACTTTGAATACTTAATATTATTACAAACAAAAAGGTCTTGGGAATTAAGAAGTTCTATAAAACTATGTTTATTAAAGAGAAGTAAAGCAAGAATTCAAGAAGTAAAGCAGGGTGCATACATATGTGTCGAGCATGTAACAATGGCGCATCGCCGTTTGTATTGTAGTCTGATGATTTAACGGGCTTGGTGGAATTAGATTGTGCAATCCATCGCACGCTCTCCAAAATGAATACATTCTAACTAGGCCGAAAATCAGTAATCATTAACGTTAAAAATGTACATAAAGATAGTCCCCAAAAACACGCACCCGTCACCACATCCTAGTGTTTTAACTGGAAGAAATGGCATAACAAACTCCCCAGCAACACATTTGTCTGTCATCAAAGATTATAATCTCTACCATCGTTCATCCTTACAAACAAATAAACCAAGGATTTCATCACACATAATAACATAAGTATTTACAATTCAAATGATACCCAGTTGTTACATGGAATTACTTATCTGGGAACTTTTTGCACTGGTTTCCATAACACCTGGTTCGTAACTTGCCCACAATCTTGTAACATTAATGTTACATTGATGGTTACATCAAAAAAACAGTGATTGCAGAAAGTATTCTAATTTCACAATTAGCAAATACATGATTCTATTAATATTGTAATAAAATTGTAAAAGTTTGTATAGGTTTCAGCGGAAAAAATGCTTGAGATATTTGAATGAAAATTGGCACACACATATATGTACAGATTGCAGCCTGCAATAACTCTACTAACGTTCAAAAAATGGTGAAGGAGCATTACCTCTCGCTATAGTTTTTCCCCTCCTTTCTCAATGATACATTTGATATTTATTAGTATATGTTTTTGATATTGTATGTATATGTTTTATATTATTATGTTTAAATAATATTATTTATGATGTTTGTACAAATCTGTCTCCTTTAAATCCTGTTCTTGCAAAATTGTCTGTAAGAGATCGCCCTGTGCGATAAGACCGCCCATACTAGTTTTACTTTTTATGTTCATATAAATATTAAGTGTATAATAAATAAATAGACTATTTCTTATCCCGGAAAAATAAGCGATATATCCAATGGACCTAAAGCAACAGCTAGAATGATAAATAAATAAACAGAAAAGCATGCTAATCGCACATTTTTTTACATATTTTTTGTTTGTCCAAAACAATCGAAAGGTACATTAACTGTAATTAATGGAATAGGAAGGCAGTATTGCGAACTATTAATTTATTAATAGTTCCACTTGATAGACTATTACTTATTTATGAACAACGAATTTTTTTCATTATGATTACTAGCAATGTGGGTAAAATTCACATTACTAGCAATCTTATTAACCCTTCCAACTAAGCTAAATATGCTTGCTTTTTATTTTATTTTATGGATGGGAAATCATCCAATGACTACTTCCAAATCTGGGTGAAGCGGGAGGGTGTGTCAGACTTTTACTGACTAAAATCCATCCGTGTTCCATCGTGCCCTTCGTGTTCCGAGGCCGCGGTAACTCTTTCAAACAATTTTGCATCCCCAGCAGGCAACGGCCCCCTTATGGGCCCCGACAATTTTGCTGACACTCTTTGAGGCGCGCGTGCAACACGACGCGCCGTCTACACGGGCCTGGTTTCAGTCGGATGGCGAGCTACCCATTGCTCGCAGCCCGCAGGCCCGCGCCTACGGTGGCTGGGAGTCACCCTGCGACGCCCGACGCCCGGAAAATATGCTTGCTTGGAGTTGGTTCATGGCAATAGTGTAATGGGTGGGGATCGAACTTGCGACCTCTCGATCTCAAGTCCGACACCTCAGCCATTAGGCTATTGACGTTTAAACGACGCGCTTAACACTCAAATCTAATTAACCTGATGAAAGTCGAAGACTCGAAAGGAAGTAACGCTCTCCTTCTACAATACCAAAACGTTTCTAAATTGACTTTCATCTCCGTAAAGCAATAAAATTTGCAAAAATAAATTCATTACAAACTTACATCAACTTAGCAAGCAGGCTACTGACAAGCAAATATCAAAACAAATGTTACTAAAGGAAGTGTTTTGAGAAAGTATGCCGTCACTAATGAGACAAGCAAACGGCTATTTAGTACAATGCTACTTGCCTACTACGCTTGACCACAGGTGAAAGGTGTAAGTCGTTCAAAACAAGGCATAACACCGAGCTATTGATGTACTAAAAATTATACCCTTGTGATTTGAATTTAATTTATTTTCTAGAAGCTATTCGTTAATTAATGGAATAGTTACATGGTTTTTTACGCGTAAACAGGGTTCTCTACCCTTCCTGTCAGGACTGCGGGAATGTTTTAACAAAATATCTCGGTCTCGGAACGTACGGCCAACTGAAGGAACAGAGTGGGTTTTGAGTCAGTAGAAGTCTGAATCTCCCTCTACTCGTCCTAGAGCGGAAGGACACATCTGTTGATTTGACCACCGAAAAAAAAGAGTAGTATGACCGGTTGACTGGCAAAAAATAAACTGTAGGTAATGTTTTTTTTTGTATGAAAGGCGAAACATTTAACAAGTTGGTATCTTGCTCCAATCAGCCATTACCTACTTTCCTATCCATTAAAGTTTGGCAAAAACATTGAACACATCAGGATAATTAGGTCTCATGATTAGTACCTATAAATACTGATTAGAATACTCCTAATTTAAATTTTCTATAGAGCCTGACTGGCTCAGTCATAAAAACCAACTTGTTTATTTTAAATACTGTTTAATCAAAATCTTCCGTGTTCAAGTATTGTATCGAGTGTTAGAATTTAGAATCTGAATCTGAAAAAATTTAGAATCTGTCAATAAGTATTTAAACTCTGCTAAAATTGAATTAAATCACATCGATTCTGCTCCGACGCTCGCCCGCGACAGTCGTGCCGCTCCGCGCTCTCGATCGTTCCGTGCCTGAGTCATCGCTCCGTTCGTCACGCCCGCCGTGACGTCACTCGTAGTCGCCGACTACGACGCCTGGTCCGGATCCGCCTTTTTCGAGGCGGTGAAGGATATCGTGCTTCTCTAACAGAGATTGTCAAAACAATTTGGTTTGGCCCCTTCAGGGTAAAACCACAGTTTCGTGGTCCTTGGTTGGAAACCTCACGGTGTCAACAATACCAAGGGGGTGCTGACCCGACGCACCCGCTGATCCCCTTCAGGGTGAAGCAGTCAATTGGAGTCGAGTGCTAGGTTTTGGCCTTGGGGGATCTCCTAGTCAAACCTAGTTACTGAGTTCTCTTCACAGCATACACACCTAGTGTCGGTTGGGTGTATCTACCCCTTCGCACTAGACCCAATAGGGCCCGGTACGCACATTAAGATTGGCGACCGGATTACAAGCTTAGGGCACACCAGTAGGTACACACCTCCCTGCTATCCCCGCAGGGAGCGAACTCACCTCCGGGTCATTCCCGCCCGGAGGGTTAGGCAAATAGGGCCCCTCAGGCCACATCAGACGGCAACACAGCTACCGAGTTTGTCTGGGTTTCTCTTCTCGGTAGCGAAGTGTTAGGAGAAACTCCGGGGCAGGGCTCTTTGGGGACCGTCTGCTCGGGGAGCTCACGTTTGACGTGTCTCCTCGAGGCGCATATGTTAGGGTTAGGAGAGTAGGATGCCCACCTTTGTCGCCTCCAATATGGAGGACAAGATGGAGGATCTCATGTCCAAAGTCGAATCCCTATCGGCTCGGTTAAATCTAACAACCGATTTATTAGGAAAGATCCTATTTGAAAACCCCGCCCTACAAAGGGAGTATAAAGATGAGATTGTAAAATTACCCCCCGCGGTGTTTCCCGCCCCACAGCCAGATTTAGGTCCCACCCCCGCGCCCAACGCAGATAGGTCCCCCTCCCCCCCAGACGTCGAAATGGACTCTGAGGAGGAGGAACAAGAAAAAGAGGGCTCGGAAGGCGAGCGCTCGGAGCGCGCAGAGAGCATACACTCTGAGCGCTCGGAGCGAGCGGAGTCCGAGCACTCCTCCGACCAAACCTCTTCCTCCGACGAGTTTATCCTCGTCGAGGGAAAGAGGAAGAAGAGGTCGCAGGCCTCGTCCTCCACTCAGGCCCCTAAGGCCAAGAAACTCTCCCCTCCCGAGCCAGCACGCTTAGTGCAGAGCCAGCCCTCCTCTTCCTCGGCCACTAGGCCCAGCCCTACCCAAACCCCAGTCGTCAGCGCCTCAGTGCGCAAGACCATCCCTCCCCCACCCATCTTCATCCATGACAAGGGGGCTTGGACAAACGTGTCCAAAGCGTGTGGCGAGCAACGCATCGCCTACACGAATGCCCGCGCCGTTCAGAACGGCATAAAAGTAGGGTTAGCGACAGCTAACGACCACCGCGCGCTTTCGAAGCTACTCAAGGCTCGAAATATCCCCCACCACACTTATACGCTCCACGAGAGCAAGCCCGTTCGGGTGGTCCTCTGCCGGATCCCCAGTGAGATCCCCACCACCGAGATCGTCTGCGACTTAGAGTCACAGAACATCCCGGTGATTGAGGTGCACCGTATGCACGGCAGAGGTGGCAGGGCGTCTAACAACGTCCTCGTCATCTGCCACCCCGTCTCCGAAGGTCCCCACCCCATCTTTGCGCTGAAGACTGTATGCAGTCTTTCAGGAATCCTAATTGAGAAGCCACACAAGAGTGGCACGGTAGGCCAATGCCACCGTTGCCAGTTGTATGGGCACGCGCAACGGAATTGCTTCGGCAAACCCCGGTGCGTAAAGTGCCTGGGCGATCACGGCACCGCGGAGTGCAGTCGCCCAAAAGATAGGTCCCAGTGCCCAGACCCGCCCAGCTGCGTGCTGTGCGGGCAATCCGGCCACCCCGCCAACTACCGAGGCTGTCCGAAAGCCCCGAAAACCTCCGCCCCTAAACTGGCAACGCGCGCTAGCGCACGCCAGGGACGAGAGTGTCCTACACTCTCGTCTGAGCTCCCCCAGACCCTCAGTCCCCAGCGTCCAACTCCTTGGACGGCGGCGAATCACGCCCAAAACTTCCCGGCACTAAGGCCGAAAGTCCCTGGGCTGATGGATCAACCCATCATGCCCTCCGCTCCGGTTGTTGTGGCTTCTCAGCCCCCACCTCCTCCCCAGTCACTCCCTCGCTCGGTAGAGCCGGAACTCGATGCGTTCCTCATCCTTGGAAATACCTTCAGTTTCTTCCAGTCCCCCCGCGCCATCCAAATGGCAAAGGAGGTCGTGGCCTGCACTAGCATCAACTCCCTGATTCGGGTATACCATCAGTATCCCGATGTCAAAAGTCATTTTGATAACCTTTTTAAACAGCCATAATGTATAACACGGCTAGTAAGAGACTAAAGCCCCGATCCCTAAAGCTAGGTTACTTCAATGCCAATGGCATCACTAATCAACGGGACGAGATCGCGACTTTCCTTCGCGATCATAGTCTCGACATCCTTCTGGTCCAAGAGACCTTCCTCAAACCCCACCTTAGGGATCCCAAGGTAGCCAACTACCGGCTAGTTAGGAACGATAGGACTAGATGCCACAGAGGTGGCACTCTAATATATTATAGGAACTCCCTGCACTGCATCCCTATGGATCCGCCGCCCCTTGCCCACTTAGAGGTATCCGTTTGCCGGCTAGGCATGACGGGCCATCCCTCTATCACAATAGTATCCGCGTATCTCCCACCGCACAGCGACGTAGATTCAAATTCTTCGATAAACGCCTCACTACGAAGCGACCTTACAGCCCTTCTTGACATGAGTGACTCCGTCCTTATAGCGGGGGATCTCAATGCCAAACATCCCGCATGGTGTAGTCGTATTACCAACCCCCGTGGGAAGGTACTATACGACCTTTGCACACCTCTCCACATAGATATCATAGGTCCTATGCGGCCTACTCATTATCCGTTCGAGCCATCCCACTTGCCCGACATACTCGACATTGCCCTCCTGAAGAATGTGAACTTACGTTTGCACTCTTTAGAGACGGTAGACGAACTTGACTCTGACCATAGACCGGTGATCTTGGAGTTAACTCCGAGATCGGGTCCCTATGACCCTAACCGCCCCCCTCCCACACAGGTGATCACTGACTGGAGGAAAGTAGGCGAATTGCTGAAATCCAACACGTCTCCTCACCTGGACAAGATCCCCGACCACATCCAGTCCGCCGCCGACACGACGGCTGCGATCGACTCACTCACGGAGCACGTACAATCTGTCTTGAACGACTGTTCAAAGGAGATTCCGGTGTCAGAGCACTGGCGCCGGAAACTCCCGGACGATGTACGGGCCCTGCTGACTGAGAAGAACGCAGCAGTCCGTGCCTACAGATCTTTCCCCTGCCAGAATAACAAAACTTTCATGCGGTACTTACAGCGCAAAGTAAGTAACAGCATCAGAGAGTGGCGTGAAGCCGGCTGGGACAAGACCCTGAGCGAACTGGAACCCACCCACCATGCCTTCTGGCAACTTCAGCGGAATATGCGCGCCACTGAGGTTGCCTCAATGCCTCCCCTTATCCGCCCGGACAAAAGCATTGCCTTCGACGACGAAGACAAAGCCGAATGCCTAGCCGACAGCCTGGAGGCACAGTGCTCTCCCAGCTCCCAACCAGTCGACCCAGCCCACCTTGCCCACGTGGATGCTGAGGTCGAACGTAGATCTGCCCTACCCCCTGTCGAGGACCCTGATGCTCCCCTCCCCCCCGTCACGGAGGACGAGGTGGAGGAGATCATCAAGAAACTCAAACCTAGGAAAGCTCCCGGGACTGACAGACTGACCACTAGGGCACTTAAACTCCTCCCACGTACGATAATAGTCCTACTGACTGCCATCTTCAATGGCGCCTTGTCCAACAACTTGTTTCCACAAGCTTGGAAAGAGGCTATAGTGATAGGTATCCCAAAACCCAAAAAGCCCAAGAACCTCCCGACTAGCTATAGACCCATTAGTCTGCTCAGCGCCCTCGGCAAGGTCTACGAGCGGATTATTCTTAATCGGCTCAAGGACTTTGTCGAGGCCAAGAGCCTAATCCCTAACGAACAGTTTGGCTTTAGAGCCCATCATTCCAGTGTCCACCAAGCCCACCGCATCGTAGAGCACATTAGCGGCCGCTTTCAACGCGGTCTGGTGACGGGGGCCCTATTCTTTGATATAGCGAAGGCTTTCGACAAAGTCTGGCACAATGGCTTAATTTACAAGCTTTACCAACTAGGTGTGCCGGACCGTCTCGTGCTCATCATTCGAGACTTCCTGTCGAACCGCTCCTTCAGATATCGTATCGAAGGAGCGCTTTCCACTCCCCGCCCTATCAGAGCCGGCGTCCCTCAGGGCGCCGTGCTCTCCCCCCCACTCTTCACGCTATTCACTAGCGACATCCCCAAAAAGCCCCCAGTAGAGTTATCCCTGTTTGCCGACGACACGGCCATCTACTACTCGGGACATAATCCCGTTAGCATCGCTCATACCCTCCAGACCTCAGCCAACGCACTAGGCGATTGGTTTAGGAAATGGAGGATTGAGGTAAATCCCGACAAAAGTCAAGCAGTCCTGTTTCGCAGGGCTCGCCAGCATAAAAAGTTCACCCCCCCACGCCCGATCACTATGTTCGGCAAGCCAATCCCTTGGGAGAAGCGAGCCAAATACTTAGGTGTGATCCTCGACCAGTTCCTGAATTTCAGTGAGCACATAAAGTCGGTTCGCTCGCGAGCCGCTTTCGCTCTCGGTAGGCTCCACGCCCTGCTGAATAAACACAGCAAGCTCTCCCTTAAATGTAAAATCCGAATATACACGACATGCATACGTCCTATCATGACGTATGCCTGTCCGGTGTTTGCTCATGCCAGTCCCAATCAGATCCATAGGATGCAAGTCATTCAGAACCGTTTTCTCCGAAAGGCCACGGGCGCGCCCTGGTTCTGTAGGAACGAGGATCTCCACGTAGACCTCAAACTCCCGACCATAAAGCAAGTGTTGAAACGCATGTCAGTGCGTTACTTCACCTCTGCTGAGACCCACACTAACCCCCTGATCGTATCGGCCGCCCGATACAGACCCTCCAAGATTTCTCGGGTTCGTCGCCCGCGTAACATCCTAGACGAGCCTGACGACCCCACCACCATCCGACAAGAGAGCAGTAGGGAAACCAGCACTCTTAGAAGACACAGATACAGAACGCGTTCCTTATTCCGGCCTCGCCGACGAGGCCCATCGCGACGTCCGCGTACCTGTAATGAAAATCCTCCCCGACCTTTGCCAAACGAGCCAGCCCGCGATGCTGAGCCAGTAGCAATAAATACTCCCGTAAATAATATGACCCAGCCTGTCCCTTTGCTGCCCTCCCAAAATGACCCCGCTATGCCGAGGCCCGTACTCCACAGGGAGTGCCCTTAGCGTGCGGTCATTAGTTTTTAAGTATATTTTAGTTTGTAAGCCCTGGCTGGGGGCCTTTAATTTATTAGAGGTCACCACAGGAAAGTCCGGTTAAGTAGACTCACAGCCTTAGTGTGCTGATCTACAAGTGGCCCTAGCTAAAAAAAAAAAAAAAAAAAAAAAAATGAATTAAATCAGATATCAATACATTTATTCAAAATCAGGCTATAGACAGTACAAGTCATTGCCTAATTAATAATTGCTATCTTTATGTAAACATATAATTAAACAATAAAAAGTATGTCTGTACATTTAAATTTTATACAAATATAATAATTGAAGTGGGTTAAGAAACGGTAACACGGCAAAAAAATAAAAAAAAGTCTCTCTGTTTGTACACGCTAATCTCCGGACCTCCTGGATGGATTTTAATGACATTTGGTAAGTAGATAGTTGACATCCTGGACATAGACTTCCTTTTTATCCCGAAATTCCCACGGGATCGGGATTTACGCGGGGAAATCTTCCAACGTGAACGAAGTTGCGGGCAGCAGCTAGTTTATAATAAACACTAGCTTGTGCCAGCGGCTTCGCCCGCGTGGGAAGTTTTTCCCGTGTAAATCCCGATCCCGTGGGAATTTCGCAAAATCCTTTCTTAGCGGATGCCTACGTCATAACATCTACCTGCATGCCAAATTTCAGCCCGATCCGTCCAGTGGTTTGGGCTGTGCGTTGATAGATCACTATGTCAGTCAGTCAGTCAGTCAGTCAGTCAGTCAGTCACCTTTGAGTTATATATATTTAGATGTAGCAGGGATATGTTAAAAACAGAGATTTGGTCAATTCCTTTAGTGATTTGATCAAAGCACGGAGGATGTTAAAATAACTACACGATATTATCATTTCACTAAACAAATCTATTGATTTGATCAACTACCAAAACTGGTTCCGTGAAATGACAATAAAACGTTTCTATGGTACTTAAAAAGTTTATTTGGTAGCGGAAAAACCTCCCACGCATACCAAGTCGCAGACACGGCCAATTTTTTTTTTTAATTATTGGAAATAGGCTCGCGTCTGACCACCATTTATTTATTTATTAAAACTTTATGCAACACAAAATGTACAAAGTTGGACTTAATGCCATAGGCATTCTCTACCAGTCAACCATAAACTAAGTAGATAATAAATATTCAAAGTAAAAGTCTTATTATAAGTATATTTATTTATTTATTTATTTGTCTCAGACCATTGATCCATAGAGTGTTAGTAAAAAACTTAACCTATTGTTAGTAAAATAAATTAAAACATAACATCAATTTAATTGGCGACATGCACGCCTGTGCGCACATGCCTACCAGCCCAGTGCCTGACAAATGGCCCATCTATTTTGTCCGCCTATATATATACATAAATAACTAAAATAAATTTACATACATATTTATCATAATACATACCAAATATCTTCCCTGATGGTAAGTGATGATGTGGTCAAAGATGAAACTAATGTAGTAATTCTTCATGCTGAGCTTGTTTTCTTTTTTTAATTTATAAGTAATACCATAATCACACTTTACATTATTTATTATTTCAAAGAGAATTACCAATGTAGGTAGAATTCATATTACTAGCAATCGTGTTGACCCCTCCAACTAAGCTAAATATGCTTGTGTCTGGAGTGGGTTCACGGCAATAGTGTAATGGGTAGGGTTCGAACCCGTGACCTCTCGATCACAAATCCAACACCTTAGCCATTAAGCTATTAACACTTCAAATTTTGTTCATTTGTTGAACATTGACCAATTTTTTATAAATTACCCCTCTAGATTACTATGCACACGTTACTTGTAACGGTTTGCTGTATTCAAAATAAGTGTGACGGACATTATTTAAGTCAAGTTAGTTCAACACACATGATGTTGTGTAATATGTAACACTTAAGTAACACGACATTCGTCTTAGATAATTTTAATAGACAAAGTGGTCATAATAAGTGTTCCAGAACACATATAATTTTGCGCTTTATTTTGTTACTTAAAACAGTTTTAATAGTCTAAAACCGCTTTATTAGCTGCTTAATTACAGAGTTTAATTAAACTTTCCATATATTCTTTTCCGTTTTATAGAAACTAGAGGTTAAAATTCCCGGGGTTGCGGGAATGTTCTAACGAGATACCGCGGCCCCGGAACTTAAGGGCAGCTGAAGGAATAAGGTGAGTTTTTAGTCAGTATAAGTCTGACACTCCCTTCCGATCCACCCAGAGAGGAAGAAGTCATTCGATGATTTTTCCTCCCCGAAAAAAAAAAGGGGTCAAAATCCGACCAATATGTAAAACCTGTCTTATACATCATCATATACTCGTAAAAATATAAGTTATTTGTACTCCTTCATATAAACTATATCTGTGCCAAGCTTCATACTCTTCCGTCCGCATAATTTTCGTAAAAAGTGTAAGTACAAAGTTTTTGCTTCACGTATCAATTTATACTTACATAATTTGCTATATTAAATTAAAGTAAAGTAGGAATTCAAAAATCTATACTAAAAGATTGCCAAAGAGCTACGTAAATAAAATCATTTTGAAGATCAAATTCACCGATCGAGTGCGTAATACTTCAAGACAGGCATCGTTGATATTGGACATAAATCTGCGAGGCTGAAATGGGTAGATGGATCACGACAGATACGCAAATCTAATCAAACAGTGGATGCCTGAAGACAGCCATCATAACCGAGGCAGGCCCAAAAACGCTTGCGTGACAATTTGGACGCGTTTCGGACTGACCAGTCGGAGATGGCAGCACATAAAGAGTATTGGAAGAATATAGGGCAGACCTTTGCCCAGCAGCGAGGCACAAAAGGTCAACAAACAAAATAGAACTGGATGTTACTCACTCATAATAAGTTACCGGCTGATCTTAAGAAACTTTGTAGTAGTAGATTTCATTTTGGATTTGATTTTAGAATCTGCTAGTCACAATCTAGTTTATTATAATGAATATGTCTGAACATACTATATTAAGTATTAGCAAAACAGTTCTCGGGATGAGTGATTTGTTTCTTTTTTAAGGGAACGTTCCCTAAAAAAAAAGAAACAAATCACTTGGTACTGTTGTAAAAATGGACGGCAAATATATTTCTACTTTGGATGTTCCCACTCTGATTGCAGTCACCAAAAAAATCCAATTGCATATTCAAACCCAGTGGAGTCTATTACGCACTGATTACATTTTAAGCGCGTTTTTCATCAACATTTTGATGATATTCGTATTTTGTTGTTTCGTAGAAACAGAATCTGATTTTAATGAATTATTTTGGTTTGATTTACGAAGTCTCCATTCATATAAATGTTTAATCAATCCTACCTATCAAATTGTATTGTCAAAAATTGGCCAGGTGCGAGTCGGACTCGCCCATGAAGGGTTCCGTAGTAACTATAATAAATATAATATACTTAATATATTTATTTGAAAAAAAAAAAGCCTTACAAATTTCTTAAAACTAGCTTATTTACAATTTTTACAACTACGCCAAATAACTTTGTTTTTCATAGTATTTGTATGAATTACAAAGTTATATATGCGGTTTTAGAAAATATACTGTATCTCAAAAACTGCTGACTCGATCTCATTCAAACGAATTTTGATTGAAAGTTTACATTCAGTTCTATAACATATGGTTTTTTTAGATTTTTCGCTTCATTATTATAGAAGTTAGAGGGGGGGACACACATTTTACCACTTTGGAAGCGTATGTCTTTAAAACAATTAACTTTATGAAAAAGTCATTTTAGAAACCTTAATGTCATTTTTAAAGACCTGTCTATAGATACCACATACGTATAGGTTTCATAAAAAAAAAAAATCAGTTTCAGTTCCATGTATAGGGAGCCCCCTTTATTTTAAATATTTTTTTAAATTTTCTCTTAAAATCGGAAAGCGGTTCACAGAATACATCTACCTACCAAGTTTTACATGTATAGTCCTAATAGTTTCGGAATAAAATGGCTGTGACATACGGACGGACGGACAGACAGACAGACGGACAGATATGTCGAAACTATAAGGGTTCCGTTTTTTGCCATTCGACTACGGAACCCTAAAAAGGATAATTATCGTTTCTGTCATTGTGTTCAAAAAATCTCAAATGTGGTTTATGTAAAATTTTACAGTACCTAGTGATTTTGTAGGTAGGGAGAGAGTTTAGAAAATTATCAGTGCATCATGGATCAACTATCGTATGTATCAGATTCTCCACTTTTCGACATCTTTAGTCGTATGTATGATCTAAGGTCGTATGGTAGAAATCTTCAAAAAATAAACTTTATATTTCATCCCATTTGAAGAAACGAGCTTAATTTCAAATTGCTTGTACCTATATGAATTAAACCGAATTTAAATTTACTGTTCTTAAAACAATCGAAACCAGGAAAAACCATTCTCCTAGATTTTGCATAAATCAACCTATTAACCGAATAGTACCGACTACCGACATTACAACAGTGTGACATAAAAATGTCGCAATTTCAGCTCATATCAGTGAAAGTGTTGATAAGAGGTTGCGCGACGCCCGCATAGCCGGTTGAACAACCCATATTTATGAATACTTGTTCCTGATACTTTGGTAGATTTACGATTAGATCTAGAGCGTATTGTTATACTAGACTAGATAACAACAACATGTGTGTATTACAAAAAAATGGCCAAGTGCGAGTCAGACTCGCCCATGAAGGGATCCGTAGTAACTACGCCAAATAACTTAATGAGTTTCTGAATTCTGGATGACCGCTTCTTGGAGACGTATAGGGAGCTATAACGCGCTTCTGCTTTCGGAACAAAACCTCGAAGCCAGGCCGGGGCAGCAGAAGTCATAACCTTACCCACAGCTCCTGATGCA
Organism: Tholera decimalis; assembly: GCA_943138885.2. Classification (NCBI taxonomy): domain Eukaryota; kingdom Metazoa; phylum Arthropoda; class Insecta; order Lepidoptera; family Noctuidae; genus Tholera; species Tholera decimalis. Next base: position 12,705,404 of record OW964567.2, on the reverse strand, counting down.
AGCGAGGAGACAACTCCAGGGTGGTTTTGGTTAGTATAAGTGTGATAGACCTCTTCAACCGATCCCCCATGGTAGAGGACTTCCATAATTATTTCCAACTTTAGAAAAATAAGCACCCATTACACGGACACTCGAGTCAACTAAACCATATCAATGACATTATTCTCACACCTCAAATATTGGTTGTTTGGGAGATGTGTGTTTTCAATAACGGTGATTTTTTATCGACAAAATGAAAGGCAATGCGTTGATTGTTCATAGGTAATCATTCTATAGGTTTACCACAGTCAATCAAGAAGAATGATATAGAATGTACATTAAACCCGTTCTCAATTCTTGCCTTCACTCACGAGCGAAATAATGTATTAAGTACACTTCTACGATCTCGAAATTGGGCTACTGACCTTAACAATCAAACATTAGCTATGAATAAAACGTGAACTTTAAAAGCAAATAAGCAGCTTGAAAGAAATGATGCCTTCTTCTGAGAACGTCATTTATGAAACACAAGGAAATTATACGTTTTGAGAGTTTCTGATGCTACAACCAGAAATGAATACCATGCGGGCTTCCGCGATCGAATTCAAGGAACTACGGTATTCGTTATTAGTATCCTTTACCTTAATTGTGGGGACATCTGTGTAAAAAAGAAACTGTAGCTCTGATGGAGATTTTTGGTTAAACTTTTCCACGACTTAACCTTTTTTCTGGCATGCAGTTATAGTGGTTTCGTTTTAGTATCATAGTAGCAGCCGTTCTTCGTATCTTTAATACGTCTTCATAAAAGCCCAGCTACACTTAAAAAAAGGACGAAGAAAAAAAGAAAAAACAGTTGTTTATCGACACGTGCCACTAAAAAACCTTTTTAAATCTATACTAATATTATAAAGCGGAAAAGTTTGTTTGTTTGTTTGCTTGAACGCGCTAATCTTCGAAAGTACTGGGTGGATTTGGATGCAAATTGGTATGGAAGTAGCTTGAAGCTCGAGGAAGGTTATAGGCTACTTTTACGACTGCAAAAAAGGAGAGTTATGCTTTTACCGTGATAGAATGCACGGGAGCGAAGCCCCGCGAGAGTACTAGTGTGTTATAAAAATGCTCAAACTTTTTGAACATTTTTCAATTCAGGCTGATTTATGTTGTGTTTTAGGTATAGAATAGAAGAAATAGAAGGTATTTTTGTATAGAAATTCTGCAAGTTTTCCATAATGTATATACGTACATCTGTAATATTATAGAGATTATTACTTATAGAGGAGAAGAATACAATACATCGTAAGCAATTGGCAGATAATCCACCACGCGGCTCCTCTGTAGGTTGGTGGAAGTCACAAGCACAACCTTCGACTTTTTGTTTTTTTTTTTTTTGAGAGCACTAGTTACGATATATATTATATATACACTTAGTAATAAATCAGGGTTTGAAGCCATGACCTGTAACCGTTAGTCGGGTCCGGAATTTTTGTAGAGGCATTCTAATAAGTCAGGCAGATTAATAAGTCGCTTCAGCCGTGTAGTTGCAGTGAATTTCTGTAAAATTTTTGGATGTGGTAGTATTATTTAGCCTCAGTAAAGCCTCTTGCACTGGATATATGTTCAGTTGATGGTAATAGGACATAAAACTTAAACATAACTTGTGCAATTTGAGATAACTCTAAAGGTACACCTCTATCTAAGCCTTCGGGGATTAAAGTCGTTTATGTTACGCACAGTTCACATAACCACAGATCTGTGGTGTTACGTATTGTGCTCTCACTCCCCCAGTTTGACAATTTGTGGCCGCAAAGGCGGCCGGAACCAATCAAGGACCATGTTGAAAAGAATTCAAGTGCTTCTGTAGCCGCAGACTCAAAACGAGGAAACATCAGGTGGCCATCCCACCCACACACAAAACGTTTTGGGAATAGGTACATTCATTGTGCATAAGTACAGCTAAGTATTGGAATTCTCAGTTGGAGACTGAATAGCTATAACCTAGGCGTCTTTAAGTCAAGAATTCTTCTAGGTAAGCGTGCTTCATCTTAGACCACATCATCGCTTACCACCAGATAAGGTAGTGGTCAAACGCGAGCCTATCATCGATAGAAAAAAACGTTTTTGCAAAAAATAAAACCGACTTCCATATCAAAACACTACAAAGCCAATAATAATTTTAATTTCGGTAGTCAGTGTTATTATGTAGGTTTTGTATTTTCTTTTTTTTTCACACCGCCTTCCGAAATTAAAATTATTTTTGGCTTTGTAGTGTTTTGATATGGAAGTTGGTTTTATTTTTTGCAAAAAGATTTTATTTTCGCGCTTTTTAGTGGGTCAGTTTGTAATCAATCTAGTTACAAAAGCCAAAATGTCAACTACTTATCACCTTCACCAGCAGAGTAAACGAAAAGGTCATCAATGTAAATATTTTTTTCAGACTTTTGTCTATTTTTCAGAAACGGCTTGTCCGATTTCGATAAAATTTTCATGGGACCATTTGAAAAGTATACTCTTTCTAACAAAAAAATAATTTTTCAAATCGGTTCGCAAGCGACGGAGCTTTGTCCGAACAAACATAAAAGAAAAACAAACAAACCTCCGAATTGAGAACCTCCTCCTTTTTTAGAAGTCGGTTAAAAAGAAACTCGTGGTGATTTTAGTCAGTAGATACGTATCTGACGGATTCCACATCTGTTCATCATTTGTCAGAACTGAACCATCAGCATTTTCACATAGATGAAAGGTTCAAGGGGTGTGCTCTGTGTTTTTAAAGCATGTCATAATTATTAACATTACTGTACAGGTGGTTCCTTTGTTCTAGCTTGATTATCTTGATACGAAACATAATCACGAGTTCACGACTAATTTCATAAGTCGGCTAGAGCTTACGGTGTCGTAATGTCCATAGATCTATGTTAACGCTTCGAGGAAACTTAGAGTGATATGGGAATGAAAAAATTGGCTAAGTGCGTATCGGACTCGCTTTTAAAGAGTTCAGTATTTTAACACGTCAAGATTTTTCGCTTGTATTGAAGCATTGCATAATTTTAAATAATTTCTTCTATGATTTGTTAAACCGGCAATAACATTTATTACTCTGTGAATATTTCAGCTGTCTATCTATTACAATTCACGAGATTTTGTTTGATGACAGACAGACGGACAGATGGATGGAGAACGGAGACTTAGTAGGCAATAGAATTCAGTTCTAGAACTCTAAACTATTATTCTGTTAGTTTTTGTTTTTGTTGAAGTTTTTAAGTGGAAAAGCGTTCTATAGCATCATGATGCTAATAAATTCAAATCAATGTCACTAAGTTCTTTAAAAAATAAACTATGAAATTCTTCTAACAAAGATTTTTCATTGGAACATTATTTATAGACCAAAAACAGACAAAAAGGCAAATTAGTTAATAAAATACTTCTAGTTAGTTTTTTTTATGTTGGTAATAAAAGCTAGCTAACATCAAAGAAAATGGCAACTCCGCCGCCCAATGCCTATGGAACCATAACAAGCTAATTACAATAAAATCGATAATTAGGAAATTCATTGAAATACTTTGAATTATTTTCTTTAACAGCAAAGATGAACAGCTCACGCTAATATTAGCAAAAAGTGTTGTATTCATTAAAACTATTAAGAGTAACAACCGGAGCAGGAAGCTGTGAGATTAGTGCGCGGGCGCCGTGAAGGCCGGAGATAAACGCTGCTGAAGCACGTGCGATGACACCCGATTGTTGTCGAACTTGCACGATCATAAACTGGTAATCAATGGTGGGATCCGTTGGTGATAGAACATTTATATTATTCCTTTATTGCAAGCAACAAAACAAAACAAAATATACATAAATAGTAACAAAATAAATCTATTCACGTGTCTATCTTTTAGAAATAAGAAATATTTTTAACCCCTGACGAAAACAGAGGGGTGTTATAAATTATGTTATCTGTCTGTGGCACCGTAGCTCCTAAGCGGGAGAACAGATTTCGATGCGTTTTTTTTTTCTTAGAAAGTAGGTTTTCCGGCAGTGGTTTTTAGACATGTTTTGTCAAAATCGGTTCAGCCATTTACTAGATATGGGCGGTGAAAGTGGGGATGTTTCATCGAATGTTTTCAAATATACCCAAGTGGGGTATCAGTTGAAAGGGAACGACGCGTACTATATTACAAAAACTGTCCATTCCAAGAAATTTGTCAAATTGACGAAAGCTATGGTAGGTACGTGAAAAGTTTAAAAAGCTTAAAATTAAAATTAAAAAGTTTAAAAACCCCATACGCAAAAAAATACGTAGTTTCATATGAGTAGTTTAAGAAAAATCCTTTAAAAATAAAAAATTAAATAGTCGCAGCGGGGTATCGCTAATTCAGAATCGATATTTAAAGTTTGTTGCGTATGTAGCTATACCCCGCCGCGTATATTTATTTTTTATTAACACGCTTTTTTTATTAGGTCGTCCTGTATGTAACTATGTAATGGAATCTAAGGTAACAAATTTAACCATCTTCCAAGGGTCGTAGTGTAATAAAAATTGGCAGCTGTGTGTAGTTCTGATGACAATACAATAATATGGTACTGTCGAACTGATCTGATGATGGAGCCGGAAGATATGAACTGGAACTTCATGATGGAAAATCGTATCATAGCTGTTTTGGATTTCTTAAAAAAGTTTTATAATGAACTTTGACCACGATTAGGTTTCAAGGTCTGATGATGAAGCTGGAAGATAGGCACTGGCATTCCATGATGGAATATCGTATCATAGTCGTGTTTGCACTTGAAAGCCACGTAATGGACTTTGAACACGATCAGGGTTCAAGGTTTCAACAAACCTAAAGAAAATCCGTTATTGGTTTTCTTAACCTTTTTGAATTACCGCGTAATCCATTTTTTTTTTTTCGTGGAAAAATCTTCAAATAAGTCCTCCCACCCCGGGCAGGGCCGGAGGGTCTGTCAGACTTGTACTGACTAAAATCCACGGTGTTCCTTCAATAGCCCTTTACGTACCGGTGTCACGGTAATGGGATAAGTCCCACGACCCCGGCAGGCGTCGGCCCTCTGCAGGGGGGGCCTCGTCATGTTGCTGACGCTCTCTGAGGCGCGCGTGGAACACAACGCGCCGTCGACCCGGGCATGGTCCATGGTCGGACAGCGAGTTGCCCTTTACTCGCTGTCCGCATGCCCGCGCCTAAGATTTATTTTTTATAGATGTCACTTTCCAATCCTCTGGGATGATCGAGAGTTTAATTGTTCACTACTCGTGGGAATAATATGGCAAAAACTACAAAAAAGAAACAGCAACACAAAGAAAACGGATACTACATTTTTTTTTGTTTTTACGTGCATTTATAAAAGCGTGTTTTTCTAGTGATTTTTAAACTATTAAGTAATTTATTTTTAAGGGATGTTTCTTAAACTACTTATAGGTATTTTTCTAACACAGTAGATTTTCGATTTTCATCTGCTTAGTCTTTTCCCAACTACATATGTTGGGATCGACTTGCAGTATAACCGGATGCAGCCGAGTGAGTATGCAGCCGATAGAGTAGTTACTAGTGTTTTACTTGGAGCAACTGCTTATGAGACCACCGCAACCTAGCAGGTGGGTAAATCTATACCCCTTGGTCAGTTGACAGATTTTCTTTCGTCTGACTACTCGTAACAACTTTCGAAGTTGTACAGTTGACAGCCGAGACCAACGGCTTAACGAGCTTTCCGAAGAACGGAAGAATCTTGATACGGTGAGATAGTCTATCCATTGCTCTATGCGGCTATGAGCCTCGAGCGTGTCATATATACACTTCTCATCAGAAAATTCGAAACCTTGAAAATTTATGTTTTGTAAGGATTATCAGAAAAATGTGTATATTAAAGCCGGGTTTTCACAGTAAGAGTTGGCTCGGACCGAGTGCACTCGGATGTCTACTCGGACGCTACATGTAAACACGTAATCCGAGCGCACTCGGACGCCGGCATCTAATCTGAGTAGACTCGGACACTGCTCTATTTTTCGAGCTCACTCGGATCATTTGAATGTACTCTGTGGATTATATTTATGAAAACAAAATGGCGACAAGTAAGAAAAAGTGGAGTGAACGTGACACAGTGAGGTTTTTAGAACTCGTGTGTAAACCACAATCCTTGTACACTCGTGCGAAGCTGACTCGTACGACTGCACTCGGTCCGAGCCAACTCTTACTATGAAAACCAGGAATATATGTCAAATGTCGTTTAATAGTGAATAATATGAGGTTTTCAAATCCTAATGTTAATGTTCTAAATTCAAATTAAATGTTCATAGGTTTCGTATTTTGTTTAACATGTCATTTTTACCCTGTATGGAGTATGAAGGAAATTGATAAAACAACACACGTAAATGAAAAACAAAAGGTAAGAAACGTTTATTTAATAACTTGTATTCCCTCCCCGAGCTCTTATTACCGCTTCCATAAGGTTTTTCATCGATTGGATAAGAGTCACGATCAAATGTTGTGGCATTCCATTCCATTACTCTTGGATTGCATTTTGCAGCTGGCTGAGTATTTCTGGGGCAGGATCTCTTGCACGAATTCGTATCTTTAATTTATCCCATAGAATATAGATGTCAATCGGATTCATGTCCGGGCTTCTTGCTAGCCATTCCATAATGGAGATACCGACTTCAGTAACATAATCTCATACGACGCTCTCGATGTGAGCCCTAGCATTGTCGTGCATGAATATGAAACCGTTGCCAATAAAATGTGCATAGAGCAACACGTGAGGCTCAAGAGGTGAGGTTCGATGTACCGATGACTGTTTAGTGCAGGCAGACGTGTCCCAGACACAAAGACAAGCTCTGTCTTACCGTCGGCGCTGATTCCTCCCCAAACCGTCCACGAACCGCCACCATAGCTGACCTTTTTTACACTCATCAGAAAAGAGGACTTTGTTCCACAGGAGCTATGACCAATTTAGGTGCTCACGTGCAAATTAAGTCGCGCTCTTCGATGGTCTGCAGTTAATTTCGACTCATTTGCTGGCTTGTGCGGTACCAGTCTACGTTCCTTAAACCTTCTTCTAATTGTAGAGTCACTTACAGCCCCTCTACGTACAACATGAAGCTGCTGCTGCAGTTGAAAAGCATTAAGGCTTCGATTTCTTGAAGAAGTTGTTAGGTAGAATAAATCGATCATCTTGCTCAGAAGTGACCCGATTCCTGCCAGATCCTGAACTGAGCGTATACAAACCAGTGTCCCGATAGCTTTTGTAGACTCTATGAACAGACGACAGGCTTAGATACAATCTTTCAACCACAACACGCTGACTAAGTCCAGAATCCAGCAAAGCTACCACTTGGGCACTTGGTCACTTGGACTTGGATCCATATGTTTTAGAAAAAAAAAAACTTTTTCATATGTCCCAAAGTCACAGTAAACAAACAAAGAATAAAAAGTTTTATGAAAATTGCTAATTTTTTATTTTCAAAGGTGAAATGTTCTGCAACTCTAAACACACATGATTTGTCTCAAAACAGTGAATCATTTAATTTATAGAATAAACAAATGCAATTATAATTTTGAATTTTCGCTGGCCAAACTGCCAGCTATACAATCATGTGATTTTTTGTGTTAAATTAGGACAGAAACCATAAAAACGGAAGTGTTTCGATTTTTCTAATGAGAAGTGTATATAATAATATTGTTTTCGCACCACTTGCTCAAAAAAGTGACATTCTATGCCACAAAAAGCGAACATAACAATAGTCATTTTTAATCTGTTAAAAACAGGGAAAGAAAATTGTACTGAATTTCATTCATCCTCTAGGGGGAGAATGCGATTTAAATTTGGAATACTTACCGTTTATACTGAACTACATCTGTGTTTACACCATGAGTTTGTATGTAAAGCATTATACATCTTTTCGAAAAACGAATACGCATTTATTATGCAGTTATCATTATTAAATAAAATTACGAAAACCGACGAGGCCGTATGAGCTTGATGCCTTTGCTTTTCCGACAAAAAAATATTAGTCTAGGAATTTGCCGCTTTTTTTTTTTATTTTCAATTTTTCGCAAATGGTACGAAAAGTAGAGTATTTTCCTCGGTGATAAAGCTGTCTTAGTCTAGGGTGAACTTAAATCCCACGCAACACTCAGGACTCGTCTTAAATCCCTCGCTTCGCTCGTGATTTAAGTTTCGCTCGGGAGTAAACCTCGAGTTCTTCGTTACGCTCGCGATTTAAATCGTCACCCGCGACAGAAGATATTGCTTTATCCCCTTGGTTAATAATCTACTATTGAATGTTATTTATGTTCCTTTTTTATTCTCAAAACATTAAAATAAATAATTTCTAAAGAAAATCTAACAATATTAATTTTTCAACATTCAATACAATCTTTGATGAAAATCACCTTCATCAGGGTAATCATTATGGAACTTTGTCTTACTAAACTCTTAACGATCAATAATTACACACATCAACACCGTCTAGGGATATTTTGTATAAAGTTCTTAAACTCAAAAAATACTGGCCAGTTTTAAATTCTTTTGAAGACCTTTTTGAACGATTCTAAATTTGAATTTGAAAAAGTAAATTATAGCACAATGGTAGCGAAGTCCGAAGGTTTCATTTACCTACAGTAGTTTTTGGCTATTTTTTGTGTCAAATTTAAGTTTTATAACAAGTTATCGGTTAATTTCGAATTAATGTTATTGTGTGCATCATGCAGCGACGCCATTTAACGAGAGAAGAAATGTTAAGGGCAGTAGGCGTGCTCCAAGCTGGGGCTACTCAACGGAGTGTTGCTGAGTAGATTGGAACAAGACAAAACGTAATATGAAAGACACTCAGGCGGGAAGCGCATAACCACTCAACGACAAGACCGATTTTTGCAAGTTGCCGCAAGAAGACAACCAAATATTACGACCATGCAGTTGGTTCAGAGGCTTCAGTCAGAGCACCAGTTGCTTGTGAGTGACCAAACTGTGAGAAGGCTACATGAAGTTAACCTTCATGCTCGCAGACCGCTTCGTATTCCAGCACTACGCCGAGGAAATCGTGGACGACGACTAGAGTGGGCTCGTGAACATTTGCTCTAGGAAGATAAACAGTGGTCTGTAGTGCTGTTTACCGATGAGTCCCGGTTCGGTTTCCATCCCGATACACGTAGAGAACGTGTTTGGCGAGTTCCTGGTCGTAAGAGCCGTCTGAAACATCCTCAGGAAGTCTATTCATACTACGACGGGACAATTATGTGAGAGCCGTCTGAAACATCCTCAGGAAGTCTATTCATACTACGGCGGGACAATTATGGTTTGGGCGGGAATTCGTGTTAGTGGAAGAACAGACCTCGTTTGGATCAGAAACACCATGACGGCTGAAAAATACCGTAACGAGGTGCTAGTACCAATAATCTACCCCATCGACTACAAATGGGCCAAGAATTCACATTCATGCACGATAACGCCCGTCCGCACACAGCGAGAGTGGTGACGAGCTGGTTGCAGGAGCACGATATATCGGTTTTAGGCTGGCCCGCTCAATCGCCTTATGTAAACCCCATAGATCATGCTCCAAAGAAAGGCTTTGAGAAATTTCCCTGCAAACATTGCGACGGAAGAGCAACTTTTTTTGCATCTTAGCCGGACCTGGGACAATATACGGCAGCAAGACTTGGATAACTTAATCCAAAGCATGAAAAACCGTTGCAGGACCGTTATTAAAGTCATGGCTTGTTTTACTGACTACTGATTTTACACATAACTGTTAAAAACAGATTAATGCTTTTTTCTTTATTTGAATAAACATTTGTTTACGCAAAAATATAATTTTCTTTTATTCTGGAATGTAGTCTGATAAATGGGCTTTATAAAAATATATGCATTTTGTATGTTATCTATATCTAAATATATATAACTCAAAGGTGACTGACTGACTGACTGACTGACATAGTGATCTATCAACGCAAAGCCCAAACCACTGGACGGATCGGGCTGAAATTTGGCATGCAGGTAGATGTTATGACGCAGGCATCCGCTAAGAAAGGATTTTGCGAAATTCCCACTGGATCGGGATTTACACGGGAAAAACTTCCCACGCGAACGAAGTCGCGAGCAACTGCTTTTTTTTTTTTTTAACGTGGTAAAATTATCAAATAAGTCCTCCCACCCCGGTGGGTGGGAGGGACTGTCAGACTTTTACTGACTAAAATCCACGGTGTTCCTTCAATAACCCTTTACGTACCGGGGTCACGGTAATGGGATAAGTCCCACGACCCCGGCAGGCTTCGGCCCTCTACAGGGGGGGCCTCGTCATATTGCTGACGCTCTTTGAGGCGCGCGTGGAACACAACGCGCCGTCGACCCGGGCATGGTCCATGGTCGGACAGCGAGTTGCCCTTTACTCGCTGTCCGCATGCCCGCGCCTACGGTGGCCGGAGATCGTCGGCCGACGTCCGACGCCGTGGGCGTCTACCACTGCGGCTGGGCTGGAGGGAGGACGCCATCCTCTCCCTCACGTGGCCCACCTGCTCCTTCGGAAGCATGACTGCTTCGCAGAAGGAGCGCCCGCTTTCCACTCCCTCTCGCCCCGCAGCATGGCCTCGACCAATGCCGGGCGCGAGAGGTCTCCGCCTATCGCCGCTGTGAGGACACGTCGGTGCTCTGCCCAAGCGGGGCAGTCCTGCACCGTGTGCTCTACTGTGTCCTCAGGGCGACCCTCGCAGTGGTGACACCCAGGCGTTTCTTCCTTTCCCATTAGACACAGGTACCTCCCGAAACTTCCGTGTCCGGTGAGGACCTGTGTCATGCGGTAGGTCAGGACGCCGTGACGCCGATCTAGCCACTCCTCAAAGAGGGGTCTTACCGCCGCAATTGCGGCGTGCCCGGCGAGCAACTGCTAGTATTTAATAAATTTTGAGTAAATTGAGTAAATCCAAAATATCCCTAGACAGTGTTGATGTATGTACGTCACTGATAATGTAAAAGTTTTATTATTGTGACAAAGTTGTTAGTATGGTCAAGGTTTTCATAGACCATACAATACACCGTGCCACGACGGAAATGACAATGTTGATAAAAAAAATATTCGTACCTACTATATTAAGTGCTCTATGTGTATTATCTAACATTTGAAGGTTGGTATAAAGTGTCAAGGCTTTGATACTGACATTAACCTTGTTGAAAAACATGTATGGTTTTGTAGATGACTTCCATGTTCGTCCGGAGTTATTGTTTGTCTGAGCGGTAATTTGCAGGGTGGGCTATTTGATCGGAAATTAGTGGCAACACTGATCTACTATGACGTATACAACTACGTATAGTGCTTTTTATGTGAGCGACGTTAAAAAAGAACGTACCATGTCTTTTTCACAACAAAATTATACTGACACAAATAAGCAATCTAATTTAGACTTGGGACAGTAGATTGACTAGAGCAGTGGTTCCCAATTAGTTTTTTCTACGTACCACTTCAAGGAAGACCTCAAACTCGCGTACCCCTTAGGACGTTCTCACACGATGACGCATGTCGGATGCGACAGCGACAGTGCGGCAAGCATCGTTGCGAGGAGTTGTATGAAAACGCGCCTAGATCCACACACGGGTGCCGCACTGAAGCTGTCGTATGTGTCGTATCTAGGCGCGTTTTCTTACAACTCCTTTCGTCGATGCTTGCCGCACTGTCGCTGCTGCATCCGACATGCGTCATCGTGTGAGATCCACCTTATTGCAGGAACGTTAAATAAAAAATGAATTCAGGTGACTTTTTTATTTATTATAATCAAAAGACATTTTAATAATAGAGAACACATGTTTAATTAATGTGACAAATGTGCACGTTTTTCTTTGCACAATTCTGATAAATCTGGTTGCTGTTTGGTCAGATTCAATCTCAAGTCACCTTCGAGTTGAAGTCTGTGACGATGTTTAGTTTTTAAGTTTGTCATTGTGGAAAATCCGCTCTCGCAAAGGTACGTTGTGCAAAATGGCAGTAAATATTTTATTGCTACTTTGCTGATACGATAAATGTCTTTAAGACCAGCCCAAAAATTAATCAGTGATTGCTCCGCAAAACAACTTTTGAGTCTCCTGTTGCATGAGATATCTATTAATTTTGTTCAGAGACGGATAGGTTGTCGGTGGAACAGTTTCCAAATGAGTTATTTACCCAGTTCCATTGCGACGATATTTGTGGGAAATAAGTGTGTAATTTGGTCCACAAATTTTGTAAGTGGCATTTTATGGCTGATTTTACATCTTCATTCAGTGATGAAGTAGTAGTTTCCAAAAAAAGTTTTAAGTTTGGAAATTGATCGACAGATGTAACTGTCGATCAAAGATGACCAGAAAGCCATTTTTTATTGTTGACTCAACCTTCTCCTGCATAGTGAATATGGTTGTATCCTGTCCTTGAAGTCCCAAATACAACTCATTCAGTTTTGTAAAAACATCTGACAAGTAAGCCAATTTTAGGAGCCACAAATGATCAACAAGCATTTGTTTGTACTCGTCATGTACTTGCTCAGTCAAAAATAACTCAATTTCATGTCTCAACTCAAATATTCTCGAAACAACTCTTCCTCTGGACAGCCATCGCACTTCAACTGAAGTGCGAAGGCTGTCCAGAGGAATACTTGTAACAACAGGGTCTCATGCTCGCTGCCAAGCTCTTTACAAATGTCTGTAAAAATTCTTGAGTTTGTAACACGGGCTTTGATTAAATTGACAATTTTCACAGCATTTTTAAGAGTACTATCTAAGCAGGCTGGAATTTTTTTACAAGCAAGTGTCTCTCGATGAATACCACAATGGGTCCATTTTGCTTCTAGGGCTACGTCTTGTATTCGCTTCACCAGTCCTGAAAAACGACCAGTCATTGCTCTGGCACCATCAGTGCATATTCCTACACATTTCGACCAATCCAATTTGTTTTCTTTTATAAAACCGTCAATCATGTTATATATGTCCTCGCCGGTAGTATGAATAGGTAGAGCACGTCAAAACAGGAACTCTTCGTGAACCTTATTGGAATGAACATAACGAACATATGTTAAAAGTTGCGCCAAGTTTGATATGTCTGTGGATTCATCAAGTTGTATGGCAAAGTAATCGCTTTGTAAAATGAGTTGAATTTGGTGGTTTTTCAAATTATCTGACACGTCTGCAATACGACGAGAGACAGTGTTATTTAACATAGGAATGACATCAAGTTCTCGGGCCATTTTTTCTCCGAACATACATTTCACTATCTGTTTTGCTGCAGGCAGTATAAGGTTTTCACCAGTAGTATGCGGTTTTGCTTGCTTGGCAATTAAATAACTAACTCAAAAAGAAGCTTGCAAGGCGTTGATGTTTGTGTTTTAAGAAAGCGCCTCAATCGACTTTTGTCTTTGTTTGAGGTTTTTTTTTTTTTTTATTGAAAATAGGTTCTTTTAATTTATGTTGAAAGAGGGATAAAGATTCATCTTTCAAATTAGCATGTTTGGTTTCTAAATGGCGACTTAGCAAGGATGGTTTTAACAAATTATTTGACAGCGTTTCTGCACAAACGACACACTGTGGCGATGGAGAATCAGGGTCTCCAGAGCTTGTAAAACCAAACTGAATATAATTATCATCATAATTATTTCATTTTTTGAGAGACGATGGCTTGTTATCAAGGTTTCTTTTTTTGTGTGTCGAAGTACTAGTAGAGAGTGACACATCATTAGCAGGCGACTCTTCAGTATTTCCTCATACCTCCTCCGCAACCTTTCGGCCCCTTAGCAGCCACTGTTCCATCTAAAAAACAACAGGAATTATTAACTCAGATTTGTATTTTTGTAATTATGTAATTAAAAAGCTTAGAAAACCGAAACTAAAAAACAAAAAGCAAAAACATTTAATATATCCTTCTATATTCAAAGTAGGTAAGTACATAGTAGGTAGGTCGAAAACAAATTGAACAGTATTGCTTTGTATATAAATTTACAATGAAAATAGCATTATTGTAACTTGAAATCTAGAAAACAGAAACCACGAACATCCTTACAACTGAAGCAATTTTTATCTGTATTATAAGGTGTAGTGAAAAACAAACTTAACATAATTACATTAAACACAGTTTTAAAACATTATCTTACCGTTTACCGAGGTAGGCATATAAGATTGATCAACGCGACACATTGCGAGTATTTGATTTTATTGATTCACAATTAAAACAACAACGGGCACAGCACAGCGACACGCTTACGCGACATATACCGAACTGACTGACTGACATGCCAGTAAATAGGCGGGAACGGGGGCGGCCGCGGTTGGGTGGAAACACGAGAACCCGCTTGCTGGAGACAGCGCTTGATGCATACGGTTGACTTACCTACTGATCGTTTGTTAATTGAATTGAATATTTTTTTGGCAATTGTTATTGCACTAGGTTTTAATTTTTAAGAATTTATTATTTTAGTTAAGAGATTGCTCCGCGTACCCCTTGATACAATCTCGCGTACCCCTGGGGGTACGCGTACCACTAATTGGGAAACACTGGACTAGAGGACCTAAACCGATTTAACCACCTTTTTTTTGTTTCATTTTTATTATTAATTTATCCTTCATTATTGAAGTCTAATCTTGTCGCTTCTCAAGTTTATTTTAATATAATATAAAGCTTTTGTGTGAATGGGAGAACATTGTAGACTCTTAGATTTATTTTACAATTTTTTATTTGTAATTCCATTGTGCTGTATTATTGGTCTATACTGTTCATACCGAATTAACCTGTATTATGGATACATTGTAAAAATGATATTTTGATTTGAAAAGACCAATTTCGAACCGTGCCCTAACTGCTGACGTTTTGTAAGTGCCAATGTAGGAATAAAACATTTTGAGTTCGAGTTTGAAGGTTCCCACTACTGGGATTCAGACCACCTCTCTATGGGCGGGAATAGGCCGTAATCCACTATACAGGCCACGTCTGGTTTGATGGATTTCATATTTCTTCTGACTTTTTGTTTCTTATATGGTCTTTAAAAGTGACGTTGACCTCTGAGTTTGTTTCAGTGTTTCTTCTCAGAGTAGTCAGTTAGGTAACACTGGTCTCAACTAGTTTACATTTACGAAAAAAAAGACGTGTGAAAGTGTTACTAATTATTTCATTATTTCATACTGGTTCCTCACGATGTTTTCCTTAACGTTTTGAAAGCAATGGTGATACTGAAAAGTACACAGTATTGTCTCCCTGGGTTTGAAGCAACAACTCGTAAGTCGTCAAGCCTGTAACCACTGGGCTACTACCTACTGAAAAACTATGTAATTTTTGTATGACTGAGCTTTATAATGTATTCGACTCTTTCACTGTACACAACACATACTCAAAATTTTATGTATATAGGTATAGTTTGACTACATAAGGTGGAACGTTACTTTCATTTTATTTTATTTAGAAAGGTAAAAATTACATCTGGAAATGCCAACATTTATATCATTTTATATTTCAACCATCTACTTTCCGTGTGTGATATGATTATTGACATTACCAAGAAAGTTAATGATAGCCCAGTGCATAATTTTACCACAATTTTTTCGCGGTTTATTTACAGTTGAAACTTTCTTAATTTCATCAAATGAAATGACTTTCGGAAATGTGGCGAATTGACTAAGATTATCTTATACTATACAAACCATTATTACAATTTACCTTGAAATTACAAGATGAATCTGGCGTTTAGGTCACTAGCACAAATTATTTTGTAAGAATACTTATCTGTTAAGGTAAAATAAAGATACATAGGTACATGAAGAGTCATTTCAACACGTGATAAAATTAAACATTTAAATAATATCCTTATTTCAGGTTATTAACCCATTCATTTGTTAGATGCAACATTGTACCTATATAATATGTACTTATATACCTATTATATAATTTTAGATTCCATATTTAAAAGTACTGTTGGAACCTTAGAGCAGACTGGAACAGTAAAAGCACATTCCACGAATTTGTTATTCGAGCATTTATGTAAGTTCAGCATTTAGGCTTGGCAATGAACGTGTTAACAAACTTCAAATGCCAGAAACAGAATAGACATACAATTTCACAGAAATATTTTCTCGAAAAGTGATTTACAAATCCGCCGTATTTGTAAAATTTTAATAATCGCCAGTGTTCATTATCCTTCCCTGCTAACTGAACCAGAAACTGAAACGCCTGAAAAGGCAACATTAATATTAATTGTCCCGCATGGTCCCATTCTACGTGGGACAAAAATTAAAACAAAAAACTGTCTCGCACCCGACCACACACATTTGTTTATTTTGTCCTAATAATTTACTGGCATTTGGAAGAGCTTATGTTACAAACGACACCGACATGTCAACATATGGACCATCTTTAAAACAAAAGATCAACTGACCCTTATAATAACTTATAGGATTAACAGCGATTTCTAGGAAGCTTTCAAATAGAAACAAAGATTCGTATTACTTAAAATAAGTTTGCTCCTTTTTTGTAATGAATGGCTGTCGTTTATCATAGAAAAACTGCATTTGAAAAAGAAACGGTGTAAAAAGTTTTTATTTAGATTTCTTTTTAACACCCTTGACCCACGAAACATTTGAAGGCGTTTATCTGTCAATCTTTATAATGTGTTTACGAGGACCGAAAGTGTCAAATTACTGAAAGAACGCCATAAACGATTCCGTAAAGATGGCTATCACATTTATTATTTTGAGCCAAGTGAGATGCATTACGCTACTTTCCTTAAAATTACTATAATTTCTTACAACTTAGCTTTTACACGCGAATAACATCCCAATTGTGGTAACTGTAAATGACTTCGAAGGAAACATGTGACGTGCATATAAACGAGCATATTCAGGTTATTTGTTGCGTAAGTACATAGTATTTTATTTACCATGTTAGTCTGAATTTCGCGAGTTCATTGGCCAAGTATTTTTTGCAGTCTCAAAGATTTATAACCAACAATTCTTTGTTCTCAATTCTTTGATTTCTCACTTCCTTCTTATTGTCAGGGCTGTAGTTTGGACAAAAGTTAACGTTAGTATAGTGGTTTTTTTGTAACTGTTCTTCCTCATAAATAATTAAATCTGAATTAAATTAGTTTTTACGAGCGTCTTGTGCGGTAGCAGTGAATTTTATTTTAATTTATTCATTTAAATCTTCCAACTGTTTAATAAAGATGTGTCTGATTGAAAAAAAAAAAGATTTATATATACCTATACATAATAAGCCAAAACAAACGGCGATGCGCCATCGTTACATGGTGAACATCCGACCCATAGGTAGAAAACATTAGGGAATATGTAAGTATGTACTTTCATTGTGCGTAAAGCTGAGGAGGGGATTATCCTACCAGAGTCTGTGTTTCCTGATAGCTATATCCTGTAAGTCTCGTCAAGTGTGAACAGGTAACTTCTAGATAAGTGTGCTTCATCTTCGACTAGGTATATCATCGCTTACTAACAGGTGAAATGGTGGTAAACGCGAACCAGATCAACTATAAAAAAAATAGACTTGCTAGTCTCGTCGGCAAGGAATACTTTTTGAAAATTTAGTTTTTATTTATTTATTTAGGTTTAGGCTTAAATATATTCTCACAAAAAACAAAGTCACTTACGTAAGAACGTTATGATGAAGTTTGTCACTACACTAATTCCACAGATTATATAACTAATTCTAACAAATGAGCATAATTAAAATATAACTATAATATAAATATCCACGCTCATCCACTGCATTCAGTGCTGAGAAGTTTTTATTTTTTTATTTTTCTGTCAAATACTGAGCTAGTTTGGTCTTAAATGCATAAATCTTCTTATGAACGGACAACATACTCGTAAATCCATTAAGATTGTAAGTTCGTTTATATGATTAAATTTTATATGAGTAATAAGTTATATGATTAATTAATCTAAGTAGTTGAGTACATTTTGTACGAGGGATGAAAATGTTTTTATTTACAAGAAAAACCAACCCTAATATTTAACAGTCCCCGTTCCTGCACGGGACCATTGTGCGTGAGCCGTGTCAGCCGTCACTTCATCCCCGTTATTAGTCAATTTCAGAACCCGACTACTCAGCAGATATATCACCATCTGCTTAAGTTGCGAGTGACGTCACATGTTCATAATATACAACGTGTAACGGAAACCCCATATCTATCCAAAAGGGCTGAAGACAACATCTGGTATGGAGTCTCTATGCACAGCTTCAGCTAAAAATAACTGACTCAAAGAATTGATACCAAATTATCGGTGTCATATGTTTCTTGAACACCAATCATAACAAACGTATCACAGCACTACAAGGGTCAACTTTCACGTCACTTGCCAATAACATGATAATTCTGTTCGTTCTTCTTAATTTGAAAATTTCGGTCTCTGGTACGTGTGGAACTTATTAGAAATTTCAATACATCAATGTATTGAAATTTCTAATAAGTTCCACACGTGTTGACATAGGATTACAAAACTCTTGCCATATCGTTTGTTATCATCCAAAGAAGCCGTGCAGTTGGTATGTATATCACTACATAGTATAAAACAAAGTCGCTTCCCGCTGTCTGTCCCTATGTATGCTTAGATCTTTAAAACTGCGTGACAGATTTTGATGCGGTTTTTTTTAATAGATAGAATGATTGAAGAGGAAGGTTTAGGTGTATAATTTATTACGGTTTGCGGACGAAGTCGCGGGCAGGAAGCTAGTAGTAGTACCCTTTAAATTACACGTTGTATTTATTTATTAAAACTTTATGCAACACAAAATGTACAAAGACGGACTTAATGCCATAGGCATTCTCTACCAGTCAACCATGGGTGGTGAAGAGATAACATAGCAGGTGCATAAAAAAACATAAGTACATAAGAATTATATTAAAAGTAAACGTCTTATTACAAGTATATATTTACATAAATAACTATTATAAACTTACATACATATTTTTCATAATACATACCAAATATACCATACATACATATTATACATTGATGTATTAGAAGGAGGATTATATACTATATATTAATATAAAGTCATAGAAAGGGGGTTATAAAAACTCTGCTTCCACTATTTGTTTTGAAAATAACCCGCAACTTTGTCTTAAACGCATATTGACTGGTGCCGTCCTGATATCAAGAGGTAGTGCATTCCACAGAAGAATAGATTGTATATAAAAGGAAGAATGAATAAAATCAGAAGTATGAGAAGGACAGAGTAAGAGAAGATTCTTCTTTTCCCAATTAGATAGATAGATAGATATATTCTTTATTGTACACCATAACAGTAAAACAAAATTATGAACTTAACAATTAAAAAGGGTGATACAATGGGCGGTCTTATCGCTAAAAGCGATCTTTTACAGACAACCTTTGGATGGATTTGATACAGAAAGAGAAAATAAATACGCGGGTAGTCCACGGTGTACTATTTATCTATATAAAATACAAAACAATAAATAACGTTCACAAAACATATAAATACATATAAAAATTAAAAAATAAAGAAAGAAACAAATACATACATAATAACAACAATTTAAGGAGCGAGGAAAAGAATTTTTACTAAGTTTTTGAAAGAAGATAGGGTTTGTGCTTGTCTTACTGACACGGGTAGAGCATTCCACAGCCGTACCGCTTGAGCTGCGAACGACTTACCATAGAAATTGGTGGCGTGACTCGGTACCGCAAGCCTTAAGTTTTCTGATGACCTCAGAGATTTTGCATGTGTGTTATGAAGGAACTTAAATCGTTCTTTAAGATAAGTGGGGGTTTTAGGATTAAACAGCACACTGTAAAGCAGAGACAGAATGTGTAAGTTCCGGCGAAAACGTATTGGAAGCCACTTGAGTTTCGTACGAAATTCGGATAAGTGATCATATTTGCGCAAGCCAAATATAAATCTAATGCAAACATTTTGGAGTCGCTCAAGTTTATCAAATTGTGCCTCAGTAAGATCAAGATAACTGACATCAGCGTAGTCTAGGATGGGGAGTAAAAGAGACTGTGCTAGCGCAATTTTAGTAGCAGTTGGCAGAAAGTTACGCAATCGTCTTAGGGAATGGACAGAAGCAAATACTTTGCGACTGACTTCTTGTAATTGGGGACCCCCAAGAAAGATGTTTTTAATTATTTTGGGGTCTAACCGGATGTAGTTGAGTATTAGTGCTTTACATGAAGTGTCTGCCTATCTGACCTGCACAACCCAGTATCTGGGTAACACGATACCTCTTGGTTAGACCAGTGTCAGATTTTCTGGCTTCTGACTACCAGTAACGACTGTCAAAATGACTCCACAGATATGTAAAAATATATATGAGGAAGTAGTTTTATACTTGGTATTTTGTTCAGCATACTATTGTAAGTGAGCTCCCTTTGTTAGTCCACCTTGGACAGATTAGTTTGTTGATGTTCGGAACTTTGTTTTGTAAACATTCTAAAATGCAATCTAAACACAAAGGCAATCCTTAGGTTTTGAACTTGACACTATGGTATATGAGAGTCATTAAAGCTTTTGGAGTTCATAAACTTTTTGTCGGTCTATTTATGATTTTATGCTTCTGTCACTAAAGAAATTCTTAGAACATTGTATTTGAATGAAGAGCGATATAATTATTTACACATATTAATATAATTGTGTACATTTTCACGTTATTCCTTTCTGCATGAGCCTTTACTCTTCCAAAGCCTAAACACAAGAGCAAAATAAATATTCTGAATTTTATATTCTCTTTTTTTATTCTTGATAATTTTTTCTTTTTGCCTACTTTATATCTAATAATTAAATATAAAGAAGTATCTAAGATTTAAAGAAATACGGGTTAACGGGTAATTAAGGATGGTTTGAATTTTAAAAACCATATAATTAAAATATTTCTTTTAACCACAGAGTTTAGAGGAAATAAGGTTCATTATGTTGTCATGGTGGCAATGACATGCCACAAGTGGTTGACCTCAGTTAATAATGGGTTTATGGTTTGACAAACGATTTTTTGGTTGCGATTTTAACTGCAAACATCATAAACTGCTTTTAGTATGTATTTACTTCACTAACATGGTTATTAGTACTGTAAACTAACCAGTAAAAAATAGTATTTGTTCAGGCCGGAGTCATTAAAAAGGTTTCTTATTTATTTTATCAAATAGCAAAAGTACCTAGCTTATTGCAGTACAAAAATTAACCCACACGTTCTCGAACGGAAATGATCATATAAATAAGGTAACAATTACCAACCTTAAAGAAAAAAAAATGGCCAGACAATCACCCACTATCTGTTCACTTTATAAAATCAACGGCAAGTAGGCATACCGCATACTGCATGGTCATAGCCTCCCCATTTCAGGACACAATAATGCTCAATAAAATAAAAGAACCAATCGCACAACTGGCCTTATAGAAAACACAAACCTCGTACCATTGTTTCTCTTAATTTATTATCCATTACACACCTTCAGCATGAACCTACCTCGGCTGCTAGAATAATTAAAAATAATACAAAAACTTTACTTACAAAAAGGTATTTTAGGATTTAAATATTAGTAGCCGTACTCGTATTCATAAAAACATTTAAAACTTATTTTGTTGGAATAGTGATGAGCAGATTCTTTACTTAAATTTTAGACGAAGTATTTGAATTTAGGATCAGTCTGCTAATCAGTATTCATTTGAATCTAATCGTTTATGTTTAGTTTTTTTTTTTAATAGTTGTTTGAATCGGAATCTAGAATGTATGCTATATGATGTCTTGAAGTAACTTATTTTTGTGTATCCAATCGTCTTCATATTATGTTCCTTTGACTTAGGTAGGTACCTAAGTATATAAAGATGTTATTTTATTTCTATTAGATAAGAAAATTGAGGCAAATTTACCGCCCTAGGCTCCAGTCTACTCAACCTGCCGGTAAATCTGCATCTGGACCTCTAAAAAAACATTGAAACAATAAATTTTCAGCATATTCAATCCTAAATCGTCATGCTTCTTTGATCTCTCATTCGACCTCCAGAATTCTTAGGACATCGCCCCCTGTGGGTCGAAATTACTAATTACATACAGTACAAGCATCATACAAATACTTATAACCACCACGTGGGTTGTATGAACTTGTATGATTAAATGTATGGATGTAATGTACGATTAATCATCCATTCTTTGAGTGCAAGCTTTTAAATCGAGCGGATTAATTAATTGGAGTGCTCTGAACTTTCAAGTGTTTGTTTATGTTCTAAAGTTGGAACAAAGGAAATAATGAAGTTATTTATAGAATGCATTTGAGATCTCTTTTAGTTTATGTTTTCACTTCGCAGTCTGACAGCGGGATTAGATTAGATTCAGAATGGTTTGATGAGAAGAAAGCTCTACTTACGTCTTGTTTGGAAATAACATTATCGACGTATGATGAATTTTAACACGTTCGCTGACAGTACGTCGTTAGGCGGGAAATTAAAATAGTGCGTTATGAATGACAGTACGTCGAGGGACGGGCCACTTATTTTTAAGAGTACGTCGTGGAAAATACAACTGTCGTAGTGTTAGGGTAAGTGCTCACTGTCAGCGAACGTGTTAAGAATGTTTGTTCCTCAAGGACTTTCATACTAACTTGCAAATATTTATTCTTAGTCATGCATTAGGTAGTGTAGGTGCGTTTTAGTGTCATCATTTGCTTACACTTTTATCAATTATGTCTGTGTCGGCTTTGAGCCCAACTGGATGCAGCTGAGTACTAGTGTTTTACATGTAGCGACTGCCTATCTGACCTTCACAACCCAGTAACTGGGTAACGCGATACCCCTTGGTCAGACCAGTGTCAGACTTTCTGGCTTCTGACTACCCCTAACGACTGTCAAAGATGTAAGAATGTCAGCCGGGACCTTAATGTGCTTGCCACACACGTAAGAATCTTGATATTATGTTAAGATAATCATCCACGGATGGACCTCGGCGAACGTTGTTTAACCTTGAATATTAACCCGCGTCACAGTATATAGATATGCACAGTATAGAAACTAAGCCTAGTTGACGACATAATTACTTACGCTCCATTAAAGCAATAGGGTTGTCACTTTTAATGATTTTGGTATTGTTTGTTTTCACATTTTGGTTCTGTAGTGATCAATCCATCGAATTTAAATAACTACCTAGCTTAAAAATACAATTTAAATAGGTAATCTCATGGCGACGGTTAATCTCAGCAAAAGACGATAGTTTAAACACGAAAAACAATTTAATATTAACACACAACAACTTGTAGAACTATAGATATGTAACTTTGTCATTACGGCGCGGTGGCGGCGTAACCTTTGGACTCATGAGCGGCTGCCACAGAAAAGATAAAAGAGTTAGAAAGGAAATAGTTCCTGATTTGTATGAGAACGCGTGTCGCCGCTTGTCTCCCACTCTTTAGCTCCACTACAAGCAAGAGGCCCGTTACGTATGCGAATTATGCACACAAATAAATTACACACACTTAAATCGAGAGCTTGCTACTGATTGTAACTCACTGTCGATAAACATGCGCCGTGCATCACGGCCAATCAGGGCAAAGGACGACACGTCAATGGTTGAAGTGTGTGAAGACGCAACGCATGCAGTACATTGTAAGCGGACTTGGTCATTGCGTTGATTAAGCGAGTACACATTGGGCAATGTATATTTTTTGTAACTTGTTGCAATAATGTTGTTAATGTTTGGAATTTCATAGTGATAGAATATTTTTATGTTTTTTACAAATAAAATTATAATTAGATGTTATTTTCGACTTACCGATGGAAATATATATCTCCTCGCTCTATACTTGTGGTCTGACTTTTTGTTTAACAGGTTATAATTGCACAACACGGCATTTTAAAGCAGAGCTTTGTGTTTCGAAGTAGTCCGAAGCGCACTAAACGCGGTGAATGAATTAATCAGTCGAGCTATGATTTTCGAAATATAGTTGTGGTGCGCTCGCGATGCCCGCATTACCATTCCAACCTTATTCATCTATTCCGTGATTATAAGTATAACAATAACAATAAATAAAACATTTTTACCTTTCAAAATCAGCATGAAGTTTGAAATACGATAGCTCCGGTTTTGATGAAGCCGAGTTCAAACAGCCGTACACAACGCAATACATTCGTGGCATTTTCGGAGGTAAATAAAATTTAAACGTGACCACTCGTCTTGACGTGGCACGCACTACTGAGAGCACCGCAACGTGCGCTTAGGAGTCCCGTCGGTGCGCATGTTTGTTTGAGTGTGCTGTTTCTAGCGTTTGTAGGTACATTCCGTACTGTCTGTCTATATTTTTATCAGTGCCCGGCGGCGGCGCGCGGCGTGCTTAAAATTTCTTTAAAATCATTTCATTCACTATACACAATAAAACTTATTACTTTGGTTTTCGGTGCCATTTGCTATCGCTCGTTCGTCAGTAGGTATGTCATATTAGATTTCATACGCAAATTGGTCCTTGTTTTTGTGTATAAGTTGACAAACATAGGTACTCTTGTCTACTAAAAGTACGCTCTACATAGCTTAATGCTATACAGTAGGTAAGTACAAGAGAGTAGAATGGAATAGAATATACTTTATTGTACACCAAAATTTGAACACACCTATTTTACAATAATTGGTTATTCTATGGTTACAATGGTGGTCTCATCGCTGAAAGCGATATCGTGAGTATTTCATTAAAAAAAAAATGTTACGCTTGATCTCCCCATTAGTTCTCCTCAATCCGGATGAAACCACACACATTATCTTGATAAGTGTGCGAACATCCAACCATCACCGTCATCACCATAATAAGTCACGATATGATATCCGATTCTCATAGCCGTTAGAAGTAGCCCCTCAACAAACTGTGCCGCTCTCTACACTTAATTCGTACATCCGTTTACCAAGGGGGGATCTAATGACATGCGGGATTTGTCACGGAAGGGTATTTCGTCAGCTATTGAATCAATATTTGCTTATAATGTGAACAATTTGTGCTTTCTGGTCCCTCGCACTGTACATGGTCGAGAAACACGTACGAGACATTTGTTCGCAACCAACCTCCGTCGTACCAACTCTGGGGCACGCTCCCCACTACACCGTCTAGTTGATACTTATAATAAAAACTTCAGTTCCATAGATATTTTGTTTCTTGGTAAAAATGTATTTAAAAAAGATATTACATCTGCTTTAAAAGATAGCAGTTTATAATTAAATTTATAGTCATTAAATAAGTAATTGTAGTCGTAAGCTCTAAGTTAACAATGTAATTTTATTAATCAACAACTAGCTAAACTCTATTATAATTTGTGAATAACGTAGTGAGTAGTATATTTGTAACTATGATTCGATCCTGTACTATTTATAATCTTTAATATACTACTGTTTGTTATTCCTATGAAATAAAATAAAATAAAAAATAAAATAATACATTTTTTTAAGGATGGGAATTCATCCAATGACTGCCCCCCGATCTAAGCGAAGCGTGTGTGTGTGTCAGACTTGTTCCACTTAGACTTTTGGGACTAAAACCCATTCGTGTTCCGAGGCCGCGGTAACTCTTTCGAACAATTGCTTATAGTAACAATACATGACTTACTATACAGAGTTGATACGACCGAGGGGCTTTCCTTTAAACTGCATATACTAGGTACCATTTTCAAGCTTTGTACCAAAAATCAATTAAATAGGAGAAGTAATTTAGTCGCAAATGATTTTGTTGAGATGCACCTTAAAGCGATAAATCTGACCAAGACAAGAGATAACACACGCCGCGCTACGTTGCCACTTTGTTACCTAGGTGTTTAAGGTCAGTCACATTTATTTACAAAGGGTGGTTTTGTTTTACTCTGACTTCTAAGCTATTTAGTTTGTTTGAAAAAAAAATTGACTTTTTATTTTTTAACTGTATCAAATTAACACTAAACACGTATAGTATACGTAGTGTAATTTAATGCCCCTCTGTCGTATCAACTCTGTATACAAGACTATAAGTCGCGCGGGGTTTCGCTCCAGTGGACTTAATCACTATAAAAACATGACCTCCTTCTTTTGCAGTTGGGTAAATACCACAGAAATCAAAAATATATTTTATCTAAGGTAAATACCCTTACTAGGCTATTTACCCGACTGCTGCCTACTGCCTATAACCTTCCTAACGTTTCAAACTACTTCCATACCAAATTTCATCCAAATCCAAACAGTACTTTCGAAGATTAGCGTGTCAAACAATCAAACAAAATTTTCCGCGCTTTATAATATTAGTATAGATTATTCTCAGTCCGGCTAGTAATAAATGTCACCTCACTGCTTGACACTAGAGGATTGACATCAGTGCTGCTATGTTTTACTTTATGTTCCAAAATTTGTCCGAAAACAAATGTAATAATTTGTTCACAGTACTGTGTATTGAATGCTGTATCCAGCACTACCCTGCCGCCCGTAAGTGTACAAATGCATAAGATAAAGTAATGCAATATTAACTGTAATTTATTGTTTTATTTTATTTTATTTATTAAGGGACAATAAACAGCCACAATAAACTTATAGCTAGTATTTACAATATTGCAGCACACTACATTCACATCCACATGTTAACGTACAATACTTGATTATAAGGAGCCACTAGATTGGAATGACATGGAAAATAAAGCTCGTTGAAGAAGAAAAATAATCATTATAATACAGTTAATTCTAATTAAAATCCTTACTAATATTATAAATGCGAAAGTAATTCTGTCTGTCTGTGTGTTACGCAATCACGCCTAAACTACTGAACCCGTTTCAATGAAATTTGGTACGGACATAGTCTAGAGCCTGAGAAAGGACATAGGCTACTTTTTAATGCGAAAAAAGGGCTGTAAGAGGTTGAAATGGGGGTTGAAAGTTTGCATAGAAATTACATAATTTCTAAAGCTAGAAGCTTGAAACTTATTTCTTAGACTTTTGATTAGATATTAATAAATACGACATTCAAATTATGTATGAGTTTTATTTTCATAATAATTAGCCTAAAAAAATTAGAAATGCTGCCGAAAGTAGCACGGCAAAGCACTATTCCGCGCGGATGAAGTCGCGGGGCACAGCTAGTTAAATATAAGAAGGAAAAACACATACTAAATTGTAGAATTTTCGACAATTACGGGTAGGATATAAATTGTTATTACCAGCAACTAAGATTTTATAAACATTACACTCTTTGATTTTGAATGAATAAAGATATAAATTTCAATGAAGTTGCGATTATAATAATCTACAATTCGGCGAATAGGACAACGCAATACCGAAGTGGTTCGATAGTTTTGAAATGCTACAGGCAAATTCTATAGTGCGTCTGAAATGATAAAACATAAAACTAACTAAAATAATATCAAGAACGTAAACCTCTAAAATAATGAAGAACGCTAATAAAAACTTTTTGTTCATCTTCAAAGGCTAGTTTTTATGTCCCGTTTTTAAATGACATCATCATTGTCACTTAACAAAATGATTTTAATTAATTTACGCATGCATACATAATTAAGAAGCTGTGTACCACAGATAATACATGATTGATCATCTGTCAAGTCGATGATTAGCATGAGTTTTTATGCCATCTTCATCGATGGGAGTGAATTAATCATTAATAATTTTATTACAACGCTTCGATGACGTTGTTAATTTAACTAACAAATTGATTTCATTGGATCGTATATTAAAAGGGGAACTGCTCAGGGAAACCAATATGGAGTAAATTCAATTACCTATATAATTCGAATATACTATATAAAATCAATAAAAAGTAAAAGCATAATTATAATATCCATCTATCAATTAACCGAAGAATTATATCCAGAATAAACGAGTTTTTAAAGAACGATATCTCAGTAGCATTTTATTAGTATTTATGTAGATACTAGTTTTTAACCGACTTCAAAAAAAGGAGGTTTACAATTCGTCTTGAACTTTTTTTTTTATGTATTTTACCTCATAACTCGTAGACGGCTGGACCAATTTGGAAAATTCTTTTTGTGTTTGAATAGGTATACTTTCTAGTTGGTCCCATTGTTACAAAATCAGGATCTAATGATGGGATCTTGGAGAAATCGAGGGAACTCTTCAAATATTATAGGCACACCTATAGCGTTTTGGGTATTTCTTATAGTACCTTGTGCAGTTGCTCTCGAAAAGCACCATTTGAGGAAGTGGAACTGATGATGAAGACCCCAGATGGCCACCGAAACTACTCAATAATAAGTATTTCGTTGATTGCGATTAGATTACTTGAATATGGATGTTAAGCACTTTATGCTCGTCACAATGCATATGGTGAAGTAGAGCTGATGGTGATGTACCAGGAGAACTCCTCAAAAATTAACGGCTCTGCACCGGGAAAAGCAATATTTTGTAAAAGGTGATAAGTAGGTTGACATTTTGGCTTTTGTAACTAGATAAATTACAAATCGACTCACTAAAAAGCGTGAAAAAAACTTTTTAGCAAAAAATAGAACCGACTTCCATATAAAAACACTACAAAGGCAAAAATAACTTTAATTTCGGAAGGCGGTGTCTTTAGTTTTGTATATATTTTCGTTTTTGACACCGCCTTCCGAAATTAAAGTTATTTTTGCCTTTGTAGTGTTTTTATATGGAAGTCGGTTCTATTTTTTGCTAAAAAGTTTTTATATATTTTATTCCTCTCCTACAGGGGAGTCTTATGTCTCAGCAGTGAACACGTAATAGGCTGAACGATACATGCAAACACCCTAATCAGGAAATTTAATAATCATAATAAATATATTGACTTTTTAGTTTTACTGGTCTAAACAGTTTTTTGAGACTTCAACTACCTATATGAATTTCATTTTTCTTTCATTTATATTGAATGACGGAATTTGAATAAAAATGCATTTAAAAAGTTATTGCGTCAATAGTGTGATTGTAATTTACGTAGAGTACAGACACCAGCACATAAAGCTACCCGAAACTGTTAAATTTTCCCAATCAACCTTGAATCTAATTTCTTTAACAATAAAGTTGAAAATCTATTAAAGGAATTTGACAGATTGTTGTAGCTTGATGTGCTGGCGTCTGTACATTATTTGTGGGATAAGTGTTCAAGATGATAAAAATGGAATCGAATATCTAAATCTAAAGTCAATACAGTAACAACTAGTACGGGAGGTATTGTGACTGTTCCTGACGGCCTTATATATTAAAATATAATGTCAATAGGTAGTAAGAATGCCATGTTGTGTCTAAATAAATAAATATTTAACAAACGTATGTAAGTACACCTGCTAAATACTAAGTATTTATTCTAAAAAACTTTTTACCAAAAAATTAAACCGACTCCCAAAAAACACTGCAAAGTGAAAAATAACTTTAATTTCGGTAGTCGGTGTCTTTAGTTTTGTATTTTCGTTTTTGGCACCGACTTCCGAAATTAAAGTTATTTTTCACTTTGCAGTGTTTTTTGGGAGTCGGTTAAATTTTTTGGTAAAAGGTTTTTATTTCACTCTTTTTAGTTGGTCTATTTTTAATTTACCTAGTTACAAGAGCCTAATTATCAACTACTTATAAGCTTTTACAAAATATTGCTTTTCCCAATGCTGGACCGTTAATTGTTGAGGAGTTCTCCTGGTACTTCACCATCAGCTCTACATCACCATGTGTATTGTGACGAGCATAAAGTGCGTAACATCCATATTCAAGTAATCGAATCGCAATCCACTCAATACTTATTATTGAGTAGTTTCGGCGGCCATCTGTGGTCTTCATCATCAGTTCCACTTCCTCAAATGGTACTTTTTGAGAGCAACTGCACATGTTACTATAATAAATACCCAAAACGACATAGGTGTGCCTATAATATAGTATAGTATAATATAGTTCCCTCGATTTCTCCAGGATCCCGTCATCAGATCCTGACGTTTATGAAAATGGGACCAATATCGAAGTATACCCTTTCAATCAAAAACAGAATTTTCCAAATCGGTTCAGCCATCTTCGAGTAATCGATGATCATACATTAAAAAAAAATATATATATATATACGCGTCGAATTGATAACCTCCTCTTTTTGTCGTCGGTTGAAAATGGATACCTAAAATAGACACAATCTGTTAAAATCTTCTTAGTTAAAACAAATTAAGTTAAAACACCCCTGTATAAGCTCCAGAGGTCAACAACATTTTTCCAATGTAATTATTTCCAATCTAATAGCCAGAGCAAGCGAAGCCTGTTTCAACATTAAACTGCTGACACTTTTAAAACAAAAGATCCCTAGAGCCTGGCTCCAAGCACGTACTCGAACCTAGGCTTACATGTTAATCCCCCGTTGGCTAGTCGTCGTAGGGTTGTCAACCCCTCATTTTCTAGTTCAGGGGTGCTCAGACTTCTAGTTTCAGCTAGACTTCTAAAGTTTCTTCTTTTTTGCTATATGAAAATCATGTAATGACTCCTTCTGTTCTGGGTGGAGTGGAAGAGAGTGTCAGACTTCTACTGACTAAAAACCCGCCCTGTTTCTTTACCTAGCTTTGACACTCCCGGGCCATGGTATCTCGCTAGAAAATTCCCTGAACTGGTTTTTATAGTCTAGTTTAAGAATTTAAATCAAGCGATGGACCAAAAACAGACACCCAAAAAAAAGTGGAGGGAATGATTAATTTTTTCATCAACTGATCACGCGATTGCAGAGATGCCTGATTAATTAACTATGACCTACATTTTGTCGATATATGAAAAAAAAAACGTGGGTACCTACGTATCCTCTCGTGATTTTTTTTTAACAATAGATTATTGTGTAAACTAGTATATTATTTAAAAAAATTAAGATCTGTCATAAAAAATTGTATAATTGGATGCGATATTTTCTCTCATTCTTACACAAACTTCATTTAAAATTCCGCGATCAAGCAGTCAATTGCGATCGACAGTTTGAGCACCCTGTTCTAGTGTACAAAATGGCCGGGTCGTGCCAGCTCGCCTAAATGTCTGGCAGACTTCCAAGTCTAGAGCACTTAAGGACTTACTACTGTGCCAAGGGTTAGGGCTCAATTCCAGTTTTAACTAGGCGATGCTACATTATTTTTCTTGGCCGAAACCCGCTATACTATTCCCAACCCTGTAACTCTTGAGGACGGAATCAATAGTGACGACTATCAGAATGACACCCGGGTCAATGCACCTCAATGTCAATGAAACAAGCTTGGACCATGCAACTAAATTAATCTAGAATGAAAAAGCAAACAGGAAAGCAAAGGAGTTAAAATGCATAATTAAGATTATTGCCACATTTAGATTGCAATAAATAGTTACATAAGTATGATTACACTGTATAATGTCATCATCATTTTAATCGATAATTGTCTCTGCTGGATATTGAGTTCCACTGAGTAACAGCAACAAAGTCGTCGGGTCCTGTACAACTCAGCATTCAGAGGATTTCTTGACTTGATTTCCTTTCCATGTATTGCAATTGACTTTAAACTAATTATCTGCAGATGCTCGTTTATATTATGAAGATGAAGGACGAAACAAATTACATAATATTAATCACCACTATTACGTGATCTTACGCGGTGCGGTTTTGTATTTTGTAGGTACCTATCAAACTTAAAAAAACTGTAATACTTTCTCCGAAGATAACTCTGCATTTGAGTAAACAAATTTGTGGCTTCGTATTCGCCTCGCTTAAATTGGATGCTCAATATACAACGTGAGTTTGTTGACTCCTACAAACAACCATTTACAATCCGAATTGTATTGTAATAGTGTCGCGACAGCTACTGTCCTACTGTTCATAAAAAATAGTTCACTGAGACAAAGTAGAAGTACCTAATACCTACCTACATACGTTCTTGAACAATAGATTGATAGAAAGGCGAAACAATCTGTACAGTCAGCCATGAAGCAGTATTACTATTTGCATTACTGAAATCATCCTTCTTGCTTTGGTTAAAAGTCTCAGTCAATATCATATTTGTACCCTTTGAAATGTGGTTGACCGTACAAGTACAACCTCTTTGACGTAGTGACAATACAATGTTTGTTTTATTTGCATACAAGTATGCAAATTTGTTTGTCATCGTGATAATCCATTTTTGGCTCATGTTTATACATGTGACTTGAGTAGGTAATATTAGCAGTAGAAATGAACACTGTTAGGTTTCACGTGTTTGTAAGTGAAGACCATCTGCCTTGCCTTTCTCAGCTACTTATAATGGAGGGCCTAGGGCTTTTAGTATACCCGTACGTAGAGTTGTAAAAAAACGGTTTTTTTTTCTGAGATGAAAAAAAACGTTTAAAAAAAACATGAAAAGAAACGGTTTTTTTTCTGGAGTAGGTTTTTTTTCATGAGTAGGAAAATAAAAATATGGTAAGGCGGTTGTCATATGTGAGTTGATATTATTTTTTTTGTTCAATAAGAAAATACCATTTGTTTTTTGTTAAATAATAGGGGAAGGTGGGGCGCAACGGGGACGTGGGGTACGACGGGGCCACCCACACTTACGCAAACGCAGACATGCTAAAGATGTCCTGTATTTAATAACAAACGGCCATTTTGTATCAATGCTCAGTGCGGAAGTGACCGAGCGCTAGAGTGCACGTGTCCATTTTTCACGACAACAATAGTTTTTACGCGCAGTTTGATGTAATTTTATAGTGTTACATAAAAGTTGTCAAAAAGGTAAATATTGAGTGTATTTTATTTATGTTTTTTTGTGAAAATCTTTAGTTATCGGTACTGGATCTACTCCGATTGAAACTTGTGTTACAATTATGGTTTTAGAAAAAAAAAATAACCTGTATTAAATCAGACCTTGGGGCGTGACGGGGACGTGGATATGGGGCAGCATGGGGTAAGTCCCCGTCATGCCCCCAAGTTTAATATATGTTTTTCTCTCTGTCTGATGTGAAACAGCGTAATGTGACTGAATGTAATCTTTAAAGAATAATGACAACGTTTTGATTGGCAAATGTGTTATGTCTGCGTCTCATGATTATTTAGTGCATCGGTAAAGATATGGTTGTATTTTTTTAGGTATTCGTAAAAAATGGTGCGAACATATAAAAAGAAAACTACTAGAGGGAGTTGGTCAGCAACAAACATGAAGGAGGCCATTGATGCTGTCATAAGCAAAACAATGGGGTACAGAAAAGCAGCTCAACAATATGGCGTTCCACAGACCACGTTGGAGCGGCGCGTGATTGCATTAAAGAAAGGTGAAGTTTCGATTCCTTTAAAGG
The DNA here is from genome assembly GCA_943138885.2 of Tholera decimalis. Taxonomy (NCBI): domain Eukaryota; kingdom Metazoa; phylum Arthropoda; class Insecta; order Lepidoptera; family Noctuidae; genus Tholera; species Tholera decimalis. The sequence goes on along the minus strand of OW964567.2, from coordinate 12,672,249 downwards.
TGGGTACTTTCAAACCTGTGTTTACGCTAGAAGAGGAGGAGGAGCTTGTAAATTACATTAAGGAAATGGAAAAAAGGCTTTTTGGATTAACTACCCTCGATCTGCGTAAAATGGCGTATCAGCTGGCAATAAAAAATGGGAAACGACACAAATTCAACACAGAGAAACAGATGGCTGGTACAGATTGGGTTCAAGGATTTCTGAAACGTCACTCAGATTTGTCTATCCGCAAGCCAGAAGCAACATCGGCAGCTCGAGCGATGGGTTTCAACAAAGTCGCAGTAAACAAATTCTACACTTTACTTGGGGAGTTATATGATAAATATAAATTTACACCAGACAGAATATTTAACTGTGATGAGACAGGAATCTCATGTGTATCAAAAACAAAAAGTAAAATCATAGCAGAGAAAGGAAGAAAACAGGTAGGTTCATTGTCATCCGCAGAACGAGGGCAGACTATCACCGTTGAAATATGCTTCAATGCAGCCGGAACCTACATGCCTCCTATGATAATTTTTCCTAGGCAAAGGATGAAACCGGAATTGCTAGATCGTGCTCCTCCAGGAACTACTGCGGAATGCAACTCCCGAGGGTGGATGACAAGTGAAACCTTTCTATCCTGGTTTAAGCGGTTCATTCAATTTTCAAGTGCGTCTGTTAATAATCATGTCTTGCTGCTTCTTGATGGTCATGTCACGCATACGCAAAATATAGAAGTGATTGATATTGCACGCAAAAATGGTGTTATTATGCTTTGTTTTCCGCCGCACTGCACTCACAGGCTTCAGCCCTTAGATGTTGCATTTATGAAACCTTTAAGTGTTTATTATGATCAAGCTGCTTCTAATTGGTTAAGGACGCATTCAGGGCGTGTCATAACAGCTTTTCAAATAAGCGAAATTTTCGGACAGGCTTATATTCAAGCTGCCACAATGTGTACTGCAATTAATGCTTTTAGGACATGTGGAATATGGCCTTTTAATCCAAACAATTTCTCGGACTCAGATTTTATAGCTGCATCAACGACAGATGTTCCAATGCCTGTTCAAGAGCAACCCCCTGTCATCTCTGAAAATCAAGTCGAAACACTGCCCAACCTTGAAGATGTAATTTTTCAACAAGTTTTTTCTGCGAACACACCACCTCGCGATGGTCTAATCCGAGACCCTGAACCTGGATGTTCGTTTGTAGAAGACACTCAAATTCGTTCTCCGGTTCGTGAAGTATGTCGCAACCTTACATCTGCTTTCGAAAATGCCTCACCAAAAGATATTTTGCCAATTCCATCAGTTGAACAAAGAAATAAAAATAGGAAGAACTATAGGCGAGGAAAAACCGTTGTCCTTACTTCGACCCCATATAAAAATGAGCTGGAACAAATTAAACGGTCTAGAAAGTGTTCTAATCCTAATGATCCTCGACTAAAAAAAACTAAAAAGCAAAAAATCAAACCCCATGCAGAAAATGAAGATGAGGATGCTTTATGCCTCTATTGTGAAGACACTAACAACACATACCTCAAATCTGCAGAGGGTTGAGTAGGTTGCCAGCTTTGTGGACGTTGGTCACATAATGCCTGTGCCGGAGTCGATGACGACGATGCCGAAGAAATCCACATCTGCCTACACTGCGAGTCTAAGTAGTTGTTATAGACGTACCCCATATTGCCCCTACCCGGGGGCATAATGGGGTTTTTTGAGAGTTATAAAAATAATACGTTTTTTTAGTCGATTACTTAATTATTCTGCCAAAAACATACCAAATAGTAGATTAGTAAAACGAAAGTGCTATAATAAATAATAAATGATTAAAAGTATAATTTAACATAGTTTTATTGATAGGTTTCCTTAGCGTCCCCGTTATGCCCCACCTTCCCCTACATGACTTAACATAATTGGCTACACCAAGTGTAACTACATTTACGGACGGGTATTTCCCTAATCCTCGTTTGGTTTATGTTTTGGTTGATTTGCGTGCAGACTGCAGAAACATTTAGTACGTACAGTGACATTCATACCAAGAAACGTAATAGACTGACAAATGACTAAAAGGGCTAAGAAAATAGTGTACAAGCAGAATGTAATAGAGTCCCTGATAGTATAGTCGTTGATTCAGAATCAGATGAAACAAATACAGACACAAAATTATTCCGAAGCTGATGAAACAAGCGTAGCCGTAGCTACTGATACTGATGATTGTAACACATTAAGTATTTTTTAAGTTCATAATAATAGTTACCCATTGATTTAAACATTATTTGACTTGAATAAAAACAAAACAATCAAATTTAGTGTCTTATTCCACTATAGTTATAGAGTTTCACTTTTTCTGAAAAAAAACCAAATGTAGAAAAAAAACAACGGTGCCAAGATTTTTTCATGTTTGTTTTCAAGATTGTGAAAAAAACATTTTGTTTTTTTTTCAATTTACATCTCTACCCGTACGGCTGAACAACCGACAAACACGACGAACAACTTCTTGCCAATGGTGGTGACAGATTTTCAATCACCAGTCAAAGTGGAAAAACAGACATCCAAGGAACATAAACGAGTCTCGGTATTTTAGATATTCACCCATCCATGGATCGACCTCGATAAGCGTTGCTTAACGTCTTACATTGATACGTGTGGTCAGGGGCGTGCACAGGATTATGACAGGGTATGCGGCGGAGTTATCGGTCACAAAAACTTTGCCTTTTATAGATTTTTAGCATAGCCACAGCCACGCATCGTAGCATGGTGGCGATGCGTGGCTGTGGCTATGCTAAAAATCTATAAAAGAAAAAGTTTTTGTGACCGATTACTCCGCCGCATACCCTGTCATAATCCTGTGCACGCGCATGCGTGTGGTTGTTGTCATTTAGCCACTAAAAGATTTGTAGTTGACAAAAAAAGCTTAAAAAAATATGTAAATCAAGCTGAATTTTACTTAATTTTGAAAACGTCTACTCGGAATATAATTAAATTGGTGACTTACCCCTCAATTAGAACATGCCAATCAAGCCAATCAGAGAATGGTTTGATTTGATTAAATCTTGACCAAATCGGAGAAAGGTCCCTTAATTTGATTTATGAAGAGGGTTGACATAAAATTTCAGTTATAACTTCAGTCATAAAATCAATGTTAATATTAATACGTGAAGCAAAAACTCTGTACGCCTTTTTACAAAAATTACTTAGACGGGAGTTATGAAATTGGGCATAGATCAAGTTTATATTGTTTTTTAATTATTTTGAAGTTATTTTGATTATACCCAAATTTCAACCACTTGGCGACTTCTAGAGTAAATATGTACGTTTATCTGTATCAATCTGTTCATTAGTTACCTTTTCACATATCAACGGTTGCACGAATTCTTATAAAACTTGACACTCTGGTGTAAGACCATGACCTAAATTAGGGACTTTTTATGTGGGATGCGTTGGTCTCTCATGTCTCAGAATCATGGTCACCATCGGGGTTCAATCTGGTGTGCTAGATGATCTACCTTTACCGGTTTACATCCAGCACATCCCTTTAAACCATGAATTTCGGGAACGATGAGTATGTCACTTGATCAGTCCAATTTATTGATATCTACACCCCAGCACAATTTTTTGCCCTCGGTGTTCCTGAGCACAATCAGATTTAATTCGACTGAATGCCTTGTTTTCTGACTAGTTTATTTTATTAAATTTTGTAGCTAGTGCTATATTTTTAGGCAAAAGACGGTAATAAAACAAAAATTATTGACACGGGCATCAAAACTTTCATGGGAAAAAGTCAAAACTATGTAGGCAATGACGTATTATGTAGGTTATTAATTTTAAATGTACCACGGCTAGCTAGAAGTAAATGAATCCTCCATTAGATCTTCTTAAAGGGGGAATGTCCGTAATTACTCATTGTCTTAGAAAGTGCCATGATAATAGATGGCTGGTGAATGGCTGCCGGTGTCAATGAGACGGCACTTTCGTGACATTGTGAGGCTGTGCAATACTACGGCCACGGATTGTACCATAAGTCTTACCAAATAGCCGAGCACACTTACGCACAGAGTTGTATAGGGGCTTTGTAGTTGTACAGAGCTTTTATCTGTTCTATGATGTTTTCAATTAGAAAAAGAAAAGTCTTAGAATAAGTTACCAATATTTATACTTTTTTTGAGTAGGAAAATCATCAAATGACTTCTCCCACAGTCTGGATGGATTGTGACGGAGTGTCAGACTTCTACTAACTAAAAACCGGTTCATTATCAGTTGCTCTTACGTTCCGAGGCCTCGGTATCTCGTTAGAATATTCCCCCAACCCCGGCAAGAACCAATATGCATACTACTCATAGTAGCCTAACCAAATTAAGTCATTTAAGTTAATTGTAAAATATTTATTAACTATGTATTATTATTGGCCTTGTGGTCTGTTTTTATTAATATTTGCATGCCATTGTCTAAGGCAAACATCTATTTTTATTACATCTCTTGCATGCCGACTATTATTAAGTTTTATTACTGTTAGATAGATAGATAGATAGAATATACTTTATTGTACACCAATAATTGAATCACACTTAAATAACAATATTGTAAACTAGCTTTTGCCCGCGACTTCGTCCGCGTGGAATAGTTATTTTGGGCTAACGTTAAATTTAACCCCGATTTTGAAGCATTCTTCATTGGTGCTCCGCTCCTATTGGCCTTAGCGTAATGATATATAGCCTATAGCCTTTCTTTATAAATTTACTATTTAATTAAAAATATTTTTTCAATTCGAACCAGTAGTTCCTGAGATTATCGCGTTCAAACAAACTCTTCAGCCTTATATTATTAGCATAGATAGCTGTTGCCCGCGACTTCGTCCACGTTTCCGTCGTTTTTCGTAAAAAGAAGTAGCCTATGTCCTTCCTCACGGTTCAGTGATTTTGATGTAACACACAGATTAACTTTCGTAATTTAGTGGGGAAATATAATATGTCAATCTATAATACTGTTGAAAAATATCGCAATACCGAACCGCACAATATTATTGTTAATAGCTGTGCCCGCGACTCCGTCAGCGTGTAACTCCTTGTGTGTTATTAAGTTAATGTATTGGTAATATTGTTTAGATCACGTTCACATGAGGCTTAAGTACCTATAGAACGACAATACTTCAGCGCAAAGCTTCCAGGTAAACTATGTTGAAAGTTGACCCGTCCGGCACGTGAACATAAAGATTTCTAGAACTGCTAACCCGGGAAAGAGCGACGTACAACTGACCATGCGAGAAACAACTGACACCGAGATCTACTCCAGCAACACGAAAAGTCTGCCCTTGAGCCTTATTAATTGTCATTGCATAACACACCGATACTGGGAATCGCGTTCTTTTAAAATGGAATGGAAAATTATTTGGTATTATGGGAATTCTGGGAATAAAGACGGTTTCTCCTGCACCGCAACCTGTTAAAATTTGAGCCTCGATTATATTTTGTTGCAACTGGGTTACTTTTAGCCGAGTTCCATTGCAAAGTTGTGGTTGTTTTAAATTTCGGAGCAGAATAATAATCAGAAAGCTTCGAACTGCTAAGCTATCGGGAGTTACACGTGTTATTGTGAGTCAACCATAAAAGATAGATATATGCTGTCGTGGGATATTTTTTATATAATTTTAAGGAGAACATTTCCGTCATAAATTATTTCTGTGTAGCTTTAACCATTAAGGTTGCACACGCGACGGAAGCTTAAAAAATGGAGTAACTTCTCCCGTTTTCCCAACATTTCCCTTCAGTGCTCTGCTCCTATTGATTGTAGCGTGATGAAAAGTATACTATAACCTGCTCAGGAGTATGAATATTAATTGTACCAAGTTTCGTTAAAATCCGTCGAGTAGTTTTTGTTTCTATAACGGTTATACAGACAGACAGACAGACAGACAGATAGACAGACAGACAGACAAAAATTTTACTGATTGCATTTTTGGTATCAGTATCGATCCCTAATCACCCCCTGATAGTTATTTTGTAAATATATTTCATGTACAGAATTGACCTCTCTACAGATTTATTATAAGTATAGATAAAATTGGTTAGAATGGCGGTCTTATCGCTGAGAGCGATGTCTTCCAGACAACCTTTGTTATTGCTGCGTGAGCGCATTTTTTTAGTATACATTGCTATCAGAATAATTGGACACCTGGATCCTATACTTAACACATATTTTGCCCTTCCACGGAGCATACTCACAAAATATTGACTCATCGACTGCCTAGCCAGACGCACTTCGCATGTCGCATTGATTTGAAGGCATGTGCATTGTGCGTACATTTTTATATAAGCATAATAATCTACTGTTTTACGAAATTAACCAATAAATCTTGTTCTCTAAAATACATTTCACATATTATTATGTTATCATCATCATCCACAGCCTCACTTCACCTACTGTTATCAGTTCTTTGTGCAAAGCTCCACGATCCTACGCCAGTCTTATAAATAAGTTATCAAAGTGAATTAATTTGCACAAGGAAAGTTCTAGTAACTCTTTTTTACAGGAGTTTCTGCTCCCAATACAGCAAACCGAAACTCCCAAAATAATTTTAATTTATCGACAAATAAGTCTTGCTAACATTCCCATAATATACACATAAAATGCATCAACACACTTATCTTATCTCCCACGCATCACATTTATATTTATCATGACATGATTGACATTGACATCTCTCTAAGGCTTAGCTTACACAGAGACGCGACGATGCATGCACTTTTTAAGATTGCGATAGTATATAGAACTTGATCTGTACATAATAATTATAATTATAAATCGAAGTGTCTCGCTTCGTATATCTGTTCGCAATAAACCAAAAACTAACCTGATTTCTATACAGTTTTCACCGAATGATAGAGTGATTCATGAGGGAGGTTTTGTATATATTATTGATGCTTGAAACTTGTAGATTTCACAAATTCCTCCAAGTTAAAATAGGTTCACGGCAAAAATGTAATAAGCGGGTTTCGAATCCGCGAAATCTAGATCACAAAATGAATATATTAAGCTTTTGTGTTTTGTAGAATTACACCGCGCGAAGCCAGGCCCGTGTAGTTAGGTAACTAGAGTAGGTAGACTAGGACACATAATATAAGAGCTACAAAATTTAATGAAAGAATTGTAACACACATCGAGAAATTTCTGCATTATAAATTTTCAGTGGATATAACTATAAGAATGAGTATTATATTTTAAAAACTTCCTACCCATGTAAATTTAACTATGTTCCTAAAAAACCATCTTACCTCATATTTATATATTTGTTAAGTTAATAATTATTATGCTTAGTACGGAAAAGCTGTTTGGTAATTTAACTATAACTTACTTTGAAAATCGTTGTACATTTACGCGCATAAGTAGTTTTTCATTTCAACCTATGTACATACATATAATTTCACTATTTTATAAAGGATAGCTACATAGTTTCGTATCAATGTAGGCTGACCCTAAGTTCCATCCAACGAATATTAAATAGGTACATTCACACCTTTTGTCTTCATATCAAGCCTATCAATATTACGACACAAATACATAGCTTCTTTTGTTTGTAATATCGACCTACAATAATGTATTGTATATGTTTTGCAATAGAACCTTGGAACGACGTCTCTTGAAAGCAAAGAGTCCCATGGACCTTCAGCTTATAATGAAATGAATATATGGATTGTCACTAATGTCTGGTCTAGTCTTACCATTATTTATTTATCTGGGAAACAAACAATTGTACAATAAGTGTTTAAAAAAATATAGTGAACATAATATGAAGACAGCTCAGGAAGTAGTAGCGAGACGGTATATACATATGTGTCACCCACGAGGGCTGGTTTGAATCGGTGAAAAGAGTTCATGGAAAGACTGGCTTTTGCCTAGCAATGGGACAATATAGGCTAGAAAAAGAAATGGATAGTATTATCCTATATTTACATCATTTCCACAGAAGATATTATGTGTACATTATTCATTTGGTAGGTAAGTACAACCCTTAAATACAATCGTACATATTTACCTAAGATAGGCACTAATTACATTTTATATGCTTTTTATTGTCACACAAACAATCAACACATTTTTTTTTTCATAAAGTTGCTTTGGAAGAATTTTCTTCTTTCTTGTCGCTTTGCTCTTGGCAGAGCCGTCGTAGTCACTTAGAGGCGTTTGCGTCGGTGGCAGAGGCGGACACAGCTCTCCGCACGATCTCTAGCCATCTGTTCCTGTTTGCAGAGTGCCTGGCGCACTCAAATCCGCCGTTTCCCACTACGGATTTCACTTGGTCAGACATAGATAATCTGCTCCGTGACCTAGAAGAAAATATCCAATGAAAATTTTTTTTTATTATAAAGGGTCTTTCAAATAGGGCGTGTCGATATTGACAGTTTGTAGTGGTCATGTTGTTTCGGCGGCATCTGCCAAATGCGTTGTTATTTCTTCAGTTACTGATGCCAAATCACCATGGCAAGTTACACGATTGAGTAGCACGTCCAAATGATAAAACTTTATTGTCATGTATACTTTATTCAAAATGAGTGTTCGTTAGTGCAAACTTTGCGCGCATTACGTTTATTTTACGGCAGACGCGGTGGCCCTTCAAAGTCGACTCTCCAACGTTTGGTGACCAAATTCGAGACGACTGGTTCGGTAAACAACCAACCAACACTCTTACGTCAAAGGAACGCCAGATCGGCTGAGAACATCGTTGCTGTCCGTTAGAGTGTGCAGGAGACTCCGAGGCAGTCGATTTCTCGCCGTGCACAAGAACTCGGTCTTTCGCAGACTTCAACTTGGCGAATTTTGCGTCGAGACATGGGCCTACACCCATAAAAGACCCAATTGAATCAGGAGCTCAAAGTGAATGACCATAGACAACGCCGTTTGTTCGCTGACTGGGCTATAGATCGTTTGGAAGAGGACCCCGATTATGGCTGAAAAATCATCTTTGGCGACGAGGCGCATTTTTGGATGAATGGTTTTCTTAATAAGCAAAATTGCCGTATATGGAACGACCACAACCCACATGAGGTTCACCAGGTTACTGTTTGGTGCGAATTTTGGTCCGGCGGCGTCATTGGTCCGTACTTCTTTGAAAACGATTATGGCGAGGCCATTACTGTCAACGGCGAGCGCTACCACTTTTAACAATTTTTTTTTAGCCTGAATTGAACGATATGGACTTGGACAACATGTGGTTCCCACAAGACGGCGTTACTTGCCACACAGCGAGCGCCACAATAGACATTCTGCATGAACGGTTCTAGGGTAGGATTATATCGCAGAGGTGACGTTAATTGGCCACCAAGATCGTGCGATTTGGCCTCGCTAGACTTTTTCTTGGGGGTTTTCTCAAGTCGCAGGTCTATGCCAATAATCCGCAATCAACCGATGCCCTGAAAGTCAACATAACGCAGGCCATCGCTCAGATTCAGCCGGATCTATGCAGTAGAGTAATTGAAAATTGGACCTCTCGGATCCGTGCCACCGTTCGAAGCCGCGGTGGACAATTAAGGGTGATTTTCAAAATTTTTGTACATTTTGTTGTGTGAAAACGTCCACTCGAATATCATCCAGAAAAACTGCATTGAAGTGATCAAACTAGTATTATTATCCTTGAGAAACATTTCTTCCAGATAGGTATCAACATTTCAGATCATAATAATAAGTAGTTAATAAAAGAAATGATGTTTAGTTCTTCAATCTCATAATATTTTCATACAGCAACCTAGTGTCTCCAAGCAAAAGAGCGTTACAAAAAAAGGCATAAAGAAGAAACTACTCACATATTTACAGTTCTTGTTACACAATATCTTTAGGACTCTAATTATGATTTCAATGTGTGAAATATAAATAAATAAACCAATGCATAATAATAATAACATTGTTTCATTATGTGTCTTTCTTTTCATTCATTTTTGTTATTCTTTGTTGTAACACTAATATTAGTAGATACCTATGTGAGATTTTTAACTGACAAGATTCTCCATTTAAAACCGTCCAATCAGATGACAACGGAACGTCTGTCCACCATTTTGTCAGCGGGTGCCACCAACAAGAAAAGTGTGTTTATTCCTGTGCAGTGTTTTTTCAACAATAAATCTTTCATTTTGATTGATCAGCTATAAAAACAACGCTAAAGCTATCTCTTTTAAGTTTTTCGTAAATTTAAGGAATAATTTTGACCAACTACTAAAAAGAAGCTGGATAATTCCAATAGTATTATTTCTAACCTCCAAATGTTTGAGGTTGTTATTCAACTCATGATTGATTTCATTTTTCTAACGATTTTTTACGTTTTTTATTGCGTAACAAAAATGATGTAACAAAAATGAAGCAAAGCAGATTTCATGCAGAATTATAATGTTTATATGATTTGACGGATAATGCTTCATTTATTAATTTTATTAACATATAATTTTAATAGTATTTAAGAAATATTAAACTAAAAATCTAAAAAATAATAGTCCAAAAGTATTAGGACAACGTACAACGTCGACTTAAAAGGTTAAATTTATAGTGTTTAGTTTGGTAATATAATTTTCAACACATATGCTCAAATAATGCATTTACGGAGCCTATTTACATTGTTCGAATGTAAAAAATAGCAGCATATAATGGAACGTGCAGTAAAATAGGTACTTTCATCTAAGTACATGTTTTAGTCTATGCTCCGATGTATAGCGCCGTGCGTATCCTTTACGGTTTTTTTCTGTCAAAATAATATAGAAAATAATTCTACCAAAATTTTTCACATTACGAGAATAAATAAGCTAAATGATCGAACCTCCTTGGAAGGTCTTTCGCTAAATATGTTTTTCTCACTTTAATACTAAAAACGAAATGAGACAAAAGATGCGTTTTAGAAAATTAGTCTTTCGTGGCGCCATTTGTAAAATCGCGCCATTTCCATATTAGTATATTAGAAACGGCAAGGTAGTTATGACTTTCCGACTGATATCAAAAGTTTGCTTCACTACCAATTATGAGTTTTCTCGCAAATGTGTTGAAAAACGTTATTAAATATGAAAGACAATAAAAATATTTAAATAATAAATTAATACTAAATACTAAATTATTACTTGAGGAACGACGAGACTTATTTTACTTTCAAAATTTTGAGTTCGAGTATTATTGGAGAAGTATTGAATTTTGTACACCTTTTCAGAGCGCCTCAAACACCTACTCAAAAATGTCTACCAGCTCCCTTAAGAGACGAACTCTGAAATATAAAAAGAATGCAATAGATAATTATCAATTTTCAACTTTAGATTTCTGGATAACATTTTTATTTTGATTGTTATTATTTGGTAAGACAGACTGATTCGGCTAGACATTCCAAAAGATTGTTTAAAAAGTGTTAAGAAATAGACAATTTATGGCTGTAAGTCAGCAGACTGATCATATTATTAAAATACAATTTCGTTGTTTTAATAATTGTCGTCTGTGAAATAGCCCTAATATTTCCTTTTTGTTAGTTTTTTGTGACGTAGTTCGTTTTTGTAACGGTATTCCTTTTTGTTTAATTTTTGTTACTGTACAAAAATTTTGAAAATCACCCTTAAACGATGTCATATTTCATAAATAATGGCTAAATTTAATATGTCACATACGGCTTGTTTTATTTAATTTCAACATCGACCCGACCTTGTTGAAAGACCCTTACATTTTAACTAGTCCACGGATAAGAGCTCGCCGCCCAGCGTTTATTAATTACATACTTTACTGTACACCACACAATATTTCTATGGCTACAAAAAGTAAAACACACACAGTACAATGGGCGGTTTTATCGCACAGGGCGATCTCTTACAGACAACTTTTGGATAGACAGAACTTAAAGAAAGTCTCCCGCCAGATGAGAAACAGTCAGATTTAGGGCTTCATGTGTTTGTTCGGCATTGATTTGGCAGAAATCGCAGGCCTTTTAATAATTGAGACATGGAATTTACATGGGTTAAATGGGTTTTAAATTTGGCCAAAGGCTAAACATTGCCCAACACCCTGGCAATGCAGCCAGTCTCGCAATGGCAATCCCCAAAACCCTGGCAATGTACCCAACATTACCAGCTGACATTATTTGAGGACGAATTTTTTGATGCTTTCTTTTAATTTGTATTGTAAAATTCATTAATGGAGAAAAAACAATAGGGATTGTTATAAAAATACTCAAAAAAATATTTTGAAACGGGTGTGATAAATTATTATTTGGGAAGATTTTTAATATGATAACCCTTGTTTTAAGGCAGCCATGACAGTCGTGTTTGATATGACTTTTGACAGATTTAAGTTTCATGCCTTGGGTTCATGATGTTCCGTGTCTTTCTGTGAGTCGTAGGGATGGGCAAGTGAAAAAAGATATATCGACAAATATCGAATTAATCCGTCAAGCCGACAACTCAAAATGACATTCACATCACTGTTCAACAGTAACATGGGTAATCCACTATATTTGTCGTGTTGATCTCCTTGACCGATTGAATTTGAATATCACATTAAAATAAAGTGAAATTGTAGAAAATTAACATTAAAAAACAGTAACTTCATTGCACAGTGATATTTACATGTGGTGTACATAGTGCTAGCCCAGGCTCCATACATTACTCGTTAATTACTTTGCATTTGGCAATATTCGAAGCGGTCGCTACAATATGTAACTCAACTGCGAATGCGTGATCTTCCATAGCTAACCTTACCTTAACCTTTCACCTTACCTAGTTCTGTTTACCTATATAGCGTAGGAGCTAACTGAATCAAATTCTGTCTAAAATATTATCATTACTTATCTTATCGAAAAACTCTTTGTCCATTTATAACGGAAAATCGGAAAAAATAAACTATATAAAAAGTTAATTCACAATCAAGGACAGTCACCGACAAACTTTTTTTAATCAAAACAGTTTTAAATGAAAACGTTTTTACTACATTTCATGTAGGTGCTTACAAACTATTTTAATTAAGTAAATATATTTGATAGTTTTTCCTTCAAGTTGCTAGCCGGGAAGTACGGTCTAGCCTTCACGGTGTTTGCTCCAATTGTCCAATACATCAGTAAGAAGTGTTTACCGTTAGTTTTTCTGGAAAACTAAATTCAATGGGATTGCAAATTACACGGCGGCCGGCCATTTTCCTTTTGTTGTTAAGATTGCCGTTATTTAAATATCAAAGCGGCCTAAGCGATATTGTGAAATCTGTAAAAATACGCGCTTCTCTTCCACATTTATTGTGCGCACGACCGGCTTCAGCTTTTGTGTTACCACATACAACACAAAGCAAGAGTGAATCTCGAGTCAGTCAAGTCATCTTCTGGGATCGCTTGTTCCATCGTAGATCTCGCTTACCATCAGGCGTGATCGTGGTCAAGGCCGGGTTCATCCGCAATAATAAAAAAACTTTTTAACAAAAACATTATATTTATTATTATTATGTCAATGAAATATTATTATATTATCCGACTTCAATACAAACAAAAACACTACTGCACTACAAAGCGACAAATAATTTTAAATATTGTCTCATTGGATGTCTATTTCCATTTAAAATAAGGGCTAGGTTCACATGGACTCACATGACTGAAGTCAATGTCAAGTCAATGAATAGTTTTGATAGACTTACGCCGTACTAAAAAAAAAACGCCGCAGTTTACGGAACGTCCGAGATTATAAAAAACCATCGTTGTAAAATATGCAGGGCAAAGGCCTCCCTTCCTTCAACTTTTTCTATGTCTACTGCCACGTCCGGCCAATCCGGGTAGGAATCTAGTTCAACAGGCCATCTCCTCCTGGGCCTATAACCACGTCACCGGTTCTTATTATTTGGAGCCCAATCAATAGCCACTTTTTCCCTTTTCTGCTGTGACATGCGGTAGATGTGGCCAGCTCAGTTCCACTTCAGCTTGGCAATCGCATAAAACATAGGATTTCGCAAACAGGATTGCCGCTACAACTCATTCTCTATGGATAATATCCTGTTGTACTTACTGTGACCAAACATAATAATGTAGACGCTATTCGCGCCACACGCGATATCTTTTAACATCTACAAAATAACACGATGACGTCAACCGATGTTGCATCCTATTCCTCAAACATAATATCCTACAAGACAACTTGACCATAATGAAAACAACTTGTCATGACGTGTTGGAAAACTCGGAACTGGTGAATCTCGGATATAACTTGACCAATATTCAAAAACAATGAAGTCTTCTCATATCCCATGTCCGAATATGAGCAAATAGCTTTCTCTTCCTTACTTCTCATTATTAGTCTTTATCCCATGATTCAACCACTCTATTATAGAAGGCCTAGGCCTATTTTATAAAAGTCATGCTTTTTTTTTTAACGTGGTAAAATCATCAAATGAGTCCTCCCACCCCGGGCAGGGCCGGAGGGACTGTCAGACTTGTACTGACTAAAATCCACGGTGTTCCTTCAATAGCCCTTTACGTTCCGGGGTCACGGTAACGAGATAAGTCCCACGACCCCGGCAGGCTTCGGCCCTCTACAGGGGGGGCCTCGTCATCTTGCTGACGTTCTTTGAGGCGCGCGTGGAACAACGCGCCGTCGACCCGGGCATGGTCCATGGTCGGACAGCGAGTTGCCCTTTACTCGCTGTCCGCATGCCCGCGCCTACGGTGGCCGGAGATCGTCGGCCGACGTCCGACGCCGTGGGCGTCTACCACTGCATAAAAGTCACGCTAGCAAAGGATGAGGCTGAACGCGCGAGGGAGAGGGAAGTCTCTTTCTCACACCGCAGCCGCCGCGGGAGACGCACCGGGCGTCGGAATCGCAAGCCGATCTCCGGCCACTGCACCGTCGGTCGGTAGACGCGGGCCTGCGGACAGCCGCGGCGAGCAGGGGTAGCTCACCATCCGGTATGAACTAGACCCGGGTTGGTGGTGCGTCGTATTCCACGTGCACCTCAAAAAGTAGACAGCAATAGTGACGGGGCCTCATAAGGCCTCATTGCCTGCTGGGGTTGCGAGAATGTTCTAACAAGACACCACGGCCCAGGAACTTAAAGGCAGCTGAAGAAACAGGGTGGGTTTTTAGCCAGTAGAAGTCTGACACTTAACTCAGTCTTCCGCTTAACCCAGAGCGGGAGAAGTCATTCGATGATTTTCGTAACCGAAAAAAAAGCCTGTTTATAAAAACTTTTCGAGGATATAATTAGTTCAAAAGTTGAGCGGATCCAAAATTAATATTAGATTTATATACTGATTTTTAATATTTCACTTATTTTTTTTTAAGTATTAGGTTTTAGTCATTCCTTACCAAAACAAATAGTAAAATCTATCTCATCAAAAACTCAATTTAACTATGAATAAAAGTTTAAGATAAAAATCCTTTTAAGTCACAAAAGTAATAAAAACTGTGAACATAAACTTCAGCGTCTCCGTTAGGGCAGGACAGACTAACGCACATAAAAACAAAAGCATACACTATAGCGGGTCGTAAAAGTTGCATTAGAAAGTGATTACTGAACGTAAACAGTATAGATGAGCACACAAGTTTTTGAGGTATAAATTGAGCCTCAAAGATATATTCATCTTTGAGGCTCATGGCATTCGCCCACATACTTACCATCAGGTGAGATGGTGGTCAAACGCGAGCCTATTATCAATAAAAAAAATATTGGAACTATCGTAACCCACAGTGGACACTAATATTTATTAGTGTCCACTTAAACTAAAATTTCATAATCTATTTAGATTATGGAATTATAATTTAAGCTGTTATGAACATGTTTTACTACTGCTTAGTTAAGAAGTTAAATCACTATTTGGAAATAAACCAGTTTTAATAAACATACAGACGCGTCATATTCCTACAAAGTGGCTCTCAAAAACGGCAAGAAACACACACTAAGTAAAGTTATTTAAAATATTTGAAGCGAAATTAAATTGGTCATATTATAATGGCAGCCCAAAACTTTGCCGAACAGTGATATTCGAATTGATAAGATGTTTAATTACTTATTAATTTGTTATGATTACGGTGGGTTAGTTAGCGATAGAACTTATACGGATAATTACTATTTTTACAAAATAGATATTTTCATTATATTTCAAAATTTGTCCGAGGTGGGCCACATATTGGGCACTGTCTTTTAGCACTAAAATAATCTATAACAGCATGTTAGGTTTCTTAGTTTCTATGCATATCACGTTTTACTATAAAACAGTCAAAATTAGGTTTTCTTATCACATAATGTGTCTAACTTTCTCAATTAACTTTGATATCTCTGTTAAGCTGAAAAATAAATCTGTTTTAAAACACACAGTATTGTTTTTTTCATTAACTGTCTCGTCTCCAAATGTATAAATATTCGAATTAAATGAAACTCAATCATTTTAAATTCATAAAGAAATATGCAGAACACCTGAACTGATCAAATAATGATTTTCTGAGTAAATTAGGCGGTATAATTCAACTGTAATTATTATTATTGCATGGTGGCTGTTATTTAGAACGAACTGGTCTGGGTGTTCATAAATTTCGCACTGATTGAGTTGTTATTATTATGTTCTATTTACATGCTAATTCTAGAGCTACTGCCATATTTGTGAGCAACTATACCGACTGCAAGCAGCAAATTAAATAATTATTGGCTTAATTTTTGTTGACCCAAAATGCATAGCTCAGAAATGTATTATTTACAAGGCACTGTTTTTCTTCTTATCAAGTCATTTTAATTAGATGAACTTATTTAACCATTACATTGATTATTTTGTCTCAACTGTGCTTAAAACAGGCTTTGGAACAGCGAGGCTTGTGTGACCTGACCGGTGTTAACTCCATTAAAAATTGCAAAAAAATAACTTTGAAGTCAAATGTTATTAGACCGGCACCAATAAGCCGTAAACAACAAATTATTAATCTTTTACAAAAAATATGAGTCCTCGTACTCTTTTGCCAGCGACTATACTTTTATTCAATATACAAGACTACATACTCAAGTGCATATCTGTAAAGGAATACTTTAGAGATGAGACCTCTATGCTTCAGGAACTTTATAGTTATTGAATCTCTATTGTCCTTTAACGTGTTCAGCCATAAAATATTTCAAAACGTTCTAAAAAAGTAAATAGGATTCGAAAAGATTAAAACGTCTGTTATTTTTTTTTACGCGTATTGGCTTTTGGAAGCTTTTTTTGTATGTTTGGCGAAGAGATTATATTTTTAAAAGTAAATACAATAGGCAATAGATAAAAAAGCTCTTGGCGCCATAAAGGAATGTTTTCTTTTTGTATGAGGTTATGACTAACTACTTACTATATAGCTTTTGTAATTGTTCAGGGCCTCGTGCTTAAGTGGTTCTTTACGCAAAATAACTTCAGATAAACTTATTTGAGAAACGATAAGACACTCCTTTTCTGCGTATAACCAATGTTATCTAAACACAGAGAGTGAATGTCTAGACGCACAAAAAATGGTGCTGTACTTATTTGTCACCAACTTACAATCATTTTGTTTTCGTTAAATATACGTGTAATTTAATGCATGGGATAAAGGACTAATGTTATATAAAACATATTATACGTATATAGATTATTCATATGAAATAGTGTTTATGTTATATGTATTATCAAACAATCTCCTGGCTCATTCCCTAAACGGGATCAGCCTTCCTAATACTTTCACGCCATTTTTGGCGATTTTATGTCATATCTCCAGTTAAATAAAAAAAAATAAAAAAATCTAGGGTTTTAAGGTTGTTAAGTATGGTCCACATCCAGGTGGTTGAGGGGTGGCCTCTGCCGCGTACTCCTTCTACAATGTGTAACGGAAACCCCATATCTATCCAAAAGGGCTGAAGACAACATCTGGTATGGAGTCTCTATGCACAGTTTCAGCTCAAAATAACTGACTCAAAGAATTGATACCAAATTATCGGTTTCATATATTTCTTGAATACCAGTCTTAACAAACGTGTCACAGCACTACGAGGGTCAATAACTTTCCACGTCACTTACCAATAACACGATAATTCTCTTCGTTCTTCTTAATTTGAAAAATTCGGTCTCTGGTATTTGTAATAAGTTCTACAAACGTAGACTTAGGATTACAAAACCCTTGCTATATCGTTTGTTATCATCCAAAGAAGCCATGCACTTGGTATGTATATACCCTTTAAATTACACGTTGTATAAGTATTCATCACCCGCCTCGTCATGTGTTCCTCGCTTCTGCACATCACATGTCTATACATACATGTTACATGTATTAGTTTATTAATAAATAGGAAGTAGTAGATTTATTGTGTAATTTTAAAATATACATTAATTTATAGTAACTTATTATGTATGTTTATTTTCCTAGGACCTTTGGTAGTCTGAAAAAAAAAACTCACTCAAATTCTATGTACCAACTTATATCTAACCTGCCTAATTATATGTTGTGTTGTTGTTTTAAACGTTATACCAAACTTAGAATTTCTTCTGACAAGCGTTGATTAACCTTGAAGCCCGAGCTTGAAGTTGTCGTAACTACGGCCTAAATGCAACAAACACCTACCAATAAAAATGTACCATAACAATCAACAAGGAACAAAGCAATATTTATATTTACAAAATTCCTTCTAACGCTCTTCATTCGTATCGTTTGTTTATTCACCGACGCGTGCGCAAGTTTCGATCGACGGACGCAATCACGTACGCACTTCAATTCGAAGAAATATCGGTACGTACGACCCGTATCGAATGGCAGCTAACTATCAAATGAGCGGTATCGAGATCATATAGATAACCGTAATCGATAAAGAGGAACATGTAATTGGTGATGTTTTGATTGCGGGTTATCGGATTACCTAGTGACCTAGGCTGTTGGGGATAGCCTTATCGGTGTTATAAAGCAATCGAAATTAGAATAGATGGGTCTGTCCTACTGCCTCCGTTGTCTGTAAACGCGGATTAACAAACAGATTTACGTATGTAGAACATTTTGTTAAATTGGTTTTATTAAAGTGAATAACCAATTTCTTTTTTGTTTTCAGATACCGATGGTCTAGAATTTCGAAAACGAGACGCTGCTCATATAATACAGGTCAAATTTATGAAATTTTTATTGGTACTAGAAAGGCGTTTAATGCATGAATGTGAGTAATTAACGGAATAAAATTTAAGTTCTAAATCAGAAACCCGACTTCTTAAAAATCACACTCACGCTCTAAAAAGTATGTAACAAGAAATAAGAATATATCCTCATCTTAAATGTTACCTACATAGTATTTATCGTATACTAAGGGTCGCGCGGGTTTTCTCCCGTGGACTTAATCATGATAAAAATATAACCCTCTTCTTTGGCAGTCCAGTAAAAAGTAGCCAAAAGTATTTAATTAGGTATATTAATAATATTGATATATACAACGTGTAATTTAAAGGGTATGTACATACAAGTGCACGGCTTCTTTGGATGATAACAAACGATATAGCAAGGGTTTTGTAATCCTATGTCTACATGTGTGGATCGTATTAGAAATTTTAAACGTTGATACCAGAGACCGAATTTTTCAAATTAAGAAGAACGAAAAGAATTATCGTATTATTGGCTAGTGACGTGGAAAGTGATGACCTTCATAGTGCTGTGACACGTTTGATATTACTGGTATTCAAGAAACATAATTATGAAACCAATAATTTGGGGTCAATTCTGTGAGTCACTTATTTTGAGCTGAAACTTTGCATAGAGACTTCACACCAGATGTTGTCTTCAGTCCTTTCGGATAGATATGGGGTTTCCGTTACATGTTGTATATACAGAGTGGAGACGACAATACGATCATAAATTAAAACACGTATAATACTAGTTTATAGGAATAATTCTACAGTATCAAAGAAATCCCAACTTCGAAATTACAAAAATATATATATAATTACATAAATAATCATACAAACTAGATGGCATAAAACTAGATGCGAAATAGAACACCATTTATGAATATCGGGTCACTGACCTGTTGTAAGTGCGGCAACAGCGCGGTCCTGTAGTCATTTGATCTTGTGGCGCCACTTATGATAATAATAATGGTCAGAAAAAACAATTACATTGAATCACAGATTTCAGGCACCTCTCGCCCGCTGATTATTTATTAGTGCAATTATTATTAATCACTATCTGGATCACTGGTCAAACACTTAGCTAAGTAGCTATGAAAGTAACTAAACTTTTCGTTTTTCAATAAGGCCGCCATTCCTTCGAATACCTAAACTGAATCGTCCGTCGGCGTCGTAGAGGGTTATTTCTGACAATTGACAAGAGTTTTTTAGAATTTAATTATCACGAGGCATGATTAATAAAAACAAAACACAATAAACACTAAGCATCAAATTTCGCACAAATCACTTAGCTATTTAACTAAATACTGTCACTAAAATAAAGCTTCTAATTTCGCACATTATGATAATCGATGTAGAATAACAAACAGATGAGCGGCGGGCGGGCCCCGCCGCGCCGGCGCGGGAAAATAAAGGTCTGTCTCTGATTAAAAACCAATAACTTTTTTATTTCTGAATATTATGTTCTAAAATTTTGCACAAATATAGAATAGTGTATATGGCTTCAAATGGAATGTAATTTTTTATGACTGGATTTGAAACCATACATTAAAAAATAAAACAAATTCAAAATTATCAAAAATATCCAATATTTATTTTTTAACAATGAATACTATTATTTTAATGTTTACAAAAACCAAATATCATATAGTACATCAAAATACAAATAAATTTAAATAATAAAAACATTTTTTTTTTAATGTTGTGGTTAAAATCGAACACAGATTAATTATTAATTAATTGTAATGTTCACTAAATTTTATGTTATTTATACTTGATGAACTTCGGGATCTAAAATTAATTCGTTCACTTTCAAAAGATCTAAGGTGTCTTCATCAAGTTCCTTTACGTTTTTAGTATATGGTTTTCTAATGCTGGTTATTTAAGGATCTGAAGTATAAAGAAGAGTATGAAATACATCCTCGTTTGTAGCGGATCTTGAGCATTTTCTAGCATGATGTAGACGAAATTTTTTATAATCCTTATTACGAGATTCTTGTGCATCTTCCGAAAGTTGACCAATAGGAAGTATTGCAAAATGCTTTATGACACTTTCTCCATGAATCAAAATTTTGTGAACTGAAGATGGCATGTAGTACCAGTCATAATTGCTCACATAGATCCTGGCAGTCTCCAGAGCATAACTGCCAAATTTTTCAGCATTTATCATTACACCCGATGAAAGAGCTTGCAGAATTATGTGAAGTCGTTTAATCAAATTTATATCCACTCCTGTAATTTCAGCAGAGCAGCTTGCATTGTGAAAAAATCTTCTGGCAGTATTACCGTCATTAGAATGACCACTTACTTGTCTTGGTTTGTCGACGATTAATCCTAGCTCTTCACGGAAACGCCTTTGTACCAGGGTTTTCTTCTCTTGCTTTAGTCGTTTCTTTTCTTCGCTTGTGGCTGACCATGTTTGGAAAGACAGATTATAGGAAATATGTAAAATCATTTCCATACAACGAATTCAGGAAAGAATCTTCATTTTCAGGCCTAGCAGTCACTTTAGGTCAAATCGTTCATTTGGCGTGGAGTAGCTCCACATATTGTACATGTGGAACCCGAAGGCGTATCTGTTAATACCTGAGCTACTTTGCCATCTATCATTGTAAGAAAGAGATCATGCTTCACTTGCACTCCCTCTCCTTCTTTGTTAATTAATGATGGACCCAAAGAATTTATTTGACCTTTTATTTCATCCACAACAGCTTTAGTTTTCTCGGGAGTTTCTTTGCAAAATTCTATTAATATAGGCCGGCAAAAACGAACAGATGACGGTACCAGATTTTGCCAGACAACATCACCTGTTAGCTCGTTAATTAACTTAATAGGCACCAAGTGGTGATAAATAAATTTGCATCAGAAATTAGTTCAGACTCTTCAGGCAGTTTCTGTTTGTACTGGCTTTGACCGGATGAGCCATCACAGCCCCATTTACTGTATAGAAGTAAGTTATTCAATCCATTCCTATACACTGAATCTATTTTCAATATTCTAGCTGCAGTGTGATCTAATAAATCTTGAAGTCTTAATATTTTTGTACTTATGTACAGACACCTATAGAAATTACAGAATTTCTATACCTGAAGATGGTGGATAGCAAGTAGTTTTAACTTCTTGCACGAAAATGTTTTGTGTTTCCACCATATTACAAATAATATGGTGGAAACACAAAACATTTTCGTTCGTTCGTTAAATTTCTCAAGTACAAATACTGTGCTTTCGTTAAATCCAAGTCAATAAATACGCTCAATGCCTCTTCATCCGCTAACATTTTTGTCTGCCTTGCTTCTTCTATGACAATCGAGAATAAGGTCTTATTTTCAGTTTCAGCAAACCTTAATGTTTCCACAAGTTTAGCTTCTGTTCCTTCTCCTATCGAACGTAACCCTTGAAGATATGCATTATAGACGTGTTCAAATCCATATTCATTAAGTAACATTGTATTTTTTCTTCTTTTACTGGATTCTGACAAGTCTGGATAAGATACGCACGGGCTCCCACGTTTTCCAGAAGAAGTAGATGGTGTGGAGACGGTTGTAACGTCTTCAGTGTTCGGTAAAGTTACTGAATATTCTGATTCTAACCAATTACTGTTTTTCATTAAAAAACTATCCTTTTTCCGTGAAGTTTCTGTCCACCGTTTATTAAAAGCGGGAATAATATGTCTTTGAAAATCACTGAGGATGAAACATAAGTTGTCTTCAGATACAAGATAATTTTCTTTTAAAACTGTTGATAATGCCTCTAATGATTTTCCTCCTTCGATATACGAAAGTATTATTTCACGTTTAGAACACTTGAAAGTAGACATTTTGAAGAGTCAACAAAACACGTAGTTAGTTATATTGTATTCGTAACAATTACACTTCTGTTAATTCACCACTATTCTGTTATTTACAATGAAATGAAACAACAGTTTATATACTATATGAAATATGAGGGTAGTGTGCATCTTGTTGATTAATATTTTCACACGCAAAATAAGTGCAAAAAAAGATAAACGCCCTAATATCAATGATAAATTACAAAACTTATCGCAAACTATTGATGTAAACACCAACATTTCAAACCGCAATAGATAGCGAGCGGTTTTCCGTTTTCTGACTTTTATCACATTTTTACTAATTACTCCGAAAACCGCAAATTACCGCAGTTTTTTTTATTCGGTTATGTTTATGGATAGCTAGGCTACAAATCAACATTAAATGTAAAGCAGGGGTAAACGTGGGCAACTGTCAAAAGTCTCGATGAACTTTAAAAAAACTTTTTTTTCACCATACATTATTTTGCAATTATTTTAAGGTAAATGTTAACATAATATTAAATACATATTAGTTGTTTCATATTCTTCAAAAGACGAGGTTTCCAGAAATATATAATACATTATACCTTTTCCTGTAACGTATAACAATAAAATCAATTTGAAAGTGATGAAGTGAACGGGCTTAACATGGACGTCCGTCAAAACTATAAAGTTTGTGGTGTTGTAAAAAAATCATTTCATATAATATGTATAATTTTTTGATATTATAGTCTAGTTTGGTCCTTAAACTATTGATTAAAAAAAAAGCATGGCAGTAGCGACATTGACAAAAACCATTTTTAATCAGCAGTTGTTCTACGATTTTCCACAGTGCGGCGGCTACTTCAAAGACGCAAAGAAAGTACCTCGTGCGCGTACAAACCGATGACGCGTGGATCGTCACAGGATTGCAACGACACACTAACCTAAATTTATAGTTAAACGTTTGGGCAAAGAAGTGAAGTTATCACAAACGAAACTAGATTTATCTCTTTCGCACACACTAAATTTTCTATTAATAGGGTACATAGTGCAACTTCCTTTTCTTATCTAACTCTGATGACACGCTTTATGAGTCTTACTAGCTTCCAACCGCGACTTCGTCCGCGTGGAAAAAAAATCCCCCGATTTTGAAACATTCTTCATTAGTGCTCCACTCCTATTGGTGTTAGCGTAATGATATATAGCCTATAGCCTTCCTCGATAAATGGGCTATCTAACACTGAAAGAATTTTTCAAATCAGAACCGTAGTTCCTGAGATTAGCGCGTTCAAGCAAACAAACAAACAAACAAACAAACTCTTCAGCTTTATAATATTAGTATAGATTAGACTGGTTTAAGGTATAATTTGCTATAAATAAAATTTTAAACATAATCTGGCGAAAGTTTTTAAATAGCGAGTTGGCAACGTGTTGTTTTACCGATACGTGGGACCCGGGAACTGATATTCATAAATGGTGTTCTATGTCGTATCCAGTGTTATGCCATTTAGTTTGTTTGAATATATTTCTTTTTTAATTTCGAAGTTGGGATTTTTTTGATACTGTAGAATTATATCTATAAACTAATATTGTACGTGTTTTAATTTATGATCGTATTGTCTTCTCCACTTTGTATATATATATAATTAAATTAAAAATAGATAGATTAAATAAACCAGTGATAATCCCATATAACAATATATAAATATAATATAAAGCACAGATATATAGAATACATTTGTAGCAGATCATGATTTAATTTCAAATTAAGTTTTGGCTTATAAAAAATCTACCTCAACGCTCTTCTCTCCTACTCATTTTAATTTTGCTGTACCCGACAGTGTTCATATTTTTTTCTTTTTTCTGTACTACCACCTGTATCTGTACATTATGGATTGCAATAAATACTTGAATACAAGCTTTATACTACTTCCATACCAAATTTTCAAACATGTTTAAACAAACAAATAAACTTTTTAGTATAGATTAAATAAACAACTTACACGTAATGTTATAATGTATTTAATATATGTATTCATATGCGACTTTTCCGAAAGGTTACGATCGCATGACACCGTTAAAATGTTATTATTTTGTTAGGTTGTTATTGCAAATTTTGCCATTTTCAAACATCTTTAAACACAACATTATTTTGATCCCATAATCTCGACCACTATACGGGCTTCACTTCTTGAGCAAGCTA
Source organism: Tholera decimalis (assembly GCA_943138885.2). NCBI lineage: Eukaryota > Metazoa > Arthropoda > Insecta > Lepidoptera > Noctuidae > Tholera > Tholera decimalis. The sequence goes on along the minus strand of OW964567.2, from coordinate 12,647,206 downwards.
ATCAAACATCTGCGTACACCTGCGCATGCGCGTCCCCGTGTGGTATTGCGGTTAAACAGCGCCCGCGCCGTATCACTTATCGACAGACGAGATGCCGTGACAACCGCACTCACGTTGGGTGAGACGTGGTCAGCGTTAAGGTAGGACACAATCCTGTTTATGTATAGATATCATTAAGAAGATGCGCTGTTTGGTGGGATAATCTTTGTTAAAAAGAACTGAAATAAATTACATTTTATCAGCGAGAAGCTCAAAATATTTGTTAATGATTTCATAATGTTTCGGATGCACATGATAGCACTTTTCCTAGATTATCCTGTACTTTTCAAACTTTTAGGCAATTATTTTAGATGAGCGTCCTGTATTCGTTCTCTGTTACAGTTCGAACTTTATTAATTTGCTTTATCTTTAGCGACATAGGTTGTAATTTCCCTGCTTTATATAAAAACTTTTTACCAAAAAATTAAACCGACTCCCAAAAAACACTGCAAAGTGAAAAATAACTTTAATTTCGGTAGTCGGTGTCTTTAGTTTTGTATTTTCGTTTTTGGCACCGACTTCCGAAATTAAAGTTATTTTTCACTTTGCAGTGTTTTTTGGGAGTCGGTTTAATTTTTTGGTAAAAAGTTTTTATTTCTGTCTTTTTAGTTGGTTGATTTTTAATTTACCTAGTTACAAGAGCCTAAATGTCAACTACTTATAAAATTTTACAAAAAATTGCTTTTCCCAATGCTGGGCCGTTAATTTTTAAGGAGTTCTCCTGGTACTTCACCATCAGCTATACATCACCATATGCATTGTGACGAGCATAAAGTGCTTAATATCCATATTCAAGTAATCGAATCGCAATCCACGAAATACTTATTATTGAGTAGTTTCGGCGACCATCTGTGGTCTTCATCATCAGTTCCACTTCCCGAAATGGTACTTTTTGAGAGCAACTGCACAAGTTACTATAAGAAATACCCAAAACGCCATAGGTGTGCCTATAATATTTGAAGAGTTCCCTCGATTTCTCCAGGATCCCAGCATCAGATCCTGACTTGGTGACAAATGGTACCAATTTCGAAGTATAACCTATCAAACAAAAAAAGAATTTTCCAAATCGGTTCAGCCGTCTTCGAGTACTCGGTGATCATACATAAAAAATATATATATATATACGCGTAGAATTGATAACCTCCTCTTTTGGTCGTCGGTTGAAAAGGATACACAAGGAGCAAAGCTGCGATAATCGTGTTTTAGACGTAGTCAGCATTTCAGTTTCAGAGTGTGGCAGATTTCTGGAAGTTTTTTTTTTTCTTCCCGTCAAAGTTTCCTCGCTTCTTCGGTTCTGTTGTAGCAAGTTTCGAAGCGACACCCTTTGGTGGATCTGACAGAACCCAACTGAAACTGACAGCCTTGGAACTCCAGTAGTTCTAAGGTCAGCCAAAAAGTTTGAAGTTCTCGTATATAAACCAGTCTTATGGGCATGGTAGCACACTTTTATACCCTCAAAATCTAATTACGCTCTGTTATTTAAGTCCATACCCTAGGGTTATTATTACTGGGACCGAACACTAGTATTTCAAGAAAAGCCTTAAATAAGGACGGCTGTAGAGCAGTTGGACAAGTTTTTAGCTAGGTTACTACAGTCATTTACTATTCATGCGTGAAATTTATAAGGCAACAAGCACTTATGTTTAAAGTGCGGGGGAGTGAAAACATCTGTCTCTTGAGAGTTGATAAATAATCTGGCAAGAAATAGATAGGGAAGCGTCCGGTCACGATATCCATAAATTAATGTGGGTATTAATACTTTGAAGTGCCATTTGCTGAATGCTAGACGCCCTAGGGCCGGTCGATGGGGCGACATTTGGTGGAAGCCTATATATAGCGTAGTAATGATGCAATTGTTTGTTACCCATTTTAAATCGTGAACACGATCATATAACGGCACATTGCGCATCTATACTTGAATAGTAAATAGATTGTTATGTATATAGATGTATATAGATTGTTCAAGTTCTTTTCTAACCATATTATGTTCGATTTGCAGGCTAACTTGGTGCAGTCGATCATACTGGTCTACTTGTCAACAGACATGCAGAAGTTTATGCGATATATAGAATTGAAGTGATTTGAAAGTATAATCAGTAGTGTGCATTTTTACTGCGGGGCAAGATTCATCAAGCGGTGGGTTCTTGAAAATAGAATGGCATCGTGACCGACCAAGAAAGAGGCGGCAAAATGATAAAGACGCATACCATAAGGACTGGTTCTAAATACCACGGGAGAAGAATGTCTGGAAGGACTTGCGAGGCCTTTTTGGCTGGCAGTGGATCAGCAAAAAAAGGCTAAGCTGTTACTTCATAATTCCTACTTGAATTAAGGCCAGGTGTTCCCGTTTTTGTCTGTTTTAGAATTCATTTTTGATAGGCAAATTATAACATTTATAATTTGAAATAAATATATATTTTAGATACCTTCTTTCTCCTTAACATGTACCCGTTCAATACACGATATAATACCATTTTCTTTATAGAAAAAAATACCGAACTAACTTCGATTTGCAGTTTTTTACAAGCAAAATTTCATTCTACAGAAGTACTAATACTCCTTTTTTTTCTATAATTAATATCAATTTATAGGTAATTCATTTTGGAATCGATTCTACCCGATCGTTTTTTTTTTATTACATTTATACATTTTGTATCGATTATTCAAGTGATTTTCGATCCACGCGTCGCTTGCCAGTGTCCCGCGGGACGTTACCGAGGTGAGACCTGTGCCAAATTTTTGCGCGCGCGCTTCTCGTCTGCTACGTAAATAATATTAATAGGAAATAAAATAAATTGTACTTAAATAGACCATAGTTAAGATTTTGTTGATGTGTTTATTTCTCATTGTGTTAATATTTTGTATACAACTTTTAAGACAATATATTTGTGATTGTTTTGTGAAAATGGCAAATAAAAGAAATAAAATTAAGACTAAATCACGGTTGAAGGCAAAAAAAATCGCGAAAGAAATATGGTAAGTTATATTTTTTATTCATTTATTCCTATTGACCACAGTCGCAGTATTATATTTTGACTTGACAGATTATATTTGACAGGCCTGTTGGTCTAGTGGTCAGTGGCCCTGACTGCTATGCGTAAGGTCGTGGGTTCGATTCCTACCCAGGACAAATTTTTGTGTGATGAGCACGATCATTTGTTCTTTGTCTGGTTGTAATTTATCTATAATATGTATGTATTTAGAAATATATAAGTATGTTTATCAGTTGTCTAGTACTTATAGCACAAGCTCTGCTTAGTTTGGGACTAGATGGCGTTGTGTGAAAGTTGTGGAATATTATTATTATTGGTTTATTATTAGATTATTATAAATTTATTATTTCCCTACACTAGGAAAACGCCTTTGATGTTGGGCGCCGCCGCCTGCGCCGCCCGTGTACTAACGCTTACGTGTACAGGTAGTCCCCAATTTTTTTTAATACCATAACATATTTTATTGTTTCAGTTCAAAAATGAATCGAAATAAAAAAGGCTTATTTGTGCGAAAAAACAGCAGAGAAGAACTGTAAGTACTTTCTTTGATTTCTTGATAATCGGAATCCTCACCGCAGAATACATAGTAAAATGTACCTACTATACTAGCGTACAGAAAAAACACTCCGAACAAAAGATTATGTCGTCTTTTTGATTGTATGTTTTTTATTATTATTTTGTCTTTTGTGCCTATTGGTGCTCCCACACTGCTGTTATAAATGTATACCTAACATGTGAACCTTTTTACCCGACTGCAAAGGAAGGGTTATGTTTTTCGCGCGTATCTTGTATGTATGTATGTATGTTTGTAATATTCTTTATTACCTCATATCTCCAGAATCGCTGAACGGATTTACATAATTGAGGTATCGTTAGATTCGTCTTAGCAGCCCAAGTGTTCTTAGATAGGTGATATTTGAAAAAATAAAACATGGCGGCTGTGCGAAGTCATTATACTTAATGATTTTTTTTTTCGAATACTGCAATATGGGTATCAAATTAAAGGGCTTAACACAAAGATTTCAAAAAAGTATATCATGTATATCATTAGTGTAATACTAGCAAAAATAATACAAAGAGAAAATTTAAAAATATGGACTTAGCTCTTTCACTTTCTGAATACGGTGGGGTGCAATTGTGATACGACCGGGAAAACTATAAAAATGTTAATTAATATTTTAACTAAAAAGTTGAAAAAAAAAGTTATTTAAAAAATCAAAAAATCCCGTCTGCTGAACTGAAACAAGAAACAAGCACATTTTTATTTTAAAAAGTGACAAGCAGGCGGATCCATCCCATTAAAAAAAAATCAATAGGGTCTCGCCTGCTTGTCACTTTTTAAAATAAAAATGTGCTTGTTTCTTGCTAAATAACTTTTTTTTATTAAATGTATTATATCACAATGTTAGAAAATGTTTGTAAAAGAGAACGGGCATTCTAGCCTAGGAACCAATAACAACAAGCGATATATCATTGGAAAGGCTTTTTTATGTACTTCAACTATTGTTATGGCGGAAAGTCCCAAATCGCTGTGTGGATAAAGTTATAGCGCAATAAAGCCAGACTTCATTCACAAAAATGCCATTTCTCACTAATTTCGACCCAGGTGTTTTATGGCACCTCAAGCCCATAATACCTTATCTATTATTTTATTTAACGTTTGAATACACCGCGTAGAGTATTGTTTAACAGATAACTCTGTTTTTATTGTACTTTATTAGTTGCGCTTGTTTTAAAGGGGTGCCTAATACTTTCGGCCAAGGCTGTATCTCGCTCTCACTGATCTCATGCTACAGGCGCTGGTATTCTTAAACTTGAAGTACCTACATACTATCCCACACATTTTATTTCTGATTAAATAAGGTCAGGTAGAGCTTGCTCTACAAAATAAAACAAACAAGTGAAAAAACATATGAGATTTATTATCATATCACTATCAATGAATTTTAACTTTTAACAATATTATACTTTGCTAAAGAAAAATTTGATACGGTCATTACATTAATGACAACAGATGCAAGTTAAGGATTTAAAAGGAAAACAAAAGTGCATCGCGTCGCATCAACAGCGCGTCGAAAAACCACATATTGGATTTTCAACTCTCGGTGCTAAGCAGTGCGTTAAAGATCCAGTACGCGAAAAACTCGCTCAATTTTATTACGTCCGTGCGAACGTCGGCTAATACTTTTCGTATAAAAATACAATACAATAATATATCAAATACATATTTTTGTTAGTTTACTTTTACAGTAAGATAACAAAACTCTTTTTCAATCTTCATCAATAATAATACTAATTAAATCTCCGGCTGGAGAATTAAACGGCTCATGCCTTCCTACACCTAAATACCAGACAATAGAGGTTATATGGGCACAACTCCTTATTGACCGGCGCCCAGTCAAGCGAGTGCAATAATATTGTGCTATCGCACTAATACCAATTACGTCCCTAATAACCAAAAGGTAACATAGATATATTTCCGCCCTTACATGGCGAGACTATATTCGGCCTCTTAACAACCAGTGTTAAAATAAAACGGGTGGGATAAAGTAGTGCTAGTATGTAGGTACTTCAAGTTTAAGCATACCAGCGCCTGTAGCATGAGATCAGTGAGAGCGAGATACAGCCTTGGCCGAAAGTATTAGGCACCCCTTTAAAACAAGCGCAACTAATAAAGTACAATAAAAACAGAGTTATCTGTTAAACAATACTCTACGCGGTGTATTCAAACGTTAAATAATACAATACATAAGGTATTTTGAGCTTGAGGTGCCATAAAACACCTGGGTCGAAATAAGTGAGAAATGGCATTTTTGTGAATGTAGTCTGTCTTTATTGCGCCATAACTTTATCCACACAGCAATTAGGAACTTTCCGCCATAGCAATAGTTGAAGTACATAAAAAAAACCTTTCCAATGATATATCGCTTGTTGTTATTGGTTCCTAGGCTGGCTTCCATACATTTTTGCCCAGCTGTGTGGGCGCAATATATGATCCTTTGTTGGAAATAAACGTTTTATTATTATTAAATAGTCAGTTTAGGTATAAAAAATTGTCAATCGCCGACTACCTGAAAGCGAAACTGAAACTTATTTTATTCTTGCAACTGTTCACATTTCATTGGGTACCTATTATTGTTTCCAAACCAGTCTAACGGCCTGACCACTGAAATTCACTCCGCGCGAATAATAAAAAAAAAACCGACCAAGTGCGTGTCGGAACACGCACAATGAAGGGTTCCATAGTTGGGATGAATTTATCACAAGAACAAACTTACCATTGTAGTTCAAAATCATGTACTCCCATACATTCCAACTGCAAATGTAAGTTTGTACGCACAATATTGAGAGATTTACCGTGTTATTTTTAAGACCAAAGACGTCTTATAGGTTTTCCCGTAATATATTTGCATAAATAAATAAATAGAACTATTTTCTGTGTTTGAGACCCTCACAGTAAGCCTTTTCATTTGATATGTCATACGGTACGGTTGCGCGTGGTGGCCGGCTCTCGACTATCTGGTGTGACTCACCCATTGCACATGGTGTTGCAATAATATCTTAGATTTAGTCAATTTAGCATTATAATAAAGTGTTTTTTTTTTGCAGAAAACCGTGTAACGATACGTCTAATAAGACTCACGCATCTTATATTACATTAGAGCCTGTGGATTTGCAACCCTCTGCTACTAAGTAAGTTTTTTTGTTGTCGTTCAGAGGCATACAAATCTAAAATTTGTTTTATAAACACAGTTTTTTTTTTAAACATTAATGTTAAATAAATTATTATTATTTTAGGTCATCGCCATCACAGAATAATGATACTTTACAAGACGTACCACTACCAATGTCTTCGTTATCTGCGCCAGAACCAATTGTTGATTCTGAAACTACTCAGTAAGTCATCAGAACTACTACATGTGAGCAGCAAGCATGTCACAACTTATCAACCTGTATAACCTCTATCTTGTATTACTTGTATAAATTTAAAATTAGGTTTTTTTATTTTGAATTAGAATAAGGACCGAATTCTATAAGTGCATAACACTTTTATTAACATATTTTTCATCATCAGTTTTTTAGATTCCACGTTATACCTACTATCTCCATATCGTATTTTATTGTTACAGAGAAAATGATGGAAGTGAAAACGCGCTTATTACTGAAATGGATAACAAGGAAGACCATTTCCAACCCATATCAGGACGGCGAATAATTGATATCAATTACTTTTTACAAGAATACCAAGAAAAAGCACGCCACAATGATTTATTTGATTGTAAATCAAGCAACTTCTGCTTAGTTGGTGAAAGAAGACATGGACTTATTTCGATCTTTAAATTTAAGTGCAATATGTGTAAAGAAGTTTGTTTGATTCCATCCGAAAACACCAAAGATACTGAGCACATAAATGCTAATATAGCTGCTACCACTGGAGTTGTAGCCTCTGGTATAGGATTTTCTCAGATCGAAGAGTTATTTTCGGCTATAAACATCCCCATATTTTCTACAAAATATTTTAATCAACTGCAAAATAAAGTTTATAAAAAATGGGAAGAAACTGCTAGTGTTACAATGGAAGCTGCAGCCAATAAAGAAAAAGAGATTGCTTTAGCAAATGGCCGGACCAAAAACGGCTATGCTGTCATAGATGTCTATGTGGATGGGGCATGGTGTGCTAGGTCATACGGTTCGAACTATAAAGCTTCATCAGGCACAGCAGCCATAATTGGCAGAAATACGGGTGAGGTTCTATACTTCGGTGTCAAAAATAAGTATTGCCTCGTATGTGCCCGAGCTGAAAATAAAAAATCTGCACCTCAAGACCACTTGTGTTTCAAAAATTTCCAGGGATCGTCTAGTTCAATGGAAGCCGACATAATCGTTGAAGGTTTCAAAACATCGATTGCGACGTATGGTCTTATATATGGCAGAATGGTAGGAGATGGCGACGCTTCGACCTACTCTAAAATTCTTAACGCAAATCCGTATGAAAGCCAAAATTTGACGGTTGAGAAACTTGAGTGCCGAAATCACATATTGCGGAATTTTTGTAAAAAGTTAAGAGCGGTCATCACAGAAACAAGGTATATGTTGGCGCACCGAAAAACTCTCACTAATCAAAAAATTATGACAATGCGAAAGGCAATAGTGAAATCTATTAAACATCACAAGGCCTCGCTGAGCCCTAAAAATGTAGCAATATCCGTTTTACACAACGATATTATTAACTCTGTATCTCACGCTTATGGTAATCATCAAATGTGTCAAAATTACTTTTGTGACAAAGAAAAAAACAGTGGTGGCGAGCTGCAAAAGATTGAAAATTCAACATTTATCTTCAGAATAAATGCTATTGTGTCCAACGTAGCTTCAAAATCACGTAGTTTGATTGAAGACGTGAACACAAATACGGTAGAATGCTTCAACAGCGTCATAGCAAAATTTACTGGCGGTAAAAGAATAAATTTTGCTCTAAAAGGGGGCTATCAAGGAAGATGCGCAGCAGCCGTTGTTTCGTTTAATACAAAATCTGCAGTATCAACAATCCAAAAAGCTCTATCAAGTAACGCTCCCGGTGGTAAAGCTGAAGAAGTTGAGAAAAGACGTGCGAAAAAACGAAAATTGAATATGGAACACCCAGTGAAGAAACGAAGAGTTCTAAAAGATGTAAATAAAGAACAACACGACTATGGTCCAGCCTGTTCATCGCCCGATATGTCGAAAAAAGAATATGATACATCAAAAGAAGAATTTCTCAAAAATCTGAAAACACTTACATCTGATAGACACAAGGTAGAAAGATCTACAATATTACAAAGAGACAGCAGCGAGTGGCTCGAAATAAGAAAACACATAATAACTGCTTCCAACTTTGGGCCAATATGTAAAAGAAAAGTCACATTAGATACAGCTCCCCTCGTTAAAAACCTATTATACAAAAAAAATTTGGCTCACGTCACATCCATCGCACATGGAGTTGAGCATGAGCAGCAAGCTTTGCAGCAGTTGCAGCAGCAGGAAAATGTTATCATTGTACCCTGCGGTTTATTTATAGATAAAGACTACCCTTTTATAGGGGCAACGCCTGACGGCTTAATTGGAGCAGATACAATAGTCGAAGTCAAGTGTCCAATTACAGCACACAAAAAAGGACTTTCTAATTTTATAAAAGAAAACAAAATACAAATTTTAAAATATAATAAAAACACTAAAACTACTACGGTAAATAAAAACTCAAACTGGTACTACCAGATACAAGGCCAGCTACATGTGTCAGAACGACAAAAGTGTCTTTTGGCTATATGGGCAGGCGAGAATGAATATGTATACACAAAATTCATAGAAAAAGATGATATATTTTGGGAAACTAAAATGAAACCGAAATTAATAAAATTTTACATGAAATGCTTGCTGCCCGAAATTATAGACAGCAGAAATGCACGTGGTATGCCCATTAGAAACTTATCCATCCAAGATAATAACGAAAATGTTCACCCTGATGATCAAGATGATAACGAAAATGACCCTAATTATTCACAACCGGGACAAAGCACACGACAGTTAAATTTAAATGATTTTTAATGAATTAATGGTAATGATATTAATGAATCTAGTTTTATATAAAATAAGTAAGTAAGTACCTAATAATCTTAGGACGTTAATATGTTAATATACTTTCAACTGTTTCATAGAAGTAAGAAAAATGTAATCAATAATTTTTGTGACAAAATTATGGCACATAAATCTTTTTTTTTTTCACAAATGTATTATTTTTAACTATCCCTATTTTTCGAGACAACTATGACATAAGTAGTTTAAAATTTTAAAATAATTAATAAAATAAGTTGACCTGCTGCCTGTTTACCTATAATGTGGCACTTCCCTCGGCTTTGGGTTCATACAAGTTCACGCCAGCGACGTAAGCGCACGGCTCGCTTCGCAGGAATCGCGGGCAACTTTTGGTAGCGATAAATGCCTACTTTGTTCGGGCTACCCGCCCTTAAACAGGGAAAGCATTATCAACTCATTTCATAAGGTGTTTTAAAGCGTGTACCTCACTGATTATGCTGGCTGGTACAAAAAGCCGATAATAATCGAATAATTGCAGAAAAGAAACGCGACCAATGATCAATCGTGCGCATCTTCCATGGAACTGTTACTGCTTTTACATTCTTCGATGCGCATACGCAATACACGTTGTTTACACGTTTTCTGGTCAAAAACTGGAAAAACAGGCTGGGCAAGTCGATGTCAAATACACCGAGAGATTGTGTAACATCAATTTGTTCATGTTTTTATGGTGTAAGATAGTCATTGGTTTTTCTAAGACCTTGCTCTCTGAAAGCAGTGTTAGTCGGGAGTTTCTAAGTACAGTTTTACTATAGGTGTACCAAAATCTCATGACAAAAAACACATAAACAAAATGCGTTCCGTATTTAGGACTCGCCGACGAGCCCATCGCGACGTCCGCATACTTGTAACGTTAATACTCCCCGACCTTTGCCAAACCTTTGCTGCTCTCCACCAACGACCCCGCTATGCCGTGGCCCGTACTCCACAGGGATTGCCCTTTTTTTTTTTCTTGGTAAAATCATCAGATTAGTCCTCCCACCCCGGGCAGGGCCGAAGGGACTGTCAGACTTGTACTGACTAAAATCCACGGTATTCCTTCAATAGCCCTTTACGTACCGGGGTCACGGTAATGAGATAAGTCCCACGACCCCGGCAGACTTCGGCCCTCTACAGGGGGGCCTCGTCATCTTGCTGACGCTCTTTGAGGTGCGCGTGGAACACAACACGCCGTCAACCCGGGCATGGTCCATGGTCGGACAGCCAGTTGACAGGGATTGCCCTTAGCGTGCGGTCGTTTAAAATATAAATAGGGGTACGTAAATTTCGCAAATAAAAATCGTGATTTCGCATTTAAAAAAACTCAAAATAGAAAATTTCGCATATATTTCGCAAAAAAATACAGTGTTAAAAACTCAATTAAAGGCTAGCATTGTTGTAATTTATACATTTTCATCTTTCATTGTTTGCCTGCGATCAGTTACGACAATTTTGTAGATACTAAAGTGCCTCTGGGCATCAACACTATTGATAGGGCAATTGAGACATTGAATAGCTGCTTTTGCAAATCCAGGGTAGCAAGATTTTGATGCAACTAAAATTTGCATTACATCCACAGGAGCTTCTTGGCCGACCAATCGAAGTAATTGTCTGTGAAAATGAGAGTACCCATCAATTAGTTCTTCTTGTGGTACACTTTTGAAAAACGTGACTGATTGAAAGACAAGAGACGGACGGACGCCAACTCACGCGCCGACAATCACTCGCTCGCTCCTCATCTACGCAACAACTCGTGCCGTCTCTGTCTGTTTTGAACAGAGTTGTAATAATTGTTAGCGCGTCTGATCTACATTTGAAAGCACGTTACACGTTTTACGTTAAAAAGGTGCGAAAGTATTTAATTTTCAAATTTCGCTTTTATCGCAAATAAAATGCAGATTTCTCTTATATCGCATCTATTTCGTAAAAACGAAATTTACGTACCCCTAAATATAAATAATTAGTATGTAAGCCCTGGATGGGGGCCTTTAAATTTTTAGAGGTCACCACAGGATTGTCCGGCTAAATAGTAACCAGCCTTAGTGTGCTGAACTACGAGTGGCCCTATCAAAAAAAAAAAAAAAAGATCAAAATGGAAAAAATAAAAAAAACAAAATTAGAACTGTGATCAAGTACCCCTGTTTGAAAAAAAGTTAAAGTAGACTAAAAACATACACAGCGACTTGGTGGAAACATTAGGGGACTCTGCTCGTCCATATTCTACAGTTGCAAGCTGGGCCAAGGAGTTTAGGCTGGGCGGAATATCCACTGAAGATGAACATCGCGAGGGACGACCATCCAGGTCTCTTACTGAAAAGAACGTTAAAAAAGTCGAAGATATTGTAATGGCAGATCGAAGAGTGACCATCAGGCATATAGCTGAGGTTACAGGGATCTCATATGGCAGCATTCAAAGAATGCTTACGAACGAATTGCAAATGAAAAAGGTCTCCCTGCGTTGGGTACCGAGAATGTTAACCGAAGAGCAAAAGAAGAAACGAGTCGACATTTCGAGGACGTATTTCGAAAAGTTCCAAGCAGACATTTTTTTCCACGTTTTGTGACTATGGATAAAACCTGGATTCACCATTTTGATCCTGAAACCAAGCAACAATCGATGACGTGGAAACGAGCCTACTCACCGACGCCGAAGAAATTCAAGGTGTCAAGTTCGACGGGGAAGGTTATGACATCCGTTTTTTGGGACGCTGAAGGAATCATTATGGTGGAATACTTGGAAAAGGGAGCCACTATAACAGGCTCTTACTACGCAGACCAAATAAGAAGATTGCGGGAGGCTATCATGGAAAAAAGACGCGGCAGATTGCGAACTGGAGTGTTGTTTCACCAAGACAACGCACCCTCTCACAAAGCCGCAGTTGCGTTGTGCAATTGGCTGCCATCCAAGAAACGGATTTCGAATTGCTCGAACATCCCCCTATTCGTCAGATCTAGCCCCCAGTGACTTCTATATCTTTTCTCGGCTCAAGGAACACTTCCGAGGTCGGAAATTTGCAGACGATAGTGAAGTGATAGCTGCTGTTGAGGCGTTTCGGGAGAGACAAGATAAAGATTTTTTTCTCAGGAAATCCTATGTTTAGAAATAGATGAACTAAGTGTATTGATTTGTTAGGAGACTACGTAGAAAAATAATGTTTAAATCACAATGACCGTGTTTTATTTTGATTATCATTACTTTTGGATCACCCCTCGTACAAGACTTTAGGGTGGTAGAAAAACATAATAGAGGCGACCATATTGACGCAGTATTCGTCGAAAACACTGGAACTTATTGCGTCATCCAGATATTTCTGACGTATACACACAATATTCTTTCCTTCTCCAAAAACAGCATCAACGAGTACGTAACTATAGTATACTACGAGTAAGTTGGTATGTAAATATCTGAGGTAGTTACCTACTTAATTATGTTAGCATACATAACAAATTATAGGTACCGCTAAGCATTATGAATCATCATCATCATAATAACAATAACAAGCCTACGCAGATTCCATTACATGATTTAGATCTTAAGTATTTTTTATTAATTCACAATGTAATTGGTAATAACACATTACAGTCCAGTGATGCCAATCTAACGAGGAAATAAACATTTGATGGAACTTCAAATTGTAGCGGAAAAAAAAACAAAATGGCGAACTCTTTTGTTTTAGTTTTGGGAAGTTTTTAAATGGTCGGACGGACGTAGTATTCATTTGTGTTGGTAACTCTTATTGTTAAGTGATTAAGGCATAATTTATTTAATTCTCGTGATTTGAATGAATCATCGTTTGTGTCGAAGTACCTACCTACCCATAAGGTATATCTAGTATGGGCTGGCAACAAGTAAACGTCCTGATAAAGATCTGCTTTGTTCTATTTAGTGATTTAAAAAAAAACCATGCGATTGGCATTATTCGTTACATAATTATTAATGTCAGTAATAGCTTGTTTTTCATATCGACGGTTGAAAGGCTAATTGATCTAAGCGACATTTTTTGCGATATTGAGTTATATACATATTCGGAATCAGCAAAATTTTCTCCATCGTTTGAGACACGTTTCAAATTTTTTTGACTATTTTTTTGGCGCTTAGCACCCACTGCAAAACAGGCCTCATTTCTAAGCTCATTGATCTATACGACACAAAATTAGACATATTTGAGGACTTGATGACTTAAGCTATTTTGATTTTTAAAACTTTTATGACGTGTGTCGATTAAGGCATTTGGCTTTTTCGCCATGATTGTGATTTTGTCGTTTGGCCTATTTTGCAATAAACCAAAAAAATAAGCTATGTCGTTTGGCCCATTTTGCATTCAACTACATTAAAAAACCGTGTTACTTGAACCATTTTGCATTAAGTTATATTAATTGACTATGTCTCTTGATCCATTAAGCGTCTATTAAGGATAATCAGTAATGTCACTTCGGCTATTTTGAGTAACACTAACTAATAACAATTTATTTGTTGTTTTATTTGGAAAGTGATACTAAAGTACAATGTATTCCGTGGTGATACTACTACCTTTTTTTTCTGGGTGTGAAAATCATCGAATGACTTCTTCCGCCCTGGGTTAAGTGAAAGGCTGTGTCAGACTTCTACTGACTAAAAACCCACCTGTTCCTTCGGCTGCCCTAAAGTTCCGGGGCCGCGGTATCTCGATAGAACTTTCCCGCAAACCCCGGCAGGCAATGGCCCTATGAGGCCCCGTCACTGGCGTTGACAGCTCTTTGAACACGACGTGCCACCGACCCGAGCCTGGTCCTTACCGGACGGTGAGCGACCCTGCTCGCCGTCCGCAGGCCCGCACCTACGGTGGCCGGAAATCGGCTCGCGATCCCCGACGCCCACGGCGGCTGGGGCGAGAAGGAAGAGGGTTGCCTCTTCCTCACGCGTTCGGCCTCCTCCTTCACTAGCATGACTGCTTCGCAGAAGGAGGCGACTGCATCCCATTCCCTCTCGCTCTGCACCATGGTCTGAACTTGAGCAGAGCGCGAGAGGTCTCCGCCGCCGACCGCCTCTACGAGGACACGACGGTGCTCCGCCCAAGCAGGGCACACCTCGACCGTATGCTCCACCATGTCCTCCAGGTGGTCCTCACAATGACGACACCCGGGCGTGTCCTCCCGCTGTATCCGAAACAAGTATCTCCCGAAACAGCCATGTCCGGTCAGCACCTGTGTCAGGTGGAAAGGGACTTATAGCTGCGTTTGCGGCGTGCCCAGCCTTCGGTTGCGATAGCCGCTCTTTCCATGCTGCCGTGAGATCGCACCGGAGCTCTATCCGCTGAGCCGCGACTTGCCGCGGTAGCGGAGTTTCACCCTGGCTTAGTACATCCACGCGCCAATCATGCACGTGCGCGGGGGCTACCGCCTCCAGATCCCACGGCAGCAATCCGGCAAGGAGGTTCGTCGTCTCCCCAGAGATCGTGCGGTATCCCCGGATCATCCGGATAGCCATGACCCTCTGAGACGCGACCAGCTGGTGAGCTGATCGCCGCAGCAGATTCAGCGAACACAGAGGGGCCCCATAGAGGGCCATGGACCGTACAATCCCCGCATATAGCCTTCGGCAGGAGGCGTTTGGCGTCCCTTGATTGGGTAAGAGCCGCTTGAGTGCAGCCCCCACCCGGTCCAGTCTTGGAGCCAAACGTCGGAAGTGTTCGACGAAGTTCCACCGGCTGTCGAGGACAAGTCCCAGGTACTTCCTTCCCGTCTTCCAACGAAGCGGGAACTGGTCCCTCTCCAAACATGCGTTAAAGAACCCTAACAGTTGAGGCTCGAGAGGCTCCAAGGCCAAGACCCAGGCTTTGCCAGGGAAGCCGTCGTGTCCCGGGGCGGTATTTTTGGCATTCAGCCCGCGTACTGCCACTCTCAGGTCTACCTCGGACACTTCTGGAGCGTTGTCATCACTGTGGCCCGCGTCGGGGACCGCATGTGGCGGAGCCATGGTCGGGGGAGTATGCCCACCTTGCGAGGGGAACAGAGTGCTCACCACATCCTCTACTAATTCGGGCTGGAGACTGTGTCAGTGGGGGAGCCCAGGTGCGGAGTTTGTCTCGCACTATTTTCCATGGACGTTCCCACGGGTCCCGATTAAGAGTCCCCAACATCTCCTTGCGGGCCAGATCTTTGGCCCGCCGGATTTCTTCTTTGAGGACGGTCTTCGCTGCTCTGTACTCCTTGTACAGCTCCGCCTCTCTGGCTTCCGTAATTGGTGATACTACTATCTAGGCTTAGGATGATATACCACCTTATCTAATACCTTGTTCCAAAACATATTGCATCACCATCTTGAATGATACCTCTACACAAAAATGTTTTGAATTATGATAGCCTAAGCATCAATATCTACTATAATCTAGTAAGGGTTCATTTTGTTTCATCCTGCATTTCCTCTAATGGGCATCTGCATCAAACTACTTCAATCTGGTGCAACACCATCATGTTGCTTATGCTCATTAGGTATATTCAACTGTCAGTTGACTTGGCGCTAAATTCATTTTCTCTCGTTTTATTTTATTCTAGCTTAAAACTTGAGCTAGTTTACTTTCAGCTATTTTATTTACGGTAGGCATTTGAACCATTTTGCCTTTCTCAAAAAATAACTAAATTTGTTGCATTTTGGGCTAACCAACATAAATTTTCTAAAATAATACACAATTTTCAACAGTAATTACTTAAACAACTTCCTTTGTTAATTAGAGATATACTGTATTAAATAAATAAAAGTCTATCAAATGGTTGTTTTTTTATGATTTTTTTTTCAAAATAAATAACTTCTCCTCCTGCAAGTTTTACAAAATGTCGCTTAGATCAATTAGCCTTTCAACCGTCGATATATAGGATCTGATTTTTTGGACATTCTCTCCTTTGTTTCATGAACCTAAGAACTAAGAATATCACTAACTAGGAATCTCTATTAATATTGAACTTTTTGAATTCTTCTTCAAAGTGTTTACTCGTTCTGGTCTTTCAATCCAACTTTTAAGCCATTATTCTTGATTTTCTTGATTTTTCCTACCTCAAGATACCTAGGTACCTACTACTAAATGCCAAGATACGTACCAACTTATGTTTAACCAGGTAGTTCAGAACTTTATCTTAAACGCGTTAAGAAAAAAATAGAGACATTCTAAAATAAATTTTTAATAAATCAGACCTCTATCTTGCGTATGCGATTGCGAACCTGCCAAGATTAAAATAAAGAATACCTAACTATAGACTGGATAGTTTTGCATGAAACACCGTTAGAAGTTAATTGCTCTTGTAAAATACTTCATCAAAAATCAGTTCAGGTGTTTCGATCTATTATAGTACCAGTTATCAAGAGCTTATGAACGGAAACCCTTTTCATTTCAGAGGGGGAAAATCATCGAAAGACTCCTTCCGCTGTGGATGGAGCAGAAAGGAGTCGGGTGTCAGACTTCTAATGATTAAAAACTCACTCTACTCCTTCAGTTGCCTTTGTGTTCCATTGTCGCGGTATCTCATTAGAATATTTATACAACCTGCGTCAATGCTGCTGCACCTATATTGTCAATTCGGCTCTTTGTATGTTTTAACGTAACCTACAAGAGCTGAAACAAATAAACAACGATAAACTCAACCAATTATCTCCACCAATTGATTCAATTCATCGACAGCAGCTGGCAAATTGCAGTAAAAAAGTTAAGAAAGAAAAACAACAACAAACCTACTGAGCTAATAATAATATCGGGCCTCCGACTCCGTACATGGCGTATCGTATCGTAGCGGCGTAGTTTACTACGATAGTATCGGTGGTCGATCTAAAAACATATCGACGGTTGAAAGGCTAATTGATCTAAGCGACATTTTGTAAAACTTGCAGGAGGACGGATCAAAGTTATTTATTTTGAAAAAAAATTCATAAAAAAACAACCATTTGATAGACTTTTATTTATTTAATACAGTATATCTCTAATTAAGTAAGGAAGTTGTTTAAGTTATTACTGTTGAAAATTGTGTATTATTTTAGAAAATTTATGTTGGTTAGCCCAAAATGCATCAAATTTAGTTATTTTTTGAGAAAAGCAAAATGGTTCAAATGCCTACCGTAAATAAAATAGCTGAAAGTAAACTAGCTCAAGTTTTAACCTAGAATAAAATAAAACGAGAGAAAATGAATTTAGCGCCAAGTCAACTGACAGTTGTTTATACCCAATGAGCATAAGCAACATGATGGTGTTGCACCAGAGTGAAGTAGTTTGATGCAGATGCCCATTAGAGGGACTACAGGATGAAACAAAATGAAACCTCACTAGATTATAGTAGATATTGATGCTTAGGCTATCATAATTCAAAACATTTTTGTGTAGAGGTATCATTCAAGATGTTGATGCAATATGTTTTGGAACAAGGTATTAGATAAGGTGGTATATCATCCTAAGCCTAGGTAGTAGTATCACTGGAGGACACGGTGGAGCATACGGTGGAGGTGTGCCCTGCTTGGGCGGAGCACCGCCGTGTCCTTGTAGAGGCGGTCGGCGGCGGCGACCTCTCGCGCCCTGCTCTGGTTCAGACTATGGTGCGGAGCGAGAGGGAATGGGATGCGGTCGCCTCCTTCTGCGAAGCAGTCATGCTAGCGAAGGAGGAGGCTGAACGTGCGAGGGAGAGGCAACTCTCTTCCTCGCGCCCCAGCCGCCGCGGGAGACGCCCCGGGCGTCGGGGATCACGAGCCGATTTCCGGCCACCGTAGGCGCGGGCCTGCGGACGGCGAGCAGGGGTCGCTCACCGTCCGGTAAGGCCCAGGCCCGGGTCGGCAGCGCGTCGTGTTCCACACGCGCCTCAAAGAGCTGTCAACACCAGTGACGGGGCCTATAGGGCCATTGCCTGCCGGGGTTTGCAGGAAAGTTCTACCGAGTTACCACGGCCTCGGAAATTTTGGGCAGCCGAAGGAACAGGGTGGGTTTTTAGTCAGTAGAAATCTGACACACCCTTCCGCTTGACCCAGAGCGGAAGAAGTCATTCGATGATTTTCTCACCCCAAAAAACAAAAAAAAGGTAGTAGTATCACCAATTACGGAAGCCAGAGAGGCAGAGCTGTACAAGGAGTACAGAGCAGCGAAGACCGTCCTCAAAGAAGAAATCCGGCGCGCCAAAGATTTGGCCAGCAAGGAGATGTTGGGGACTCTTAATTGGGACCCGTGGGAACGTCCATAGAAAATGGTGCGGGACAAACTCCGCACCTGGGCTCCCCCACTGACACAGTCTCCGGCACCAATTAGTAGAGGACGTGGTGAGCACTCTGTTCCCCTCGCGAGGTGAGCATACTCGGTGCGGTGCCCGACGCGGGCCACAGTGACGACAACGCTCCAGAAGTGACCGAGGTAGACCTGAGAGTGGCTGTACGCGGGCTGAATGCCAAAAATACCGCCCCGTGACCCGACGGCTTCCCTGGCAAAGCCTGGGTCCTGGCCTTGGAGCCTCTCGAGCCTCAACTGTTAGGGTTCTTTAACGCATGTTTGGAGAGGGACCAGTTCCCGCTTCGTTGGAAGACGGGAAAGTTGGTCCTAATCAAGAAACCGGGGCGCCCGGGGTGCCATATCGGCCTATTGTGCTGCTCGACAAAGTGGGCAAAATGTTTGAAACAGTTATTGCAAACCGCCTCGTTGGCCGGATCTTGCGGATAGCCAAATTGGTTTCCGCAAGGGACGCTCGACGGTGGATGCAATCATGCGTCTGAGGGCTCTCTCGACAGACACCGCCAATGCCTTTAACACCCTGCCCTGGAGTTGCATACGGGAGGCACTCCGGTATCACCGGATGCCAACCTACCTCTGTCGTGTGGTTGAGGCCTACCTGACGGACAGGGCCGTCATCTACTCTGGTCACCAAGGAGAGTGGAACCGACGAGAGATGTCATGCGGTGTCCCACAGGGATTGTTTCTGGGGCCACCCTTGTGGAACATCAGTTACGACTGGGTGTTGCGCGCCAACCTTCCTACAGGCGTCAGCGTAGTTTGCTACATCTGACGACACGCTGGTCCTGGCGCATAGAAGGTCGCACCAGGCGGCGGCCGAAGTGGCGATGCGAGGGGTTGCAACGGTCGTAGAAAGGATCTGACAACTGGGACTCGAGGTGGCTCTGCACAAGTCCGAGGCCATGTGTTTTCATGGCCGTCGGAACGTGCCACCTTCGGGTTCCCAAATAACGGTGGGAGGGGTTCGCATCGGCGTCGAGACGACGATGAAGTACCTGGGACTTGTCCTCGACAGCCGGTGGAACTTCGTCGAACACTTCCGACGTTTGGCTCCAAGACTGGACCGGGCGGGGGCTGCACTCAAGCGGCTCTTACCCAATCTAGGGACGCCAAACGCCTCCTGCCGAAGGCTATATGCGGGGATTGTGCGGTCCATGGCCCTCTATGGGGCCCCTCTTTGTTCGCTGAATCTGCTGCGGCGATCAGCTCACCAGCTGGTCGCGTCTCAGAGGGTCATGGCTATACGGATGATCCGGGGATACCGCACGATCTCTGGGGAGATGACGAACCTCCTTGCCGGATTGCTGCCGTGGGATCTGGAGGCGGTAGCCCCCGCGCACGTGTATGATTGGCGCGTGGATGTACTAAGCCGGGGTGAAACTCCGCTACCGCGGCAAGTCGCGGCTCAGCGGATAGAGCTCCGGTGCGATCTCACGGCAGCATGAAAAGAGCGGCTGTCGCAACCGAAGGCTGGGAGCGCCGCAAACGCGGCTATAAGTCCCCTTCTACCTGACGCAGGTGCTGACCGGACATGGCTGTTTCGGAAGATACTTGTTTCGGATACAGCGGGAGGACACGCTCGGGTATCGTCATTGTGAGGACCACCTGGAGGACACGGTGGAGCATACGGTCGAGGTGTGCCCTGCTTGGGCGGAGCACCGTCGTTTCCTCGTAGAGGCGGTCGGCGGCGGAGACCTCTCGCGCCCTGCTCTGGTTCAGGCCATGGTGGAGAGCGAGAGGGAATGGGATGCAGTCGCCTCCTTCTGCGAAGCAGTCATGCTAGCGAAGGAGGAGGCCGAACGCGCGAGGGAGAGGCAACCCTCTTCCTTCTCGCCCCAGCCGCCGTGGGAGATGCCCCGGGCGTCGGGGATCGCGAGCCGATTTCCCGCCACCGTAGGCGTGGGCCTGCGGATGGCGAGCAGGGTCGCTCACCATCCGGTAAGGACCAGGCTCGGGTCGCTGGCACGTCGTTTTCAAAGAGCTGTCAACGCCAGTGACGGGGCCTCATAGGGCCATTGCCTGTCGGGGTTTGCGGGAAAGTTCTATCGAGATACCGCGGCCCCGGAACTTTAGGGCAGCCGAAGGAACAGGTGGGTTTTTAGTCAGTCAAATCTGACACAGCCTTCCGCTTAACCCAGAGAGGAAGAAGTCATTCGATTATTTTCACACTCAGAAAAAAAAGGTAGTTGTATCACCACGGAATACATTGTACTTTAGTATCACTTTCCAAATAAAACAATAAATAAATTGTTATTAGGTAGTGTTACTCAAAATAGCCGAAGTGACATTACTGATTATCCTTAATAGACGCTTAATAGGATCAAGAGACATAGTTAATTAATATAACTTAATGCAAAATGGTTCAAGTAACACGGTTTTTTAATGTAGTTGAATGCAAAATGGGCCAAACGACATAGCTTATTTTTTTGGTTTATTGCAAAATAGGCCAAACGACAAAACCACAACCATGGCGTAAAAGCCAAATGCCTTAATCGACACACGTTATAAAAGTTTGAAAAATCAAAATAGCTTAAGTCATCGAGTCTTCAAATATGTCTAATTTTGTGTCGTATAGATCAATGAGCTTAGAAATGAGGCCTGTTTTGCAGTGGGTGCTAAGCGCCAAAAAAGTAGTCCAAAAAATTTGAAACCTGACTCAAACGATGGAGAAAAATTTGCTGATTCCGAATATGTATATAACTCAATATCGCAAAAAATGTCGCTTAGATCAATTAGCCTTTCAACCGTCGATATGAAAGCGCACATGACTGGACTAGTGTTAGGGCTGCCTACTCATCGGACAATCATCCAGGTAGGTACCGACTTCGATTCTTCTTCTTCTTTTCGAGTCGATGATCAAACCTCTTTGAACAAATATAGAGCATTTTATGTCTAGCCTTAATATAAAAATACAAGTGAATTAATCATCGTTTATATGTATGAAGTGAGTAGATAGGTACCTACATAGCTTAAAGAAATGGATCACAAATAGTCTAAACTCTCTGAGTTTACGGTCAGGGCTACGAAAGGCCTCATCAAGTTTTAAGTGACCAAAAAAATTGACGTGGTAAAGTGTTATTTTGAACCTACTTGCAAAATAAGAAGGTATACCTATCATTAAATAATGTAAGTGTCCCTTTCGAGCGTAGGTACATAAGTATATCTTCACATAGGTTTCAATGAGGTAATAATATTAGGTGTGAATCTCCTGTGAATACCTCTCACTAAGCAAAACAGTGATCTTGTAACTTTGTAAGCCCTTAGTACGTACGGCAGGAAAGTTGTCTCGGTAGCCCTAGATTATATTTAGTACCTACCTAGTTAATAGAAGTGTTAATTATGGCGCGTGTTCATAGACAACTGTTTCTACTTTCCTACAAGCTTCCATTAAAAGACTTTTTGACCAGCTTTGAGTACCTATATGACCACTGTAAGTTTTCTAAAAGTGAGAGTAGTAGTTTGTTTACAATATTTGAAGTAGGTATCGTTTGCTCGGGATTTTTGTTATCTGAACATACGCTATCAATAAAATATTGATTAGCGAATACTCTTATCTCGGATTGGTAAAATATATAGGTACATAAAACTGTTAAGTTTATTGGTTCAGAGAAGTAGGGAAGCACCTACCTAACCATTAAAACTTATATCTAATTAAAAATTGTGAGATCAAGTAATTTGTCCCCTTTATTCCTTAAATTACTTTTGCTGTGCCCGACAGCAGCAAATAAAGCTTTAAAATTGTATCCTTACCACCTAAGCAAACATTGTAAAATTAAATTAATGTATGGAATATTGAAAATACTAGCATTTGTTTTGGACAGCTACTGCCATCTGTTGTGCAGTAGCAATAATGAATGGAGCACGTGTGATTCAGAAGTAACGCTACCTAGTGTTCAATAGTAAAACTACAACGATAAACACATGCCCTTCAGTTAAAATGATATGGGACTAGATGGCGCTACCTACATAATAGCGGAAATAAATTCAGAATATTTTATTAATTTCCATTGAATCTATTTAACGAAAAAGGCATTAATCAAAAATAAATGTTACATTGCGTTCAGTATATTAGTAATATTTTCACAATTACAATAAAACAGTTATATTTTATTCAGGTAAGCAGTCACACTATTTCCATATTGACTTACCTACCTATATCACGATTAACTTAAGTGAAAACTTCTTTCCAATTAATTTCAGAGTTAAATCGTTATTAAACATTTCTGACAGTATTTGATAACGTGACATTTAAGTTATTTAAAAAGTTTTTTTAATGTTATGCATTGCTGAAAATTTAATAGTCATACGAAACGATCAATTAGTATAATCAGTTCTTTCGTATGACTCTCTATGAGCTGCGGTGTCCGAGTGGTTAAGGAGATGGACTTGAAATCCATTGGGTTCTACCCGCACAGGTTCGAATCCTGTCCGCAGCGTATATTTTTGGAAGTGAATATCGATAATTGCCTCCCATGCTCACTTTTCAGTTACTGATAAAAATTAATTACCTATAAACAATGAATGTTTACTGACGGAAGAAGAGAAACTATATATTTATGTTAACTTGTTACGTCTAGAAAAAATATAAGAACCAAATGTGAATTAATATGAAAGAACCAAATAAATTTAAAATTTATTCCAGAGTTATAAAAAACTTCCTTCGAGCCGGATTTGAACCAGCGACCTATGGATATCAACAATCAGTTACTCTACAGTCCACCGCTCTACCAACTGAGCTATCGAAGGCTTGCGGTGAAGATCGAAATAGTAATACAGTATCAGTTTAATACGTAATGTATGACGTAAGAAATTTATTTAGTAATGTTATGCATGACGTTTGGATATTTTGTCATCAGCAACAAACGCGGTGACGAAGAGATTATACTTCGTTCGTTTGTTACTAGAATTAAAGCGTTTAATGATTACTAGCATTCAGCCTATTACGTTCGCACTGCTAGGATACATGCCTCCTCTCCATGTAAGGGCTATGATAGAAAACATTTAAAAAATGTACCTGCCTATTAATAATATGTATTTCTTTATTATTATTTTATTTATATGTATTTCTTTATTTTTATTCTGAGAACATAAGAAAATAGCTAGGCCGCGTGTAAAGCAGGTTAAAAACATACATATTTTTGTGCGCAGCAGGAAGTCTTTGTTGATATCTCATAAATTTTAATACCGAGTTTGTACCGCATACTTATTTCCTGCCAATTACACATATAAATTAGTTTGGGGCATAAAAACCAGTTTTTTTTTTAATTTCCCAAATAACTCCAAATATTAGAGCAAACAATTTTTAAGAAAAAAATGGTTATTGTTTACTTAACTTTTTTTCAACTATGATGGGGTTAGTTACCAATCAAACAGGGTGCAGCTGGGCATCTGTATTTTACATGAAGTGACTGCCATTCCGACTACTACAACTCAGTAAGGAACTGGGTATAAAGTAGGTACTTATTTATAATATTCTAATGCAAAGGTGCTACGCTATTCAATAAATTCCTAACAGATACCTAACAAACATTGCAATAACTTTGTTAGATCTGTGCCATTTCCTGCATATTTTATCGTAACAACTGAGAGCCTCCTAGTTTATATCCTCAATGGTTTCTCATTTCACTTTACAAAACATATGAATGAAAATTAAACCTATAAGTCTATAAGGTGTTTGAATGCACGCCCATGTGGTAGAATGTAATGAGACAATATAATAATTATGTAAATTTAAGACCTTGTAATTATGCATACTGACCATGATCTGACAAATAAATGATTATGAATGGTAAATGAATCACGCTTAAAATGTCATTCAATATTTCGCACACTGAGAATGAAAGTGACCTAATTCAAAAAATAGTATTTTTTGGATTTGAGCTTTAATAACTAATAAAGCAGCATTGAATAAATTATATTCATATATCTCAAGTGGCAAATGTATAAGCGGTCTCCTTATAACTCGTAATTCAGAGTTATGTTTCAGGCCAGTTTACATCAAAATCTGAAATTACACGAATTTAGAGTTAGGTCACTTTCATTCTCAGTGTGCGATTTGTGATTATGTTTTAAAGCAATCAGTGGCGTTGTTGCAACTTTGCTCATGTATTTAGCCAGGCGCTTATAATGGACTCGTATTGTTCATTTGACAATGCAACCACACAACATTCTAATTGTGAAGAATACATTGCAATGGATGTGAAGCTGCTTTTCCGATTTTGAAAGGTTAAGGTTACACTTGTACTATTCGAACTTATTTTTTGTGTATGTATACTATGTAGGTAAACCTTTTTGGTATTTTGTCAAATGTCATTGCCAAATTATTAAACTTAAACGGGGAAACTGCTCGTACTGTAGATATTAAGCAATAACGTAACTAGGTATCTAGTTACGTAGCTTGAAGTCAAGCCATTTGTTAACATTGATACAATAAATACCTAGTAGTTATAAAATTACAAGCGCTTTATACTGTATCAAAAGACTCACAAATATCCATATTATAATACCATGATATTACATACCTACCTACATTGATTTGACATAATAGGTAAGTACATTTACAATTCTAAGAAGTTGATCATGATATATTTTCAGATATCCGTTTCTATCACGTCTGTGAAGATTTCTTACAGTTAATAAGGTAAGTTACGTCTAACCAAATATTTGATTTTTTATCACTCATCATATAAATCAATATACTTAATTATTTTTAAAGGTAACTAAATGTGGATAGAATTCACATTATTAGCAATCTTGTCAACCCCTCCAACTAAGCTAAATATGCTTGTGTCTGGAGTGGGTTCACGGTAGTGATGAGCGTTGAATCAACGAACTAGTTGAATCAACCGTTGATCTCCTGTCAACGTATTAACGTTAACTGTATATGAATCAACTAGTTGAATTCGTCAACGACGTTTATGAATTTAACTCATGGGTCTCGTTCAATAAACGAGAACGCAAACGCCACGAGCTGAGCAATTTATAAAACTTACGTTGAAAATAATGTCATAGATTGCGAGCGACGGTCATTTATCATACAATTGGAACTCTAACGAATGAAAGAGTTGATTTTCGAAAATTTATTTTAAGAATAGTACTTATATTGGTATAAGGGCGCGCCCGGGCGTGGCGGGGTGGTCCCGCTCTTACCACCCGAGAGAAACCAGTTAATACTGGTTTGTTTGTTTCCGTTTACGAACGATATTAACAATGACCAATGTCTGTCAACACATAAGGGGTATAAATCTTATACGGGTCGTCACTCACTAAGTTCGAATTAGTTTTGACCACTCCTGTGAGCCGTAAACACTACCGCACTACTCACTAAAAATTCTGGAAAATAAATCTAATAATGGCCCCGTGTACAGTTTGTTGGTGTGATAAAAAAAGCCGGACTTCAAGTTTACGGAAAGACAGTATAACATTTTATCAGTAAGTTAATAGATCTATGATCTAAATTAGATTAATTTTCTGATATTATTTATCGGAGTTCATCTTATACTGGTCGTACTTGTATGCATTGCACATTCGCGGAGCGCGCGGTAATGTCTTTTATGATTGCGTCTCTTTCTTTGGAAAGTATTTTTTTTTCGCTATAAAAAACAACTACAACAAACAAATATAAAAAAAAAACACAACTATAAAAAAAACATTGTAAATAATAATTGATTTGTGTACATAAATCAGATGATTTTATAAATAATATGCCTGAGTAGAATATGGTTTATAGCTAATTGTATTCTATTCAGTCAGTCCTAAGCCTGAAGAGAAAGTATGAAGGGAAGGTCATCTTAGTAGAACCATCAATCAAACGTTTTCCAATACATAAATTGAACCAAATTGTTTCTAAAATTCAACGCGCAATCGTTGAATAAAAACCGTTCAATGAATCAATGGTTTACGTTGCAAGTTGACATTAGTAATACGTTAACTCGTTGACGAATTTAACTAGTTGATTAACCAGTTGACAAACTTAAATCAACGTTAACGTTTCGTTAACGGGAAAACCGCCAACGAACCATCACTAGTTCACGGCAATAGTGCAATGGCTGGGGTTCGAACTCGTAACCTCTTGATCACAAGTCCGACACCTCATCCATTAGGCTATTGACGCTTATTACTATATATATTATACTCAGTATGTTCTATTTTCACATCCGCCGTATCCGAGCCGGATCCGTCAGGTTCAATAGCAATGACCGCGTCTGCATGAAAACAAACAAACTAAAATAATATTAGTACACTAACTAGGGACACGGATCTATCTTTTTGTTCACAAGGGCAGCACTATTTGTCAAATTTTACCAAACCTATTGTTACTCGTGTATGTGTTTCTAGGGTTCCGTACCCAAAAGTTTTACCCTTTTACTACGGGACCCTATTACTAAGGCTGCGCTGTCTGTCTGTCACCAGGCTGTATCTCATGAACCACGGTTCACGGGTCTTGCTGTCACGATAGCAAGACAGTTGAAATTTTCACAGATGCTGTATTTCTATTGCCGCTATAATAACAAATACTAAAAACAGATAAAAAATATTTTAGGGAGCTCTTATACAACAAACGTGAATTTTTGCCGTTTTCAACCGACGACAAAAAAGGAGGAGGTTATCAAGTCGACGCGTATATATTTTTTTTTATGTATGATCACCGATTACTCGAAGACGGCAGAACCGATTTGGAAATTTCTTTTTTTGTTTGAAAGAGTATACTTTGAAATTGGTCCCGTTGTCACCAAGTCATGCACGATCTGATGATGGGATCCTGGAGAAATTGAAGGAACTCTTCAAATATTATAGGCTCACCTATTTAGTGATTTGAATATTTTTTATAGTAACTAGTGTAGTTGCATTCGAAAAGCACCATTTTTGAAGTGGACCTGATGATGAAGACCACAGATGGCCACTGAAACTACACAATATATAAGTAGGAATAATAAGTATTTCATGTGTTCCGCTTCAATTACTTGAATGTGGTTATTAAGCACAATATGCTCGTCACAATGCATATGGTGAAGTGAAGCTGATGGTGAAGTACCAGGAGAACTCCTCAACAATTAACGGCCCAACATTGGGAAAAGCAATATTTTGTAAACGATTATAAGTAATTGACATTTAGGCTCTTGTAACTAGGTAAACTAAAAATCGACCAACTAAAAACAATGAAATAAAAACTTTTTACCAAAAAATTAAACCGACTCCCAAAAAACTGCAAAGTGAAAAATAACTTTAATTTCGGTAGTCGGTGTCTTTAGTTTTGTATTTTCATTTTTGCAGTGTTTTTTGGGAGTAGGTTTAATTTTTTGGTAAAAAGTTTTTTATAGATACGGAACC
Source organism: Tholera decimalis (assembly GCA_943138885.2). Taxonomy (NCBI): domain Eukaryota; kingdom Metazoa; phylum Arthropoda; class Insecta; order Lepidoptera; family Noctuidae; genus Tholera; species Tholera decimalis. The sequence continues at coordinate 12,619,002 of OW964567.2, read as the reverse complement.
CTTCGTACGCCAGTCCGACTCGCACTTGGCCGGTCTTTTTGTTTTTCGTTATTCACATTAGGTTTGAAATACCTGTGAGATAGCTGTATCCAGTATCAGTGACGCCGTTCATACCGCAGAAGTCCGAACCAAATGGCGGAATATAGTCCGGAAGAACTACAAGGGGCTTCATGAAGAAACGATGCAAGGAGGAGGACATTACAAATGTACTGAGGATTAAGATACCTAGCAGATCTTCAAATATTTTAACAATAATTCCACGGTTTCGCACGACTACCACTTCGTGTTAACTCTCAGTGGATACCTAATCTAAATATATGTAACTCAAAGATGACTGACTGACTGACTGACATAGTGATCTATCAACGCACAGCCCAAACCACTGGACGGATCGGGCTGAAATTTGGCATGCAGGTAGATGTTATGACGTAGGCATCCGCTAAGAAAGTATTATGCGAAATTCCCACGGGATCGGGATTTACACGGGAAAAACTTCCCACGCGGGCGAAGCCACTGGCACAAGCTAGTTACCCATATAATTCACCTATGCGAAGGCAGTCCGAGTGCCTAGTAAATAAAAATGGCTCATTTTTACTACGTAATTAATATTTGATAAAAATTATGAGCACTTTCAAATAATCAATAATTGCTGTAGGTTTATGTCTTCTGTAATAAAGCACTCAGTTTACAAAAGTTTCGTCATAGGTTAATTACTGGACCTGGGTGGTGCTAACAACCGTTTGCAGGTAAATGTCGGAAAATTTCAGTGGGTGTCGATGAATCAGAGAGTATGGCACGGTGAAATGTCAGAACTTCTAGCCAAGCCTACGCATAGCGACCTACCTACGCTTGATTAGAACTCAGTTATGAAATAAGATGTTGGTAATTGAAACCAAAAAGATGTAGGCGCGTTGCCGCTTCCTAATATGCTAAGTTTTTCTTCCGGTGGAAAAATCATTTAATGATTCCCTTCTGCTTTGAGTGGAACGGTTAGGAGTGCCAGAGTTCTACTGTATAAATATTCACCCTGTTCCTTCAGTTGCCCTTGCTGTCCGGGGCTGCGATATCTAATTAGAACATTCCCGCAACCCCAGCGCTAAAAACTCCCCAGCAACACTTCTGTCCTTAGAGACAGTATGGATGTTGTCGGTAAGATATTTGTACTTCATGTAGGTACGATACTGGTACAAACGCTAATATTTGTGATGTCATTTCATTAGAATTATATCAGCAATTTTGAATAAACAAATGCCAATTGAATACACCGGTTCTCGTCCGATCACCGAAGTTAAGCAACATCGGGCGCGGTCAGTACTTGGATGAGTGACCGCCTGGCGTTGGCTTTTGTATTTTTTTTCTTTTATTAATTAGTATATAGTAAGTACCGTACTATAGTAAGTATTATAGTAAGTACCGTATCGCAAAATTAGTATAGCAGTAGATTTTCATCCCTTTCTTGACGAATTTGCATAACATTATAGAAAACTAACAAAAACAATCTTTAAAAGAAAAAAATACAAAAAGCCAACGTCACGCGGTGTTCCCAGGCGGTCACCCATCCAAGTACTGACCGCGCCCGATGTTGCTTAACTTCGGTGATCGGACGAGAACCGGTGTATTCAACGTAGTATGGACGTTGGCACTTGCTTGCCCAAAATTGCTGATCTGATTCTAATTTGAAATGACATCACATATTATTAGCGTTTGTATCAGTATCGTACATGAAGTACAAAAATCATACCGACAAATTCCATACCACGGAACAGAAAATACAGTGGAAGGGCGATGCGACAACATTACTACGGGAACAAAAAATATTTTAAGAGGTGTATTAGGTTACATACAATATGCTTTAAAGCAAAAATGTAAGCAAACTTATTTATTAACTTTAACTTACCGCTGTCGCCAAACTCATACAAATAAAATGGTAATCATATAATGCACTACAAATAAACAATTACTTTGATTTGTCATTTTAATTTTAGTCAAAACCAACATAAGTCACAATTCCTACTTCTGGAAATAAACCTTGACGCGCTATAGATTGGATTTATTTTGCTTATGTGCAGACAATCTTTACGACGTTTTATAACCTTATGTCAATTGACGAGTAAATTCGGCTACTCGACCATAGATAGCGTTATTTTCAGTGGAAGCGATTACATATTTTATTACTTTAGAAATAAGGTTGACAGTCGCGTCACATGTCGATATTTATTGCTACTCAATAAGTGCAGCACATTGTATTTTTAATTACATTATCTATATCGATAGATATCCGATTTCTTGTTTATTTCGAATATTATAAACATTAAGTGGTGGGTGGGTGGAATATTAGATACTAACAGGGTCTGGAGCTTGCTTTATATACATAAATGTATTTTACATAAATTAATAAAACCCTAAATAAATAAATACCTATACCTGCTGATTATTTTCAAAATAACCTCAATTCTCGGGTGTTTTGTTTTTTATTACGGATGAGCCCGCTCTTGACCTCGATCTCGCCTGATGGTAAGCGATAGATGAGGTCTACGATGGGACGAGCGAGCCCAGAAGATGCCTATATAATAACATGCGCAATATTAATTAAATTGTAAAAATTATCGTAAAATCGGGTTAAAATAATATATACAGTAATTTTACTTTTCATTTAGTGTCCTTGAAATAAAAGGTATTTCTTAAGAAACTGGTCTTTCGAAAGTCTTTCAGACTTCAGACGCAAGAACTGGTGTTCCGAGCATATCGTGCTTGATATGGATGGCATTCAATTAACTCTACCCATTGCATCTATTCATTCTTTGACGTTATACCGTTTTTGGGAAACATATAATTATTTTAAATGATGATTAGGAACCTACTGATGTCCGTTTAGGCATTTCATGACATTGCTTGGCAGAAAATAATTTTCATATTAATCATTAATGCAATGCAGAATAGCTAAATTTCTATAGTAATTTATATGTAATTTGTCTTTATATGTTTATGGTTCTTACAATATACAAATATTTCAATAGGTGACAAAGATGCCATAAAAAGGGAAAATCCTCAAATTATACTCATCTTTATGAATAAAATTAATTTGAAATTATTTTACTATATTTGTTTATGTTTATTTTGTATTATTTTTAGCATGGTGGACATCCCACCCATACACACTAAACGTATATATGGAACGGAATACTTTAATTGTGCGTGCGGCTAAGGAGTGGAATTCCCTGCCGGAGTCTGTTTCCCGATAGCTGTAACCAGAGGCGGCTGGTCCTAAGGAGCGTTGGTGCAGTGAATTCCCACCCTCAAAATTACAAAATTATTTATTAAAGTTTAAGTATTAAGTAGGTAACTATTACCTAATTATATTTATTTCTTTAAACAAAATCGAGAACCTAACATAAACTTTCCTCTAAGTTTAACACTATAAACAACATCTTAGTAGCATTTCACAACGAGTGGAGCGCTCAGTAATGCGCTCCTATGACTTTGAGGCCGTGCGCGCACTGCCTTGCAGTGGCCGCAATTGCGGTACTTCTACCGCACCGGTAGATTTTGCGTTTCCAAAACGCAACGCAGTGAGCGCACGGCCTTAGGCCTGCGTTGCGTTTTGAAAACGCAAAATCTGTGAAGTATGGAGTGTCATAGAAGTGCGCGCACTGCGGTGGAATAAACGCGTGCGGTTGAGTCACCGGTGGCCCCTCGCTGCAAAATTGCGGTGAGTCTACCGCAAATATTTTGTATCGCATAGGAATGTATGTAGTACCGCGCACTGCGGTGAAACAAACGCACGTTATGTCTGATAATGTTGCCATACATACAGAGTTCTTTGTATTTATACATATTTTTGATGTGTGATACAGATTAGCACTCGATACAGATTTTTATCTTAATTTTAAACTGTATTCATTAGAATGTTTAAATTAACGTTGTTTATAAAAAAATAACTATAAAGAATAGAATCATACAATGGTGTGTGTAACGTAATAAATGCGGTATCTAGGTAATTTATTTTGCCAAGTTCTGTCTTTAGTTGTACCAGTTAATTTTATCAATGCAGTGTAATTGTTTACAAATGTCAGTACTAAATTCTATAAGAGCGAAAGAGAGATTTCGCCAAAGTGCAAACCGTGAAACAGAAGATTTGTACTCGGAAATAATCACAATTGGAGCGGCGCTCCGCGCGACGTTGTCTAACCGTATCAGCCGCTGACTAGTCGGCCGGGAATCACTGCTTTTTCGCTTTGTTTCGACGCGCGTTGTTGCCATAATTATTATTTTTCAAAACATAAACAAGTGTTTCTAAGTGCGCGCGCATCAGGGTCATTTCGTTGTTGTTATTATTTACATTACCTAATTCATTTTTTCAAAATGATTTTATTATTTTTTTATTATTATTATTTATTATAAATCAGACATAAAATCCATACAGTGTTAGTAAGACAACTTATACTATGTTAGTAACAATTTGTCAATAAATAATCAATTACATCAAATTAAAATTTCAAAATAGTAAAATTTTAACTTTTTAACAAAGTGATAAAAACTTATAATTTCCTCGAGAAGACTAAACTGAAAAATTAGTTGTTAGTCATATACAGCAGAGAAGGTTTTCATAACGCTGATGATGCTGTTGCTATACTTCAAAATTTCATAGAATTTTCCTTGGAGTCAGCATTTGATGAAAGTATGAAATTATTGAAACTTGTATGTACCATTCCTATGACATCAGTGGAAAGTGAGCGTTGTTTTTCGACTTTAAATAAAGTCAAAAAATTTACGCGCTATATTTTATAATTAAACATATAATAAAACTGTATTGTAAAAGCAAAATGCTGTATTTTTATCCATGTGAACTCCCACTAAAATCTTTCACGAGCCGCTTCTGGCTGTAACCTAGGGGTTTTTAAGTTAAAAGTGAATAGGTTACTTTTAGGTAAGCGTGCTCCATCTTCGATTCCATCCAGGTGAGATGGTGGTCAAACGCGAACCTATTATCAATAAAAAACCCATTATGCTAGTTTCAACGTAATATGTATGTATTAATGTCATTGAGGCGGGAACAAACATGGTGGTGCACGAGCTTTTATGAAGGATCTTACACACTGAAATTACCGATTCGTCAATGTTATGCAATGTCGCAAGCATAATAAAAATTACAATAATTAAAAATAATAAGTTAAAATATTTTTTTGTTCCCGTAGTAATGTTATCGCATCGCACTTCCACTGTATTTTCTGTGCCGTGGTGTGGTAATTGTCGGTATGATTTTTGTACTTCATGTACGAATCAGGGACCGTACAACCCCGATTAAGAGTTAAGTCTTTGAAAGGGTAAGCCATTGCCACACGTGATGTAACTCTATGAATGGGTTTTAGGCTTGAACCCATTAAAAGGGTTATCTCTTCAATATGGATAACCCATTGAATGGGTTTTATACAAGAACCCCAGTGAAAGGGTTACACCTACATTATGATATCCCATTGAATGGGTTCTATACCTAAAACCCTACATTAAGATAACCTATAAAGCATAGGTAAGGGTTTTCTTCGGGTTACCATATTATTATGGTTATTCAATAGACTTGTGCTAAGTAGGTGCTGGATGGAGCACCACACACACCATCGCTAGCGCACTGACTTTATTACACTAGACATTGCAGACATGTAGCCGAAACACGTGGTACCTATAATATTTAGATTTTAGATACTCTCATATTAAGGTGTGTGTCCTGAACTCCCGCATTTGCGACAAGTGTTGTCTTGTATGAGTCATACAAGACAACAATTACCTACATATAGATGTAGACTGATGTCCTGTAAAGTAACGCAAATAAGGTTTTTTAACGCGTTGTAAATACCTACGTACAGTAAACATTCGAGTAAAAAATTTACAAAAAAAATAAAAACGATAATTACGTTAAAAGATAACTAGAGAACTAAAATTACGGAAACTAAATATAAAATTGCTTCATAATGACAACAATAACAAAGAGAATACATAGGTACATATACATTCGCGATTTATTTGCCAAAATTTAAACAAATATGAGTTTATAGAAAAATAACTTTAATTCCTACATAATAAATTTCAATTTACGCTACAATGTCAGACATTTCTATAACTTTTTTATAGTGCTAGTCACTCTAAAATCAACTTAATCCCCATTAAAATAAAGTTGATATTTGTGTAACTTGAATTAACATCAATTTGAGACATTAGTTTGAATATAAAAGGCCTTTTCAACCGACGACAAAAAAAAAGGAGGTTATCAATTCGACGCGTATATATATATATATATATATAATATATATATTTTTATAATGATCACCGATTACTCGAAGACGGCTGAACCGATTTAGAAAATTCTTTTTTTGTTTGAAAAGGTATACTTCGAAATTGGTCCCATTGTCACCAAGTCAGGATCTGATGATGGGATCCTGGAGAAATCGAGGGAACTCTTCAAGTATTATAGGCACACCTATAGTGATTTGAGTATTTTTTATAGTAACTTGTGTAGTTGCATTCGAAAAGCACCATTTGTGAAGTGGACCTGATGATAAAGACCACAGATGGCCACTGGAACTACTCAATATATAAGTAGGAATAATAAGTATTTCATGTGTTCCGCTTTGATTACTTGAATGTGGTTATTAAGCACAATATGCTCGTCACAATGCATATGGAGAAGTGAAGCTAATGGTGAAGCACCAGGAGAACTCCTCAACAATATTAACGGCCCAACATTGGGAAAAGCAAAATTTTCTAAATGAATATAAGTAGTTGACATTTAGACTCTTGTAACTAGGTAAATTAAAAATCGACCAACTAAAAAGTATGAAATAAAAACTTTTACCAAAAAATTAAACCGACTCTCGAAATCAAAGTTATTTTTTATTTTGCAGTGTTTTTGGGAGCCGGTTTAATTTTTTTGGTAATTTTTTTTTATAAATAGGGTGGGTCGATGTTGACAGTTTGTGGCGGCCATGTTGTTTTGGCGGCATCTGTCAAATGCGTTGTTATTTCTTCAGTTACAGATGCCAAATCACCATGGTAAGTTACACGATTGAGCAGCACGTCCAAATGATAAAACTTTATTATCAAAATGAGTGTTTGTTAGTGCAAACGTTGCGCGCATTGCGTCCATTTTACGGCAGACGCGGTGGCTCTTTAAAGTCGACTCTCCAACGTTTGGTGACCAAATTTGAGATGACTGGTTCGGTAAACAACCAACCAACACCCTTACGTCAAAGGAATGCCAGATCGGCCGAGAACATCGTTGCTGTCCGTGAGAGTGTGCAAGAGACTCCTAGACTGTCGATTTCTCGCCGTGCACAAGAACTCGGCTTTTCGCAGACTTCAACTTGGTGAATTTTGCGTCGGGGCTTAGGCCTACACCCGTACAAGATCCGACTGACCCAGGAGCTCAAAATGAATGACCATAGACAACGCTGTTTGTTCGCTGACTGGGCTACAGAACGTTTGGAAGAGGACCCTGATTTTGGCCGAAAAAATATCTTTAGCAACGAGGCGCATTTTTGGATGAATGGTTTTGTTAATAAGCAAAATTGCCGTATATGGGACGACGACAACCCACATGAGGGTCACCAGGTGGTAATTCATCCACAAAAAGTTACTGTTTGGTGCGGATCTTGGTCCAGCGGCGTCATTGGTCCGTACTTCTTCGAAAACGATGATGGCGAGGCCATTACTGTCAACGGCGGGCGCTACAGATCAATTATTAACAATTCCTTTTTGCCTGAATTAAAACTATATGGACGTGGGCAACATGTGGTTCCAACAAGACGGCACATCTCACATACACCTTGTTTTATTTAATTTCAACATCGACCCGTCCTTGTTGAAAGACCTCTTACGGACACTTGGGTTCGCGCTGTACTAGTACAGTCCGAATAATGCACTAGTAAACCTTATTAGTAGGTACATTAGTACCTAATAGTACACAAAAATGTAGCCATTATCGTATAAAAAACTCACTATTACTAGTGTTTCTATTAAGTTATGAAATGAGAATTGGCGGATTTTGGTCGTATGGTGTGACTATGAAAAAAAGGTGCACATATTTAATTGATTTTCCTTCATACTTTAACAGGCTTAGTTAACGAAGAGACATTCAATCACATACGTACACTAAATCAAAGATAACATAACTGTAGAAAACAGCGGAACATCATTTAACATAAATAAATAGGGGTTGACATTTTAACAATGTTAAACCAGCTACAAGCTTGTAGCTTGTAGCTAAGATCGCATCATAATAAACAAAATGAACTCAAACTTGGCACATCTAGCTCTAGTCATCCAGAAGTTCCAGTAGCAGTCACCGAAGTAGACCATCTGGTTACACCACCCAATCCGAAGGTAAGATCTCATCAAAACTAACAAAATTAGCCCATACTTGGCACATCTAGCTCTAGTCATCCAGAAGTTCCAGTAGCAGTCACTAAAGTTGGTAGGTACTTATACCTAACTACGTAGTTGAAATCATCAGACAACACAACGGGTCATTTTGTGGTAGTACTTTTTTTTTCAAAGTACCTAGGGTTTTAAAGTTACAAGTAATTTTACGTGAGATTTAAAAGATATTGAAAAAAGTGTCAATACTCATAAATCATGGTACCTAATATCTGTACTTTTGTAGTGATGATACATTTCCTAGAAGCTACTAAACACCATTTATAGTTTTAAAATAGGTACCCATTTTACTTTAATTGCCTATTTATCACAAATTTTGGTATTTTTTTTCAAAAAACACTCAGATATTCATAACTTTTAAGGAGATCAAGTGAGTACTCTGCCATAGACATATTTTTTACTGCAAATAACCCCAACTATCACCCTGTTTCGTTTGATCCACGATTTTTTGCCCACCCTGTATTATATAGCGGGAGACTGCGCGTAACTATAGCAACGACGGCCATTTTGGTTCAACTTATTTGCCGCGTAGGTTCTTGCCGGTGCGTTTAGGCCGTGCGCGCACTGCCTTGCGGTGGCCGCAATTCCGGTTGTTCTACCGCATACCGCACCGGTAGACTGACCGCAGTGCGCGCACTTCTATGACACTCCATACTTCACAAATTTTGCGGTGCGGTAGAACTACCGGAATTGCGGCCACCGCAAGGCAGTGCGTGCACGGCCTTACTGTACGAAAAGAAATGTTATTACTTTACTTTTTCTTTTTTTTTTTTGTCGAGAATTAGCGATTCTCTACTTCAATTTTGCAATATTTTTAAACAATTAAAAGGGATTTTATTAAACTAAAACAATAATATTAAAATTTTTGCAAATTTTACGTTTAGTGACCAATATTCTATCTGTGACACAAATCACAAATTAATGATCAATCAATCAATAATCAAGTCCTACTTACATCGTTGCCCATTGTACCTACGGTGTAACTATAACCCACATTATTGCCAATTTACTAAACTACTACTAGGTACCTACTAAAAACCATTATCTGAATGTTCGTTTCGAATTTCGTACTTATAGCTAGGTACATTATAATTATATTGCCTTTCTTATTGATAAGTTTACCATATATTGCTCTTTTGAATTTAGATTGATGAATTACGTAACATAAGTACCTACCTATTGTAAGGTTTAACATTTAAATAAGTAAGTTGTCAGGATAACTAAATATTAGAATGTAACTTTACCTTTAAGAAATTTCCACATAAAGTACCTTTACTTGTATTATTTGATGCATCATATACCTAAATAATAGCGATATACAGCGTCTCGTTTCGTTTTTAGCATTTTTTCAATATTAATTGTTCAAAATCAAAATAATAAAAATAATATCGCAAAAGACGTCCGGCTTCAAAAACTCAAACAACAAAAATGACAATAAAGTAGTAAACAAGTACAGACATGAAAAAATCATAATAATAATTCATTTCGATATCCGCCTAGCAAAGCTAAAAAGAACTATACCTACTACATGCAATAATGATCATATCATAGATCCCTGTTTGCAAGGCTCTCGGTAAGTAACCCCAAAGGAGCCCCGCCACCGCTGACGCTTAACGCGTGCTATGCCATTTTAAAGCGTATGCCTACCATCGAGATATCATATTACATTGCTTCGAGTTGGAATGTTACGCTGTTATCGTTTTCAAAAGAGTTGAAAGTGTAAGGAACCCTTTTGAACGACTTAATTTAGCTGTTCAAAAGTGTTACCCACGTCGTATGGGTTTTTGAATAACCAAAATGGTCCATTAAGCCATTTAAAAGGTTACCTACATCATATGGGTTTTAGATTAACTGCTTAAAAAAACCCTATCGAAAACCCTTCCTATAAATAACCAAAATGGTCCTTTAAGCCATTCAAAAGGGTTACCTATAACTTATGGGTTTTTGATTAACCGCTTAGAAAAACCCTGTCGAAAACCCTTTCAATGGGTAACCAAAATGGTCCCTGTGTACGATACTGATACAAACGCTAATAATATGTGATGTCATTTCCAATTAGAATCAGATCAGCAATTTTGGGCAAGCAAATGCCAACGTCCATACTACGTTGAATACACCGGTTCTCGTCCGATCACCGAAGTTAAGCAACATCGGGCGCGGTCAGTACTTGGATGGGTGACCACCTGGGAACACCGCGTGACGTTGACTTTTTGTATTTTTTTCTTTTAAAGATTGTTTTTGTTAGTTTTCATTAATGTTATGCAAATTCGTCAAGAAAGGGATGAAAATCTACTGCTATACTTATTTTGCGATACGGTACTTACTATTATCATCACGATTATCATTGTTCTTCCTCAGTTTATTAGGGGTCGGAGTAGTTTCCTTCTTACCGACATATCAATAATAATAATCAAGTGGTATGGTGACACTCAGGGTTGGGCAGTATTTTAATTACTTGTAATTAAAATACGTAATTGAAATACAAATACGTATTTGGTATTTGTATTTCAATTACTTCTTTAAAATGTAATTTGTAATTCGTATTTCAAATACTTGGGGCTTCAAAATACATTTTAACATTAAAATACATTTAACCTTCATTCATTTAGCGATCGTGAGTGTGAGTGCGAGGCGAGACCGCGAGAATGTAATGATGGTAAAGCAGCCTCAAAACGCAAAAAATGGACTTACGTCAAATTGTCAATGTCAAGCTAAGATGTCAATCTGTCAAGTCATAACGGTTTGTTTTAGTTTTTTCCAAACACAGAACAAAGAAAGCTTCTGTTCTGTGTAGAACGAACGAAAATGGTTCAAACAATTTAACACAAGTTTGTGCTCATCAGGATCTGTAGAAAGATTATTTTTTTAGCAGGTTTTATTCATTCTCCAACAAGAGGCTGTTTGTCTGACAGTACATTTAAAAATTTAGTGTTCATGAAAGGAAACTCTGGTTTTACTGATTAATTCATGTTGTTTTCCTCTACTTTTCAGCCCGTGCTGGGCCTCAAGTCTACTATTGCAATAGTGCCACAATGGTCTATCATTGATTTCCTAATTGTCAATCGATGCCATTTTCATTTTGCTAAAAGATCGTAATCTGTTAAATTCATAATGGTCTCCTAGTAGAATAGCGTAGTTTCCTAAAATATTTTATTTAGTCCGCCACATAGTTTAACAAAAAACATTAGACACGTATTTTTTATTTTTTCACGTAATTAAAAAATTAAGACGATACAGTGAGTTGAAATTTCACGTGACGTCACACCTCGGTATAATTCTTAGCAATGTGTGACGTCGGCAGCCCCCTCTCCTGTACTTTGAAGCTTTCCATCTTTTTGAATTTTTCTTAACTTGAAAAAGCAAAAAATATGTGATCAATATTTTTTGAAAATCTACCTAATGGACCAAATAAAATAGTTATTTTGTAACACAGGAAACTACCCTATTGTGTTATAAATTGACATAGTTGTATTGCCATTATTATAAAACCTGTTAATAGAAATGTAGTAAAACTATACAATTCAGTAATATTTTAGCTGTCAAAGTCAAATGTGACATTACTGCTTACTGACGTTTCATCTGTTTTTTATTTTTAGCGGCCGGTGTTTTGATTTATTTTATGTGTTTTAAATTATCTTAAATATAAGCCTATATTTATTACAATACAAAATGGTGCTAATTGACCAAATTTCGGTTGGTACTGTAAAAATGTTAGCAGATTACCGCGTAAGGGTTCCCGCCCACGTCAAACTTTTTGTAGGTCAGATAATCGGGCCGATTTTTCCTCCGATTCTCAGGACCGATTTTGTGGTCGACTCAACGCCTACGTCCGTCACTTTGTCTGTGGCTATCGAGGGAGCAACACGTCATGGACAGAGAGAATCTCATGAATATAAGGAGGAAGGTGGATTTACAGAGGAAATGATAAATGATGAACACTCTGATGAATACTTATTAGTGTGGAGTAAGGCAGGGGGTCTGACGTCACTGAGGCTCTTTAACATTTATGTCAACCACCTAATTGAGGAGCTCAGCAGCATGTATGTCGGATGGCCATATAGATGAGGTATGTGTTGATAATCTAAGCTATGCTGATGATATGGTGCTGCTGAGCCCTTCAATTGGTGGCTTGAGGCAATTGTTAAGGGTGTGTGAAAGTTATGCTGCAGAACACGGCCTGAAGTATAATGAAAGTAAGAGTGAGTTCATGATGTTTTGATGCAATAATAAGGATCCCAGCTATATACCACCCTTACTACTTAATGGTGTACCATTGGGCCTTGTTTCGAAATTTAAATATCTTGGGACATATAGTTACTGAGAATTTATGTGATGATTTGGATATAGAAAGGGAGCGCAGGGCATTGTCGGTGCGTGGTAACATGTTAGCACACAGGTTCACTCGGTGTACAGCTGAAGTCAAATTAACATTATTTAAAGCATTTTGTCAGACGTTTTACACCAGTGGCTTGTGGGAGAACTTTACACAAAAGGCCTACAATGCCTTGCGCGTCCAATATAATAACGTGTTCAGGGCACTGTTTCATCTTCCTCGATACTGCAGTTCTTCCAGCATGTTTGTGGACGCTCATGTCGAAAACTTTTATGCGATTATGCGCAAGAAGGTTGCGTCGGTAATGGCATGAGTGCGAAGAAGTCGTAACAGTGTGCTCAGGATGGTGGGCGATAGAAGTAACACTGTCCTGCTTAGTAGGTTCACAGAACTCCATGTTACGGGGGTTCGGTGGGCCTGCTGAGCGGGAGCATGTGTCATTTGTTTTGTTGTATTTGTAACTATAATTTATCTTTTTACCTATTTATTGTGATTTTGTGTGTATAATTTTTGTTTTTAATTTTAATGATTCAAATTAATTTATAATAATAATAATAATAAAGACCCTACACAACCGCGAGGTATGCAGCCATAGGGAATATTTCCTAGAAGCCGACGTGGGTATGCATCGAGATGTGGTAGCGGTGGACAGAGGCCTCACTCCGCTCTCCTTAGGTACCGAGAATTGGCGCAAACCTGTAGTATTAGATACTAATGACCGCAGAGAAGTATGGCAGAGCAAGGAGCTTCACGGGCGCTATTACCGGGCTCTTCATGGGTCTGACGTAGACACATTAGCGTCCGTAGCCTGGCTACGTTTTGGTGACCTCTTCGGGGAAACCGAAGGTTTTGTCTGTGCGATTATGGACGAAGTTATGATGACGAATAACTATCGGAGATATATTGTGAAGGATGGTACGGTAGACACATGTCGGGCATGTCACAAACCGGGAGAATCCATTCGTCACATTATCTCCGGTTGTTCTCGTTTGGCTAACGGAGAATACTTGCATAGACACAACCTCATAGCCAGGATTATTCACCAGCAACTTGCTCTTAAATACAATCTTGTGGAATCAGAAGTACCATACTATAGGTATGTGCCCGACCCAGTTCTCGATAATGGCAATATTATACTGTATTGGGATCGGTCTATCATCACTGACAGGACTATTGTTGCCAATAAGCCTGATATAGTGGTGATAGACCGATTAGAGCGTCGCACAATGATTGTTGATATAGCAGTCCCCCATGATGAGAACCTCGTGAAAGCTGAGATAGATAAAAAAAATAAGTATCTTGACCTGGCGCGCGAGGTTGTCGACATGTGGGATGTGGAGACAGCAATCATTGTGCCGATAGTCGTCTCAGCCAATGGCATAATAGCCAAGAGCCTCGACCAACATCTAAGGAGGCTCTCGTTGGGCAGCTGGATCAAGGGCTTGATACAGAGAGCAGTACTCCTGGAAACGGCGCGTATTGTGAGGAGGTTCCTCTCCATGGAGCCCTGACCACCGGTAGCTTGGACCCTGTTCCCGATACCGGTGGGCTACTATTTTTTATATTTTTAAATGTTTTTATTTTTTATATTAATATTTAAAAATGGAATTGATATGTACATAGATTAAATAAATGAAATAATAATAACACGAACAATAATAACATAATTTTAATCTAATCTTCCATAGATTAGATTAAAATTACGTGTCTGAAAATAAATGATTTTTATTTTATTATTTTTATTTATTATAACTGATAAATGATCTTTATTTTGCAAATTGGTTATTAAATAACACTTTTACACGTCATTTTTTTCGTAAATGTTAACTAGATGAGGCCGGTGTTTCCTAACTGACTACCCTGAGAAGAAACACCGAAACAAACTCAGGGATCTCTTTTAAAGTCCATAAAATCTATACTGGTTTAATTATATGGGAACCTTGTAGGTTTTAGTCTGAGGCGGTCTTTTAAAGAAAGATGCTCACAGATTTGAGTGGACCTGTCCATACAGTGCAAGCATTTGTCAAATGACGTATAGCTCAACTTAGAACAAGGAGCTTAACGATTTGACGAACAATACCAAGGTAAGGACGTTTGGGGGCCTCGCAAAAGCACTCAAACTGCCAGACAATCATGTAAAGGAATCATGAAAGGTTTGTCTTTGGCTTTTGAGGAACATTTGTTGATCCAATAATCTCTCAGATATTATTGAATCGCAACACTTGTCCTTCCCTCGCAAGTGCATGCGACCGACTGTCGGTGAGTAGTGTGCGTTTTACGCTACATTTCCGAACATTCCATTTTTCACCGATAATCGGATCGGTCGGGATGCGCCGATTTTATTTCTGACCAACTTTTTGTAGGACGTGTGCGTTGCATTATTGCTATCAGTGTGTTCTATTTTTCTCCTACAAAAAATCGGTCACCATTTATCGGATGTGGGCGGGCAGCCTTAGTCAGTCATTCATTTGTCATTGTGTACGAGATTACCATTCTGAGCCATTTCTTTCAATGGAGTGTCAGTGGTTGAACATTATAATAATAGATTAGGTACCAAACTTGTCAAATACTACGAATAAAAAATTGGCCAAGTGCGAGTCAGACTCGCCCATGAAGGGTTCCGTAGTGACTATAATAATATAATACGTATATTTATTTAACGAAAAAAAACCTTACAAATTTCTTGAAAGTAGCTTATTTACATTTTTTTACAACTACGCCAAATAACTTTATTTTTCATAGTGTTTGTATGAATTACTAAGTTATACAGGGAGTCCGCCGGCAGATTTTACACTTTGAACAGAGCTCACGGTGACTAGCAAAGCGTCAGCGGGGGAAGCGGGGTATCATTCGGCGCGGGAGCGTTGCGGGTTGTTTAGTAGCCATGAGTCAGTGGACGGGAGCGCACCGCGCTTTTGCGGTTGAGGCGTATTTCGCGAACAATAATGCGATCAATGTGGCGAGTGAGATCAATCAAGCGGGCGTCGGTTTTGTTCTCACTTCGATATCCGACGAGTAAAGGATGGTCCGTCAAACCAATTGATATGGTACAGAAGTTTAGAGGAACTGGATCAGTCAGAAATGAGCCTCGGCCTGGACCTTCAACGTCTGTTACTACTCCTGAAAACGCAGAACTTGTGAGACGGGAAATTATGACAAATCCACGTAAGTCTGTTCGAAAGATTGCAGCATCAACGGGTTTGAAAAAGACATCAGTTCACAAAATTATTAAAAAAAAATTGAAGTTCCATCCATACAAGCTCCAAATCATCCAACAATTGAAAGAAGATGATTTCATAAAAAGGCAGAATTATGCTAGAGTCATTCTGGAACGATTTTCTACACCTACGCGGTTATATAACATATTTTTTAGCGACGAGGCGCATTTTCACATCGGAGGGTACGTTAATAAACAGAATATGCGTTATTGGAGTGCGAGCAATCCAAAAGAAATCCATGAAAACCTCTCCACAGCCCGAAGACCACAGTTTGGACCTTATTTTTACGACAGAGGTGAAACCGTTAACGCACAACGATACTGCGCGATGCTGGACAACTTTTTTATACCGGAGCTGCACTGTCATGCTAGCTACAATTACAGAACCCACTTTCAGCAGGATGGGGCTACGGCACACACCTCCAGGGACTCAATGACTAAACTCAGACCACTTTTTCCTGGAAAATTGATAAGTCGCTTTGGCGACATAGCCTGGCCCCCTAGATCACCTGATCTGACCCCTTGCGACTTTTTCCTGTGGGGATACCTCAAATCTCATGTCTACAGCAATTTGCCATCAACGATAAAGGCCCTGCAAGAAAATATCCGACGCGAGATTGCGGCTATCAGTCCAGAACTTTGCAAGAGAGTTTTCGCCAACATGAAAGAAAGATTGCAAGCATGTTTGTGGCTAGAAGGACGCCATTTGAGTAGAGTGATTTTTAAAACCTAAAATCCGCATTATTATTTTGTAAGATGATAAATAAATAACTTAGTCTTTCTTTATATTTTTGTTTCATTTTGTTTTTTTCTTAAGTATAAAATCTGCCGGCGAACACCCTGTATTTGCGGTTTTAGAAAATTGACTTTATGAAAAAATGGTTTTAGAAACCCCTATGTCATTTTTAAAGACTTGTCTATGGATACTACACACGCATAGGTTTCATGAAAAAATAATATTTTCAGGGTTCCGTTTTTTGCCATTCGGCTACGGAACCCTAAAAATCAATGATCCACCATTCCGACACCATTGCAATAGCAGACTCGACCCCCTGGTCTAGATTACTTATTTTGTATTTTGTAATTTGTATTTCAATTAAAAATAGCTAAAATACTGTATTTTGTATTTTATATTTCAAATACCTTACTTAAATATATTTTGTATTTCGTATTTTAATTACTTGCGATACAGTATTTTGTAATTTGTATTTCAATTAAAGCAAAGCATGTATTTTGCCCAGCCCTGGTGACACTATATTACAACTATATTGGTTGGTATTTGGTCTTAGATACTTGCGATTCTCTCTTTACTATCATTCCTAATTCGTTGCTTTACTGTGTATCAAATACAGAACTTCACTCCATAAAGATGACCGCTTCTGAAACACTCTGTTTATTGGAATATATATTATATATGTATATACCAAATACTAAATAACTAGTGGTGATATAGTGTACACCATGTATGCCACAACATGGCATGGTCCATCGTCATTATTGATATGTTACGAATTTGCATAACATTAAAGAAAACTAACAAAAACAATCTTTAAAAGAAAAAAACACAAAAAGCCAACGACACGCGGTATTCCCAGGCGGTCACCCATACAAGTACTGACCGCGCCCGATGTTGCTTAACTTCGGTGATCGGACGAGAACCGGTGTATTCAACGTAGTATGGACGTTCGCACATGACAATACAAAATTGTTGATGTAATTCTAACTTGAAATGACATCACACGTATCGCACCTTTAAAGTAAAACCGTTACTATACGAAATTATCAAATTTTACAGGAGAGCCAATATTTGAAACAGGTCAGTATCTTAATTTAGTCTAGGTAAGTCTAAGTACAAGTACTTTATGATTTCTTATGAGTTTATATGATAGATATCTGTTTACTGTATACATGTGCTTTAGAATAGCTTTTCTTTATTTACTTACGAAAATATATTTTAGATTTATATTTTGTTTGGTAACTATATGATTTAACGCTAGATGGCGAAAAAGACGATATTTTGGAATAATTACAAGTTTAACCTGCAGTTTACGTATATTTTAGATTGATGGTATAAATAACTCAATTCGTGAAAATTTTCGTTTAGTAACGGTTTTACTTTAAAGGTGCGATATATTATTATTTGCGTTTGTACCTGTACCAGTATCGTACGTACGATTCGTACATGAAGTAGAAATATTACCGACAAGTTCCATAGTGTAAAATGACATTAATTATAATATGAACCTCGGTGTAATCTTTAAATTCCAAATGTTGAATGTTAGAAAACGCCTTGTTGTATTATGTTCCGTTTTATACCAGTAGTCTAAATAAGTACAAATAATCATAACGACAAGTTCCATACTGTCTATAAGGACAGAAGTGATGCTGGGGAGTTTGTAGCGCTGGGGTTGCGGGAATGTTCTTACGAGATACCACGGCCTTGGACTGCAAGGGCCACTGAACGAACAGGGTGAGTTTTTAGTCAGTAGAAGTCTGACACTCCCTTCCGCTTCACATAGAGCGGTAGGGGTAATTAGATCATCCACTGAAAAAAAAAAGCTAAAACATTTGAAAGCAGTAACACGAGAGTAACACGAGAGACTATCTTCATGTAATTAAATGACGTCCTAGAAGTGCTGATTTTCAGCTTATTTAATTTTTGTTATTATTTTTCTTATAACATATACAACGTGTAACGGAAACCCCATATCTATCCAAAAGGGCTGAAGACAACATCTGGTATGGAGTCTCTATGCACAGTTTCAGCACAAAATAACTGACACAAAGAATTGATACCAAATTATTGGTTTCATATCGACGCTTGAAAGGCAAAAATTACCAAGCGACATTTTGGGCGATATTGAGTTATAGGTATACATCATTGAAATCAGCAAAAAATTCTGCGTCGATTGATCATACTCTCGTACCACTAGGAATAGTTTTGCTGTCGCTTGGTAACTTAAAAAAATACATTTTTTCACCGTTTTCGGCGACTAAGCAACCAAAATTTTACCGATTTATAAATAAGCTTCACTTGGTAGATATTATATCTTAAGCTTTTACACTTAGTAATTTTTGCCTTGACTTGAATTAATGCGTTTAAACATAAAGTATTTTTTCTTTACGGTATCTGGGGTATGAGCATTGCTTAAGAAATGTTACATAATTATTATTTTATTTTTTTCTTCATTTAAGACTTTTTCCCGACTGCAAAGGAAGGGTTATGTTTTTCGCGCGTATCTTGTATGTATGTATGTATGTAATATTCTTTATTACCTCATATCTCCAAAACCGCTGAACGGGTTCACATAATTGACGTATCGTTAGATTCGTCTTAGCAGCCCAAGTGTTCTTAGATAGGTGACATTTGAAAAAATCAAACATGGCGGCTGTGCGAAGCCATTATGCACAATAAAAAAAATTTTTTTTTTTTGGAATACTGCAATGTGGGTATCAAATTAAAGGGCTTAATACAAGGATTTCAAAAAGGTATATCATATTTATCATTAGTGTAATACTAGCAAAAATAATACAAAGCGAAAGTTTAAAAATATGGACTTAGCTCTTTCACTTTCTGAATCCGGTGGGGTGCCATTGTGACACGACTAGGAAAACTATAAAAATGTTAATTAATATTTTAACTAAAAAGTTGAAAAAAAAAGTTATTTAAAAAATCTAAAAAACCCGACTGCTGAACTGAAATGCAAGAGACAAGCACATTTTTATTTTAAAAAGTGACAAGCAGGCGGACCCATCCCATTAATAATAAAAGTTCAGTTGGGTCTCGCCTGCTTGTCACTTTTTAAAATAAAAATGTGCTTGTCTCTTGCATTTCAGTTCAGCAGTCGGGTTTTTTAGATTTTTTAAATAACTTTTTTTAACACACCTTAATTATGTATTCATATCCATTTAGTATTTTCTTCCTAAATACTATGTACTTTAAAACGTAATTTAGTACTATTTTTCCTGCCTAAAAAGGATAAATTTTGTCGTTTGGTAATATTTTACCTGCCGTTTTTTTTACTGTTTTTGTTACTTAGATAACTACACACATCAAAAGTGTCTAGGGATCAAGCATTTTTATGCGGATTTCTTGAGATTGAGATGTGGCTTTGTAATAAATTTATGATTTTATAAATTTATATGGATCCTTTTTGGTGCATTTCATAATTTGAAACAGGAACTGTTAATCAAATTCGAGTAAAAGATGAAAATCAGCTGTCAATATTTTCCCTATAAAAACATACAACGCATTGAAGACATTATTAGTGCTACTGTTTCCCTACTACTGATTAAAACCAACGTTATTATGGAGCGGCGACGTCATTTAAGCAGGGAAGAAATGCTCAGAGCCGTGGGAATGATAGAAGCTGGTTCCCGGCAACGTACTGTGGCTTTAGCTCTGAATACAAGTCAGAGTGTTATCAGTCGACTTTGGACACGTTACCGAAGCACTGGTACCGTGGCTGAGCGCCATGGAGGACGGTATCGCTGCACCACACGGAGACAAGACCGATACATTCAAATCTTAACTCGAAGAGCTCCAACAATAACCGCCATGATGTTAGCCGTGAGGCTTCATCACTCTTCAGGGAACTTAATTTGCGACCAAACAGTCAGAAACCGCTTGCATGAAGTGAACCTTCATTCCCGAAGACCGCTACGGGTACCACCTATAGCAATGCACAATCGTAGGATTCGATATCAATGGGCTCTTGAACACAGAAATTGGGCAGAAGAACAATGGCGTTTCGTGTGCTTTTCTGATGAGTCTCGTTTTGGTATGAGACCGGATACAAGACGTATACGACACTGGAGAACCCCTGGACGCCAACAGCGATTGAAATCCTGCCAGGAAGTCCATCCTTATAGTGGTGGAACCATCATGGTATGGGCGGGTATTTGGATCGGCGGAAGAACTGAGTTGATTTGGATCAGAGGCAACCTCAACGCTCAAATTTATGCTGAGACGATTGTATCTGACGTCATCGTTCCTCTACAAGTGCAAATCGGTCCCTTATTTCAGTTAATGCATGATAATGCACGACCGCACACCGCAAGAGTTGTAAGACAGACTCTCGCCGCAGCTAACATCAATGTCCTGCTCTGGCCTGCTCAGTCGCCAGACTTGAACCCGATTGAGCATGCATGGGATATGCTACAGAGAAGAGCTCTGCCGAATATGGAGGGTATCCAGTCGCAAGAAGACCTTTTTTTGTTGTTGCAACGAACATGGGCGGCCATTCCACAGCGTGATTTAGATGAACTCATTTTGAGTATGCCAAACCGATGTTCTTGTGTTGTTAGTGTTCGCGGTAGAAACACGGATTATTAATTGTTTAAGTTACCCAATAAAATTTTAAAGAAAACTGTTATTTCAGTCTTTTTTTCGAACTTTAATGTTAGTGGTTCAAATGTCAAAAATCCCTTTATTAGGAAAATGGCAAATTTCTTTATTAATGCAAAGGTGACTTGGTTTATCGTTACTGTGACAAACGAAAACACTTTATTTGATGCATCCTTAAAGAAAATTTTAATTAATATCAATCAGGAGAAAAGTTATTGCAAAAATATATGTTGATCCCTAGACACTTTTGATGTGTGTATTTCTGATATTAAATATGTATAAAAGAGAGTTTATCCCCGTTGCACCTATTTTGTTTGGTCGCATTAGAGCGTTATAAAGCAGAACTTGAATGGCTGTTGGTAAAATACGACAGTTCAGTGAAGACTCATAGATATATGAGTCTTCACTGAACTGTCGCGTAGGAAGGTTAAGTAGGGTTAGTAAGGTTAGTTAGTTCAGGTTTAGTAAGGTTCTAAAAAAGAAAAACTATTATTAGTATTGTAGTTATATTACATTTGAATAATAAAGAAATTAAGAAATAAAAAAGTAGGTTAACAGAAACCAATTCCAATTTTGCATTTTGTGTAACAGTAATTTTTGAAAACTCTTTTTGACGGAGACAAAGATGAAAGACTCCCGCAGATATGGCGTATCTCAACTACCCAGGATACTCACTTGAGCTTAAGTTTAAGAAGGCAGGCTGGGGTCTGTGTGCACGTCCGCGATGACATTTGCTGTCAGCGTCTTCGCTGCTGCGAGGTTGCAGGGTTTTCTACTCTGTGGCTCTTAGTTAACATCGGCACTTTTAAAACCATATATGTCGGTGTCTATAGGTCGCATAGCGGTGATCAGGAGACAACTAGACTCTTCGACCATCTTACGGAGCCAGCTGAACTGGCCCTGCTCAAATACCCAATGGCGGAGCTTGTTTTTCTGTGGGATTTTAATGCCCATCACAAAGAATGGTTGTTCCCGTAGCAGAAAACAGACCATGCTGGCAGAGAAGCGCGCAGGTTTGCTGTATCACTAGATCTCGGCCAGCTGGTTGATCAAGCTACCCGCATTCCGAATGTCAGTGGCCATACACCCAATTGCTTGGACCTTCTGCTGATAACCGATCCAGACAGGCACTCTGTTTCGAACTAGGCCCCACTCGGATCATCTGACCACTGTCTGGTGAAAACTGTGTCATCCTACTCTCCTTCGGATAAAAGCTCTAGGGGCACGAGGCGAATATGGAAGTACAAGTCAGCATATTGGTATGAGATGCGGCAGTTTTTTGCATCCTACCCATGGCGGCAAGCTTGTTTCTCATCGTGCAACCCATCAATCTGCGCTGATGCAATTGTCGACGTGGTACATCAGGCTATGGAATATTTTATCCCATTTTCTGACGTCCCACTTGGCTATGAGGCTCGGCCTTGGTATAATGCAGCTTGTGCACAAGCCGAATTTCGCAACCAGCAGGCTTACCAGGCCTGGGCCTCGGTCCGCAGTTGCGGCAGTGCAAGTATCGGTGTTCACGCATTGAAGACAGCGCTTAACTCTGCCGCTAAGGTCTATAAACGGATGTTACGGAAAGCTCGGTTTGACCATGTTGGACGAATTGGGGCCAAATTGGCAACCTACCCTTCGGGTAGTAAGCAGTTTGGTCCCTCGCCAAATCGGTTGAGTCGAATTTCTGTTGTCCTTCGCTGCCTCCCATGGTAAAACCGGATGGAAAATTGGCCCGTACCGCGCAAGACAAAGCAAATTTATTTGCCTCTCTCTTTGCGGAAAATTCGCGTCTTGACACAGGGTTTACTTACCACCTAACGTACCTCACTGCGACTCCGTAATGCCGGAAATTGCAATACATGTCAGAGAGGTCCGTAAAGCCCTTTGTCGTCTAAATGTGAACAAGGCCAGTCGACCGGACGGAATACCTGCCAGAGTCCTAAAAAGTTGTGCTCCAGAGTTGTCATCTGTATTGACTCGCCTGTATCGCCTTTCCCTCAAAACCGGAGTGGTGCCAGTGTCCTAAAAAGTTGTGCTCCAGAGTTGTCACCTGTATTGACTCGCCTGTATTGCCTTTCCCTCAAAACCAGAGTGGTGCCAGTGTCCTGGAAGCATGCTAATGTGCAACCAGTACCCAAAGAGGGGAGCCGTGCCGATTCTGCCAATTATAGACCAATCGCCTTAACCTCCATACTGTGTCAAGTAATGTAAAGGGTACTCAACAACAAGTTGCTGGCATACCTTGAAGATAATGAGCTCCTCAGCGACCGCCAGTATGGCTTTCGCCGTGGCCGGTCCACCGGAGATCTTCTTGTGTATGTCACGCACTGTTGGGGCGAGGCGATTGAGAAACACGGAGAAGCCCTTGCGGTATCTCTCGACATCTCTAAGGCCTTTGACAGGGTCTGGCACGCTAGTCTGCTGAGCAAGCTTCCCGCATTTGGTGGCCGTGCGTACATACACCGGTAGTATCCACACTTGGTTGATATACCGTCTTGTCGTACCAAGCGCTTCTCCTCCACATTTATTGTGCGCACAGCCAAGTTGTGGAATTCTCTGCCGGCTTCTGTGTTCCCTGCCACTTATGACCTTTCAGCCTTTAAAGCAAGAGTAAATAGGCATCTTCTGGGCTCGCTCGTCACATCGTAGACCCCATCTATCGCTTACCATCAGGCGAGATCGTGGTCAAGAGCGGGCTCATCAGTAATAAAATATAAAAAAAAACTTGATATCAATTTTCTTCTAAGTTGAAATCGTGTTTAATTTACCTGTACTGATTTTGAAATTACTAATAAATACCTTTTAAAATAAAAATGCCTTATTTATTTTAGTCTATTCAATGACAGCCCACATTCTTTATAAAATCCGTATATACAGGGTTAATTGTAAAACACCAAAAACCTCTCAGGACTATATTACTAACATCATAATCAACAACTTTTGTTCTATGACTTTTAAAAATTCGTCATATTTTAGTTCACCAGATTTTCATATAAAAATGAAAATATTTAAATTGAACGCCCTAAACGCATGTAGCGTCTATGCAAAGCAAAAGAAAGCGATAGTATAAATTGCTTTCTTTTGCTTCGCATAGAGTTCGTAACATTTAGGGCGTTCAATTTAAATATTTATATTTTTGTATGAAAATCTGGTGAACTAAAATATGACGAATTCTTAAAAGTTATAGAACAAAAGTTGTTTATTATGATGTTAGTAACATAGTCCTGAGAGGTTTTCAGTGTTTTACATTTAACCCTGTATAGTTTGTCCAAAAGTCTTTGATTTTGTGTATTAAAACCTAAATTTATTGTTACTTATTCAAAACAAGCCTACACTAACCTTATTTAATTTGCACTATGGTTAAAATAGGCTGGTAGAAAAGTGTTTTTGTTTTCTATTTAGGTAATTTTGACTTTAAGTCAAACATGCGCCACTCCAGGATGCGTAATTTTTCTTCAAACACAATAATAAAATAATGGGGTTTAGTTAATTTTACTTGTTTTTTAATTAAATTTTTATGTCGGTAAGTAACTTTTACCTGTTTGTGATTTTGATAAAATGATTACTAACCGACACTATTTCAAAACCTAATGAGAAAATCCATAATCTTTAAATGCCAGTTTATTAAGCCTGTAAGCTGCATTTAAAATTAGTTGGAATTACGTAGTTATGACAAATAGGTGATTTTTTACCATTTTTTTTTCAAAAATAAAAACTTTAAAATGCTATACTGTAAAGTTGGCTACATGTCGCTTGGTAATTTTTGCCTTTCAAGCGTCGATATATTTCTTGAATACCAATCATAACAAACGTGTCACAGCACTACGAGGGTCAATAACTTTCCACGTCACTTGCCAATAACACGATAATTCTCTTCGTTTTTCTTACTTTGAAAAATTCGGTCTCTGGTATAAGTGTATTGGAATTTGTAACAAGTTCTACACACGTAGACTTAGGATTACAAAACCCTTGCCATATCGTTTGTTATCATCCAAAGAAGCCATGCACTTGGTATGTATATAATATACCCTTTAAATTACACGTTGTATAGAGTAATAGAATAAATATATGTATAGTCTCCCGAAATATAAGTAGACATGTAACTCTCCTCATTAAAAAAAACTACGTGTCACCGATATGAAAAACCTTTCACAGTCCACCAACAAATTCAAAGACATATTTCTAAACTTGGAAACAATCTTGTCTAAACTAATGTATTTAATAGCAACAAATCCATCAGTCTCCCTTTTGTCTCACACTGTATATAAATCGATTCACGTCGTATGTTTGACCAGTCTGATATATTTTTGTATTTACTAGTGGTGACCCTGAGTGGAAGCTCGACAATAATTCTAATATAGTTATTTAGTAGATATATAAAAAAAATAGTTTTTTGCACTCCCCTATATGTATAAACTTAAACTGTGTCAAATTTCATATTCCTTAATTTACGAATTTTTTGGAAAAGCCATTTTTACAGTTTTCTTCATTTTTAGGGTTCCGTAGCCGAATGGCAAAAAATGGAACCCTTATAGTTTCGATATGTCTGTCCGTCTGTCTGTCTGTCTCTGTCTGTCTGTCTGTCTGTCTGTCCGTCCGTCCGTATGTCACAGCCATTTTATTCCGAAACTATTAAAACCATACATGTGAAACTAAGTAGGTAGATGTATTCTGTGAACCGCTTTCCGATTTTAAGAAAAAAATTAAAAAATATTTAAAATAAAGGGTTATCCCCATACATGGAACTAGAACTGAAAATATTTTTTTTCATGAAACCTATGCGTGTGTGGTATCTATAGACAGGTCTTTAAAAATGATATAAGGGTTTCTAAAATTACTTTTTCATAAAGTTAATCGTTTAAAAGATATAAGCTTCCAAAGTGGTAAAATGTGTGTGTCCCCCCTCTAACTTCTATAATAATAGAGTGAAAAATCTAAAAAAATACATGTCTGTAGATCTTAATGTAAACTTTCAACCAAAATTGGTTTGAACAAAATCGGGTTAGCAGTTTTTGAGATACAACATATTTTCTAAAACCGCAAATATAACTTTGTAATTCATACAAACACTATGAAAAACAAAGTTATTTAGCGTAGTTGTAAAAATGTAAATAAGCTAGTTTTAAGAAATTTTTAAGGTTTTTTTTTATTCGTCAAATAAATATACATATTATATTATATTATTATAGTTACTACGGAACCCTTCATGGGCAAGTCTGACTCGCACTTGGCCAATTTTTATATACTATTCATAAAAATGGTCTGTTTGTACAAATTTTTATTAATATGATAAATAGTTTATACTTTTTTTTTCACCTGAAAGCTATTTTCCTTTGCTACCTGTAACTATCTAATTATTTTTGATGCTCCTACCATATTGTCTCTTCACAACCAATGGTTCACCAGTACAAAATGCCCAAGCAACAAAAAAAGACTAACTAGATAGATATACTCTTAATTGTACACCATAACTAACTAACTAACCTACATACTCAATACACATATACATAAAAAGAACAAAGTTGAGTTATATAAAAAATAGTAACAAATTAAAGAGAGAGATAGAGATCTTTTACCATGTTTTTGAAAGAAGGAAGGGTTTGTGCTTGTCTTACTGACACGGGAAGAGTATTCCACAGTCGTACTGCTTGAGCTGCGAACGACTTACCAAAGAAATTGGTGGAGTAACTCGGTACCTCTAGCCTCAAGTTTTCCGACGATCTCAGAAATTTGACATGGGTGTCATAGAGGAACTTAAAACGCTCTTTAAGAGGGGGTCTTAAGATTGAACAGAATACTGTAAAGCAGAGACAAGATGTGTAAGTTCCGGCGAAGACGTATAGGAAGCCACTAGAGTTTCGTACGAAATTCGGATACGTGATCATATTTCCGCAAACCAAATATAAATCTTATGCAAAAATTTTGAAGTCGTTCATGTTTATTAAGTTGTGCCTCTGTGAGATCAAGATAACTGACATCAGCGTAGTCTACGATAGGATGTAAAAGAGACTGTGCTAGCGCGATTTTAGTACTGTAGTAGAGAACTGGCAGAAGCAAATAATTTGCGACTCACCTCTTGTAATTGCCCCACGAAAGATATAACTAAATAATTACAAACCTATGTGTGCAACGTACCTAGATATATGGGTTGTTCTACTTTTAAGGTCTTAACTATGAAAAAAAATAAAGAAAGCTATTTAGTATATTTACTGTAAGAAAATTACCATATCGGTATCTGTAAACCCGCAGCTCAGTTTCTTATTAAAACTCATATTTTTTTGCGAATTACTAGATTCAGATGGAAAAGACTGTATCCTTCGTTACGAAATTCAATCGTTTAAAACTTGCAAGAAATTTAAATAGATATATGCATTTATTATTTAAAAAATCTCATCTTTAATCAGTCTTAGACATTTGGTCTTTATAATCAGGTAACAATTCCGTATAAAAATCAAAGTTTGTCTCTTTCGTTATTAGTCATAAATCAATTATTTTACTTTTTTTATAAATATTTATTGAAAGAGCAGTATTATACACTAAAACCCAAGGTTTACACGACATAAAATGAGTTACAAGAATAATTAACATTTTCTTGATATAAGAGCAATTTTTATTATGGAAACGAGATCAAACTTATCGTTACGAAGGAGACGTAAATGTGACGAAGTAGACATCTAACACTTTACAATCAATCTTACTTAAAAACTAATGAGTGTCTCAGCCATTTTTTGATTAATCACAGGCAAAACTTGCTTATTACTAAAATCAATAATTAAAAATATTAGGAAAGTTAGCAAAAACCTACATAAACAGGAACTAAACAAAGAGTATTAAGGGAAAAAATCACATTTCAAAAACTTCCTCCACTGATTTACTAAAGGAATACAAAACTCGCGTACCTTTTTTAATAACTTGAGGTTTTTCTAATATTCGTAACATATCATCTAAGTGCACAAAGGACACGTCATTTTGATCTAGACGAAAAATGGTCTTTGTTTCATCTAAACATCTCAAAAATATAACTTTTGCTTCAAAATCATCAAACTCACTGTCTATCAACCCTACATAATTGTACTGTTTTTTTTCTCGCTCAAAATTTTTATCACAATATAAGTCCCAATGGATAAGTTTCTGGGGTGGATAGAAGTTTTGTCTAGGCTGGTTCCACTACTATCAATACTTTTTGTGTATTTTTCGCGTAAAGTTGCCAATGGTTCATCGTCTGAACTATCGCTGGAATCATAAACTCTTTTAAACGTTTGGCCTCTTCTTCCATTGGACATGTTTGTTATAGTAGAACCAGCCTCTACGACATTAATTTCAAAATTATCTAAAGCATTTTCTATGTTCTGGGCTTCTTGGGTGATGAGAAATTTGTGCGATTTATTAGGAATACAAGAACAAAACCCGATTATCTCTCCGTTACAACAGAAGCAGCTCTGCTCACTGTAGGTCATTTGTCCCCGAGAATTAGAAAATATATGATGTAAACGCATCGTGCCTGGAACTGGTTGTAAATCCATCTAAAGGTTGTCTGTAAAAGATCGCTTTTAGCGATAAGACCGCCCATTGTAACACCCTTTGTAGTTTTTAAGTCCTTATTTAATTCTGTTATGGTGTACAATAAAGAGTATATCTATCTATCTATCTATAGGCGGTATTTCCCTAGACACTTTATCTATTTGGTCTTGACTGATTACAAATATCTTCACGGATGTTGCATCTTTCAAGAGATCGTAAAACTGAGTCAGATTTACTATGTCGTTTTCATGAGCAACTAGCCTATCGGCTGTTCTTTTGGTGAGGCCCCCAATGCCGTCAGCGGCACCCTTGCCATGCCCAGACTCAAAATATGACCACGTTATATGTTTGAACCCATAATCAAAAAACTTGGTTGTTATCAAATAAAAGTTGTGTTTTTGTCTGTACTGGGTACACGGATCATCACAGAAAAAGTGTATGGTGTCAACTTTGGGATATTTTTCTTGAATATATTTTAAAATTGGGTCAATATGGGCCCAGATTGCTGCAGGACCATGAGCTAGGCTGGAAGAGACCGTGCAAAAGGAAACGGTTTCTTTCGTCTCTACTCCTTCTGACTTTATGTACAAAACAACAGTGTGTAGTGATAGCTGATTACGTGAGCCTCCGAAGTGATGAGCTTGGATTTCTTCACTATGCTTGCAATTATAATTCTCGCTAAAATCCATATGAATAGCAACACTGTTAGGCGTGAGATTTTCAATGCAATTTCGATAGGCTTTATGTTGTGTGTAAACATTAAAAACATGTTTCTTAAAATCCGTGAAGTCTTTTTCAAAATTATTAACTAAGTCTGATAATTTGCCAGTCTGTAAATTTTTAACATTCTTTATAACTTTTCGAGTACAGTTTGCCGTAGTGAAATCTTCTGTCTTACGAATGCACTCCCACCAAGAAGCATTTTCATCAGGATTAATGTTTTCTAAATTAACAACTTTGTTTTCTCCACATTGTTCGCAATCTCCATCCATACACTTTTCTTGGTTCACATTACATACAATAGATTCCAACAAATTATTCAAATTATCAGTGTTGATAGCACCTTTCTTTCTTATAGCCGTCGCTTTGTATTGAATATTTATGTGCTTCTTACACAAACACGTATCTCTTGCGTTTGCTGATGGAAACATGACATAGAATGGTCTCATTTTTGCAAAGTAAGCTAATGAACAAGGTATGTTGCATTCTTTTTTAAAGAGACGGTACAAATTGCTAACTGTATTCAGGAGAAACCTTTTCTGTTTTTTAACCTTATTTTTGGTTACTTGCCTGCGGTAGCACGACTATTATCATCACGAATGTAGAAGTTAATGATCATTCTTCTCAACTTACTATCAAGCACTCTAATTCTCTGCTTTTTGTTGTAGCGTATACCCAGTGCATCCGTTCTTATTACATTTTCAAGTCCTGCTTCCTTCACTCTATCTGACATTACGGTTTCTTTAAGTACTCTTCTGTCTTTTCGGGATTTTAAGTTTTTGTACTTTTCTTTAATGCTATTACAAAGAACATTATATTCTTCGTACTTTGCTTGAGTCGTTTGTAATTTTTTTTTCAACTTTTCATTCAGGAGGGGGGGGGGGTGATGGGGGGAGATGGGGGGGTTTAGTATTTGCGTGTTGCGCGAGGTGCAAGCACCTCGCGTACTTGTGATAAAAAAAGGGGGGGGTGATGGGGGAGATGTGGGGGGATTAGTATTTGCGTGTTGCGCGAGGTGCAAGCAACTCGACCGCTTGTGAAAAAAAAAAAAAAATGGGACAGGGGTTATGGGGGGGGGGGGTTGCAGAAGTATTTTGACTAAAGCATTGCCCCTCTAAATGAATCTGAAAAAATAATGTTCCAAGTCTCTTAATTTCCGAGATCCTCCTAAAGGGGGTGAGAAGGGGGGCCAGGGGGGCCACTTTGAAAAATGGTTTTTACTTTACCGAGCCTCCTCTATACGAATCCGTAAAAAAAATTACGGGTCTCGTAGTTTCCGAGATACGATAGAGGGGGGGAGAAGGGGGGTGAAAAGGGGAGGTTTGGCACTTTTCCCGTAGGTTTGAGAGTTAGTATTTGCGTGTTGCGCGAGGTGCAAGCACCTCGCGAGCATGTGAAAAAAAAAAGGGGGGTGATGGGGGGGGTTGCAGAAGTATTTTGACTAAAGCATTGCCCCTCTAAATGAATCTGACAAAAAAAATTTCCAAGTCTCTTAATTTCCGAGATCCGCCTAAAGGGGGTGAGAAGGGGGGTGGGGGGGGGCGACTTTGATAAATGGTGTTTACTTTACCGAGCCTCCTCTACACGAATCCGTTAAAAAAAAATGCGGGTCTCGTAGTTTCCGAGATACGATAGGGAGGGGGAGAAGGGGGGGAAAAGGGGAGGTTTGGCACTTTTCCCGTAGGTTTGAGAGTTACTTGTTTACGAATCTGTCAAAATATACCCACCTCCCCATCCACCATCTGGGAGAACAATTATGTCAATGAGTGAGTGAGTGAGTGAGTCAGTGAGTGGTAATTTAGCTTTATATAATATGACTAGTATTTGCGTGTTGCGCGAGGTGCAAGCACCTCGCGTGCTTGTGGTATGAATCTGAAAAAAAAGAAATGGGGGGGGGGGGGAGATGGGAGGGGGGGTTGCACAATTATTTGCACTAAAGCATTGCCCCTCTAAAAGAATCTGAAAAAAAATGTTCCAAGTCTCTTAATTTCCGAGATCCGCCTAAAGGGGGCGAGAAGGGGGGTAAGGGGGGCGACTTTGAAAAATGTTTTTTTTTTTTTACCGAGCCTCCTCTATACGAATCCGTAAAAAAAAAACAAAAATATGGGTCTCGTAGTTTCCGAGATACGATAGGGAGGGGGGAGAAGGGGGGTGAAAAGGGGAGGTTTGGCACTTTTCCCGTAGGTTTGAGAGTTACTTGTTTACGAATCTGTCAAAATTGGGTATATTTTGCCCCAACAACCTCCCCATCCACCATCTGGGAGAACAATTATGTCAGTGAGTGAGTCAGTCAGTGGTAATTTAGCTTTATATAATAGAATTTTGACGCCATTTTTGTAACATAATTAAATTTAATTTAAAGTAAATGTTAGCAGGTCATCTAAATAGTAGTTATTAACTTTATTTAAATAAACTAAATGATAGTGTCTCCATTCTGTATATTATAATATAACCTTTGTTATTGTGGGGACATCCTTAATTTTATGAAAGACTTTAAAAGTAGAACCACCCATATATATAGCTTATTCCAAGTACAGATTCACGAACAGACTGGCTTGTTAGTCGCAGTTACAAAAAAAAAATAGTTAACGTTACAGCCGCACAGTCAGAACAACGTCCAGTCGTGTCTCACTTTGTTTACACTGACAGCTGTACACCGATGTAAAATTGGCTGGACTACAAATACGACGTACTTTGTGACGTCAGCAACTTTGGGCGGGTGTAGGTATATAGACCTCTTTGGAACTATGAGTAGAGAGAAAGAGTACCTACTTATAGATAAGAAAAGTAGTTCCGTTTTTAGGGTTCCGTAGTCAACAAGGAACCCTTATTCACTCTTTTGCAAAAAAAAACGGGCACCTAAGGAAAGGACATGGCCAATTTTACTATGGACGTCGGCATAGTTATCGAATTTAGTGTACACCAATGATTTTTGGTGTTTTATATTCGTGAATATTGACTCATTAAATTGCTATAAATAAAAAACTCAGAAATCTTGGCATTACACCAGACTAGACAAAAACAGTTACAGTAAACCTTTTAATCAGATCGCTAGCAATAAGGTGTTTAGATTATAATTTCGCTATTAAACACTCAAAGGCGCTTTAAAATAGTGAACAGTTGTGAATTATTGCGTATAACTGATATAGTTTTAGTATTTAACCAATAAACAAAGTAAGGATTTTAAACTGAATATTGACTAACATTTTATTAAACTGGGTAATAGTCTCAAAAAATGTGACAATAATAACAAACATTAACATAACATCGCGCCTGTATTCCCCGAAGGGTTGGGCAGAGGTGTACCTATAGTACACCCAGATTTCACCAGTTATTTTGAGTACCATTTAATAGGGGGCGAGTCTGTTTCTATTAACCAGGCACAAATCTAGACTCCGGGCTGCTACTGAGAAATTCCTGATGAATAAACCCAATATCACTTTGCTCGACCTGGGAATCGAACTCAGGACCTCATGCTTAGCAGTAGCGCTTGCGACCATTAGACCAACGAGGGAAACACAGAATAAAACAAAGGAGTAAAAATGATTATTTATTTACTTATTACAGAAAATAAACAAAAATATTTTGATATATTATAATTATTATATCTTAAATGCTTACGAAGATAATATACATTAGAGCAATGCAGCGATAGTGTTAATAAAGAGACCTAGGGAGGTCAATCAACCAGCTTGGATAGAACAGAGCATTTTTATTTCACCAATACACTAACCTGGATTAAGTGTAAATATAGGGCTTCAGTAATTACATAAATAACTGCTTTAAACATAACCAGACTTGTTAAAAAAAATACAATCATAGATTTATTTATTATTATTTTATAATTGTGATTACTGTTCCGTGAGAGAATTTCTGAGACATTTTCAAAGTTCAAAATATTAGCTTTTGACTTCATAATATTAATTGTCTTCTATATGGATAGCACTAAATGTAGAATGTGTCTCATTCATTTGAGGTAATAAATGCCATTGATCGCTGTACAAATGTGTTTCACACACTCTACAGCTGCGAGGAACATAGAAACTATGTTCCTGCAATAGCAGTCTTTTGAGGGATTGCGGGACCAAATGTACCATTCTGTTTCTGCATTGTTGAAATATACTGTGAACAGATGTAATCGAAACTCGCTTGTAATTAGGTAATGATATGGTATTACTTTCCCATGGCCCTCTTTGAACAGGCGGCAACGGTGGTGGCCCTGGTGGGCTAACAACTTGGCTAACATTAGGGGCTGCTGCATCATTATCCAAAGCCAATTCTTGCATGTCTCGTGATGAGTCATGCACTGCCTGTCTATTTGCTCGCATCCAACACACATGGCAAACATAGTTGTTTCTTGAAGGCTGAAAATAAACCACAGTTAGAATAAACACAATAATAAATTAATTCAATCATTAGATAATTCTTATGTTTATATAATTTTTAGTAACAAGGGTATCTTTTTAAATATCTCTTTATGTTTTCAAGTACTATGTTACACATGCCTACTTTAGGCAAGTATATTATGTTAAAGTTGAAAAATACATAAAACACGGATATAACAATCATACATACATGGTATGAAAGCTCATTTTTTTATAGATTAATACAACTAGGTATTTATAATAATGAAAAACAAAATGCTTACGACATAATTAGTATTTTGTGATAATAGAACAGCCAGCAACGGAAAACCATGTTATGCCCCAGTAGTCTTTGTTCCCCACCAACTGTGTCCCCACGTTGTCGTCGTGGTGGGGCTTGCGTGTTTCGATGATCTCTGGGGCCATGCCGGTAGAGGCACTCATGCCGGACGGGCCCAGGGGGAGAAACCAGACCAAGAGGGACACACCGGGGGAAAGGCGCGCCGCCTGGAGGATCGAGCAGCTAGCTCGAGCTTCTAGACGGCGCGGGGCCCGGTCTCAGAGATCGGGTCAAGGGGGAGGAAAGGTTCACTTCCGGTATGCGTCTAATCTTTAGACGTAACCGTGAAGTGAACCAGGGGAGGGGAAATGGGGTGTAGGGTCAGAGGAACTCACCTCTCTAAAAAAGTACAATAATATGGAGAACAAAGCTTTTGTAAAAGATACCCAGGCGGGTCCCAGCTGCTCTTCAGCTGGGGAGTCCCGCACCGGACACGTCCGGTCAGTCCCACCGTACTCTGGGGGGGACAACAACCGCTTTTACCCCAAATTTCCGGCAGTCGCCGCATCGAGCCAGGGAGGCTCACGTGCCCGTGAGGTGGAGTCGCTGGACTTGTCCAGCACGTCCACCTCACCGGCACCGAACATTGAGCGAGCGCAGAGCGCCGCTCCGCGGAGGAAGGGGGCGCTGATGCTCGGGTCGGAGACCGACTCGGCATCGGACGCCGAGAGCTTCCAGAGCTTGATCTCTGGGAGCGCAGTGAGGAGCGACGAGGGGGGTGCCGACAGGAGGAAGGAGTTCCTCAAGCGCCCCCGCGACGATGAGTCGTCGTCGGAGGAGGGGCTTGTCTCGGCCCGTAAGATCCCCACTAGCGTGCGGGGTAAAGGCCGAGGCAAGACCTCAGGGAGGGGGCCTTCCTCTGGAGAGCCCAACACTGGTCTGGCCTCGAGCGAGGCCAAACTAGAAGAGGCCGTGGCAGCTGCCATGCGCACCATCTCGCGGAAGCGGAACCGCAGGAGTAAGGAGGACGCGATCGGCGAAGCCACGGCCTCCATCATAGCGGCCGCGCGGACTTACGGCGGGGCTCCGGCTGCAAGGGACGACATGTCCGATCTGCGGCCGGAGGTCACCCGCCTGACTGCCGCCATCGAGGCTCTCCAGAGGGAGAACGCCGCCCTTAAGGCAGACCTGGCCGCAATCCGGGGAGACGGCCAGCGGAATGCGCCGCCGCGGGGCCAAAAGGAGAAAGGCCAGCCCACACCAGCGGAGGACTCGGTTCTCGACCTGGTGCGACAGGAGCTGGCCGCCTTCCAGCAGCGGTTCTCCCTATTGGAGAGCCGCGTGCTGCGACCCCCACTGGCGGCGCCTTCGTACGCGGCTGCGGCCGCGTCCAAGCCCCCCCGGACGGCGACGAGGCCGCCTCAGGCGAAGACGGCCACTGGGCAGACGGCCCCAGCGACGGCGGCTCCTGCGAGGGCGAAGACGGCCCCGGCCAAGCCAAAACAGGGCCCACCAAAGCCGCCTCCGACCCCGACACCTGCGGGGCCGAAACAGGCGGCCAAAGGGAAGAAGGCCCAGGCCGGGAACCAGCCGTCCCAGCAGCCTCCTCCAAAGACTCCTCCAGCCGGCGCCGACTGGCAAGTGGCCGGGGAGAAGAGGAAGGCTGCTGGCGCAGCCAGGTCCTCGCGGAGAAGAGAGCGACGGCGGCGGCGAGACGCCGCGGCGCGATTGCGCGCCCCCAAGACCGCGGCTGTAGTGATCACACTGCAGCCGGACGCGGTGAAGAGGGGCGTGTCGTACCGCGACGTGCTGGCGAAGGCGCGGGAGGCGATCGACATAACAGAGCTCGGCATCGTCGGCGGTCTCCGTCACCGGGTCACTGCGACGGGGGCTCGGATGCTGGAGATCCCCGGCGCGGCCAGTGGCCCTACCGCTGACGCTCTGGCCGAACGGCTCAGAGCGTCCTTAAACGCGGAGGAGGCCCGAGTCTCCAGACCCACCAAGCGCGCAGACGTGCGCATATTGGGTCTGGATGACTCTGTGACGGCCGAGGAAGTGGTGGCCGCCGTTGCCAGGACTGGGGAGTGCCCTCCCGATCAGGTGAGGGCGGGCGCCCTGCGTCCTGGCTTCACGGGGGGGCAAACCATTACGGTTAGCTGCCCCGTCCCGGCGGCGAAAAAGTTGCAGGAGGGCCGAAGGCTCCTGGTTGGCTGGGTGTCTGCGCAGGTGAAAGTCCTGGACCCCAGACCCCTGAGGTGCTTCCGCTGCCAAGTGGGCAACCATGCGGCATGCGTGTGCACCTCGGAGGTAGACCGCAGCGATAGGTGCTTCCGCTGCGGTCAGCCCGGTCACAAGGCCGGCTCGTGCTCCGCCCCGCCTCACTGCTTCGCATGTGAGGCGGTTGGCAAGCCGGCCGATCACCGGGCTGGGGGCAAGTCCTGCGCCCCACCCACCAAAGCCAGGCGCAGAGGTAGGCCCTCTGCCGCCGCCGTCACCGCCACCGCCGCCGCCGCCGCCGCCGTCGCTACTGCCACCGCCGTCACCGAAGTCATGGCTGAACCCCCGCGAGGGGCCCTGGAGGAGGCTGCAATGGATCCCGATTAATGGCCCCATTGCGCTTCCTCCAGGCGAACATCAACCACTGCGCCGCTGCTCAGGAACTTTTGCTCCAGAGCATGGCGCAGTGGTTGATCAACGTCGCCGTGGTCGCCGAGCCGTATTTTGTCCTGCCCAGGAATGACTGGGTGGCGGACTTGGACGGCTCGGTGACCCTCGTTTCGTCGGCCGCCGCCGGTACCCCGCCCCTCGATCGCGTCAAGAGAGGGCGTGGGATCGTCGCAGCACGGTTCGGGGAGATCGCTGTGGTAGGCGTTTATTTCTCCCCGAACCGAACTCTCGCCGAGTTCCAGAACTCCCTAACGGAGCTGGGAGACGTCGTCGTTGCCCTCGGTTCCCTCCCCACCCTCGTCCTCGGGGACTTCAACGCCAAAAGTCCGGCTTGGGGTTCCCGGTCCATGGACCATGGGCGGGGCAGGATGCTCGAGCACTGGGCCCGTGCGCAGGGCCTGGTGATCGAGAACCGGGGTTCTGTCCCCACGTGCGTGCGGTTTACGGGCGAGTCGGTGGTGGACGTTACGTTCGCCACCCCCAGCCTGTCACCGCGCGTCACCGACTGGCGCGTTGTGGAGGAGG
The DNA here is from genome assembly GCA_943138885.2 of Tholera decimalis. Taxonomy (NCBI): domain Eukaryota; kingdom Metazoa; phylum Arthropoda; class Insecta; order Lepidoptera; family Noctuidae; genus Tholera; species Tholera decimalis. The sequence goes on along the minus strand of OW964567.2, from coordinate 12,581,604 downwards.
TGGAGACCTATTCCGACCACCGGTATATCCGGTTCGACGTCTCCGCCCAGACCCCAGACGCGCCGGTCCGACGGGACCTGAGTGGTCCGCGATGGGCGCTGAAGCAGATGGACCGGGAGCTATTCCTGGAAGCCTCGATCGTGCAGGCCTGGGGGTCACCCCCGGACAGGCCTGCCGACATAAACAACGAGGCGGAGTGGTTCCGGGAGGCCATGTCGGAGATCTGCGACGTGGCCATGCCCCGGGTCCGGCAAGGACGCGCCCGGCGTCAGCTGTACTGGTGGTCGAGCGAGCTAGCAGCGCTGCGCGAAGCGTGCGTTGCGGCGCGACGCCGGTACACCAGGTTCCGCAGGCGCCGCACCCGACCTTCGGATGCGGCGACTGTAGAGGCGGAGCTGTACGAGGGCTACAGGGCAGCGAAAGCCGTCCTCCGAGACGAGATCTGGCGGGCCAAGGAACTGGCCCGGGAGGAGATGCTGGCGACTCTGGACGGGGACCCATGGGGCCGCCCCTACAAGTGGGTGCGAGAGAAGCTCCGCCCCTGGGCTCCCCCGTTGACGCAGAGTCTCCAGCCTCAGTTCTTGGAGGACGTGGTGAGCGCCCTGTTCCCATCGCGAGGGGAGCACGCTCCCCCGCCCATGGCTCCGTCTCCGACGGAACCTGAAGCTGGCGCAAACGCGGACCACAGCGACGACGACGTCTACGACGCTCCAGAGGTGACCGAGGTAGACTTGAGAGTGGCGGTACAACGGCTCAAGGCCAAAAATACCGCCCCAGGACCCGACGGCTTGCCAGGGAAAGCCTGGGTCCTGGCCTCGGAGACTCTCGGGCCTCGACTAGGGGGGCTCTTTAGCGCATGCCTGGAGAGGGGCCAGTTTCCACTTCGCTGGAAGACGGGAAAGCTGGTCCTGATCCAGAAAGCCGGGCGCCCTGCGGACTCTCCGTCCGCATTCCGGCCCATCGTGCTGCTCGACGAGGCGGGCAAGCTCTTGGAAAGAGTAATTGCAGACCGCCTCTTCGGGCACCTGAATCGGGTGGGCCCGGATCTTGCGGAGTGCCAGTTTGGCTTCCGCAGGGGGCGCTCGACGGTGGATGCCATCATGCGCGTGAGAGCCCTCACGACGGGGGACGCGGTATCCCGAGGCAGGGTCGTCTTGGCGGTGTCTTTGGACATCACCAACGCCTTTAACACCCTGCCCTGGAGTTGCATCAGGGAGGCACTCCGGTATCACCGGGTGCCGACCTACCTCCGTCGCATAGTCGAGGACTACCTGACGGACAGAGCCGTCATCTACCCCGGTCACCGGGGAGAGTGGAACCGGCGAGAGATGTCGTGCGGTGTCCCACAGGGATCGGTCTTGGGGCCGCCCCTGTGGAACATCGGATACGACTGGGTGCTGCGCGGCGACCTCCCTGACGGCGTCAGCGTAGTATGTTACGCTGACGACACGCTCGTCCTGGCGCAGGGAGAGTCGCACCAGGCGGCGGCCGACCTGGCGACGCAAGCGGTCGCGACAGTCGTTCATAGGATCCGGCAGTTGGGACTCGACGTGGCGCTGCACAAGACCGAGGCCATGTGCTTCCATGGCGGTCGGAACGCGCCACGGTCCGAGTCCCACATAACGGTGGAGGGGGTTCGCATCGGCGTCGGGAGGACGATGAAGTACCTGGGACTCGTCCTTGACAGCCGGTGGAACTTCAGGGAGCACTTCCTGAGTTTGGCCCCAAAGCTGAACCGGGCAGCAGCCGCCTTCAGGCGACTCCTGCCTAATCTCAGCGGGCCAAACGCCTCCTGCCGAAGGCTGTACGCCGGCGTCGTGCGGTCCATGGCCCTCTACGGGTCCCCAGTGTGGGCCCTGTGCATCCGGACGCGACCACTAAAGTTGGTCGCATGCCAGAGGGTCATGGCTATCCGAATGATCCGGGGATACCGCACGATCGCCGGCGAATCGGCCAACCTCCTTGCCGGATTGCTGCCCTGGGATCTGGAGGCGACTGCCCTCCAGCGCGTCTATGAATGGCGCGTGGAGGCGCAGCGCCGGGGCGTATCCCCGCTGCCTCGAGAAGTCGAGGCGCGGCGGGAAGAGCTCCGGCGCAATCTCAGGGCAGTATGGAGGGAACGACTGTCGCAACCGACGGCCGGGCACGCCGCAATTGCGGCGGTAAGACCCCTCTTTGAGGAGTGGCTAGATCGGCGTCACGGCGTCCTGACCTACCGCATGACGCAGGTCCTCACCGGACACGGAAGTTTCGGGAGGTACCTGTGTCTGATGGGAAAGGAGGAAACGCCTGGGTGTCACCACTGCGAGGGTCGCCCTGAGGACACCGTAGAGCACACGGTGCAAGACTGCCCCGCCTGGGCAGAGCACCGACGTGTCCTCACGGCGGCGATAGGCGGAGACCTCTCGCGCCCGGCCTTGGTCGAGGCCATGCTGCGGGGCGAGAGGGAGTGGGAAGCGGTCGCCTCCTTCTGCGAAGCAGTCATGCTTTCGAAGGAGGAGGCGGGCCGCGTGAGGGAGAGGATGGCGTCCTCCCTCCAGCCCAGCCGCAGTGGTAGACGCCCACGGCGTCGGACGTCGGCCGACGATCTCCGGCCACCGTAGGCGCGGGCATGCGGACAACGAGTAAAGGGCAACTCGCTGTCCGACCATGGACCATGCCCGGGTCGACGGCGCGTCGTGTTCCACGCGCGCCTCAAAGAGCGTCAGCAACATGACGAGGCCCCCTCTGCAGAGGGCCGAAGCCCGCCGGGGTCGTGGGACTCATCCCGTTACCGTGGCCCCGGTATGTAAAGGGTTATTGAAGGAACACCGTGGATTTTAGTCAGTAAAAGTCTGACAGTCCCTCCCACCCTGCCCGGAGTGGGAGGACTTATTTGATAATTTTACCACGTTAAAAAAAAAAAAAAAAAAAAAAAAAAAGTAGTCTTTGTTCACCAGTTTCGGTGTTTAATAATAATAAGCATGGATGACAAATAAATGTATCAAAAGGCAACTGAAAATAAGATGCACTGTAAGATTTCGCATACCAGAACTATATAAAAATAAATCAGGTTAAGTTTTTTCTAGTCCAACTTCTTACCTGGGTTGGGCATTGGTTATCCAACGCGAAAGTCTTGTCTGATTGTGTGCAGAAAGCGAGGATATGAGATGCCTCTGCAACCTTTGCATGGCTATTCCGCAGTTGATGCACCTCATATTGATCCACAAAACAAATCCACAACGCAATGTAAATCAGAGTCCAGTATTAATAGCAAGGTAATCGGGTGGTAGAAGGTATCAGTACGTTGAAATAAGCAGGGGTCAAAAATATTAGAAAATAATCGCAAAAACAAACACAGGACGCAATGTAGAATCTGCAATTAATATGTATCATCTATGATCTGATTCTGCAATAACATAATATTGACATTTGACATAGACAATGACACATTGTCAAACAAGTAACGCGTTCCGTTTTCCGATATTTTTTTGTGTGAAATATTTAAACACTATCTTACGCATCAACATTATGAAAAGATAATTTTATTAAATGCCAAAAATACCAACGACGACAGTTTCGTATAAATAAAATGTTTTTAATAATAGCGTTTTGTCGTCCATATCACACGTCTATGTGATATATGCAAGTAGTATGCTTGATGTGGAACACCCATTATTATATTTATCTTACTCTATGGTCCATTATGGCGAACGTTGACAAATGGTACTTTGAATTCATCTTGATTACTAATTATTTTGAAATAAACACTGACGAGATCAGAGAGGTTAAGAACTACGTATTAAATCATTTTTCTATTTTTAATATACAATATTATTTACTATGTATGTGTACATGGAATGTACTTTTTTGTCCATGTCATTTACGTTCTAAGGTCGATTTGAGTTAATTAAATGAAATTTATTGCTTTGACGTAGTCTGTATACTTATAATCGTGTAAATTAATGCACGTGAAGTGAATTCGGGCAATTAAAAGAAAAAAAAAAACGACGGATTCTTTAAAACCGATGTACACGCCCAAACAATAAGAAGTGGTCGGCAATAAAGACAAGATTTTCTTTTTACTTTTTTTAATTAAATAAAGTTACAAATGTAAAAACCTAGTAACGAGTGTGACCTCCTCTTGCCAAAATCACAGCTTGAATCCTTCTGGGCATGCTTTCCACGGTGTTTTTAATAACGTTTTGAGGAATACGTTCCCACTCTTCTGCAATGACTCTTTTTAGCTCCCTGATGTTTTGTGGAGCAAGTTGCACTGATCTTACCCGTCTCTTTAGAACATCCCAGATATGCTCAATTGGATTGAGGTCAGGACTTCGAGCTGGCCAATCTAAACGACGGATCCCAACTTCTTGCATGTACGCTTCCACGTCGCCAGAACGGTGCGGGCGAGCATTGTCGTCCATAAAAATGGAATCTTCCCCAAGTGCAGTCAATGTGGGTTGTGCATATGGAATTAGGACTTCCATTATGTACCGGTGTGCATTTAATGTTCCATTTTCTATGAAAACTAACTCTGTACGCTCCGTCGAATTAATTGCTGCCCAAAACATAACGGAGCCTCCGCCAAAAGGAGTGATTTCTTCGATACACATTTCCGCATAGCGTTCCCGTGGTCTTCGCAGCACTCGCCGGCGTCGATCCTGTCCACACAAAGAGATTCTAGCTTCATCAGAAAACAATACTTTATTTCAGTCCTTCAGAGTCCATGAAGCACAGTTCCGAGCAAACTGAAGTCGAGCAACACGGTGCTCACGGAGTAATTTAGGGCCCCGAGCTGGGCGGTAACTCCTGATATTGGCAGCCAAAAGCCTCCTCCTGACCGTCCACAAGCTAACTTCTACTCCTCTTACTTCTTCAAGGCTCTTCTTCAGGTCCACACTTGACACTTTACGATTCCGCAACGCCCGACTCACCAAAAAGCGGTCATCTCTTTGTTCTGTGCATCGTTTTCTTCCCGAACCGGGTCTTCTTTTGACCGAACCGGTCTCTTGATACCATTGCCAAGTCCTCTGGACAGTTGAACGACTCACATTTAGCCGCTGAGACACCTAAGTTTGCGAACAACCTTCTTCAAGTAGGGCTATAATTTTACCGGCCCTTATCGCTTTATCACTCATATCAAAAAGTGCTATTTAATGTAAAAAGAAAGATTAAATTGTTTAATTTGCAGAAAATATCCAAAAGTTTTAAAATATCGTAATCAGTTAAAAATCGTTCCAGCAATTCGCGCCATTAGTAAAGCAATTTTAAAATAATCCACAATAATCATTATTTTTCCTTTATTAATTTCAAATTATAAATTTGGAACGTAAAGAATCATGCCAGGATGCTTCAAATAACATGCCAATACATCGTCAAATTATTAAAACCTATTTCTTGTTCTTCTTCATTGAAGTAGAGAAAAAAATCTAAAGTGCCCGTTTTTTTTTGCAATAGAGTTTAGTTTCGCCATGTCCGTCTGTCTGTCTGTCCGCGGTTTAGCTCAAAAACTATTGGTACTAGAAAGTTGTAATTTGGCATGAGTATACACGTTAATGACGCCGATAAAGTCGTAAAATAAATTTTGAAAAAATTCAGTTATTTAGGGTACCTACCTACCCTACATGTAAAGTGGGATGATAATTTTTTTTCGTTCTTCCCATAGTGTGGGATATTGTTGGATAGTTCTTTCAATAATATTAGGGGTTTGACATGACCGTTTTTTGATTAAGTAAACCGTTCGTGACTTATCAAGCTTTAAAGTACCAATTTTCGTTAGAGTCAAGTGTCCCCTGTCTGACTGACTGAGTTACCATCGCCCTATGCGGGCCCGTTTTTAGAGTGAATTCAAATTAATATGTTTTTATTTATTTATTATTTTGCTATATAATATCAAAAACAAAGCCCGCCCAGCAAACTACTTCCTCAATTTTATTTTTTTGTGCCGATTGAGTAGTGTAGCTCTGTGTCCTGTATTTAAATTCAAAACACCGGCTATGACAAGTGTTATACAAATCTCTAAAAAAAATTAAAACTTTCCGTGCAAAATTGTCGGATCAGGTGAGGATTTGTATAGGAAGTCAAATTAGTAAGGTGACTACCTTACTAATTTGACTGTTTGGCTTTTAGTTAGAGCATGGTACGAAACGATCAGTCAGCAAATACGACACGCACTTGGCTGTTATAAAAACTACGGAACCCTACACTGCGCGTGGCCCGACACGCACTTGACCGGTTTTTTTTTTACCTAATTGTATCGATATCAAAAATACATATTTTATTTCACACTAGCACTTCGCCAGCGACTTCGTCCGCGTGGATTTTGAAATGATATATGGCCTATAGTGGCTATAGTAGTAACAAATAATGCACCTTACTACCAACGAAACAATTTTAGAATCAGATCATTAGTTCCGGCGATTACCCCCTACTACTCTTATAAACAAATTTTACCTCTTTATAATATTAGTATAGATATGCTTACATGGACAATTATATGCAGCGTCAAACAGCCGCTGATAACCGCCGCCGCTTCAAACTACACGGGCGGTTTCCCGCTATTGCTTCATTCTGCACGGGACATTGTGCGATACGAAGCGTTTTATTGTTGAAATACAAGATCGACATCCTTTGTATGATGTGAAGTCGAAGGATAACATCAATCGGGAATTAAAAGCGAAATTATGGGTGGAGATAGGACAGGAATTGGTGGCGATTACTTAACACTGGTTCCACCCAAACATTGCGCTTTACTTTATTTTTTTAATAATTCTATTAATAATAGAGCTGCAAGCGCAGTTATCAATTGCGGATCCGTGTTGAAATGAACAAAAGACAGCGATAAACCGCGTTCCGTGTAGTTTGATGGTCTGCGGCAGCGGGAATCCCCACGATTAAGATTCCCGCGGCGGGAGAACCGCCCGTATAGTAAGGCCCTATGGAGAAGAACCGGCCAGAAACACCACGGATACTTTATAAAAAATAATAATTGATTTTTGTAATCTTTGCAGTTTTTATGGGTATTTAAAACCAATAATCATAATATGTACAATGCAATTACTAATCAGAAACGAATCTAATAGTCTATACTGTTTTCACAATCACTTGAAAATGGTTGGAATGATTAATGAAATTAAAAGTATATTATAGATATGGAAATCACTGTCAAAGCAAATATTTGTGAGCGAAATAAGTCAAATAAATACAGTTTTTAAACGTCATCTTTTGCTTTTGCAGATCTCTCTCTGATCTAAAAGCCAGTGAATCCTGAGGATTGTGATCACTGGCTTTTGCTGCTTTGATAATGGTACTCCACCGGTCCCTGGCCATCGCTCTGTCACCGCCAGGTGAAAGAAAAGCGTACTCTTTTTCTTTTGTAAATTAAGTAAAAGGAGGAAAATTAGAGAAGGGAACCCTAGCTGAGGGAGACGTAACAGATAAACATATAGGTGCATATAGACTAGTAATTTCCCGTGGATTTACTCTCGAGGCTTATCCCGCATGAACCGTAAACATTTTCTAGATATAATTAGGCCTATGACACAAAACTGTAAATTTCAATCAGTGAAGTAAATATCCAATCACACTACTTTCAGATAAGTACGACAAGATTTTTTTTTTTTTCATAATCAGATAATACACTCTAGTTTTCACGTAGAAATAAATTAAATTTTCTGTAATTTGTAAACGTTAGTGGATTAATTAGGTCAAAGATCCTTAATATTATGAATGCCTTAACTTAATAAATTACAAAGTTAACTGATTCACATTAATTAACTGTGACAAGCTGCCTTGGCACCCCTAACGAAAGATAACGAACGTCGAACAGCACAAATTAATTCTTAACCCTTTAAAGTCTCTTGAATCATGACTTCCTAGGAAATAGGTGATTCAGCGAATTCTATATTGCACTGTTATACGTTAGCTAGAAAACAGGGCAAAGAAAATTAAAAATCGAATATTTAAATTGAAAAAGCTTATTCCATTTTCAAATGCAAATCACCGTCATTCTTTTCGCTCAGTCGCTTCGAGCGCGGGTCGCTCGCAAACTTTCGCAAAACGGTTTCTACGTGAACGCTCTCCAATGAGTGTTTAGACCATTGACGTCATCAAGAGCACAGCCGCCGGAGCCTCGATACTATTGTCAAACACATATTTAATTACCATCGTGTGCAGTGCGGCACACGCAACTACCTATTCAGAACGAAACAACCGTGAATTTCTAGCCAGTCTAAATCCTACTTTCTACTCAAAGTATAAAGTACGTTTTTCTTCAGTTGGAAATAGGTGGTTTAACCGTTCCATGGAGGTGTGTAAGGGTGAATTTCGGCCGATCCTGCGTTGTACTACGCCTGCGCAAAAAACTGTTCGCGAGCGCGTATTTCAGTTAAAGTAAGGCGGCGCGCGGGCTAGCGCGCTCGCCTGCCGGTCGCCAACGGACCCCTAACGGACGCCGAATACCATTTTCATCAATAAAAATAATGCCCTGAAGTGTTGAAATTGTGTGTGTTGTCTTAACCTGTCAATTTAGCTGTATCTGTGAGTGTTGCGGTAATGTTAGCTGCCCGTAGTGTCTTCCTTTAGTATAGACGTGATTGACTGTTAAAAATGTCGTTGTTTTGATAAGGTGAGTTCTTAGTTTAAGGTTGGAGGTTGCCCTTGGTAATGGCAAGTACACACGTATGTATGTACCACATATTGTGGCGAAATGTTCGCGTGACTCAGTTTAGGTGAAATCATTCAGAAAATTGCTGCCACATTCCAGTGAAGGTTTTTTCATGCCTGCAGAGATTTGATACGATAAACGTTGGAGCTGTATAATAATAAAATTGTGTAGATATCAGACTATAAATTGGTTGAATAATAGTCGGCTACTGGATGTAATAACGTCGCAGAATGTGCTCATACAAAAGAATAAAGCTATGACTCATAAAACAGCATGGTAGTCAAATACTCGTAAACTGTTTATGAAATCAGTTATCTTGTATCAAATCCAAGCACATTATAAGATAGGAGCAATAAACGAGAATATTAAAAAGGCGAACAGAAACAATGGTCAGTGTAGGGCCAATAGAGAAGCGCGATTATGTAAAAAGGGACAATTTGACATAAGCGTCGATCCCGTCGCCCTCGGAAAGTAAAAGTTTAGCTTGAGATGACCTTTTGCCCGATACCCCAAAGATAGAATAGGTTTCATTAGTTTAATGGAAATAAATTCAATCGCCATTTACCACCCGGGTATTAAATGACCCTGAACTATAAAACTGCCTAACAAAAACGTTCGATCGCAGTAAAAAATGGCGCAAACCTGTCAAGATCTGTACACCTGTAGTTTTTACACCTGTAGTAAAGTTAAATAACACAAGATTAATTTTTCTAACAATTTTATTACTTCTTGAAAGTATTTTAGGTTACTCAGATGGAGATTGGACTCTCCAGTCTAAATCATTGATATTTAACGAAAATTGAAAACAATGTTCTACACAGAACGAGGTTTCCTTTGCCTCCAAATCTCCGTGGTAGTGTGATATATTTTATAGGTCTTTCTATACATTATTGACATAATGATCTTATTGATTAGAGCTAGTTATTATCATACCTTTCGTAACTATCTTTCCAGTATCGTTGATTAATTTGTGCATGCATAATATACGGGTAATGTTCGTACTGCTGAGACTCCGGTATCCTCTCATTGCAAGGATACCGGACATGTAATGTAGATGTCACATCACATTTGTATTGTATAATTAAAGTAATACTCAATTAATAATCTAGAACAATATTGATTCCAGTGGGCATTTTTTCAATAATTTCATCTCTTTTTCTACCTATTGGTAAGTATTAGACTCATTCCAAATTTTCTTTTATGTAATGTTAAACTTTCTACAAAAGCGAGGTAACTAAATCGATTCGAGAGGTGAGAACTTCGGTGTTGCCAATAATCACATGCTTAAGAAAGCTCAATTTGTTTTAAGTATGGTTTAATATGGTATTATTACCCGGGAACGCGTCAATTTATTAGGTGGTCACGTTTATCGCAGGGTTGTACGTAGCCAAATAGATTACGCGGATACCAAGTTTTATGATCAACGATTCTCCTTTTAATCGAAAGCTAAAATGAAACTTGGAAGCAACGTTCATCTGTAGATATTTTTTTTACAAAATTACTTATTTGGGTCTACTTTCAGCTGTCCAGCAGTAGTCATTGACAGCATACCATCCTAACCTAATAGTATATTTAGGCCAAATTCTTTTGGAAATTGGTAGGAGCCAAATTTCCACTTACACAGAAAACTCTTCCACAAGTCTCATTATATCACCATGATCTTTCTAACTTCCATTACGTAGATAGGAATCTTCATTGTAACGAAATGATCAAAATGATAACAGTAGAGTTCCGAATTGACCCAAACCTGATTATTGCTGAAGTTTACTAATGCGGTGTAGATTAGCTTCTCTAATGATTTGGACTAGCGTAGATATGAACCATTGAACGGTATCTTTTTATCATAATGCATTTCACTGCTACTACTATACTAAAATAATTGATACTACGTGAACAAGTGAGTGCCTTATATTGGCTGAATAAATACATATATTATGAACTATTCTTTCCACGAGGTTATTGTTTTGGATCCGAATCAAGCTCATCTGTACAGTATTAGACTGACCTATTTCTTTGCTATCGTCAAGGCTTGTACTATATGCATGAGTAAACAAAACAATCGGCATCAAAATCCTCTTCTGGTACATTGCAAGGCTTTTCGGCACGACTGTTTTAGTTTTGACAACACAGTTCAATCTTTGTGGATAACCGAAATAGTCAAAGTCATAGCGAACTAAGTGTACAATGTTGGTGTTATATTATGTTAGTACTTATGACTTAGCAGCCTTTTGCAAGCATTGCAATTATCATCCTAAATAGCATGCATTAAACAATATTATTACCTACTTAATATATAATACTCAACAGCTTAACGTGTTCTTATAGATATGTAAGCGTGTTGGTACGCTATCACCGATCCACGGACTGATCTTCGCAGTCATAATGAGTGGATAATTTATCTTTTATGTGGATTACCATTCCTGCGTTCCTCGTGCGTAAAGCTCCGTCTTTATTGTAATTTGTCCGGTTTTGATATGAGTAACAGGTAGTTAGAAGCCATAAAATATGACACCAGGCTCGTCAAGGGTTTCCGTTTACCCAGCTTCTGAGTTGGAAATATCGGGTAGGCAGGTAACACCACTTAAATATGTAACGGTAATCTGTTGCATGATTGTATCTGATTAGACTAGAAGCCGATTTCATCAGGCAGGCGATTATGATTCAGACTGTACGAGTCCGATATACAGGATTTTAAGGCCTCCTAATTAATATGACTCTCGTAGCCACGCACCTCAAAATTTTAAAGACACGTTAGCAGCTTTTGGTTTCGGACAGAATTCTTGGCTCTTAAAAATGGGCTTCCGTGTATTGTGTTTTCAGAAATTCAGTAGTCCGTAGCTAGCTGCCTTATAAAAGCTAGGCAAAAAATGCTTGAAGCGTGTACAACATAATGGAATTGGTTTGGAAATCGCAATGACACGGGCATTCAATAGTACCAACACAAAGGAGGTCGACAATGGAAGTTGGTTACCTCATTTGGCATGTAGGTGTGGGTAACATAATCATCGTATCAGTAAATAAATTTTCTATTTTTTTTTCCACAGTAAATTATTTTTTTTTCTCTTTTTGGGTACCTCATTAACAAGCTTTATTCCAAAATTAAATTATCGTGCGATATAGTAATTTATTTTTAATGAAGTGATTAGATTTTGACATTTTGATAGAGAAAAAAAGAGCTTGAATATTAAATAAATTACAGCTGATGAGATTTTTATAAGTGTCTGAAATTGCCGCAGCAATATTGTCAATTTAAATTACAATTATATCCTGTATGCCAATAATTATAATATTTGTTTATAATATGTAAAATAGTTATGTTTGTCCAGACTCTGCAGCAGCTAAAACAAACAATGCTACTTGATTATGATGATAGACCTCATTTAACAATTCAATGATCAGTCAAAAGTTTTTACTGAGATGTTTATGATGATACGGTATGCAATGCAATAAATAAACTTGGGTGGTAATATGGATGTTACCGTTTTTCAAGAAAACTTACTATTGCTTTCAAAAAGTATTGTATATACTTTTTATTTCATTATTTCTTTTTACGTTTTTTTTTTTTACCTTTATTATTGTGAATGTGAGAAATATGTAAGTTATTATTTCTTTTTATGCTATTTTCATTGTAATTTATAGTTGATGTCTGGCAGCTTGAGTATTTATGTGGCCTACCCAAATGTCCTTATTTTGGTATTGTTCGTCAGATCGTTGAGCTCCTTAAGTTCGAAGTTGAGCGACACGATAACTGACAAATGCTTGCACTGTCTGGACAGGTCCGCTCAAATCTGCGTGCTCCTTTCCTAAAAAGACACAACAGATATGAATCTTCATGCTTCTCATATGGATTGATAAATACGAATTGTATGGACTTTAAAAGAGACGTTGACCTCTGAGTTTGTTTCGCTGTTTCTTCTCAGAGTAGTCAGTTAAAACACCGGCCTCATCTAGCTTAACTTAAAACACAAAAAAAAAATGACGTGTAAAAGTGTTATTTATAACCAATTTACAAAATAAATATTTTATTTAATTTCATTTTAATATATTCCAATACTCCTTGTATTATGAGTAATAGTGACATTTCCGACGAAACTCTTCGTTAGCATTTGTTACCTGCGGCCGAATCAGTTTCAATGAAGCTCTTGGCTAAATAAAAACAGCTGCACGTGTCTATCTTCAAGGTTAAACAGCGCTGGCCAAGGTCATTCAGTGGATGAGTGACCATCCTAACATCCTCCGTGCCTTTGACAAGGACGTTGAGCTGTTGGTCGAGGCCGTCATTTGGATCTTTGGTAGTCGTTACGGGTAGTCAGAACCCAGAAAATGTGACACTGGTTTGGCGAAAGGGTGTCGTGTTACCACTGGGTTATGGAGGTCAGACAGTTGCTCCATGTAGATCAATAATACTCAGCTGCATCCGGTTAGACTGGAAGCAGATCACAACATAGTTGGGAAAAGCAGAGGATAGCTGAACAAGTTTCAACAAAACCTTTCATAGATCGCTTTTAGCGATAAGACCGCCCCTTGTAACACCCTTTGTAGTTTTTTTTAAGTCCTTATTTAATTATGTTATGGTGTACAATAAAGAGTATATCTATCTATCTATCTAACCTTTTCTTGCATTATGAAAAATATAGAGAATTAAAATTTGCAGGTCTGTATAAAATACCATGAGCAGTAAACGCTCTGAACCACATATCTAAAATAGCCGTCAAATGAAATAAGATATGGAATAAATTAAAAAAAAATATTGCTTATTTGAATTATTCTATTTTTAACCGACTTCAAAAAAAGGAGGTTCTCAATTCGTCTTGAACTTTACCTCATAACTCGGCGACGGCTGGACCGATTTGAAAAATTCTTTTTGCGTTTGAATGGGTATAGTTTCTTGTTGGTCCCATTGTTACGAAATCAGGATTTGATGATTGAATCCTGGAGAAATCGAGGAAACTCTTCAAATATTATAGGCACACCTACAGCGTTTTGGGTATTTTTTATAGTACCTTGAGCAGTTGCTTCCGAAAAGTACCAATTGGGGAAGTTGAACTGATGATGAAGACCACAGATGGCCACTGAAACTCCTCAATAATAAGTATTTCGTGGATTGCGTTTCGATTACTTGAGTACGGATGTTAAACACTTTATGCTCGTCACAATACATATGGTGATGTAGAGCTGATGGTCAAGTACCAGGAGAACTCCTCAAAAATTAACGGCTATGCATGGGGAAAAGCAACATTTTGGAAAAGGTGATAAGTTGTTGACATTATGGCTTTTGTAACTAGATAATTTTCGGTTCTGTTTTTTTGCTAAAAAAAATTTTTGAATGTTTAATTGTCCAAGAGCTAGCCCATAATTCAATTTAGTGATTTCCCTCCCGAAATTCTGTACCTATTGTGAGAACAATTGAATAGAAAAATCTTATATTTAAGTAATCTTCTAATCTAAATGTAATTGTAGGAAAACATAGGTTGAATGTTGCTACAGTATAAAGTACTGTTATTACTGCTTCTTCATGCTCTTTTCTGTTTATTTCCGTCTATGACAGTTCATTCATTTCCCTTGGAAGCTGGGACTTGTCGCGCTTCATAAATATATTGTTGCAGTCACTTTTCTGTTTAGTTACATTGCAGAATCGGACCAGGAATTGTGACGGATTGGTTTACAGGATAAAGTATAATGGAAGCTCATGATTTTATTACGTTCGGTGTTAAACTATTGTATTTTTGTTGACTGTAATAGACCTTGCATCTACCACCAGCATTTTGATATACTTTGGAAATGTATATTCTAATTTGCAAGTGGGCTGTCTCATTGTAACTGAGTTGAGGCAATTATAGAGTTGAAAGACTTCAATGACTTCATGTGTACACGTATATCAAACGGGATTTTAAAATGCTGAACGCTCGCAATAGAAATAAAAAGTCACATATGTACTACTTAGTATTTTTATTGCGTTGCACTCAATCTTTGTGGGGGCTACTGAGCGACAAGAATAATGACATTAAAAACACGAGGCTGCCACAATTTTCCGCACAAATGTGAAGTTCCATTGCAAGCCTCAAAATGAAAGAGCAGTTAGTGTGTGTAAAAAACTGTTGTTATCTAGTCAAAAATGCAGCATTCTTCGTTGTTGTAGTGGTAAAGGCTGTCTTTAACAATTCATGGCGTTGCTTCAATATGTATATCGACGGAACTACTGTAAAGTGCTTAAAGGAACATGATTTGTTATTTCAATATTTCGACATTCAGTTTTCATCAAACTTTGAACATTGTCATGTTTATGCAACTGAATTTTGTATTTAAGTGAAGTCACAATGTCTTCGTCTAGAAATCCTGGCCTTTGGCATATTCAGCATTTATCACAAAAAAAAACTGTTTGACTCGTATCAGAATACTGCTTGGTCTTAAGTTAAAATTATTACGGAGAATACGAATTTCAATTCTAATCATCAGTATTTAAACTATGCAAATGGTTATAAATGTGTTTTGGGTTACCTTGTCTATTACTAATCTGTCGGTGGGACGATATTCTTTTGTTTTATTCACCTTTATTACTTATTAATTGTTGGTAAATACGAGATTGGTTTTAGGTAAAAAGTTGGTATTTGAAAACACTGCAAAGGTGCACTTAGCAAACAAAAACCGGTTACATGAAAACAAACATTAAACCTGTGATTGCAATATAATCATAGTATACCTAGTGAATCATAACAAGAGGTACACACACGAACCAAATGACATGATACGTATATCATCGAATGGTGATAGATATCTAAATGAATTATAGTGAAACAATCAGTGTCTAACACAGAAATAGTTTTAGTTTATTGTATAACTTGATCAAGTAAATACTAGTATTTTAAGGCTATCAAAACATTGATTAGGTCAGTCGTTGAACTTAGTACTAGTTTGATTTGATGGTGTTAATGGATTTGTAGGTCAAAATTTATGAAGACAATCCATAATTAATATCTCCGATGGTTTACTTAAAGACGCTAAAGTAACCTACTAACTTCTTGACCATAAATTATTACATTATGGTGTTGCTTGTGTAAAAGAACTACTAAGTGTCTTTAAAGTATTGGACACGTATATTTTCTTATTTGTCATAAACGTGATGTTGCGCTTTCGTACACTTTTTGGCGACGTGTGACGTCAGATGCTTCCATTGGTGAACTCAAAACTTTTGATCTTTGACAATTTTATTGATGTGAAAAAGCAAAAACTACTCGTTGAATATATATTTTTTTTAATCTAACTGATGCAACAAATAGAATAATCAAAAACACTACCTGTTTTTTTCTAAGCCTATGTTGTATCCCGTTGCTGAGCAAAATCCTCCCCTTTTCTTTCCAAGCCCCACTATATTGAGTAATTTTGGACCATGTTTGCCCCGCGAACATGGTGAGATCGTCACTGCGCCGTGGTCGACCTCGATGGCGTTGTCGTCCTTCAGGCGTCCAGTGCGTGACGATCTTTGCCCACCTCTCCCGATGCTTCGTGGTAACGTGGCCGCCTTCCTGTTATCAAACTTTTTACTTTTTCGGTTTTTTCGCAATTTCAGTAAAGTACGAGTCTAATTATACGGTTGGTTGTAATAATGAAGTGCTTTCGAGCTGTGAAAATGTGTGGGCGTTTCAACCAAAGCTGTGCGATGAAAATGTGCCTACGAGGATGTGTAGCAGAGCTGGGAAGATGCGCATTCCTCGCACACATCTCTCGCTTGTTTTGTATGCGCAAAAATCTAGCTCCGCTGAGCCGTTTCCACCAGAGCGGTGCTGACCGAGGCGAGGTAAATGAAGCGATTCTATTGGTTCTTTACAAACACATCCCTCGCTACGCATCCTCGCACATCTCTAGTGGAAACGCAGCCTAACACTTACGTATAAATAAATTTCCCCCTGATATACAGAAAGAAGTCGTTCTTTTACAATGTATTCCCAACGACATTAGTTATAGATGAGTATAGAACTCCCGTTTTAGAAAGCGCCTTAAGTCATTGACAGGGTGTATTCCCGTTGTCCCCGTAGTCCATGTCCCCGTTAAAGCGGACAAAGGGAATTTAATAAAATAATTAAAATTACTTCAGTACTACTAACTAGTCAACCAGTTTAACAACGGGGTAAAATAATACCCAGTTACTAGGTTGTGGAGTTATAATATTCAGAAATATAACCTATAGATGTGAAGGCAGATGTTAATAGTATACATTATATAAGTCTTCAATAACTCTTCATACTAAATGATTAAATATTTTAACAAGTTACAGAAATTAAATGGACTTTGCGGCAATGCATAACGTATAGATATTTTATAACAACATTCGAGCTCGAAAGCAGTATGTAACACAACCGTATGTATGCACATTGAAAGATGCAAATTTTAGGTGCAACACGGAACTCAAACCTGAGACTACTTGATCTTACACCAACATCAGTTTTTGCTGTAACAATCACCAAATATTCTCTTAAAATGTTTGTAGGGCAATAGCATACAAAACAACAATATTATGTGTATTGTATGCTATTTAGAGTTTTAGACCCATCCTCAGTTATGAAACGGCGACGTCAACTAAAAGGATTTGCAAAGGGAATGATTAACGAGACGGTGGACTGACAGGGCTTTGTAATCCCCTTTGTGGAGAAACGAATGGATGGTCAACATTTTTTTGAGGTTATTTGCTATGTAAAAGGAATTTTCGGACTGGATTAAGTTGATGATTAACAGGTTATTGTCGAGGGGTTTTTTGGTGCATCGTTTACTAAGAAGATACTACGTTTTTCTTTATAGAATAAGCTTCTTGTCACTATATTAAATTGTAGTTTACAGTAAACTACTAAGGTAATTTGACTTGTATTCTGCGTACCTAATTAGATACTGAGAACTTACTTTATTTCGTTTTTTTTTCTGGTCTTATCATATTTATTGAGCTTATGAGAGTTATAAAGTTGCTTTTCTGAACTTTTACGTTACGTTTTAGTCTAACTGGATGCAGCTGAGTATTATTATTTTATACAACGTGTAATTTAAAGGGTATATACATACCAAGTACACTGCTTCTTTGGATGATATCAAACGATATGGCAAGGGTTTTATAATCTTATGTCTACCTACATGTGCGGAACTTATGAGAAATTTTAATACATTGATACCAGAGACCGAATTTTTCAAATTAAGAAGAACGAAGAGAATTATCGTTTTATTGGCAAGTGACGTGGACAGTGATGACCCTCATAGTGATGTGACACGTTTGTTATTATTGGTATTCAAGAAACATACGAAATCAACAATTTGGGGTAAATTCTGTGAGTCAGTTATTTTGAGCTGTAACTTTGCATAGAGACTCCATACCAGATGTTGTCTTCAGTCCTTTTGGATAGATATGGTTTCTGTTACACGTTGTATAAAGCGACTGCCTATCTAGTCTCCACAACCCAGTAGCTGGGTAACACAATACTCCTTGGCCAGACCAGTATCACATTTTCTGGGTTCTGACTAACCGTAATGACTATCAAATATGTCAAAATTACAGCCGGGACCAACGGTTTAACGTGCTTTCCGAGTCATTGAGGAATCTCCATACCGTCGCATTAGAGTGAAAACCTCGGGAGTACATTTACACACAAACACACTCTTAAGTCACTTTAAAGCTGATTTACATCTGTAGCACGTCCTCACTACATAAAGTCCAGTTGAAAACCAGCGTCAGGCAATTTGCATTTGTCTGGCATTTTACTGAACTGGGCCTATTTGGCACAGCCGTGAGGCACATGCAACGGTGTTTTATTTTTTGTTTAATTAAGTTATTGTTTTACTTTTATGGAATTACTTTTTGGAACGAAGTTCCTTATCGCGCGTTACGAAAGGGGGCTAGCCGGAAAAAATTCATACGAAAAGTTGTAACGACACTTTTTAAGGGGTGTGGATATTCGTGAATCAGGCTTCATTAGAACCTTTTTTTCCGTAACCCTTACAAGATTTTTTTTTCAAAATAATATATATTAATCTACACAATGTAAAGCGTGTCCTCGTGGCTTCAGAAAAAATAAAAATATATTTGAAATATCATAAATAAATACGTAAAGTGGCCTCTGTTTTTGTGACTTACTACCATTTTTCTCCTAAACTATCAATCACAGGATCTTTTAATTGCCACCAATATATTATATTAAGTAATGCCGATGGGACCATGTGCTTATTTTTGCCAATAACTTTCTTAATTATTTATAAGGATTTTTTTACGTAATCGCTACTCGCAAATCGCGTATCCACCCCTTCGGGCGCCCAGTAAATCAGTGCGGGACGAGACGCAGTGCTGGACGGACCTGTGATACTTTTCTCCGCAAACAAAATTATTGTCGATAGCCCAACCAATTAGATTTTTCTTTGTTTTATGTATAGTGTGTGTAAATATTAGGTTATTTTAGTGTGTAATTAGGTATAACGTTGTAAATAATAATTACTACTTGTCGTAAATTCTTATTATAATATTAAAATGGGTGACAAAAAAAGACGCAAGAAGCGTAATTTGAAAATAGCATACAAGAGGAAATTCCAAAGAATAAAACTGTAAGTACCTACTCAATATTTTATGTACTTGTTAGGTAATGAAAAAAAATGGCCAAGTGCGAGTCAGACTCACCCATAAAGGGTTCCGCAGTAACTATAATAATATAATATAATATGTATATTAATGTGACAAAAAATATCTTACAAATTTCTTAAAACTAGCTTATTTACATTTATTTACAACTACGCCCAATAACTTTGTTTTTCATAGTGTTTCTATGAATTACAAAGTTATATTTGCGGTTTTAGGAAATATGCTGTACCTCAAAAACTGCTGACTCGATCTCGTTCAAACCGAGTCTTGGTTGAAAGATTACATTAAGATCTATAGATATATATTTTTTGTAGATTTTTCACTCCATTATTATAGAAGTTAGAGGGGGGGGGGCACATTTTACCACTTTGGAATCGTATATCTTTTAAACGATTAACTTTATGAGAAAGTGGTCTTAGAAACCTCAATGTCATTTTTAAAGACCTGTCTATAAATACCACACACGCATAGGTTTCATGAAAAAAAATATTTCAGTTTTAGTTCCATGTATGGGGAGCCCCCTTAATTTCACATCACCATGGAATCGGATTATTGTTGAATTTAAATGTTTATGTGAGTGCAAGTGGCAATCAATGTGTCAGTGATAATAACAATAGTACGCGCGAAGTGATAAGTGACAAAACTGCTCAACAAAAGCTGAATCAATATGACTGGACCCAGTTAAGTACAATAACGTGTCCTTTATTATTGTATGAGACGCTGTGTAGTGTATTTGATCGCATTTACAAAGAAAGTACAATTATAATTAAAATAGATCGCAATAAATCAATAAGACAGCCATGGATAGATACATATTTATATAAAATGCTATTGCGAAGGGATTATTTATTTAGAGTTTGGAAAGCGGATCCAAAGAATATGAACAAGCGATTAGACTATACAAAATATAGAAATAAAGTAAATAAATTAACATATATGGCGAAGAATAAATATAGGCAGGAACAAATTGTAAAATGTAATGGTGACTTTAGGAAAATATGGACAAATATAAACTCATGGTTAGGCCAAAACAAAACAAGCTTGGATGATGTGATATTAAGGTATTTAGGAAAAACAGATAGCATAGAACAGATTTGTACCAACTTTTCTAAAACATTTACGGAGGAAATAAAGGGAATTAAACATGTATGTAACTCAAAGTTTTTAGATAGAAGTGAATATGTAAAACCAAGCGAGGTAAGCTATAGATATATTAAGGTGACTGCGTCAGATGTTGAAAAGGTCATAAGTACGTTATCATGTGAGAAAGCACCCGGCTTAGATGGAATACGGGCGCAAGACCTTTTATATATACGTAAGCAAATAAGTCCTGTTCTAGCTGCATTCATAAATATGTCCTTATCTAAGGGTATTTATCCTGACCAGCTAAAAAATGCAATTATACGTCCTATATATAAATCGGGAAGTCATTTAGAATATGTTAATTATAGGCCTATCGCAATACTATCCGTTATAGACAAAATAACCGAAAAAGTTATTGTGGGACAGATGAGTGCGTTCTTAGAACAAAACAATATATTATGTAACTCTCAGCACGGTTTCCGTAGGCGGCGCAACACTGTCTCTGCATTGTTAGGTTTTTCAGATTTTATTAATGAATGCTTAGATTCTGGCAACCAAATTATAGCACTTTTCATTGATTATAAAAAGGCGTTTGACACTCTGGACCACGAAATCTTATTAAAGGCAATGGATGAGTGCGGGATACGCGGTCCCACAAAGAAATGGTTTGAAAACTACCTCACCCACAGGAAAATAAGCACAAGTATCTCCCGCGTAGTTGGGAAAGAGGCAGATGTAGATCTAGGTGTGCCTACTGGCTCGGTCTACGGTCCTGTGGGATATACAATGCATGTGAACAGTGTGTCAAACGTCGTACATAAGTGTAAGGTGTTCATGTACGCTGACGATATGTGTCTGGTTTATGCATCCAAGGACATAGCCGAGATACAAAAGTGTATACAATTTGATTTTGAAAATATTAGCAGATGGGCACATGACAATGGCATTATATTAAATCTTGCAAAAACAAAATGTATGCATATACACTCGCCATATAACCAAAAGGCCAAATCTATAAATAAGGAAGATCTCACAGTGATAGGGCATACATACGAATGTTTACATCAAAATAAATGTAATTGTAGCTGCACAAAATTGGAGTTTGTAGAAAAATTTAAATATTTAGGTCTAACAATAGACAAGAACTTTAATTGGAAAATACATGTAAATGATATTTGTAATAGGCTAAGAACAGTATTAAGTAAGTTTTATCAATTAAAAAATGTACTAAATAAACAAACATTAAGAATAGTTTACTTCGCACTTGCCGACTCGCTAATGAGTTATGGACTCCTTGTGTACGGGCGAACCTTTGGAACATATTTAAATGACATTAAAGACATACAAATATGACTGCTAAAGTACCTCATTAGTAAAAATGTTAAAGATAAGTGTAACAAAGAATATAATAAGTTATTTCCTATTTGTAAAATTGTACCAATAGATAAAAAAGTAGATTATTTGGTAGGACTGAAATATTATTATAACGATGAACACAAAGTTAATGTTAAAAATAAGTACAATACACGTAGGGTTCGAGAAAATAAACTGGTTCAACCCAAGATAACTAATTATTACGGAAAGAGGACATCTAAGTATTTGGTACCTCAAGTATTTAACAAAATAGAGTTATTAAGAGAAAAAATAAAATTAAGTAAATAAACACTAAAGAAAAAACTAAAAAATATATTGGAATGCTAATCATATAGGTATTTAGGTAATTAACACATTGTTACTGTGAGATTATAGATTATAGATATAGGATTGTATTGCAACATATTGTGTAGAAGAAATTGGAATGGTTAATGTTAACGTATAAAGAGCGCCTCTCGCCATCAAACGTAAAAGTTTGGCGAGTTTAGATTTAAGTGATACCTCTGTATATAAATAAATTAACTAAATAAATAAAAAAAATAAAAATTTAATTTTTTATTTAATTTTTTTCTTAAATTCGGAAAGCGGTTCACAGAATACATCTACCTACCAAGTTTTACATGTATAGTCCTAAGAGTTTCGGAATAAAATGGCTGTGACATACGGACGGACAGACAGACAGACGGACAGACATGACGAAACTATAAGGGTTCCGTTTTCGCCATTCGGCTACGGAACCCTAAAAATGCACTATCTTTCAAAACTTAGTTGATACCATACTTATATAATTGCAATAACTTTTAAAGTAGGTATACACAAAATTAGTAGGTATAAGGTACAGAGGGTCTGTACCGTATACCTACTAATTTTGTATATAACATAAACTAATACGAAAAGCGAATTAGGTCTATATATAATACTTAACCATAATCGTTGAAAACTAGGTAAGTACGCAGTTTGCTAAAATTATTCTGAGAATCCCATGCACAATCGAATTACACGGTTAATTTTATAAAAATAAAGTCTTATTTCGGTCCCATATTTTCATAGAAAAGGGCACCTCGCTAAACTAATACGAAAAGCGAATTAGGTCTATATATAATACTTAACCATAATCGTTGAAAACTATGTAAGTACGCAGTTTGCTAAAATTATTCTGAGAATCCGATGCACAATCGAATTACACGGTTAAATTTATAAAAATAAGGTCTTATTTCGGTCCCATATTTTCATAGAAAAGGGCACCTCGCAGCTAAAAATGAACTCCTATTTCGACGGAGGAAACGTTTTATTTTTCTATTCGTATTATCTATAATAATAATAATAATATACTTTATTTCAGATACAGAAAATCCATAATGTGTTAGTAACAGAAATACTTATACAACTATATTAGTAAAAAAATGAATTAAACAAAATAAATTAACTTTAAAATGTTGTCCCCTCTTAATTTAAATATTTTCCCTCAGCCCCAGGCCCGCAGGCATGCCTGCGGGACCAGTGCATCAGGAAAGGACAGTCCGGTTTCTCAACTATTACCTTCAGGATGCTATTAGAGCTTCCACGTATCCTACGCATCAAGGATGCCGTTCTCTTGCGCATGATAGCCTCAAAACTATCTGTGCCTGCCCCAACAAACATGCCTGATGCGCTACAAAACCGCGGAAGCCCCAATAACACCCGGAAAGCATTATTGTACTGGATTCGAAGAGCGTTGTAGGCCCTCTGCGTATACGTGACCCACAGGCTGCAGGTGTAAAAAGTCTGGCAGTAGGCCTTAAACAGAGTAATTTTCACTTCTTTAGTACACCTAGCAAACCTGCGGGCCAACATATTACATCGGACTGACAACGCTCTAATCTATGCCTTTGTAGAAGCCGCTAGCCACCGCCAATCCGCCATTGTCACACAAAAATATTTTAAAGGGCACTATTATTTTATAAATCATTATGGTTAATATTTCGGTATTATGAACGTAAAAATATGTCAACAAAAAGTATATATGAAAGTAACGAACATGGATGTTAAACATTATTCAATTTTATAAAATTAAAAATTAATAATTAATTAATAATATTAATTATTAAAAATTCATACGAAAAGTTGTAACGACACTTTTTTACCGACTTCAAAAGAAAGGAGGTTCTCAATTCGTCTTGAACTTTTGAAGTGAAAACTTCTTTAGGGGAGTTGAGGGGGGAGTTGCGGGTCGAGTTGCGGTTCGAGTTGCGGGTCGAGTTGCGGGTCGAGTTGCGGGTCGAGTTGCGGGATGAGTTGAGGCATGAGTTGAGGGGCGTCTCGTGGGGAGTTGAGGTAAAGAGAGAGAGAGAGGGCAACGGTATACCTTTGAATTTTCGTAAATTTTTGAAGGTTTCACTTCTACCACGTGTGAATTGTACACA
Organism: Tholera decimalis; assembly: GCA_943138885.2. Lineage (NCBI taxonomy): Eukaryota > Metazoa > Arthropoda > Insecta > Lepidoptera > Noctuidae > Tholera > Tholera decimalis. The sequence continues at coordinate 12,557,492 of OW964567.2, read as the reverse complement.
TGTTTTTTTTACAATTCCTTCACTAATTAATCGAAAGGAACTTCGTTCCATCCGGGTGTCCCTTGACACCTCTCAAGTTTTTTTTTAGTTTTAGTTTTTTTTTGTATTTATTGCGTGCCTTTACATCTGGGTCAAATAAATTTTATTTTCTTTCTTTCTTTCTTTCTTTTTGTTCAAATTATTTTTATTGCGTTTCTAGAAAACAATCCTGGCAACGCACATCCTGATCTCACTAATATGTTCATTCGATACTCGAAACGCTATCTATGAAAGTAAGTGAGAACCTCGTAAACACTCGCATCGCGGCGTCAGTTTAGCGTAATCAGGCCATGGATTATGCATTTCTGAACTCTTTGATATTATGTTAATTAATATTTTTCATATTATACATAATATCGAACAGTTCTGGATATAAAAACGGGTTAAATTTACATATAAATTAATAAAAAAAAAACATAAAAGAAACCGTACAAAAATTTTATAGCACGCAAATTTTTCTTCCTCCTGAAAAGTTACTTCTTTTCACCCGACTGCAAAGGAAGGGTTATGTTTTTCGCGCGTATCTTGTATGTATGTATGTATGTATGTTTGTAATATTCTTTATTACCTCATATCTCCAGAACCACTGAATGGATTCACATAATTGAGTTATCGTTAGATTTGTCTTAGCAGCCCAAGTGTTCTTAGATAGGTGACATTTGAAAAAATTAAATATGGCGGCTGTGCGAACTTATTATATACAGTGAAAAAAAATTTTTTTTTTTCGTATAACACAATATGGGTATCAAATTAAAGGGCTTAACACAAGGATTTCAAAAAGGTATATCATATTTATCAGTAGTGTAATACTAGTAAAAATAATTCAAAGAGAAAGTTTATAAATATGAACTTGAGCTCTTTCACTTTCTGAATCCGGTGGACTGCCAATGTAACACGACCGGGAAAATTAAAAAAATCGATAATTAATATTATAACTGAAAAGTTGAAAAAAAAAATTATTTAAAAAAATCTAAAAAACCCGACTGCTCAACTGAAATGCAAGGAACAAGCACATTTTTATTTAAAAAAGTGACAAGCAGGCGGACCCATCAGATATAAAAAAAAAATACGTTCAATTGGGTCCCGCCTGCTTGTCACTTTTTTAAATAAAAATGTGCTTGTTCCTTGCATTTCAGTTGAGCAGTCGGGTTTTTTAGATTTTTTAAATAACTTTTTTTTTTCACTTACGAGGTTTTCACTCTAAGGCTGTCATATGATAAGGTGTTCACCCATCTACAGGCCGACCTCGGCAAGCTTTGCTTAACCTTGTTATCAACTCGAGCAGCTGTTATAATTTAGCCACAATTTCCTTTGAAATTATCAGTTAAATCCATACTTCCATACTAATATTATAAATGCGAAAGTAACTCTGTCTGTCTGTTACCGTTTCACGCCTAAACCGCTGACCCGATTTAGATAAAATTTGGCATGGGAATAGATTAGGACCCTGGAAAGGACACAAGATTGTTTTTATCCCGAAATTCCCACGGGACCGGGAATTATGTGGGAAAAACTCCCACGCGAACGAAGTTGCGGGCAAAAGCTAGTGGCATATAAATTCATACATGGCAATGTGGCCACTAATATCTTGGACAGGATGTTGACGATTTTTTAATGCTCAATCAATACTTTCCCTGTACTCCATTCATATTCACCTGTACATAATTCATTACAGAATTGATACATTACTCGCACCAATAACTTCGCTCATTCTATTAAATTTCGAAACAATTGAGTCAGACGCGTTCCACATTTGTCACCGCAGCTAAAACGCAGATAGAGCGACCAACATACGGCTAATTATACTCAGTTAGATTTTAACCAGTTCTCGACTCTACACTGAACACAGAACGATATTTGAAAATCTATTCACAAGTTGAAATAGGCCTAGCACGTTTCAACCTTGCTGCAAGTTTTGTACACGCAATTATAGCCTGAAAGACGTTGTCGTAAGGGTTGGAATTGCACGCACGAATTGATTGCTTGCCTTTTCTATGCGATGTACAGAAGTTGGTTTAATCAAAACTCAAGTTGGTTTTGGATTCAACTGTTGCTAGCACTACTTTTTTAGTTTTATCTTCGAGTGGAGTTTGATCCGAGGTTTTATGGGGCAAGTTGTAAATCTCATTTTTAGTTGGAAATGTTACAGTTGCTAGGACAAAGTTCTAACCGAGTGAGCGGAACTGTTGAAAAAGTATTAGTTAGTTTTAGCCATGTTTAGCGTTAGCCACGTCGCCTAAAGGCAATGCCTTCAGGCGACGTCTTTCGACTGAAATGATGACTATGATTTAATATTTATCAATTAAAAATATTTTAAAATTGATATAATATCCATTGATATCCGTGCGCAAAATTTAATCTAAATGAGCAAACAAACAACGAATACGTATATTATATAGTACTTATTTACTCTAAGAATGAAAAATACTCTAGTAATATATATTTTATATCTTTTACCAAGACATGTTCTATTCATGTGCACATTTACATACGTCCAAATCCGATGACCAGTGAAGTGAAGAGATAGCGAATAGACAGACTATTACGACAACTCGCCGGGGTTGCGGGAATGTTCTGACGAGATATTGCGGCCCCAGAACTTAAGGGCAGCTGAAGGAACAGGGTGGGATTTTAGTCAGTAGAAGTCTGACACACCCTTCCGCTCCAACCAGAGCGGGAGAAGGCATTCGATGATTTTCCCACCCAGAATTTTAAGACTATTACGACAACAATACCTACAAAATTCAGCTAATTACGACAACGTCTACCTTTAATTCCAAGTAACCATTCACAAAGACAAGCCGAAGGCCTAAACACTTATTTCTAGCATCAGCGACAATTTCTAGGCCTTCGGGTGAAGGAGAAGTGACGTAACAAGCTGGCACCATAGATGAAATATTCAGCTACCCGCAGTAACTGTGTCAACGCTATGACCTGAGGTCTACGTCTGACGCAGGGATTTTAAATAGGTGGTAAAATTGATGTGACGTCATTATACTTTTGTTGACGCTGTAAGTTTTGCGTCAGTTGCTTTTGGCGTTGATCATGATTGTGTTTTGTGTAGGTTGAGTTTTAGAGGTTATGGTCTTTAACGTGAATGGCTTAAGCTATGACGACACCCGGGCGTATCCTCCCATTGAATCCGAAACAGGTACCTCCCGAAACAATGTATTATGTACCTACATAGTTTTTATCGAACGAGTGATATGTCTTTTTTCAAAACTAAAGACATTTAAAGTTGTTTGAATTGGTTTTGAAAGAAAGAGATGAGAAGAGTTTTCGGTCGGTTTAAAAAAAGATGATACGTGAATAAATGTGAAAGTTTAATATATTTTGTATAAAAAAAATCCGTCTGTAAACGCAATATTTATACCACAGATTTTTATTTCTCTTGCAACGTTAAATCAATACGAAATTGTTTTATCAAATGTTTGTAACTCTTTCACGCAGAAACACCAGAACGGATCTGAATGGTAAGTAGATAGTTGACAACTTATTATCTCGGAATTTCTACGGGATCAGGATTAGCGCGAGAAAGGCCTTCCATGTGAACGAAGTCACGGGCAGAAACTAGTAATACGATAAAGCTATCCCAGTTCAACACAATATGTTTGCCAATTGCAATAAGTTCATACCGACCGGCTGTAACGTACACTTACGAGTATATTTTTTGTTTTCGGTGGAAAATCATCTAATCAGGCAATGGTCCTGTGGGGTCCCGTCCATGCTGTTGACTGCTCTTTAAGGCACCTTCGAGTATACTACGTTGCAGCTCAACCAGCTGAATCTTTTCACATAATCAACGCAAAAGAAGCAAGTTTTTTCGTAACATCATATCTGTATTGATAGCTCCCAGTATTCACTATATTATAGACCAAATCTTATAAAGAACGATTCCCAAAAAGGTTGCGGTCGACAGAGGTCAATCGTCTCCCATGAGACTTGTTCGTTCACGCATGGCGGGACTGCTTTCTGCATGAGACTTTTTTAAGTAATACAAGACTCCCTCAATAAACCTAAGGAATTCTAGGAAAAAGAGATTCCTCTTCAGTAGCTATTTTCTATACATATTACATTATTAGTGCCTTTCTGTGATAAAAAAAATATTTAATATATTTTTTTCAAGTAAACTTCAACTATTTCATTTAAGCGATACTTAAACGTTAACAAAAAATGACTGATTAGTCTGTCTTACAAAATATCTAGGATCCTGGATAACTGGAAAGATAGACTCTCTGGAACTCTGGAACGGGTAATCCGATTTAAGGGCAACAGTTGCTCTTTATTCCGGCATTCTAGATATACCACACATACCAGACATAGGAAGAATGTGTAGTTACTTGTATTTACAGTATGTTTGAGGTAAGGTTAAGTAAGGTAAGTTAACCTTTGTGGAAAAAACAAATAAATATATATTTTTTTTTTATTCCCACGGGTTCCGGATTTACGCAGGGAAAACCGCGTTGGTAATAATTATCGACTCCCTCTGAATAGTGTGAAACGTATCCTTAGCAGCAAAGTCGGAGAAGCATCTAACAGTCTTGTTCGCTTAACCTTCGTGAGATGTAGCAATAACACCCTAAGACAACCGCCAAACCATATGAATTAAAGTTCACTTCACCCTCACTTCTATGTTGAATGGTGACAGTTTACAGCCGATTTTGCATTGCCATCAAAATTAAATGGAGTTTGCTTGCTTGAAGTGAATTGATTTTTTCATCGAGTTTTTCATCTTGCTCGTGTCGTGTACCTCATTACTGAGAGTCGTGATTCCCCATATTAGAAATTATTATCTTTTTGACGATATTTTTCCAACGGTGCTGACCCTTAACGTGCTGTGCGGATTTGGTCAGACCGCCTAATTAATACACACTCCATATTCACTTCACATAAATTGTCTGGGTGAGATTGTTCAGAATACTCCTGTTGAATTCTATGTCTTATTTTTACACCAGGTAGGTACTTGAATCTTTTAAATATTTAACGTAAAGGAAATTATATAACAAAAGCATTTGGAGACTAGTCTATCTATGCAAATTAAACGTGCAGCTTATTAACATTTTCGTGAAGCAAAGTGAGTGGTCTAGTCGTTTTCCACGAATACATTAGGCTAACTCTTAACTTGACCTTGTAGCGCTAGAATCTCAGAGTCGCTTTGAAAAAACAACAACAAACAACTGTCCCTGAAGGTGTTTTTAGCTGTTAAGAGTCATTTCATGATCCATGCTTATAGAAAATTCGGCTTTTTCTCCCTAATTTTCTGTCATTAAAATATTACGCCAGAAAATAAAAAAATAATTTCGTGTGTCTTTTTGTACGCGCATAATTTCAGAACTCCTGCATTAAATTGAATGTTTCTTTTTTGTTGTGTACGTTATATTGTCAGTACAAGGCTTGTAACCGAGAAAATGTTATAAAAATTGTTCGGAATCTAAGTACGAACGCAGATGAAGTCTCGAGCAGAAGCAATTTTAAATTTGAGATATTTAAATGTAAAGTGTCTTAAAGGTTAAAGTCTACCAGTGTCCTACAATATAAAACGTGTGGCGAATAACCGACTTATAATATATTACCGTCCTAAATGAAACGTCCAAAGTACTGATGGATCCCATAATGAGAGACAACTGATTGAGGTACTCAAATCAGCTTGGGAGCAAATTCCTGAACAAACAGTGTGAAACTAAATGAAAATGTGCTTACCGGCTTCAGGAATGTGTTCAAAAAAGAGGAGGGCACACATAATACTGAATAATATAAATAAAAAAACGTACACTCGAAAAGTGCTAATAATTTTTGATAGCTTTTACTCTAAGTGAATTTTTAGACGAAATCGAGTACTCTACTAAAAAGTGTCTTCATTAATTTTTATTTATTTACACTTTATGCACATAGGTACAAAGGCGGACTTAATGCCGTAGGCATTCTTTACCAGTGATTTCAGTTTCATTTTATATTAATTAGATTAAAAATGATAAATCTTATTAATTTTATAAATTCCAAATGCCAAAACTCCACAAACACATGACAGGTCAAATTACAGTGGCTCTTATTTTGTTTAAACTAGTATAAATATTACTATAGATTAGAGTGGTACTGTCCAAGCAGTACAAGCATTTATCAGCGATGGCGTAGCTATATAATGTGCACGTATATATTGTCCCTTTCAAATCAATAAATAAAAATACGAAGATAAAAAAACTAAAGTTCAGGAGTGGCGGCTGGTGACGTCATTCAGTTGCTAAAAAGTATACATCGCGTGACGTCAAATGAAATGTCAACTCACTGTAACGTCTTAATTTTTTACGTATGTTTCAAAACAAAAATTACGTTTCTAATATTTTTAGGTAATCTAAGTAGGTAAACTAAATAGAATATTTCAATATCCTTATTAACTCTGCTAATTGAGATCCTTACTACTAATATTATAAGTGCGAAAGTAACTTTATCTTTCTGTCTGTTACACTTTCACGTCTAAACCAATTTATAAAATTTGGTACAGATATAGATAAGACCTTGGAGAAGGACACAAGCTACTTTTTTTAAATAAAGCTTGTCTCGTGTGCGAAGCTCTGAGCAGAAGCTAGTGCAAAATATTTTTATCGTCACTCAGTGGTTGAAATTTGGCCATAATAAAAATTATTTCTAATGTATTATATTATTATACTAAAAGATCATCATTGTGCACTCGCACTCCTTCCTAATATAAACTTTAACTACGCCAAATTTTATACTCCTCCATTTGGGTTTGTTTCGTGAAAACAAAGTTTTTGCTTCACGTATTAATATAGATTATTATTTGTGTGTATGTCTTGTTTATAGTCATTTACGAGATCTATCTCTATATATTATAAAAAAGAATAGATTATAATTACAAACTAGATGCACAGACAGACAAGGACTTGTGGCTCACAACGCTCTGAAGCAAACAAAGGAATAAGCTATACACAGTAAACATGACGTGACGAACAAGTTACATCAGTGTCGTGTTAAGAGACGATGTGTGACGTATGCACAGAACACTATAACCTAGCGGGACGTGTGTAATGTTCATGTGAATTTCACACACGTAATAGATGCAGTATTTAATAATTTTAGGTTTAGAAATTTCTCTCTCTCAACAACTCTCAACTCTTCTTTTTCAATTTTCATAAACTTTGTTACCAGAGTAATCTCCTCTAGTTTTCATCTCTACGCAGATGACTTGCAGCTTTACCGTCATTTTACTGTAGTTGACGCGGGTTCTGCAATTGCTGCAATGAATCATGACCTGGCTTGCATCAGCGTTTGGGCTAAGTCATTTGGTTTGCAAATTAACCCGACTAAATCCCAGGCCATGATCATTGGCAGCAGATTCGTTCGCAGTGCGGCTGTTGTTGCATCTCTAATGCCTTTATATCTCGACGGTGTTCGCATTGACTATACCGAAACCGCTAAAGATCTGGGTGTGGTTATTGACTCCAATCTCTCGTGGCGTGCTCAGGTCAATGAGGTCAGCCGAAAGGTAAATTTCTCCTTTCATTCGCTGAAATGCCTTCAAAGTCTTCTGCCCTTGAAGACTAAAGTTTCTTTGGCACAAACACTTATTCAGCCGATTATAGATTATGCCGATGCCTGCTATTTGGATGCTACCGAGGAGCTATTAAACAAGCTTGAGCGCTTGCAAAATCTGTGCATTCGCTTTGTTTTCGGTCTTCGAAAGTATGACCATGTTTCTCACCTTCGCAAGGAACTCAAGTGGCTCCCAATCCGTCTTCGCAGGAACACTAGGATTTTGTGTCTCCTCTTCAACATCTTACACAACCCGTCTTACCCTTCTTACCTGCGTGAGCGTTTTTCTTACGCTCGTTCTAGCGACGTACCGTGTAGATCACACCTTAGATCCCTCCTTAAATCTCATCCTCATAAAACTAGCTACTACTCTTATTCCTTCTCTGTCCATGCTGTAAGATTGTGGAACTCACTTCCGCCTAGCATTCGTGATTTAAAAACTATATCTTTATTCAAATGTCGATTAAAAGAGCATTACCTTTCCTCTTAACTGTGTTAATTATTTATGTATATATATGTACGTATATTCTAACATTATGTATTTATTTAAGTATATGTTATTTTTATTGCATTATAAGTATGTGTAGGTATATTTAATATTTTAGTTTTAGACTTCACATATTAATTTTCATTTCTCTTCTTGTTCTCACACACTATTGTCTACATTTATTTTTCACTTCTCCTTTCGCAGGTCTGCTGGAAGAAATTTCTAAAGAAATAAGCAGTACCTTTGTACTCAAATATTATAATTATGTTGTCCTATTTTATTTTACTGTGTGTACATAAATAATAAAATAAATAAATAAATATTGTACCTAATTATAATATTTACTCATGATATTCAAAACATTTGTCAAGATTTATTATCACTTAATATAATATTATTTAAAGTCTATTAACATCATATTTATCGTAAGTTATTTATTACTAGCGACCCGCCCCGGCTTCGCACGGGTGCAATGTTTATATTAAATATAGGCAGCGTTCGCGAGAATCGTTAACGCACGGCAGTTTTTTCGACGCCTTACTCCACAATTTTCACTACCACGAAAAATCCTATCTATTTTCCGGAATAAAATATAGCCTATACGGATTCGGAAGAATCCCTCTAAGTAATGGTAAAAGAAATTTTGAAATCGGTCCAGTAGGTTTTGAGCCTATTCAATACAAAAATACAAAGGTTTCCTCTTTATAATATTAGTATAGATAATATTTTTAGAGAGTAAATCTTTAAGAAAAATAAATTACTAAGCAGCAATTAATTGAAATAATGTGCTACATAATTCAAACACAAATGAATGAATAAATAAAAAACAGAACGAATAAGTGTTCTGTTATCGATTAACTTGCATTTACTTTATTTTAAGTATTATGTAGGAAACAGTAAAATTTAAGTACGTAAAAAGGGGTACAAAGGTTTGCTTTTGTTTTGCATACAATCTTCAGTCATATTCTAATTATTCAGTGCACATGTTTAACCTCTCAAGGACCGCCATTATTACCGTCAACTATTAGTTGAGCCCCACTGGCACACAAATTTTGTGGCAGCGGGGCTCAACTAATACTTGTTAACTGGCAAGTTTTTGTACCGCTGGGGCTCTAGAGGTTAAAGTCTTAATTTGAACAATATTCATATAAAATTCCTTGTTGCATTAAGTCCGCCCATGTACCACTATTGTACATAAAGTTTCAATAAATAAATAAATATAATTATGCCATTTGACAACATAATTGCTTAATAAGTAGTTTTATTTTTTATTTTTATAAAATGATATTATGAATAATTAAAAAATAGACTTTGAATTTGTATCTCTATCCACCGGGTGGTTTTCAATAAATAATACCTACCACTCAAACGACGATATCTTTAATAACACAGACGCGCACTCTGCACAAAGAACACAGTACAAACGTGACAAGCAAACGTGTTTGTAGAGACAGACGACTGACGTGACGAGCTGACATTTAATTTACGTGTTTCAGAGAGTGTTCTGTGAAACACGATAAAGAGGATGCTGGTAAAATTGGAATGAAAATAATTGCATGTAGCGCAAAAGGAAGCAGGGTAACTGAAGTTTTTGTTTTTGAGTTAAGAACCTAGTAAAGTTATTATAGTAAAGATACCATTGCACAAAAAAATCAGATCAACTGCATTCATCGGGAGGTTTTCAATAATAATACCAATCAAATGATGTGTAATATAAGCACAGAATACTCTCTCTCTGCTTAGAGATAAAGCACACATCACAGACGTGACAGGCAAACATGTGACGTGTTTATAGAGACAGACGACAGACGTGACAAGCTTACTTTTAATTTATGTGCTTCAGCATGACTAGTTTTCTCTGCAACAACACTACATTACGATAAGGAGGGTGCTCGTGAAATTGGAACGAAAACAATTACTTGATATCAAAAGTAAAAATGAAAGCAAAAGGAAGCACTGTAACTGAAGACTTTGTTTTACTAGTAACGTATTCAATTATGATTGTATTGGAACAAGTATAGCTCATTATGTGTACAAGCATTTGTTTCAGGAAACTGTGGTTATATTTAAATACTATGTTGAGAATTGAATGCAAAACTAGACCACAGTAAATTGATGGCGGCAACTTTTGCTGTTCAAATAACTGTTTTATTTTATGTGGTTAGGGTTTTATTCAGTTTTGGAAATAACCATGTAATATAATTAAATGATAATACTCGTGGACTTCAATTTATAATCTCATTCCACGGAGAACTAGAAATCATATTAGTAAGAACTTGACAGTAGTATGAGCGCTAGTTTAAACATTGGCAATTGTTTAATTAGTATATTTGTATATTAGTTTACATAAATATAAATCTGATATACCTAATTACGGTAAAAAAACGAATATATAATAATAAAATTGTAGGAAGATGTGTATAGTATTAAATAACATATTTTCCCACCTTTGTACTTTTGTAGAATTGTTCCATAGCACATACGACCACCTCTGCACATGTATGTGTAAAGTATTGAATAAATAAATGCAATAGTAGTGTAAAAAAAAACTTCTTTGTTCTTATATCGTAATAATGTTACTCTTGCCACGAAAAAGCATTAGCAAGGTAGCGAGGTTCATTGCCCAGGGAGCGCCCGAAGTTAAGTATCGCCTCCATAGAGGCTACGGTCAATGAAATAAAAATATTTCCTTTGGTTTATGTGCTTCTAATGAGCCTTTATATTTTTTGCAAGTCCTATATTCTGCTTACACAAAAATATCGTATATATCCATGCCTCATTTCACACACATTTACATATGAAAGAAAGGAAATGACAAAGTCATGAATCGGCAAATGTGTAAAAATGGATGAATAGGATATTGTAATAGTATATTTGCTCATGAAAATTACTTTTTCTATGACTCTTTTTTATCGGAATATAAAAAAAAAAACTATTTTCAAATAAAGAATCTCGAAATAAATAGAACACAGCGAATCGAAGTTCTACACCAATGAGTTATTAGAATTTTGACAGTTTTATACAATATTTTGCGCATGACCGTTAACCGATGAATTTATGTTCTACCTCTGTAGCTCACTTATCTGCCATAACTTGTCAATATCTTGGCGACGAGACAACACCATATTTTGTTTTATGTTCCACATCGAAATGTTTGCTCTAGTTGAATATTAAAATCCGTACCAATTTGTATTTCTTTTAGGCCAGATATTGTTATGAAGCTGTTCACACACAGACGCTTTTAATCTAGATTGTACTTTAGGGGAGTACTGTACTATACAGTTATTGAGCCATAAACTATCTAAATATACAAGTGTATACTAGTCTATACTTACTATAAAATCACAAGCAGTTGCTCGCGACTTCGTTCGCGTGGGAAGATTTTCCCGTGTAAATCCCAATACCATGGGAATTTCGCAAAATCCCGTCTTATACCCGGTTTCTGAAGATCTCAGTTATCTTCTCAATAGCTATGGCCTCAATAAAGTTAAACGACAGTTAAACGTCGATTATCTATCACTGCGTTTCTGAAGACGCACGAACCGATAAAATAACTATTGGACCGATAGCCAGTTCCATAATTTGACACTAGATAGGTCTGTTTAAGAGATAGAGTTTAAAATTGATTTTATGGGTTAAAATCGTCATTAAAACTAGTTTTATTTATAATTGTATTTTTTTCTAGGCTAAATAAGAGTGGTTAAGCAACTTTTTAGTTAAAACTAGCTTTTGCCCGCGACTTCGTCCGCGTGGAATAGTTACTTTGGGCTAACGTTAATTTTAACCCCGATTTTGAAGCATTATTCATTGGCGCTCCGCTCCTATTGGCCTTAGCGTAATGATATATAGCCTATAGCCTTTCTCTATAAATTGACTATTTAATTAAAAATTAAATATTTTTTTTCAATTCGAACCAGTAGTTCCTGAGATTATCGCGTTCAACCAAACAAACAAACTGTTCAGCCTTATATTATTAGTATAGATAGCTGTTGCCCGCGACTTCGTCCGCGTTTCCGTCGTTTTTCGTAAAAAGTAGCCTATGGCCTTCCTCACGGTTCAGTGATTTTGATGTAACAGACAGATTAACTTTCGTAATTTAGTAGGGAAATATAATATGTCAGTCTATAATACTGTTGAAAAATATCGCAATGCAGAACCGCACAATATTATTGTTAATAGCTGTGCCCGCGACTCCGTCAGCGTGTAACTCCTTATGTGTTATTAAGTTAATGTATTGGTAATATTGTTTAAATCACGTTCACATGAGGCTTAAGTACCTATAGAACGAAAATACTTCAGCGCAAAGCTTCCGGGTAAACTATGTTGAAAGTTGACCCGTCCGGCACGTGAACATAAAGATTTCTAGAACTGCTAACCCGGGAAAGAGCGACGTACAACTGACCATGCGAGAAACAACTGACACCGAGATCTACTCCAGCAACACGAAAAGTCTGCCCTTGAACCTTATTAATTGTCATTGCATAACACACCGATACTGGGAATTGCGTTCTTTTAAATTCGAATGGAAAATTATTTGGTATTATGGGAATTCTGGGAATAAAGACGGTTTCTCCTGCACCGCAACCTGTTAAAATTTGAGCCTCGATTATATTTTGTTGCAACTGGGTGAAAATAAAACTAATATAAAAAAGTGAACGTAAATTAGCCAAAACTTACCTATCGTTATACTAAAATAACTAATACCTATTTTATAAAATAACAACAGAAGGAATCTAAAAATAAATTATCAACGACTAAAAGTCGCGCTGATAAGCATGGTTTATTAATATCTGTCTTATAAGTATTGTCCAATATATGAAAGTACTCTGTGGTATTGTCTGTCAATAAGGTCGAACGCTCTGAATGTCTATTCGGATCAACCATACTTTTCCTATCTCAATGGGATCAACAGGCAAAAATTGTATGTTTTTTTTTTGGGATTTTATTACCTGGTAACTGGACCTTTAGGTCAAATCTTATTTTAAAAAATTGTATGAAGCCCGCACTTTTTTTTTTAGATAGGGCCTCTCGTAGTTCAGCACACTAAGGCTGGTCACTACTCAACCGCGAACCTCGCGCTCGGACACCCCGCCTTTTTAGGGTTCCGTAGCCGAATGGCAAAACACGGAACCCTTATAGTTTCGATATGTCTGTCCGTCTGTCTGTCTGTCTGTCCGTCCGTCCGTCCGTATGTCACAGCCATTTTATTCCGAAACTACTAAGACTATACATGTGAAACTTAGTAGGTAGATGTATTCTATGAACAGCTTTCCGATTTTAAGACAAAAAATAAAAAATATTTAAAATAAAGGGGGATCCCCATACATGGAACTAAAACTGAAAATATTTTTTTTCATGAAACCTATGCGTGTGTGGTACTTATAGACAGGTCTTTAAAAATGATGTAAGGGTTTCTAAAGCCACTTTTTCATAAAGTCAATCGTTTAAAAGATATAAGCTTCCAAAGTGGTAAAATGTCCCCCCCTCCCTCTAACTTCTATAATAATGGAGTGAAAAATCTAAAAAAATATATATATGTCTGTAGATCCTAATGTAAACTTTCAACCAAAATTAGTTTGAACGAAATCGGGTAAGCAGTTTTGAGATACAGCATATTTTCTAAAACCGCAAATATAACTTTGTAATTCATACAAACACTATGAACAACAAAGTTATCTAGCGTAGTTGTAAAAATGCAAATAAGCTGGTTTCTAGAAATTTTAAAGGTTTTTAGGAACCCTTCATGGGCGAGTCTGGCTCGCACTTGGCCAATCGAAACGCGTCGAGCGCGGCGACCGATTCTCAAAAATAATCCTTATAGCATGATTCAGTATTCACGCGCGATGGCTTATTATTAGCGTATTTCATGCATAACTTTGGTGTTTCTATACCGATTTATATGATTCTGTTTTATGGAATAGTTAATAATGTTAACTTTTTCAATTAGGGGTGACTGAGAGTGTTATAAACGTAAGAGTAGACAAATATTATAATCAGAAAGCTTCGAACTGCTAAGCTATCGGGAGTTACACGTGTTATTGTGAGTCAACCATAAAAGATAGACATATGCTGTCGTGGGATATTTTTTATATAATTTTAAGGAGAACATTTCCGTCATAAATGATTTCTGTGTAGCTTTAACCATTAAGGTTGCACACGCGACGGAAGCTTAAAAAATGGAGTAACTTCTCCCGTTTTTCCAACATTTCCCTTCACTGCTCTGCTCCTATTGATTGTAGCGTGATGAAAAGTATACTATAACCTGCTCAGGAGTATGAATATTAATTGCACCAAGTTTCGTTAAAATCCGTCGAGTAGTTTTTGTTTCTATAACGGTTATACAGACAGACAGACAGACAGACAGACAGACAGACAAAAATTTTACTGATTGCATTTTTGGTATCAGTATCGATCCCTAATCACCCCCTGATAGTTATTTTGTAAATATATTTAATGTACAGAATTGACCTCTCTACAGATTTATTATAAGTATATAGATTATTAGGCTGTATGAACGGCATGCTTGTCGAATCCTTAAAAAAGAAAACATCAAAATCTCAGTCTCAGATCTCTCCGTGTTAATTTTATTTTGTTTTTGTTCACCATCCAATATAGGTACTTAACTTAACCGAACAACCTCCTGCGTTTGATGGTCTATCATTCTACACGTGATAATGGCAAAATTGTGGTGGCTCCTCCACAAACGCCACTTAACAATAGATAAAGTTGAAGTTATTTTTTTTTTCTGATGATATCAGTAAGGTGTATCACAGTGTTCTTATCAAAACGATATCTTAATTTGAATTCTTTATCCGTATACATTTCGAAAGGATTTCTCCTGCGCCTTGAGTTTCTGGGTATAGATATGTTAGCAATAAACTCCAGCACTTCCAAATCAGACTCAGATGAGCTGCTCGTATTCATTATGCTATTCATAGGTTAGTTCTTCAATAAAATATCTATTAACTTAACTTCACACTTATCTTTCACTGGGTATTTGTTTTAAAAATAACGCGATATAATCTAAAAGCACAGTAAAAGTTCACAAATGATACGTCAAATAAAGTTATGGAACCGATAAACGGCACAGATTGGTCAGTTAAGTTAACCTAAGTTTAAACGGAGTTTATCGTACGTTGCGTTGTTCAGAAACGCAATTTCGTAAGTTATCGAACCAATAGCGCTAATGACTAGATAAACTACCGATAAAAGTACCTCAGCAACCGGGCATTAGTGAGCATCTACGTACTGAAAGGAACCCCCATGCAAAATTTGAGAGGCCTGCTACTTGTAGTTTCTGAAATTTCGCGACTAATCAGTGAGTGGTATTTTGCTTTTATATACAGTATGTTAACTAACAGAGGGCGTTCCCGTTAACCCGTAATAGTATAGCATCCATACATGCTAAAAAAATATTACCATTCGAAAACAAAATGTTTTTATTTTTTTTTTTAATATTAAAATATTCATTAAAAATGTTAAATTGATACGTAAAAGAAAAACTCTGTACACGCGTACTTGAAGGACGGCAACGTTGCAATTTATTTATAATGCACAACAAAATAATGTATTTTAATTCAGCCCAAGGCTTCTCATCTCACTCAATGAATTGCAGCAGTGACCTTATTACTTCTCACTGCAATATGCTCCCAAGATCTTATTACCAAAGTGCATTTACTGGGAGTCCTGGACCGCAGACTAACAGATTCTACGGTACTCGAAATAAATAACAACTACGCTCACTGCAGTGCTGGGTTGAGGTCTTTTTATAATACGAAGGGTGTCCTTTGGACATTGTGTTATCCCATACACACATACACACGGTAAAAGATCTCTATATCTCTCCTAAATTCTTTTTATGTATGTTTATATTTATGTTGTTTGTTGTTATGTTTTTTATGTACTAATACTTCCTACCCGCGTATTTATTTCTGCTGCTGTGTCAAATCGATTGATAAGTTGTCTGTAAAAAAATAAGATAAGACCGCCCATTGTAACATCCTTTGTAGTTGTTAGGTCCTAATCTAATTCTGTTATGGTGTACAATAAAGAGTAAATCTAGATTTCACTAAAATATGATCAATAACAATTCCTCATGATATTTTTTTTACTCGGTCCTGCTCGTGAATTCCTCCGTATATTAATTTTGCATAGCCCGGGATTACAACTAGCCTGTCACTATCCAGCCTCTCAACTGTTTCCATCACAAAAATCTCATCGATTTGCTACTTAGATTTGTCATGAAAGAACAAGAAATATACAAACGCCTACACTTTCGCATTCAAAATATCATTAAGCACGGATAGTATGCCCGAAAAGCATTTTAATGGGAATCACCCGTGAGACCGGCGGCATAGCCTTTTGTTCTCATTACTTTATTCTCATTTACTTACATAAGTGATTGCAACTAAAATTGTAAATAAAAACACGAAACACTTTTCAGTGCAAACCATTTCAGCAACCTGTTAGACGAACAGCAACGTCATATAAAAATCTCCATTCCAAAAAGGTCATATTACTCATGGACAAAACATAAACTTGTTCTAAGAGGTCATTTCTATGTTAATGGATTTGATGGTATATAGCGGTCATGACCACTACAAACAGCCAAACTTAAAAATTGGTGTTTTAATTTAGTGTCTATAGACACTACATTTCTCTATAGAATACCAATTAGATTGAATTATGATTGAATATTATTGTTCATTTATTTATCTACTTTTTGTGCCCGCTACTTTGCTTGCGTAGAATGATTTTCTCGCGTAAATCTCAATACCTCGGGAATTCCGCAATGAAAAAGCTTGCCCTATGACTACTTCTATCTTTCAGTGAAAGTTTCAGTCCTTACAGACACTAGCTCGGACAAAAGAATATACAGACAGACCTACAAAAAAAAAACAGAAAAGAGTTGTTTGTGTTTTGTATCGTATATAAATAACTATAACTAGAATTAGAACAATTGTTTTAAAAAAATTGGCAGGTAGGTACCTATTTCAGTTTTATTTATATGTATAAATGTAGAATGTATGGAGTATATAGGTGTTTGAAATAATGATATTTATTTTACAAATAGATTATAAATAACACTTCTACAAGTTTTTTTTTTCGCAAGTGTAAACTAGATGCGGCAGGTATTTCCTAACTAACTTCCCTGAAAAGAAACACCGAAACAAACTCAGTTTGAAGTAAAATGCTTAAACGTGCATCAAAACGAATTGAATTCAAAATAAAACACAACCAAACCGTCCAGTGCTACCCGTTTCAGCAAACCTACTAGAAAAATAGCGGCAAATGCAATACTCTATTCAAAAAAGGTCATATAACTCGTGGATAAAACATTAAACGGCTCGTTCTATAAGATCGTATGTTCATGGTCTGACAATACAATAATTTGCGGTGGACAGTGGGAATGTCCGCGGCTTTGGCGCGATGCGGCATGACCGGTGGATGCGGGAGTGACGTCATAGCTTCCCTTCCTTTAGCCACTTCGGCCTAAACACTAGGCGGGGTATACAGTCCGTATTGTCTCTTATTGCGTAAAGCAATAAACTATATGTGTGACAGAGACAAATATGTCTTATCGTGTGTTGTTAATCTTCCATAATAATGAAGACTGCCAGCGAATAGTGAAGAAAAATTGCAATTTAAACTGGATAACAAAGAATTAAGAATTGTTAAATATACATAAGTGACATCTTACATTACATTCAATAAGAAGAGAAAGTTGTCAAAGTAAATAAGCGCCTGTCACAACACAACATCTACTTAAATTGTTCCAAACACAACATAATTATTATGTAGGTACGAATACGTAGAATATTCAAACTTTCAAACTCAATTATTGTAACGAAATTCCTTTGAAAATCTACCTCGTTATCTGAAAGCTTTTGTATCAAAGAAATTTGCTCACGTCAATTTTGTACACGAAGTTGCACACATTTCTAAGATATTTAATATTTTTAGAACATGGCGTCTTGTAAAATTTCCGTTTCGTCGAGTTTCAGACATAATAAAAGAGTATAATATGAGAGAGAGACAAAAGAATCCGGGAGTCTTGGTAACAGAGAAGTAGCTCGTTGGCTATGAAAACGGTTTTGATACTTTCAGGATAATAAAGTATCAAAATTGCCTCTAAGATTTAAGATAATTTGCAGGCTCGAGTAGTTGTCCTTGGATAGTTTGGAAGAACCTTCCTTGCTAAAGAGCTTTAAGTGTCTGATTATTATTTTGAATGTGATGACTCTGCAGAAAAATATTCATAGTGATTGATTTTAAATTCAAATTGGAGATAATTTATTTATTTATTTATTTATTTTATTATTTATGTACACACAGTAAAATACATTAAGATAAACATAATTATAATATCTGAGTACAAAGGTACTGCTTATTTCTTAAGAAATTTCTTCCAGCAGACCTGCGAAAGGAGAAGTGAAAAAGAAATGTAGACAATAGTGTGTGAGAAAAAGAAGAGAAATAAATATGAATATGTGAAGTCTAAAACTAAAACTAAAATATTAAATATACTTACACATACTTACAATGCAATAAAAATAACATATACTTAAATAAATACATAATGTAAGAATATATAAACATATAATATAAATATATATATAAATAATTAACACAGTTAAGAGGAAAGGTAATGCTCTTTTAATCGACATTTGAATAGAGATATAGTTTTTAAATCACGAATGCTAGGCGGAAGTGAGTTTTTAATTATTATATTTTGGAACAACTAACTTTATGGCTTACGACACAAAGTACATGTTACATTGCATACTATTTTTTGGGGTCTTCTTAATAAGGTTCATGCAAAACAAGCAAGCCTGTCTGCTTTTGCTTACAATCTTATTTGTTTCCCAGCCCCACCTCAAACAATAACATGTTTACTTACCAGCATATAATAGTATCAGATTTCCCTTTCAATATCTTGTGTTCCAATAATGGGGATTACATTACGAGATAATGGACGAGTGGGATAATATACACAGGGGATTGACATACCTACGTGTATTCGCAGTTGTTAATGTATCATCATATAAGGCTCTATGTGTAACTAATGAAGCAATTGACGTTGAAATGATGTCACCGTTGTAAGTTGTGCGAGTACCTATACCTACATAATATTTTCTAATATAGCTTGCATGTACTAAAACAGCATATAATCCAGTGTAATCTGTAAATTGATAGATCAGTAATATATAAAAATATGTCCTGAATACGGTCTAAGCAACAGAACACTTGCTTATGTAGCAGTTCACAACAATCATTGGCTAGATCTAGATCGGCGTCACGGCGTCCTGACCTACCGCATGACACAGGTCCTCACCGGACACGGAAGTTTCGGGAGGTACCTGTGTCTGATGGGAAAGGAAGAAACGCCTGGGTGTCACCACTGCGAGGGTCGCCCTGAGGACACAGTAGAGCATACGGTGCAAGACTGTCTCGCCTGGGCAGATCACCGACGTGTCCTCACGGCGACGATAGGCGGAGACCTCTCGCGCCCGGCATTGGTCGAGGCCATGCTGCGGGGCGAGAGGGAGTGGGAAGCGGTCGCCTGCTTCTGCGAAGCAGTCATGCTTCCGAAGGAGGAGGCGGGCCGTGTGAGGGAGAGGATGGCGTCCTCCCTCCAGCCCAGCCGCAGTGGCAGACGCCCACGGCGTCGGACGTCGGCCGACGATCTCCGGCCACCGTAGGCGCGGGCATGCGGACAGCGAGTAAAGGGCAACTAGCTGTCCGACCATGGACCATGCCCGGGTCGACGGCGCGTTGTGTTCCACGCGCGCCTCAAAGAGCGTCAGCAACATGACGAGGCCCCCCCTGCAGAGGGCCGAAGCCTGCCGGGGTCGTGGGACTTATCCCATTACCGTGACCCCGGTACGTAAAGGGTTATTGAAGGAACACCGTGGATTTTAGTCAGTAAAAGTCTGACAGTCCCTCCCACCCTGCCCGAGGTGGGAGGACTAATTTGATAAACTTACAACGTTAAAAAAAAAAAGAGTGACCGATTTATGAAAACTTTAACATCAGTGCATTATCATCAGACATTATACGGACCAGGTGCATTGAAAACATTTAACATTAAACTTGAAGAACATAATAATTAACTCTTTAAAACCAAAACCAATCAATTTAATATTACCTACGACCTTGGGCCCCGCACAAAATGAAAGGGGTGCCTTAAGAACAATAAAAAAGATCAGATATATTGTCTGTTGGTTGTCTATTTGTTTGTTCACGAGCATTTCCGAAACAGCAGAGTCCAACGGTTTGATGTGCTTTACGAGGCACGGAGGAACTTCCACGTTATGATGGTCACGAATCCAAGGACCGCCCTGAGCAAGTCATACTTGACCTTGAAGATTGATCCTTCTGGTCCTTATTATTTAGCTCCTCCCAACAAGCTCAACTTCAATTACTTTTTTTTTTTCTTTTTTGATGGGAAATGCATCAAATGACTCTTCCCGCTCTAGATGGACCGGAAGGGAGTGTCAGAGATCTACTAACTAAAAACCCACCGTGCTCCTTAATTTACCCTAGCGTTCCGGGGTTTTAGAGCATACGGTGCAAGACTGCCCCGCTTGGGCAGAGCACCGACGTGTCCTCACGGCGGCGATAGGCGGAGACCTCTCGCGCCCGGCATTGGTCGAGGCCATGCTGCGGGGCGAGACGGAGTGGGAAGCGGTCGCCTCCTTCTGCGAAGCAGTCATGCTATCGAAGGAGGAGGCGGGCCGCGTGAGGGAGAGGATGGCGTCCTCCCTCCAGCCCAGCCACAGTGGTAGACGCCCACGGCGTCGGACGTTGGCCGACGATCTCCGGCCACCGTAGGCGCGGGCATGCGGACAGCGAGTAAAGGGCAACTCGCTGTCCGACCATGGACCATGCCCGGGTCGACGGCGCGTTGTGTTCGACGCGCGCCTCTAAGAGCGTCAGCAAGATGACGAGGCCCCCCCTGTAGAGGGCCGAAGCCTGCCGGGGTCGTGGGACTTATCCTATTACCGTGACCCCGGTACGTAAAGGGCTATTGAAGGAATACCGTGGATTTTAGTCAGTACAAGTCTGACAGTCCCTCCGGCCCTGCCCGGGGCGGGAGGATTCATCTGATGATTTCACCACGTTAAAAAAAAAGCGTTCCGGGGCCGCGGTATCTCGTTAGATTATTCCCGCAACCCCGGCAACCCAGCCTCTCCGTCATCCTTTGTCTGTCACGTAAATTACAATAGTGATAGCCATTCAAATATTCCCGCATGTTCTGTAGGGCCCTCTACGTGACGATTGCCCCAGTGGATTGTAACTTTTACTATGAAAATATTGGAAAATAGAGCCGGGAACTGCCTTAAACAAATATGTTCAGGTGAATCAAGATTGTGTGTTACTAGATAAAGAAAACGACACGTGTCATTATATATATCTTTTGTATATTTTATCGCACTTTCATTACAGTTTAAATATAAGTTATTGTTATGCTTGCAGTTTAATTTTAAACTTTTTTGTTATAAAAACATGTTTTAAGAATAAGTATTTGATAATTTTTACATTTTCTAATTAATATGAATTTCCTAGTTTACTTTGACATTTTTTTCGCTTATATGCCATTTAATATACCTACTTTTAACACAATTTTCATGTAACTTTCACAATTTAGGTATTATATCTGAAATCTATTAAGCTGAGAAATATTTTGAATTTTAAATTTATTTATTGTAAGTTTACATGTTTGCAAGTTGGCAAGAGAAAGTCATTATTGTCGCAGAAACGACTTCTGCGACAATAATGACTTTCTCTTCATCTTCTACATGGTTGGCACTGTGCATGAGCTATTGGCTGCTGCGTTTCATATCACAGGTTAGATTTCAGTACCACGAACAAATGTCTGTATGGCCTACGCAATTTATATTTTTAAATGCACCCAGAATACAGGAGAAATTCATAGTTACGGCAAGGTAAACAAAAAAAAAACAACAATCGTTTTCACCTAAAAAGCTAAAGCCCATCCGAAACAAAAAAAATAATGCAGAAAGCTTCTAAGAGTAAAGTAGAATATTAAAAGTTGGCGGTGCGATGGCAGCCGGCCTTGCATACTGCCAGTCATTTCCCACATGAGGGCGCCACTAGGCTACACTACTTTGAGGAAACCACGTCACGTTCCTTTGTGATACCCATTCCACGTTTGAGCTATGAATGTGGGAACGGTCCAGAAAATAAATGGAAACTGAATACGTAGTACCCTCTGGATAAGTCACAGAGGGGAGCTGTAGACGAAAACGGGGGGAAGGGTGGTTTGTGTTGGTAAAACTGATGTCCCCTTTTTTGGTGGAGAGATTGAATTGAAACTGTTCTAGTAGAACTGAGGCCTCAGTGCAAGTTTTATGATGTACGCGATCGCCGTAACGAAAACGATTTGTTGGTACAAAAACTGAATAATCGCCGTTAAATACTTAGCCGCGACTTTGTCCGCAATAAAAAAAAAACTGATGTGCATCATTTGTTCCAAAGATTACCCTCTACATACAAACTAATTTACCCTCTTTATAATATTAGTAATTAGTATATATTAGGACGATGGTTGCGACTTCAGGCGGAAATTTCGCGTATGCGGCAATGGATGTTTTGATCCAGAAAGCCTCTCGCGCCTCCTCAGACCACCCTGAAAAAGTTTAATTACGATCTGAACGATGGCTTAAGAACACATGGAGAACTAACATTTATATTCATTAATCAATGTATATAAAACGCTTCCGTTACTGACTTACTGACAAACAACGCCCAACCGAAACTACTGGGCGCAAGAAGCTGAATTTTGGCATGTATGTTCCTTGGGGTATGTAGGGGAGCACTAAGAATGTATTTTTGGAATTTCCCACCGTATCTGGATTTACACGGGAAAAACCTCCCACGCGAACGAAGTTGCAGGCAACAGCTAGTAATATTATAAAGCAGAAAAGTGAGTTTGTTTGTTTGTTTGCTGGGTGGATATGGATGAAATTAGGTATGGAAGGAACTTGTGTTGTGGCATGAAGCTTGAGTAAGGCTACTTTTTACTCGAGTGCAAAAAAAGGAGAGTTATGTTTCTGTCGTGATAACGCGATTGCTACTACTTAGATAAAATTGTCAGTTAACACGTTCGCTGACAGGACGTCGTTAGGCGGGAAATTAAAATAGTGCGTTATGATAATTTTTCATATAAGTATTATGAAGAGCAGTATCCACTGTCATATTATAAGCAATTTCATAATTCTTACTGCCGTAACACGAGTATTTTGTGGGTAGTTTCATATTACTTGCTTGTGCTCGAGTGCTACTTTGATTTGTCATTTAGTATGGAAAATTCTACTGTCGTAATGTGGTGTCAGCGTAAGTGCTCACTGTCAGCGAACGTGTTAATGTGTAATATTTTCTGTTAGTCTCGGGCAGCAATAATTATTGTTGAGAGAGTTTTTTACGCGTACATTTTATCATTTGCATTAGTCATATTATAAATAAGATCTTTCCTAATACGTACAATCAACTTTGCCCGCAACTTCGTTCGCACAATTTTCCATACATACTTTCATACCCCACTTCAGCCCCTCGGGAGACGATTGTTTAAAATGTTACCTATATTGGTTCTTTAGTAATTTCCATGCCAAATTTCATCAAAATCGGTCAATGGTATAGCAGTGAAAGCTAAAGACACACAGATTTTTGCATATACAATAGTATGGTTGCATGTTATTTGGCTGTACCTACTACATTTATATAAATAAAAAAATAAAACCACACACCTCTTTTATCCATAAATGATTCGATATAAACACGATGTTAATAACACGCTGGGACCTCTGAAGTTACATTCAAAAAAGAAATTTTATGAATTTTAAAAAAAGAATATGAAAAAGCACGGCTTTTGATTTCAAACCGACAAAGAAATGAAGGCCGTCTGCACGATTTGAAAAATGTTATTGCGATTTTCTTAGTTGCCAAGAAAAAGTAAAAGCGTGCCCCATTGATTGTCTGAAAGAAATTGCTTTTAGCGACAAGACTGTCGTTTATATTCTTCTTATTTATGAGATTCATAGAGTATCCTAGTTTAATCCAAAAATTTTAAAAATGGATTTATTGATCAGAATTGAGGACAATCGGTGATTACTTTTTGGTCCAGTATTCGGAAGTAACTTTTTTTCTTAAAAAAATTACTAGCAATATGGGTAGAAATCACATTACTAGTAATCCTATTAACCCCTCCAACTAAGCTAAATATGCTTGTGTCTGGAATGGGTTCACGGTAATAGTATATTTAATGGGTGGGGTTAGAACCCGCGATCTCTAGATGACAAATCCGACACCTTAGCCAATAAGCTATTGAAGATTAATTAAATAAATGTGATAAATTCGGAAAAGCACGTTAGCTGTCGTGATGGACTCGCATTTAAGAAGTGATGCTTCTCACCATATGACGTTGCTTGATGTTTAAGAAGTAATCTGACTTAACCTACATATTGGTATTGTAGATCCAGAGTTAGTAAGTATGCCTCTTCCGTACCACACATTTGTTTACCATACCTCACACAGATAATCACAATAACCTTTGTTTTCCCTCAACTTCACTTGTTTGTACTCCGTTCCATTTGCAAAACAGACACGGTGTTACGTCACAAGATAGTATTTTCCTCGAAACTACTTTGGACGTACACAGATAAATACGGACTTACTCTAATGTCATTTGGCTCCCATTCAGGTTGACTGTCAAAGGATGGAGTGGCTTTTAAGCTGATTAGCCTTTAGAAGAATTCTCGTGGATTTTTTTAGATAGAGCGCTACCCTTTCATCAGCGAAATCTTTGAGGATTGGATGATATTACAGTTTGTTATTCCGGTAATGTGTGCCATTGTGCCGCATTTGCGTATATATGGTGAAATCTATACTAATATTATAAAACGGAAAATTTGTTTGTTGGTTTTGACGCGCCAATCATCTAAAGTACCTTTTCTTTCTTTCTTCTTTTTTTCTTTTTTTTTAACGGGTCGGGTGGATTTGGATGAAAGATATGAAAGTAGCTTGAGGAAGGTTATGAGCGACACCAAAAGAAGGATAGTTATGTTTACATCGTGGAAAGTCCACGAGAATGAAGCGCGAAATAAGAGTATTAGTTTACATTATAATTTTCATAATATAATCAGCATATAACTTTACTACAGCTGGGACATTGGACTCCTCTTTATGAGAGGAAATGAGCGGTAATCCACCACGCGGGCCAAGTGTGGGTAGGAGGATCTTACATACCGTCGGATTTTTCAGTGCTAGAATAAGCCGGTTTCCTCACTAAGTTTTACTTCACTGTTTCAAGAGCAGAGGTAAAGACTATAAGTTGCTAATATTACCACATTTATATTGTTTTAACAGCGTTGATGAGGAATTACAATATTGCGTAATATCAAATTTGCTTTTTTCCTCATTCCAGTCAAAGTAAACGACATGTCTAGATCATTCCACTTCTTTTCGTGAGTTAATTTGAATAAAACAACCGTATGGTAAATCCTCTATCTTTTACAAAGTCCACAATCTTTCCAAGTATTTCGTAACTTCTTAAAATTGTATCTCAGTTGGGAATGAATCCGTTTTCCGGCTACCGAGTCAAATATAAGTCAAATATGTTCACGTATGTATGTGCCTTAAATATAAAATAAGGCAATATGTTGCGGAAACTCTATATGGCTGCACTGAAAATTTGGCTATGTGAATTCGGCTGCAATGTACGTTTATAATTATATTATAAGTATGTAGTTATGAAAATTATGAGTTTGAGTCTAGAATTATGTTAGTGATTTTCATAGAGCGACTTCTGATCTGACCTCCACAACCCAGAAGCACTACGATATCTCTTTTATACAATTATATATTTTTATAAGGTTTCTAAAAATATACCAAAGCCCACACATAAGTACCTACTGGCAAGAGGTTATTCAAACAAATCGCTGAATTTATAATAAAATTTGTAATAACATCAATTAAACCAAGCACCAAAATAATAATTCATGCGGAACGCATGAATAGAATTTTAATAAAAAAAATTTAATCAGTTAAAATCTAATAGGTTCCAATCCTATATACATTAAATCAAAATAAAAGCAAATTAACCGTTTTCATTTAATGTTCTAATTATAATTATGGGTAGTGAAACCAAAGTTTAACCTAAAGACCTACATTCATTTGCGTGAAATACGGTTGCTATGATTAATAATCTGATTTACATATTAATTGGTACGTATTTGAGTAAAAATCTCATTTAACCAACTTCGCACTCATTGTGGATTAATGGGCCTGGTTAATCATGTGAGTTTGGGATTAATAGGTTCTATGGGCAAATATGTCGCTAAATATTCTCGGATCCTAATTAGGGATTTCGAGACCTTGTGAATTTTTCGTCAAGGTCGTATTTTTCTTTTTGTTCTTACGAGATAGTAGTAGCTATGACTGTAATGTGTTATACAATTCAAGAATAAATCACAAGTGAGGTAGATTTTTAATGAAAATAATTATGTTAAAAAAACGTAGCATTCATACTAGTCATGTTATAACCAGATGATTTGAAAAGGTACGAAGCAATGGATTTCTTTTTTACTGTACAAATAAAATGCCATTTTATGATTTATGTAACTAGGGTGCGGGTTACTTACCGAAAAAAAAATCCACATTACACATAATTCTGAAGCTTCTGCCATTAGACTTTCCGCAAAAAATAATCTTATCTGTGCTTTAACCGCTTTGACCTCCTGCATTAAAATTGACTTTTTAAGGAAAAAATGCGTCACTAATAATTTTAGAAAATTATCCTTTGCTTACAGCCTTATCAAATAAATTTCGAAAATGCTGATTGACACTTCACTTGACCCAAGGGCTGGCTAACATTAGTCAAAAGCTAATTAATAAGCATTGCCATACAACGTGACAATGCCGCCAGTCTCATGAGTATGCTACCAGCCTAAAGCGTTGACGACAAATTTTTTGAAGCTTTATTTTCGTCTGTTTTTTTGTAGTTTAAATTGTTAATAAAATAATTGAATATAATTACAAACAATAAAGATTTTTTAGTTCAGAAAATACCCCATATAATTTCCAAATAATTAGAGGAATTAAACGACACTTCTACCGTAGCATTAAGGTTGATATTACAGTGTTACAGTGAAACACAATTGAGGTTGCATGAAACCGTCACCAACGATGTTCTGAGCTTGAACTGGTTACACGCTTGTTATCCTCGGCTCAATCAGCCGAGAGCCATTGCGACATGGCATTAGATCCTTTGTCGTTTACACCAGAACCTTCCAGCTGTTTATGCAGTACTAGGAGCACAGATTTGTGAAGAAGTGTTCAGTAGTTATTGAAATCGGAATTGATTTCCAAAGGCTATTGGTTTTAATATTGATATGATTGGACTGGCAGTGTATGAAAAGTGTCTTCTTCTAACTGAAATTCGTAATAATAATTCCGGTTTATTGAGATTCACTCAAGTTCAATTTAGGAATGTTTTGAAAACTGGCGGCAGATGCAGTTTGCAATGCATTAGTATACACTTCAAAATGCACGACTTCGAGAGTTCTGCGTCTAGCGCACAAAGAGAAACTATTCTACTGAACATTTCATATTAATATTCAGTCGAAGTCGGAAGCCTGGTAGCCACGCTGAAATTCAAAAAGTCTTGAAATATTGGGAGAAGCTCACCAAATATTTAAAATTCGAAACATATTAATAAGTCCTACATATCGACTTTTTGAGAGATTCTGTCGCTAAAAAGAAAGAATGAACCAACGAATTAGGGATGATAATTCGTTGGAATGAACACTATAATAGTGGATAAAAAAATTGCGATATTATTTGAATTCAGAATTTGAAAATATATGACTCTGATACAATGCTGTGATACAAAGCAGAGATTCAAATAAGCAACACTTAAGTTGATGGTGAAGAATTCAAATTATTAATTATATTGTATTGTAGAGAATGTCTTGCTACATCAAAAACACCTATCTACCTACCTCTGTCCAGTGTCCATCAAGCTTAAATAAGTAAATTTAAATCTAACATCCCAATATGGCGACTTGTTCGCTAGCTATATTACTGGTTTATTACAATTATGGGAAAGCATTTCTAACGTTTACTTATACTGATATAAGTATAGTTAGAATGCTTTCCCGGAATACAAATTGCTTGTTTGTTTATTCAAGGCTGTTTTGGCAGAATGTCAAATGTATGTCTCGGATTTTATTGCTGCTTGATCAATAGGAGCTATGCGTGTATTACAAGAACATTCCGTGATACAGTTCTTAGCTGAATTTTAATCTATGGTCAATTATGACCTTTATTTTTACTTCTTGTCTTAGCTGAATTTTAATCTATGGTCAATTATGATCTTCATTTTTACTTCTTGTGACTTTTTCTTTACCTACTTTGCTTGAGTTGCTTTTTTTTTATTAATATTTCATATTCTTTTATTCTTATAGCCATCTCCACACCAACTTTTTTCACTTCATGAATCGCCAAAGTATTCATATTATTTGCTGTGGTATACATTAGAAAAGTATTTCCATTGACAGTATTTTTTTTTTTCGGTAGGAAGGTCATCAAATGGCTCCAGGTGGGGCAGAGGGGAGTGTCAGAATTCTACTGATTAAAACCCACCCTGTTCCATCAACTACTTACCTGCCGGGGCCGTGGATATGGCCATTACAGCCATCCATAAAAAAAAATCACTAAAAAATGTTTCATGCACAATCACAAAGTAGTTTACAGTCTTAGTCTCTCAGGTACTTTATGATTTTTGAGAACCTGTGCATCCAAACTAGGTGGTAACCTGTATCTCGGAATATAGCTCATTCCCTCTTAATGAATACATAATTGAACACAATAACCCTTAAAAAATCTAAACAATAATGTTTCTTGCCATTTTGTGCTTTTAGTGTGTGATTGTGTACGGTAACTGAATGTATGTGTATAGTGCACAGCTAGGTGGTGTGAAAGTGATGGTGCGTTTGTATTCATTTGTGTTTGTGTGTTAGTGTGTGGGTGTGTGTGTGATATTTGTTTGAAAAAGTAGTAAGTAATGTGTAAAACTAAACCGGAATATTGCTAACATTGACAGTATTGGGGTTGAATTTTAGCCAAGGAAAAGATATGGATATTGGGAGCAGTAACATAGATATAGAAAGGTAGACATGAAAAAGGAAAATGTGCTGTGCGGAGCCCAAGTAATTTCAGACAAGGACAAATGTTTTTTGACAGTCGATAGGTTTTCTGTTTACCATAATTGGTCATTCAACTAATATCACAAATCTGTATGATTAAAACTAATGAAAGTGATTAGTAAATATTATTATATAGTATGATTTGTGAAAAATTAATAAGTTCTTTCGGTGAATAGACAAATTTGAAGTAAATCTTGTATCCTTGTCACAGAATTTATTAAAATGTTAAACTAGTTTTACCCGCTACTTGGTTTGCGTGAAAACATTCCCTGGAATAAAAAGTAGCCTATATAGTTATCCTTACTAAACGCAAAACGTACGTGCGTCATACAATATCCTTACGCAGACGCATAAACTCATGCAATGTTAGCGGCCGATGCGACATGCACACAATTTCCTTGAATTAAGAATTGTATTAATTTGTCATGATACTGTGTTTCCATTTTAAGTTAAATGATGGATTTTTTATGACGGAAATCGATTCAGAAGCTGATTCTGAACCAACTACTTTCAGGAACTGCGTTTATTCTATTACACGTTGTATGTAGGATAGGTTTATATTTTTAGATAATGTAAATTAACTATGGCAAGTCTTATGAGTGTCGTCACACACAATTAATTTTGTCTTTTTTTATCATAGCTTTAAAAAACACTGTCGTAATTTTATTTATTTTTTGTTTTTTTTACCATACCCTATAAAATTTCGACGCTCCTACAAAATCATCTACATACCCATTGACTACAAAGCTAGCAGCAACAAAATGCCGTGGCTGACTGGCTGTCGATCAAAGTGATTCGTGACGTCTTTCTACTATCCCGTCGATACCGTGGACTGGCACCGGCTTATACCAATACTATGAATCTAGAGAGCGTTCGATATTTTCAATCGTGTGACGTAACTGATCAGAGCTAGGATAAAAGGGTACCACCGTATCATATCGTTTGAGTTTTCGGAGTAAGGAAGAGTGTTCTTGTAGGTATGATAAGTTTTCTAAGGAGCCTGTTGTTGATTTGAATTTTGCGTGTTGACATAATTTTCGTAGTGTCAAAACAAAGGAAATTATTGCCGTTTTAAACATGTAGTTATTGGGGGAAAAACACCGACTTTTTAAATTCTAACATGTACAATAAATTAACCATCAATCCGGTCCAAATCCAATTTATATCAAATGGATGTCCTAAATAAAAAAATTGCTTTTCCCGAGGTATTGCTAACATTGCTCTTCCCCATGCATCGAGATACAAATAGCCTTAACGATAATAATGTGTTTAGTTGCAGTACTCGTGGCTCAATAGTAATAGACGCACGGGTTGATATACAGGTACATTAAAGCTAGTCGGGGTCAGTCCTTAGATGGGTGGCTGTCATAAAATATTGAAATTCCTTGTACAAAGCACACGAAACCGTAAAGCCTGCAATATATGTTGGCCGAGCGTAGACCAAAGCGAGCGTTGGCAAATAGGTACAAGGCAAGAAATAATGTCCACACGTTTGACAAGTTCATCGAACGCTAATGCATACGACCAATGTAGAAAAGGGTATGTAGAGCTGCCCACACGTTGGCCGAGCGCAGGCGAGCGCCTTTGATTTGTGACCAAAAGCCGACACCGATCCGAATTGAGGCAAGTGATCACGAGCAACGACGAGCGAAGACAAGTTGCACCAAATAAGCTCTATACACGTTGGCGCTGGCCTACATTCGGCCAACTAGGCAAGTGACACCGAGCGATAGCAAGACAAGGCGAGTTTACATGTTGGTATTGGCCTTCACATTTGTACATTTATGGCAGTCGTTACGGGTAGTAAGAAGCCAGAATATCTGACACCAGTATTTCTATCGTGTTACCCAGTCCCTACGTGCAGTAGTCCTATGTAAAGTTCAGATAGGCAGTTGAGATAGGGAGTATTTATAACACCGTTTTCCTCAAATTCACTTGTCCGTTACCTTGACTATTGTTTTGATTTGTTCAGAGTGTAGGTATCCAATCAGAGGGCAGACAAGGCATTCAGTCTAAACAATGAGATCGGGAATGTTTGTGTCTATTCAGACCTCTCAATTATTGACTTCGAGAGCTGTCCGAATATCGTCTGGCATCTAGTTCGATTTTCAATGGTACGCCACTAATATTCCTATCTAAAATCTCGACAACATTCTTAGTAAAAAGTTACTATCTGGCCTCTTATTGAAAAATAAAATAGAATGTTTTTCTGTTAAAAAAGAATTGGCAGTAAAAAAACAAGCTTCTTCAGTCATTGAAGTTATTGAACCGTATATTAATGAAACATAACATTAAATAAATAATAATTTTCTGCTAGTAGCATAAAAAGAACTTGTAGCTTTATCATTTTGTATGTGTCAAAGTCCTTAGACCACAATAAGGAAACCAACATTTGAAGTCTTATGAATTCGACACCATGTAGTATTTTTTTTGAGGGAGTTTATGATAGCGTGATGGTTGGCGGGGGAGAATAGAACAAGTTAACCAACTCGCTCACGAGAGGTTCCGTAACTTTAAATTTTATTTAACCTTTAATTTTAAATTTTAAAAGCCTTTTTCTTCGATTTTAATTAAGTTAAGTTTTATTAAATTTTTATGTAATAATATAATAAAGTAAATATACTCGTATATTAAAATAAGAAAATATTCATGTAAAATATTGTAATATTGGCAACAGACTTCAGTAAATTTTTACAGAGAGTGTTTCTGTGAAAATTGCAACTGTCAACAGAAAAACGGATATCGAAGGGTAATTAACAAACCCTATTATTAAGGAATAATAATGTTTCGTTAATAACCCTTCGGGTAAGTAACTCTAGATAAGATTATAATAGCGTTTAATACACTTTTAAGCAGTCATTGTAACACACGAGTGATGAGAAGGGATGACACGCGTGTGAACAAAACAGTGACGGGTTTGATTGTTGATGGATGGAGAAGTAGAAGACTAAAGAAAAGATGGATGGATCGCGTGAGTTTGAAACAAAAAGGAGTAAATCATGCCGTGACGTTTAACAAAGGATAATGGAAGAAGAAAACGTGTTGCGCCGACTTCAAAATGGGATAAGGACATGAAGAAGATGATGTAACAAATACACTGTAAAAAATTCAACTACCTATCTACTTACAACGATTTGTGAGAAACATCATATTGACAAACATACGGACGATTAACAGAGTCATAGCAATAGGGTACCGTTTATGATACCCTAAAAAGGAGTTTATGTAGTAGCAAACTTTCAGAATTAAATTTCATAAAATTTACTTTTGTTACCGCCCGTGCAGTCAGAGAGCAAATATAATAGCTAGTTGTTTTGTATAGGTAGCTGCAGAATAAACGCTTTTAATAATTGCTGCATTTTTGTTCAATTTAAACGTTCCATAGCCTAAAAAAATATTGGAGTACCTCTATTTGAATACGGCCCGTATGAGAATGTATGCTGTTCAAATACATTCATTTCGAAAATAAAAAACTATTTCAAATTTGGATACGGTAAATACGAGTATATTTTTGAACATTGCATTTGTTCCATTTATTTATTCTATATTACTTTACCTACCTTTATAACACCGACTACCGAAATTAAAATTATTTTTGCTTTTTATTTTCGAGCTTTTTAGTGGGTCAGTGAATTTTCCAAATCGGTTCGTAAATGACGGAGTTATGCGCGAACAAAAAACGCAATGCAGAGTAAACGAAAAGATCATCAACGTAAATATTTTTTTAGACTTTTGTTGATTTTTCAGAAACGGTTTGTCCGATTTCGATAACATTTTCATGGAACCATTTGAAAAGTATACCCTTTTCAATAAAAAAGAATTTTTCAATTCGGTTGGCAAGCGACGGAGCTATGCCCGAACAAACATAAAAAAAAAAAACAAACAAACATCCGAATTGAGAACCTCCTCCTTTTTTAGAAGTCGGTTAAAAACACTAGTACTCAGCTAAATCCACTTAGACTGGTAGCTGATCTCAACATAGATAGGAAAAGGCTAACTAGATGATCAAATATTTCATTTCTTTTCTGCACCATGTGGGATGGGCGGTAATTTGAGTTGCCAAATATTCAAACAAATTTCATCATTTATGGCTAGGAAGAACCGGTCAGATTTAATTCAGATAGCCAAAAAAGATTGACGCGTTAAAGAGTTGTTTTAAACCTTTTGGTTTGGTTTGGTGTGGGGTCGACCGGTCATGGAGCCCGAGTTTGCGTCTCCTTTTCAAGGGCGTGTCTCACTGATCACTGCGTGAACAGAAAGTTGGCTCGTTCTTTGCCCAAAGAATAAGCATTGCCATTAATCGTGGCAATGCTGTCAGTCTTCTGGGGACGTTCCCGGTCAACGGTGATATAGAGGAATACTTCGACGCATAAGTATATTTTGGTTTGTATTTATGTTCGTTATAATGTTAAATAGATGTAAGTAATATTTTGGTTTCTGTTGTACACACATGTAAAGATTTCATGTAATTATTATTATAGTATTCAGAAAACAAATATATCATTTAATACAAAAACTTATTTTGTTTCACTTTGACCTAATTGCATTAACCTACATTAAATAACGATTGGGTTAAATCTGCCTCGCAATAACTAATAGGCCATAATTTTCCTTACTTCCGTCCCATAAGGTTTGGAGTTTGACACCCTGTTGAATATTTTTCGATATGACTATGTGGCACGAAAATTCTGAACATTGAACAAGGTAGGGATTCCTATAATTATGTTTATTTTTTTATTTTTTTGTCGAGGATAACAAAAACATTTTCTACTGTTCATCTTTTTCACGGAATGCTATTTTATAAGTGACTGTTATTTTGCGATCATATAACTTTTTAATTATTAGTAAATTGGAACGGTTATTCGATAAATGATGATGGTTAAATAATAATAATAAATTTTTATTCAAATTGGTTGTTGGTAAATTGAAGTATCGCAGTTCAAAATAGAGGTGTCCGATGAAACAATCTATCTAGTTTTGTTCAAATATTTTTTATTATTTTTCGAATAGTAATAAATAAATAAATAAATCTTTATTGACATAAAATGAGGATACACGACACTGTGAAGCCTCTGAATCCCGAATTAGGTTAGAATCTGTATATCAGGAATCAGCGCCTTCTTCCATTTTCCTGATTTGAATGTCACAAACCATGTTTACAGGTATGAAAGCATGCAAAAAATAACAGCCTGAATTAAATTAAATTAAATTGAAATAGTTTAAAATAAATTACATTGAATTGGATTAAATTAATAAGTTAAATTCAATATTTTATACATTAGTGTGAAGTCAGGTCTGACTGTAAGATCGATAGATAGATATACTATTTTTATATACCATAACAAAATCAAACAACTAAAAAGGGTGATACAAGGAGCGGTAAGTACTGCAATGAGGCACGCTGAGGACAAAGCGGCCTGTAGAACCGTATTCCAAGTCTCTATTTAAATATTCCAAGAGGAACACAACCTTTAATGTGATGAATAACATGACCAAAGAAAAAGAACCACTATAAAATCATTATATATAATTATTTTCAATAAAACATTTCATAATATACAATAAACGTAAACATTTTTGCCTCCATATTCCAACCATCAACACACCATAACACCAGCCATTTTTCTCCGATTAACCGATACGCTATTAAACACCGTATTACGAACATTTATAGCTGTCGATACGAGGAAAATAACCTATTACACTGGCCACAAGGCTCCCCAGAGGAAGCTATCAATCGGCTCATTGGCGTCCCACGCTTATTAGCCGTGTTTCGAGACAGCAACGTTTTCACTATGTTATCGAATGCTGCCACCAATTTATGACTGCATGGTAGATTGCAAGGTGAAAATGAAAATTGTTAAGGTTAAAAGTAATTTATGAATAGTAAATATTTATAATGATAGCATTTTTTTAAACAAATTATTTACTAGCTTCTACCCGCGACTTAGTTCGCGTGGGAGGATTTTCCCGCGTAAATCTCGATCCCGTGGGAATTCCGGGATAAAAAGCTCCTATTCCGGGATGTCAACTATTTATTTAAAAAATTTCATCCTGATCCGTTCAGTAGTTTTTGCATGAAAGAGTGACAAACATCTATACTTTCGCATTTAAGAAAAATAAGCGATTAAACTTGCTGTTTCCAGGGTCAGGTGGTTACCCTGCTTATGGTTTGGTAGGGGTAATTTTTAGGGGTTGTTTTTTTGAGCTTACGAAAAATTCAGACCTTCTAGGGTGAATTAGACTTCAAATTCGGAATCAGCGACCCCAAAAACACAAGATCAACATGGTCTGGTCTCGGGCGGATGTTTTTCGATTTTATTTGTGGTTGGGTTAATACGCGAAAGTGTAAAATTTCAAATAGCGATATTTTGGTAAAAAAAAAGATATTTGATAAAATATTTTAAAAGGGACAGGGTGGTACTTTCAATTGACATACAACGTTTTTTGATAATCATTTTTTTATCCTTCTGTCACCTCAAAAACTGCAAATAAAACGCGTTTTTTGCTCTTTTAGGTTAGGATATCTCGAAAACTAGACGTATAGGAGCAATTTTGACTTAGCGGGGATTCGGATTTAGCGCATCAAAATCCTTCGGGTATGTTAGGTCTGGTCTCTGGGTCTGGATCTTTATTAATTTTGTCGGCCTGTGTAATCATAGAACTGGAACATATGCTGTGCGTTTATTCTTTTGTAGTCATTTGCTGTATGTATCATAAATATATATGTATTCTTCATAAATATCCTTCAGAAGTACAAACCTTCTCACGGAACAAAAAGTATTACCCGTATTTGCTACACTTGAGTTCACTAGATTGAGGCTGACTGAGACGAGACTGACCGCAGAGCCAATCCTTTACAGCGCTTGTTGTTTCAACGATTGCTTTCAGGAAATACAATTTATTTACTCCAGTTGCTCTGATATTCTCACCCTCTCTCTCTCCCGGGCAGTATTTTAGATGAATTGTTATACAAAATATTCTGTTGATTATTTTTTTATTGATGATAGATAGGCTTGTGTCTGACCACCATCTCACCTTATGTATGGTAAGCTTGGTTTCCAGTATACTAGGCTGCCCTGCACTATCTAAAAGGCCGTTAAGCCACAAAAGGTTTTTTTCACGTTTTAATGTATACTTAAAGTACTTTTGATTCTCTATCTTTTGGTCTAAGAATCATTTTCGTACGATTAATACTCTTCGAGATATAGCAATTTTGCTTAGCAGTTAAACAAAATATTTTTTTCACTTCGGTTGTTAAAAAGTGACTAAACCACAATACTTGTATATACAATACTAAAACATAATACAATACTAAAAGATTATTTTATTTACTTTAAAAAAGCCTCACATATATTGTGCACAGAAGCTATACCCACAAAAATAATTTACCATCGTCCTAGCTAGCGTAGTTTTGTAGAAAAATAATTTCCCACTTATTTTTACGTTTATTCGAAAAATACTTTTTAGGGTTAGCGACTTTTTAGTTAGTGTAGGGCAGTAGGATGCAATAGAATATCATCATCTGAATAGCCTTTTCCCAATTATTTTGGGGTCGACTTATAGTCTAACCGCAT
Source organism: Tholera decimalis (assembly GCA_943138885.2). Lineage (NCBI taxonomy): Eukaryota > Metazoa > Arthropoda > Insecta > Lepidoptera > Noctuidae > Tholera > Tholera decimalis. The sequence goes on along the minus strand of OW964567.2, from coordinate 12,520,614 downwards.
GCAGTACGTCGATTCTGTAAAATTCGAACAACAACTCGCATCTCACATAGCTATTCACTGTCACTTCGCTTATGGTTCAAAGTGACCTTGATTTTGCATTCTGTAAACAGCGTCGAAGTGACGGAGGAATTACCTTACCGAATGCCACTTTTCACGTCATCTTATACTTTATCTGTCAAAATCTTTAGTTCAACTCGCTGACACGCTCGCAAGGGTAGCGCTAGCGTAGATTCGAATTAACAACCGAGTTTTTAGAATCAATAAACTCACAGCGGATTCAGATTCGAAGTTTGGAATGAGGTCTTACAGAATAACACAGCTGCTGTGACTGCCTATTTGACCTCCACAAACTAGTAGCTGGATAACGCATTACCCCTTGACAAGGCCAGCGTCAACTTTCCTAGCTCCTGACTACCAGTTACGACCGTCAAAAATGTCAGAAATGACAGCCGAGACCGTCGCTTAGCGTACTTTCTAAAGCACGGATGAATCTCGATATATCAAAATGACCATTTTGATATATCGAGATTCATCCGTCTTTGACCACCCATCCACGGAGTGACCTCGACAAGCGTTGCTTAACCTCGAAGATCCGTGCGGCTCTTATTAGCCATAGGACGACACAGAATATATAAATTAAGAAGCAAATAAAAATTTAAATTTTGTCTCACTATAGACACCCTCAAGAAAAAGTCGTTATTACAGGAAGGAATACATACTAATCTTCAAAACAAAAGCTAAATATGTTTATGGAAAAGCCATACCAACCAATAAGTTAAATATGTTAATGGAATACTTGTTTACATGGGTTTAATTACTGTCAAAGATCCACAGTCTTCCATTGAAAACCGACTGTTTTTATTTAGTACCGAGTTTCTTAAGGTATATTCCTACCTACCTAAATATTCCTTAAAGCCTATAGCTCAGTAAGATGTAAGTATGCGTGTAGAAGACTTCAGCTTCTAAATCTGTAAAAAGCACAGGTCCGTTCCTGCGTGGAGTATTGCAGCCACTTGTGGCATGGCTCTCCAAAGTACCAACTTGCTGCATTGGACTCGATCGAGCGCAGAACTAAAAGGCTTATAGGCGACGAGGTGCTGGTGGACAAGCTTCATAGCCTGGCTCATCGGCGAACCGTTGCTTGCCTGTCGGTTTTCTACAGATTGTACTTCGGGGAGTGTGCGCAGGAGCTCCATGACCTGATTCCTCCATCTCCCTTTCTCTACCGGTCTACCAGACGCACGGCTAGGTACCACCCACACTTGGTTGATATACCGTCTTGTTATACCAAGCGCTTCTCCTCCACATTTATTGTGCGCACAGCCAAGCTGTGGAATTCTCTGCCGGCTTCTGTGTGCCCTGCCACTTATGACGTTTCATCCTTTAAAGCACGAGTGAATAGGCATCTTCTGGGCTCGCTCGTCACATCTTAGACCTCATCTATCGCTTACCATCAGGCGAGAACGAGGTCAAGAGTGGGTTCATCAGTAATAAAGAAAAAAGATTTAATTAGTAAAACGATATGCGTAAGGCCGAGCCTCTAATGTATGCACATAAGTTTGCTCCACCGGCCTTTTTACGTGCTCTGAAATATGCAATGGCTTTGTTTACATAACATATTATTAAAGTAAATGTTTCTTTTTAAGAAAATTCTTTTTATATGCCAGGGCTTGACATTTTATTCGATAAATAACGGTTATGTTGAATATTTACTGTGTTATACTGTTGCTATTCATAACATTTAAGGGAGGGATTCCTTAGCTATTTGTTTATTTATAACTACACTTTAAGTTTCGTAGTCACAAAATCTACTGCTGAGTTCGGGGAGAGTGGGGTCTTACGTTTCGGGCGAAAAATTCTTTAACTAGGTTTTGTTTTTTAAAACGAATTTCTTTGTGATATACCACCAGATTTTGGAAGTTAGTAGTGTGACACCCTCATGCATCATAATTCATAACTCATGTTAAGTCCTCAGTCATGTGACTATGTGTGTAATGAAACTCTAAATGCAAGATGCATTTAGAGGAGTCTTCACGCAAACAATTGTGCACCATAATAACTACACGCCGATAGCAGCCATTGGTACTTGTCGCTATGGCCGAAATCATAAAATATCCTTTTGTAATAAGTGTCAACTATTATTTTACAGAATTCCGATTTAGCTATTAGAAACTAATAACTTATTGTCTGTTTGTTTCAGATACCATGCCGGCAACGTCCTAAAACATCGCAGTGTATATAAATAGGTCTATTACTAAAGCAATAATCCGTTTAAAAAACGTAGAAACCCCGTAGTGACGCTATATAAAGTGCTTATAAGCAATAGTTTTAGTGTTACTAATTATAAAATTAAATCTTCCATAAATATTTTAACTTAAACTTAGTATAAAATGTGGCGTGACTGTAACTGTTAATTCAACAATCAAAATGATCTTTAATACTAAAGTCATAAAGTTTCAATTACAACAAGAGTTTTCATGCCTCACTTCGCAGCATACAGTCGAAGGCAGAAGTGCATAGCTGTGTGGTAAATTAAATAATGTTAAGAAGAAAATGCCGCAACGCGCGCCTACGTCATCGAACTTGATGCGACCGTTCGTGGTATTGGCCCTGCCCGGAATGTATTTGCTGTATAAGTACAACCAGTACCGTCAGCAGCAAATGGAGACCGCGCGGCGCCGAGTCACCGAGCGCGAGCTTATGCACCTTAACACCAAAATCGTAAGTAATTAGATAATAGATGTTTGTTATAGTATAAAAAATATAAATATAATCTAATTATTTATTCTAAAAAAAATTGTTTTCTAAAGTATGTTATTGGCCAACGAAAAGTAATTATCGAGAATGGTGGCATTGTTTAAAAAATCTCTGACTATAAAAACATACAGTTCTAACACTAATAGATCATAAACAGCGACCATTAGTCATGCAGTGTATAAATCTTGCTTACTTACTCAGTTCAGCGAGGGCGATGAAAACCATCCTGTGCCAAGCGTTGGCGCGTGATGTATTTTTATAGCAAAGCCGTGAAGAGGCGAGATGTTCGTAAAAAATATAAGATAGCAGTAGCTAACGTATAGGGTGAAAAAAGGAACTATATTCTGGATTCAAGTACGGTATTTTACTGCTAGTAAAAAGCTATGAATCCTACACAAGGTGGGGAGGTAATTCACGCCTGGACAGCTTCTGTGTTTTAAAAAAAACATACTAGGCCTTTATTTTAAAACTAAACCCATATTTGTTTATGTTTAGGAACCTGTTACAAAATTTACAAATAATTTATTAACTTACCAAACACGTATTTTCATGATAAAGTTTTGTTCTTTTTCTATAAAGGTATTTTGTCAACGACTGTACCCGTTATTTGGTCTACTTTTTATACTGTATTTGTGAAGTTTTTGTAGTGACATTTCTGTAACAGTGGCTTCATTTAGTGTAACTATTTATTGACGCTTTAACTACCGTTTTGTGTAGGCATTTAAAGGTCAATTTTGATTTACTTTACATGGTCAACGTTATAAGAATACCGAGTTAGGTATATCCATAACGTAGATGTCCAAAACTAATTGATTTTATTTATTAAATTTATATGTATACAAATCCACAATTGAATTAGTAAAAGCTTAGGTTATGTTTAGTGACCAAAAGGCACACATAATAAAACAAAGGGAGTGCCTCCGCTGCCGGCGCCGGTTGCTAAATAGATTGCCGGCACCGGTTACTAAATTAACCTACACCAATAGAACACTTACAAAACATCATAAAAATTTTTGATTCATTCTTCTTGAAAATAAAAAAGTCAACAAGAACTTTTATTAAAAAAACCTAATTTAAAAATGCTCTAACAGTCACTCCAAAACTCGATTTAGGGTTTTAAAAATAATTAAAATGAGTAGAAAAAATAATAGGTTGGCAGCTACAGTAAAGTAGCATTTTAAGCATAAAGTAGCAGCTTTATATTGAGTTCAAAGCTTTGTTTAAATTTAAGTTGGCAGTGATTTATGGTGTAGCAACTGAATTTATTGTTAGGCGACAACAGTTTTTAAGCAAAATCGATGGTAGTATATTATATAGTATACTTACCGCCGGTTCCCAATAGTTATATTTTTGGTAGCCGGCGCCGGCAGTGGAGGCACTTCCTAAAACAAAACAAATTGCAACTTACTTTATGGAAAGAACAATCAATTTATGGGTTATCGTTTATGTGGTTAATCGTCATTCCCACAAAGTATGTCATGAAAGGAGAGTAAATCCTTGCCGCCACAGTTGACAGAATGCTGTTGTTACTCGCCCGCACTCTGCTGACCAACGAACAGAGCTTTTTGCGCATGATGGCGTAGAAGCTTGTATGTGCACATCTTTGATACTCTACAGAAGCGGGGAAGTCTCTGAAGATGTTATTGTATTGGATGCGGAAGATTTCCAGCGACTTCTTGGTATGCTTGACCCAGAGACTGCTCGTGTAGAAGGCCTGACATACAGTACGCTAAAATTTAATTATCAGGCGGCAAAGGCGGACTAATGCTTCAAGCAATTTCTAGCAATGCGGACACAGAATATGGCAGTTGCACCTTTTCAGGACAATACAATACACGGCAATACATGGCAAAATTTGACAATAGGTACATGGCAAATTCAATTGAAAGACAAGCAAAGATAAAAAATTCAGCTATGTATGTTATTGAGAGAAACAAAATCAACAATGAGCCTTGTAGGAGATCCATTTGACACTGGTACCAAAGTCACTTCAACATCAATTTCTGACCAGGGTAATCGGAAAACACTTCATTTTTAATAGAATGAAAATAAGTGAAAATAGGAAAACCCTGGATCGCTAAATTCTAGTTAGTGGGTACCTACTTAACACTGCCAAAAGCTCTTAAAGGGAAGATGTTTCTCTAAAAACACACCATTTAAAACTTCCAAGATTAAAGCACTTTGTTAAGTAAAGACTGCCTCTTAAGGCGACGTCAAGACTTACAGCTTTTAAGTGGATGGAACTATGACTCTTAATCAAATCACGTTACGGAATATACTTGCTTGTTTACTGTATAAATCGTAGATATTCATGAAAAACAAAGATTATTAGTCGTTTCTATAAGTTCTACTTCTTGAGAATAGTCGTGTGTGTCATGTAAAACTTTTCTCGGACTTAGTCATCGAAGCTATAAAAATACTGGCGAAACAATATATTCTATAGCATACAGAGGACATAAGATGATTTACTCAGTTTGCGTAATTGGCTATGAACCAACAGATTAAATTAACCAAGTATAAGCAGAATTTTATCAAATCAAAGCAATTTCTGCATTGACAGCGATGGTGACGAATCTTTTGACGCCCTTCTTTATGCGCTTGGACATAATTTATTAATGCTTTGTCTTGAAATACATTTCATCAAAACACATAAACCGAAGACATAATGTAGACTAACATACACACGTGAACGTACCTCTTTACTCAAACACAATATTTGTGTCCCACTGTGCTCTATTTCCCCTACCAAATCCAAATAAATAGGAAATTAGTTTGTCACCAACTTAACGGGCATCATCAAGAAAACTCTAACCGAAACTACTTCCACTGACCTCGCCTCATGAAAACGCCTGTCAAACCAGCGGACCATCAACTTGGCTTATAAATCAATCCGTTCTTCAAAAAGTCAGGAGTACAAAAAAGTGACCTCGTTCGAGTCGGACTCGCCCATGAAGGGTACCATAGTAGATTAGCGAAAAATAACATAGTTCTTTTTTAGTTTCAGTTCCATTTATGAGGTAAAAAACCTAAAAAGTTAATTTTAAAGCGGTTCAAAGAATACATGTACCTGCCAAGTTTAAATTCTGAGGCTGTGAAAAGCGGACGGACAGAGGACAGGAGACAGGGGCCTATTCTACCTCAAATGGCTTAGCATGATCCTCTGTTATGTCGAAAATATTGGAGCAATAATTTTGAAATAAATATATGGTAAAGTTGAGGATTAATATTAGGTACTATGTTTGACGAAAACACGATTCAATAAAATTTTCTTGGTAGAAAAAAATTCCAAAGTTACCGCTTATTATAAACCGCTGGTATTCAAAAATAACTTCAAATTAGATAATGAAACTGCATATTAATTGAACTAACTATAAAGCAGGTCTTATGTTATTAACTTTTTTAAATTACCATTATTTTCACCGTAAAAAGAAATAAACTAAATTATCGGTGTCTTGGAGTATTTTCCCTGCCACCCTGTCTCGCTTGCTCGCGTGACCGCGGCCAGTAGTGTGCGAGCGAGATAAAGAGTGAGAAGCGCTGAGGTAATATAGGCCCAGGGTTACGTTTTTTGCCAGTCGCCTAAGGAACTCTACAAAGCGGCAATGAGAGTTCGGACCACGCAAATTAAGTGGTTTAATTTTCACTAAGGCAAATAAAATATTTATTTGGTACAACTCAAGAAACAAAATACAATTCACATAAAACACTATAAAGATAAGGTTCTTAACTATGCTATGACTATTCTTTAGACTGTGCTATGATGGTGCTATGCTATAAATATTTACACATACATAATGTGGTTGCAAATGTAGGTAATACTTCATTATTACTGTGAGGTACTGAAGAGCTTGAATCGAAAATATAGTACTGAAGTAGTAAAAAGTCACTTGTAAATATCGAAATCGATTGATTGAATCCACTTATAAATCTACGATCAGAGGACTAATAAATAAATTAAATAAATCTTTCTTTATTTGAGATAACAAGATGGGTGGCTCTTTATTTTTTTGGAGAGATCAATCTTTTTTGGGGAATCTAATTACTTCTCCTGCGTTAGGTGGAGAGAAAGGGAGTGTCGGACTTCCGCTGCCAAAAAATCCAACCTATTTCTTCAGTTACCTTTGCGTTCCGAGGCTGCAGTATCTCGTTAGGAACCATACTATTGTTTAGCGGTATACAGTATATACTTCCCATCAAAATGGCGTCGATTTAGTTCCAAAAGTCTTTGAATGAAACAGTTTACGAATGGGGACGCGGGCCGTCAGATCGAAATTTGGGTTACGTTTTGCTATTTGTCTACGGAACTTAAAAAGGCAAAAAGTCTGTTGTCGACGTTTACTAGACTGGGTGTGGTATGCACGCGATGTGGCGACCACAATAGTTTTCCCATGACTCAACCATTCCCAAGAAATTCGTAGTATTAGACCGTAGACTTGTACTATGTACCGTATATAGTAATTTGCAATAACTACTCACTGACTCTGAATTATAATTTTATAGTTTTTTTTTTCTGTAAGTAGGTACTGTCTGTTTCTTTATGGTTTGAGTTCACAAAATAGTTTGTTGACAGTGGCTAAATTTAATTCTTTCTGATCATCAGAAATCATTCTGGCTATTTAGCCACTTACTTATTTATCTTTTACCTACTCGCGTCGGCAAAAGATAGAAATATACGAATAGTCCTCTTTTTGTGTTCTCCCTTTTTATTCGTTTTTTTTCTTGGCTCTCATATCGAACAGTCTACTAATTTGCTGTAGCGAGATTGATAGCCCACGTTGTAATTAATGGTAGATACTTTACTTAGATATCAGTCGTGGCGTATTGGTTACAGACACGACATACAAGTTGCATGTCGTGGGTGCAAACTCACGGCACATTACACTGTGTAATTTTTTTATTTTTTATTATATATGTACACACAGTAATTTTCATCATTATCACTACTCTTAACACGGTAAAAGAAATCGTGAGGAAACAGGCGAAATCCGGTAAATTGCGGCATCCACCAAACGGCCCGCGTGGTGGATTACGGGCATATCCGTCTAATAGAGGGGAAGTCTAAATTCCAGCAGTGGGAACGCTATGGACTAATTACGTTATTTATTTAATAATTATATACTCATTTAAAATGAAAACCCAATCAATATCGCGGTCTCATTAATTCAGCAGTATGTTAAAACAACAGGTATAATATTTAAATCGTTAACTACATACTATGTACATACATAAGAAAACAATTAAAAGTATGTCACTATCAACTCGTCCAATCGCCAAATAGACAGGACAAGGCTTCAGAATATTAATTAGAATATCTCTTCGCATATCTAAGCTTGTCATGAACCACAATTTACATAGATTTACATCCAAACCTACATCACTACAGTTTTGAATAAATAACAAAACAAACTGGATATTTAATTCCTTTTACTGGTATCGGACTGCGGGAAAAATCACTGAAACTGTATATCGGGTGTCCATTGCCAAAAAGAAAAAATACCTTTCAACGAAATGAAAGCCACAAATATAGAATTTTATACTGAACGAGCAAACAAAAGCAGGCCTGTCTATTTTTAGGCATTAATACAGCCGATGTTTTTGGTTGTTTATTTTTGCTTTATTTAAATGCTTCGTCCTAAAATACAAAGCTTTAGCCGCTGTAAGCGTTTGAGATCAATATTTATTGTACATTTACATTGGCAACACTATTTTGTATCTGTGGCCAAGTGACACACAGTGGCAATTAGTGGATTTAATTCAATCAATCAATCAATCAATGTATTTATTTCATAAGGTTGTTACAGTCTGTTACATAATATAATTTACAATTAAAATGAGGAACAACTATAAATAAGTAACAATTAAGTGGCTCCGGTGGCCTAGCTAGGTTACGTAGTAACCTGTATTAAGGTCCACCAGTCCCTAATTCCCACAAACAATATTATAGAGACTGCATTTTATTTAATACTTATGATTTCTATTTTTATATTTATATTACCTAATCTACTTTATAATTAAAATGTGAAGTGTGATATGTGTGTATGTTTATATTATGAAGTGTGATGTATGTTCTGAGCGTGAGTGTGATGTATGTGGTAGTGAATGTGAAGTTTGATTGGGCGTTAGCTAAACTATAGTATGTTAACGGAGCGGAAAGAGCAATAAAAATGTTACTAAGAAAGTGATACAAGGAGAGATTCGGTGTCATCATAATTTTTATTTAACAGAAAACATGTTATTTCCTTTTTGCATATTTGGTAAGAAGATTGATACAGAGGGATAGATATACTAATTCTGTTAAACAAAAAGGGGCCCAAATAGTAGAAAAAAGGTTTTGTGAAGGTAAAGCGTGGAAATGGAACATGGCATATGTTGTCCTTACGTCTAGATAACGGTCGGTTATGTGTGAGAGGTGTTCTTGTGTGTTGGTGTAATATGGTGTTGATTATAAATAATTGACGAACCGTAAGGACTTGACATTTCTGGTATAAGTCAAATGTTGGGTAAAGTCTAGGTCGAAATGTGGCTACTTTAAGGATGGCTCTCTGAGCCACCTCCAGTTGTTTGAGTGTAGTTTTAGCAGCACCACCCCAACTCGTAATGCAGTAGGATATTACTGACTGACACAGGGAGAGGTATACAGTTCGTAATATGGAGGCATTGGCCACGTCTCTAAGGGTTTTGAAAAGATAAATCAATTTCCGAACTCTGCCAGTTAGGTGGGTGATATGAGCTTTGAAGTTGAGGTTTTTATCAAGAATTATACCTAGATATTTAATAGAATCAGTAGACGTAATTGATGGACAGTTACAAGAAGTAGGATTGAGTTGGCAAGAGTGGGCTTTAAGAGTAATGGGTGTCAAAGGTTGTGATCCATTATTTATAGAAAATGTTATGAGTTTAGTTTTACTAGTGTTTAGCGTGAGTGAGTGAGTGATTAGCCATTTGTGCAGTATGTCAAAACCAGCCTGAGCAGTAGTTCGCAGCTTAGTCCAGGAGTCATCATAAAATGTAATTGCAGTATCATCAGCGAAGGAGATAATGTTACCAGAGTCCAGACTCATGTTGCAGAGGTCATTTATGAAGATCAAGAACAAAGTAGGGCCTATCACGCTGCCTTGAGGGACGCCATAAGAGATAAGTAGGTCATTACTTAAATAATTGTCAATCTTAACTGTTTGTGTACGGCCGGATAGGTAAGATTTAAAAAGTTGAAGCTGCAAGTCACGTATACCTAAGCTTTCAAGCTTAGATAAAAGGCAGGGAACCGGCACCGTATCAAATGCCTTGGCGAGATCAATAAACACTGTGAGGCACTTTTTGCGGCTATTGAGTTTATCAACAATGCTAGTTATAAGTTGCAAGGCAGCATCAGAGGTGGACTTTTTCTTTCTGAATCCAAATTGGTTGGCTGACAATAAATTGTTGTGTTCAAGGTAGTTAATGAGTCTGGTGTTAATGAGTCGTTCTAAGATTTTGGATAAAGCCGGGAGGACCGCTATAGGACGATAGTTATTAATAGACGACCGGTCACCCCCTTTAAAAATGGGATGAATTATGGCTTTCTTAAGGGTAGATGGGAAAATCCCTGTGAGAAAGCAGAGATTAAAAATATGACTAAGTATGGGGGTCAGGATTTTTGAGTACCTCTGTAAAAAGATTGTAGAAATACCATCATAGCCCACAGCAGCATTTGGTTTTAAATTAGTTATAATAGACGCTATCTCATTTGGGTCCGTTTCTAGGAGAACGAAAGAGCTCGAAGTGGAGGAGCTATTTATGAGACGCTGATTGGAAAAATCTCCGTGTAAGTCACTAATACGTTCAGCAAGGTTTTTACCTATATTAACAAAAAAAGAGTTGACCTTATTAACCGAAAGCGAAGGGGTTTCACAGGATGAGAGTAGCTCCGTAGGGATATGAATTGTTTTACTTGTGTTTGTGACTCGCTTGACTGTATCCCAAATTAGCTTTGAGTTGCGACCAGCTTTGGTAAATTCATTTAAGTCGAATTGTTTTTTAAGTTTCTTGAGAATCTTGTTGCAGAAGTTTCTGTATCTAGTATAAGTTGTTTAAAGTATGTCATTATCAGGAGATTGTTTGTGCCTTTTGTGTAACACATCTCTATTTCTCATGCAACGTACTAGGCCCGGAGTAATCCAAGGCTTCAATATTCTTTTACGTTTTGCATATCGCGTCAATGTAGTATTCTTATTTATTTCCTGAGACAGAATAATTAATGGAGTTAAGTAAAAAGCGATGTAACTAAATAAAACCAGAATGAATAAATTCATATAAGAGTTTATTTTCATTAATCTATTACCAATATTCTTCAGGAAAAATTGTATGTTTATTACACACAGTGTATAATAGTACTGCCCAGTTAGTGGGCTGAGGAGATCAGATACTGATACACAGTTGCTCTTTTTTAGGCCTTTTTTTATTGAGGTTAAAATTCTCATGGATATCCTACGCCCCGTGGCGGGCTACAGAGTATGACAGACTCAAATAGGAATCAAAAGCTGGGGATAGCGGGAGCACCTATCAACGCGGCCCTGGACCGGTAACTAAACTCACCTAACATAGTTGGAAAATGGTTAATGGAAATGATTAACAATTGAAAATTAAAACAACAACAACAATATACATATAATAAAAACTTTTTTGCAAAAAATAAAACCGACTTCCATATCAAAACACTACAAAGCCAAAAATAATTTTAATTTCGGTAGTCGGTGTTATTGGTTTTGTATTTTGTTCTTTTTTTTCACACCGCCTTCCGAAATTAAAATTATTTTTGGCTTTGTAGTGTTTTGATATGGAAGTCGGTTTTATTTTTTGCAAAAAAGTTTTTATTTTCGCGCTTTTTAGTGGGTCAGTGAATTTTCCAAATCGATTCGTAAATGACGGAGTTATGCGCGAACAAAAAACGCAATGCAGAGTAAACGAAAAGATCATCAAGGTAAATTATTTTTTTTTCGACTTTTTTTGATTTTTCAGAAACGGCTCGTCTGATTTCGATAAAATTTTCATGGGACCATTTGGGAAGTATACCCTTTCCAACAAAAAAAGAATTTTTCAAATCGGTTGGCAAGCGATGGAGTTATGCGTGGACAAACATAACAAAAAAAAAAAAAATACAAACATCCGAATTGAGAACCTCCTCCTTTTTTAGAAGTCGGTTAAAAACAGTAAAAAAAAAGTGTGTCTGTACATTTAAATTTTATATAAAAATAATAATTGAGGTGGGTAAAGGAACGGTAATACGGCAAAAACATTAAAAAAATGTCTGTCTGTTTGTACACGCTAATCTCCGGACCCACAAGATGGATTTTAATGAAATTTGGTAAGTAGATAGTTGACATCCTGGATTAACACATTGGCTCTTTATTCTGGTATTCCCACGGGATCGTCATTTATGCGGGAAATCCTCCCACGCGAACGAAGTTGCGGGCAGCAGCTAGTAATATTATAAATGCGTAAGTCAGTCTGTCTATCTGTTACGCCTTCACGGCCAAATCACAGCATCGACTTGGATGGAATTTGGTACGAAAATAGTAGAAGACCCCAGGTCAAACATAGGCTCCTTTTTTTTCAAAACTCAATCCCCAAAGGGTTGAAATAGCGGATAAAAGTTTGTATGAGAAATCAGAAACGATTTTAATGAATTTTTCAACACACTTGCTCATATAATGGCTCTAATTTCACCGCAATTAGGCACATAATGACACCTGTAATCAAACTGTGACTTTTCTTTACCATTATTCACAAGTGAGTTATAGGTGTTTTTTTTTTAAATTGGTTGAGTTGCTTTGTTTTTAAAATAGTTTCGAAACAAAAAAGATCGTGTTCAATTATAGTACAAATAAATTAATGTACCTACCTATTGCTTGCTAGTTTCATGCAAATAGATAAATTTCAATTTGTACGTCTTCTTAATCTTATCTTAACATAGTATAAAGCAAAGTCGCTTCCCTGTGTCTGTCCCTATGTATGCTTAAATCTTTAAAACTACGCAACGTATTTTGATGCAGTTTCTTTCAATAGAAAGAGTATTCAATAGGAAGGTTTTTAAGTATATAACATGCATAATATAGTAGAGGAACACTGATAATTTTTGAGGTTTCTAATGTGATGTCGCAAATAAACACATTTTTTTGCGCTTGCTTTGCAAACGCTGGCTGAACCCTACGAGATAGATCAAAATAATTTACTACAGTATTGTACACATATAGATATATAGAGAATACAAGTTTCGCGCAAATCTATAGTACACACGACGGTAACGAGGCTATGGATAAACTAATTAAAACTATTTCAACCATAATAATCAAACATACCACACAAGTCACTCTTCCGAGGAAACAACGGACCTTGAAACCCTGGATCACAGCAGGCCTTCTAAAATGCATTAGGAATCGGGACCACTTGCATAAACAATCAAAAAAGTTTCCAGATAACCTTGTCCTAAAAATTACATATAATCGTTATCGAAACTTCTGTAACAAGTTACTTAGGAAATTAAAACAACTACATGAAAATAACGAACTACAAAAAAGTAAAAACCACCCTAAAGCTTTATGGAAAACCATTAAAGAAATCACAAACACACGTGTAATACGAACTAGTGCAGACGCTCTGATGAAAATATGTGATACTCCTTCTTCTTCCATCAATCACGTGAGCACCTATTTCAGCAATGTAGGCAAAAATCTGGCATCCGAGATACTTAATCAAACCTCAACTTTTCCCAGTAACAGCCAGTCGTCTGAAAATACTGTCAAAAGCCAGCTATGTAACTCGCTTGTCATTCCTGAAATAGATGAAAGTGACGTGGAAGCAACAATTCTTCAGCTACGTAGTGATTGCGCCGTAGGTTGGGATGGTATCTCGTCATCGCTGTTAAAAACATGTCGTCATGTCCTCGTATCACCTATAACCTACATCTTAAATCTCTGCATACAATCTGGAGTTTTCCCTAACGCCCTTAAGAAAGCCATTGTTCACCCAATCTTCAAGGGAGGAGACAGAAACTGTGTCAAAAATTACAGACCCATTTCAGTCCTTACGGCACTCTCAAAAATCTATGAGAAATTACTACACAAGTATCTTGGAAACTACCTAGACAAATTCCATCTCATAGCAGACAACCAGTACGGCTTTCGTCAGGGGATGTCCACTGACGACGCGGTACTGGATCTTACACAATTGGTTGCCAGGAAGCTCGATGGTAAGACAAGGTGTCTGGGGATTTTTTTGGATCTGTCTAAAGCGTTTGACACAGTTTCTGTACCCAAACTTATCTCAAAGCTAGAATCATTGGGTATACGTGGCAAACCTCTTGAAATTTTCACAGACTATTTAACAAACCGTCTCCAACAAGTTAAAATTGGTAACTATTTTAGTAAAGAAGAACTAGTGACTTACGGTGTACCACAAGGTAGCATATTGGGGCCCACACTTTTTCAAATATATGTAAACGACCTATGTAATATAACGGTCCAAAACTGCAACATATATACCTATGCAGACGATACCGCAATAATAGTCCAAGGTCCATCTTGGGAAGCTGTTAAGAGCAATGCTGAATCTGCCTTAAGTAGAATCATGCGCTGGTTAAACTTGAATCTACTGACACTAAATCTGGCCAAAACCATATTTATTCCCTTCTCTATCCGCTGTAACTTGAAACCACCGACTACTTTCTCCTTAACGGAACATTCATGTACAAGTCCCTCAATATGTAGTAGTTGTCCAAAAATAAATAGAGCTGACTGCGTAAAATACCTCGGTGTCAAAATAGACAGCGGTTTAAGATGGGACCAACACGTAGATACACTCTCCACCCGAACAATGCGACTTATTACCATTTTTAAGTCGCTTAGGGGATCAGCTGACCATCATACCCTTAAAATGGTGTATTTTGCTCTATGCCAGTCGGTACTGGGGTACTGTATTAATGTGTGGGGTGGAGCCGCAAAGACATGTGTCCTGAGGGTCGAGAGGGCACAAAGAGCAGTCCTCAAAGTGATGACGAAAAAACCGCGCAGATATCCTACAGCTCAACTTTATGAAGACTGTAAGGTTTTAACTGTGAGACAGCTTTTTGTGCTTCAATCAATCCTTAGGACACATGGCAGTGTGCCTCCCCCTGACCTTAACAAACGCAAACAAAACATTTCAACGGCAAAACACAGGACTACGTTTGCAAAACATCAATTTTACGTAATAAGCAGGCACTTATACAACAAAGCACACAAGAAATTAAATATTCTTGGTCTCACTAGGTCTAAACTAAAATGCACAGTAAAAGAATGGCTGCTCAATCTCGACTATTATGAAACGGAGTCACTATTAACCTACATCACGTAATAAACAACTACACATAACAATAACTTAACATCTCACTTACTTAACTTCACCACATTTATAATACAACAAATACACACACACTCACACAAACATACACACACACACACACACACATACACACACACACACACACACACAACACTGCCACTACTACACACTCGCACTCGTAAAGTTTGCCACATAAATACGCATTACTGCTGACACATTCCACTTGCACGTCCGCTATGTGAATTTTATATTAATGTAACCCTATAGTCGGATACTGTCCCCTAAGATACAGGCTTTGCCTAGTTTAAGGGGCAGGGTTGAAACTAGTGTACATATCTGTAATTAATTTGTTAACATATAAATCTGTGCAATGTACATCAAATTTGTGGTAAATAAACTTATTATTATTATTATTACACCTTAAAAAAGTCAACAAAAATGTCCTCGATGGCATCTGTCTATCTCTTATAGATAACCCACAACAACCATTTTTTATCCTTTACTTTTTACGAGAAATACGAGCATATTTTACGAAGCGATTTTAAGCAATACAGCATTAATCCTTATCCAATTAAGTACCATAAATATATTGTGCATTTAATATAAATCAATATTGCCCTTTACAGAATATAATTGAATAAATAGTTTCGAAGATATTACAGATTTAAAATGCAAGGACATAGCGGTTGCGGCGCGGTGCCGGCGGAGGCACGGCGCGCGTGCCTTTGTTGCTTAGATTTGAGCGTAGAATGTTTTTCCCATGGTAAATGATGTGTCGCACTTTCAAGAGTAATTACTAAAGAGAACATGTATGTCGAATGACAAAAAGGCTGTCAACGATGTATATAAAGACATTCTATAGTATCTATACTAATATTATAAAGCGGAAAAGTTTGTTAGTTTGTTTGTTTGTTTGTTTGTTTGTTTGTTTGCTTGAACGCGCTAATCTTCGAAAGTACTGGGTGGATTTGGATGAAATTTGGTATGGAAGTAGCTTGAAGCTTGAGGAAGGTTATAGGCTACTTTTTACCCGACTGCAAAAAAGGAGAGTTATGTTTTTACCGTGATAGAATCCACGGGAGCGAAGCCCCGCGAGAGTACTAGTATTTAATATAAACATTGCACCCGTGCAAAGCCGAGGCGGGTCGCTAGTTACAAATAAATACAACTTTCACTCAAATATAACTTTTGTTTTTTCTGTGATAAAGAAAACTTTGAATTACCCATTTTGTACGTGGCTAAAACGCTATCCGAGAAAAACCAAAAGAAAGAAACCTCATTATTTTAGTCTATGGCCGATCTGTTAGATGCGCGCGCATAGGAAAACTGATTAATTTTTCCCGCCATTGCGAAAAAAATTTCACAACTCGTTTTCAGTTTTGAAATTATAGTTATTTTCTTCACAAGTGTGTTGAAAAACTTCGTATGATACACGTGTGTATTGATGATTACCGTCCTCGGCTCTCTTAAGACCCTCACCTAACGGCTTGGGTCTCAATGGCGCCTCAGCGGTAATCACCAACATTACACACTTGTACCATAATGTACTATTGTTTTTTTCCTTAAACGAACATGGGCGAAGCAGCGGGGCCCCGCTTCGCTTGTCCTTACTAAAACAGAATAGGCACCCTTCCATTTCAATTTTCGACGAACAATTTAGTTTTTAGTTATAATAACAATCCATCCCTCTAATAATAAATTAAATACAATTTTTACTATTTTATTTCACACCCGCGTTAATTAGTACCTCCCTCTTTTACCTGACCGCAAACGAAGGGTTAATTTTTTTATTAATTATTGCTGTCTATAAATAATTATTCAAAGTGGAATTCTTATTTAAAATTGTTTTTTTTTTTCCTTTTCACTAGTTTATAAACCATCCTTGCATTCGATTTTTGTATGTTAGCGACGAACAGCAATTGATATTAATATATACATACTCATATTGATAGTCCTACATAAATGGTGCGTTCTGTAAATATGACGACATTAGCTATTGCACGGTTCTAATTGGTTGTTTCGTATGAAGAAGACCTTGTGAGAAACCCCATGGATTCTCTTTTCAAAAGTTGGTTGCTCTTTACATTGTATATTACAGTGTTAAGGGCAACGAATTACGTTCCTAATTCGTTGGTTAAGGGATACCACAGAACAATATTAAGAGGTACGACAGAGCAGACTTGTACTAACTAGAAACCCACCCTGTTCCTTCAACTGTCCCTACGTTCTAGGTCCCCGGTATCTCGTTAGAACGTTCCCGTAACCCACGACATACTCGTAGTAGACCCGCGAACAAACTCAGTATCAAGTACCTCACAAAAATAATTATTATATTGTATTACTTATGGCTGAACACTATCCCCTGAGATACAGGTTAACACCTAGTTCAGGGGATATGGTCAAAAATTCATGTGAACTATGACAGCTAAGTACCACATTTTGTAAATTATGTTCAATCCAAATCTGTGAGTCTACAATGATCTCATACTCACAATATTTAAAAAAAAAATTACAATAAAGCAATAGGTTCCACAAATGTTCGTTAGAAAGGTCATGAACCTTAAAATACTTAGTTTATGAGCCAACTAAACTGGCGGTCGGTTTGCTTCTAATACTTCATATCACGAACATAGTTCGGTGACCAGTACCCACCTTGTATTTGTCACGCAATTTCCTGGCACAGGCATCATGAGTGATCACCTAACAATCACTGCGATTCACATAATGTAACATCACACCCGGTTTATGAAGGTTTAGGCAGAGATGTGCAATTGATAGGCTCGTGTCTATATGTGTATTCTTATTCTTGATGGTCTTCCTCCTTGTGTCGTATCCCTCATTATTAAGGGTCGTGATCTCCCTTCTGCATCACTTTCTCACGTATAATATTCCTTCAATAGTTTCTATCTCTGGCGGTGTTTAAGGAGTTGTGAACTGTAGAGTCGAGAGCGGAGCGCATCTGATCAGACCAACGTAATGGGCTACGTCCACGAGGCCTTTTCACGTCTACTTTGCCAGACATGATGAGGTCGAGATTGCCACCGTCTTTCCTTGCAATGTGACCGAAGTATTCTAGGACTCACCTGATGGTACAATCGGCAAATTTTAATCATGACCCACTTTGACAACAAATCGTTTGAAACCCTCAAAATAACAAAGGTTATATAATATAATTAAATGGCAGATAACAAGGTCGTATTGCTGTTACCTGGAGAGATTTCATTTTCGTCGATTTGCATGAACTTCCTTACATTTCTGCAGGTGTTTTAAACTGCGGCTTTTTGGAGAGTCATATAAATTGAGTCTTATAGATCTAGAAGTTTAAGGCAATGGTGGAGGTGATTGGGTATGACACCCGTAGTGGAGATAACAATGGGCGCTACGTACACTTTTTCTTATCTCCAAATCAGGTTTATTTATTATTATTGTACTAACATTTGTTCCGCTGCAAAAATCGCACCAGCGCGCAGCGGCACATAACGCAGCCAATCGCACAGCCATTGCGCTAACCGTGTCGTCACTAGATATCTGCGCTGTGGGAAAGAGACAGGGCTTTACGATATTTATAACTCCGTCTCTCTCTCACTGGAACCATAATGGTCTTAAGACGTCATAGTAGGACTCCAAGAAGCACTAAATCCTGCAGGCAATTCCACTCCTTAGCTGTTAGTACATAGGAATTTCTTTAGCGAATGTTTTTGGAACCACCATGCACCATCACACTCACAATTCACACAACCGATTCCATGGAATAAGCTACTCAGATGCCAATCACTATTATTATTACAATATATTTATATTTATTATTAGCTCAACCATCGTGCTTATAAACCACTCGACCGACGTGACTTGCAATCACGTCGATTTCCATTAAATATTCTCCACTTTTTGCATGGAATTGGTCAATAATTGCGGTCTTTTCAGCGCAGTTATTGATTCCGTAAACTTTCATTCATTTATTATTCTTGAAGGTGTCTGATATGCCTCATTAACGAAGTACATTTTAACTAGGTTCCAGAATATGTCTTTCCTTGTATGCAGAGCACTAAATCTATATTTATATTATAAAGCCGAAAAATGTTGTTTGTTTGTTTGTTTTAAAGGCTAATCTTTGAAAGTACTGGGTGGATTTGATGAAATTTGGTAATAAACTAGCGTGAAGATTGAGGAAGGTTATATGCTTTTTACCCGACTGCAAAAAAAGGAGGGTTGTGTCTTTATCGTATCCACGGGAGCGGAGCTCCGCGCGAATGCCAATTTAATATATACCGCATCTAATGATATAAAATTACCTATTATTTCATTCAACGCATAAATTAAACTGAACCAAGAATTTGTTAAAACTATACGTACTTGGCCCAAAGAAAGAGTGAGGGGCGAGCACAGTGGCGATATCAGGAAACTGCTTTGGAGGACGCGGCAGTTTCAAACTTTACAATTACAAACCTATCCCCTCAGTATTATATATAACATCATTGCCCGCTATACGCTGCCTCGCTGATGAGCCTAGCTACATACTGAACCTAATACACGGATAACAAACCCAAAAATAATTATTCTTATCGCACAAAAAAATATTTCACAGTTGTAGGTAGGACATATTTAGGGAGTACTTCATTGTATTTTATTTTTAACCTCAATTGATATCTGTATAAATTTTAAATTTAGATATTTGTGGTCATTGTCTGATTGTAAAAAACAACTCTTTTTTTTAGTATATTCCACTTATTTGTCAGGACGATCTCTGTTTATCTCGTTCACTCGCTTCAAGAAATCGCGATGCACTGTGACCATCAAACAAACAAATGGCGCCCGCTACAGTCACCTCTCTCGAGCTTTTACGAAGGAATAAAAATAATACATGGCGGTGACGTGTCTTCGAATTAGACACTGAAATGGAATGGGACACATGCGTCCTCTTTTTGAGAGGGAATGAAAAGAAATGAAATATTTATCTTGTAAATTGGTTATAAATAAATAACACTTTTACACTTTTTACACGTCATGTTTTCTTAATCCACCACACGGGTCCAGTGCGCATTGGTGCATGTCGCATGTCTTCGCATTTATGGACCTAAGACATGCCGGTTATCTCACAAAATTTTTCTTTACCGATTTGAGACCAGTTTTGATGGTATAAATTACACAAAGTACCCAATTACTGACTGACAACTCCTGAAAAAAAACATGTCTCACAAATTAAAGTCTCAATTACAA
Organism: Tholera decimalis; assembly: GCA_943138885.2. Taxonomy (NCBI): domain Eukaryota; kingdom Metazoa; phylum Arthropoda; class Insecta; order Lepidoptera; family Noctuidae; genus Tholera; species Tholera decimalis. The sequence continues at coordinate 12,500,283 of OW964567.2, read as the reverse complement.
GGAACCACTTGAGAATGCAGAACAAACTCCATGTTATCAGATTATTCGAACTCGGTCGGTGTTGCCAGCTTAGCTAAATTCTATAATTGCTCCCTCCATTACGACGAACAAACTTCGTCTCAGTCAGCTGTATTTTTTTTACTGGCAAACTTTTTAATACGCTGCAAAATTGACCGTTGTTGCCATTCGAAAGTTAATTTATTGGTTTCGGGAAATAAATTGAAATATAGCTGTTTCAATTTTGTATTAAATTGATTAAAATTCTGGCGAAATAAGCTTGGTGTAAATCATTTCTTGTGTTTATGTTTCGTACTTAAACAGGACTGAGAAAAGTGTTTGATTTAAGTCCTAGATTACTTTCAGCTGTCTTGTTTGTGTTTCATTGATCGACGTAACGAGCTTCTTAATTAACTTTTATGCAAACTCTACAAGGCTATGATGTCTTATTTCGGCGCCCGTTCGATCGTCATGGTGCCAATAAGAAAAGCTAATATTTGTAGCTGTTGACTTTAGAAGATAAACTCCAAAAGTAAATTAAACTAAAAAACCTAATAAGCCGATTCCATCTTTAAAAACCGGCCAAACGCGTATCGGACCACGCACAGTTAAAGGTTCTGTAGTTATAGGTTCCGTAAACGAATACTATACCTATTACAAATGCGGTTAAGTTATTTTCTTTTCATTTTAGTTAGAGAACAATAAAAGTTTTCTTTATACCTAAAACATAAATAGTTACATTTTCTACCTAAAAATAATGGTTTTATCGGTAAAAACAAAGGCAGAGAAGTGATGACGATTTTAGACTGTATTCTTTTTAAAAGCCCTGAATTATATAAAATTGGTTTGTCTTGGCCAAAAGATTAAGATTTTATTGTATATATATATTTTTAGTTTCATTTATATGTATAGAAAACCAGAAACGCAGCAGCTCCCTGAATAAATTAGACTGACGAATATCGCGATATAATTTCCAGAGTTCCAGTCTGAAAAACCAAAACAAACAATCAACAACCAAAACAAAGCGGAAGTACAAAGATCCACTGATTGAATGAGACTATTTTAGAAGGCTAGTGAGGAAATAGGCCAATACCAGCCGAGAGTAGACTATAAATATTGCAGAGTCAAGGCAGACCGTTGACGCGCGCTTTCCCTCTCGACGAGCTGGACTATAAATATGATGCAGGCTAAATACCTACTGCTGTTGATTTAGTTATCAAGTTCGGAATGGACTGAGATATGAATTTAATCATTGATTTGATGTTTCGGATGAATAATTTTAATGACTATTTTTTTTTTTATTTTTTTTTATTAGGGAATAACAAACAGTAACACATTTTTTATAAACTATAAAATCATAACAAATAAATGTTAGTAAATGTGCACCCACACCGTTATCCACAAATTATATATTAGGGTTGTGACATAAGTTTTAAAATGTTTTTTTTTTCCTAACCAAATATTATACAAAACAATGTTACTTCCTTAATGATGCATATTATTTTGTTATCATTATCATTGAGCTGAAGTAAATAAATTCAATAATTTCAATAAAATTAGTGTTAATTTTAGTGTACCTATTGAGTTCTTTGAGAGAAGAGCAGTGGTGGCCCAATGGTAATGGGCCCGACTTGCCACTTGCAGGTCATTGGTTCGAGTTCGAATCTAGTTAGGCATAATACTTTATGTAATGAATATCATCAACAGAGCTCTCAAACTGGTGAAGTAAAACATCATGAGAAACCCGGCTCGTCCTCGGTCCAAAAATCCTGAGACATACAGTATATTAAAATATCCACTAAAAATGTTAAATTGATACGTAAAAGAAACACTAAGTACACACGTACGCATTTATTAATAAATTGCGATGTTGCCGTCCTTCAAGTACGCGTGTACAGAGTGTTTCTTTTACGTATCAATTTAACATTTTTTGTGAATATTTTAATATAAAAAAAAAAACATTTTGTTTCTGAATGGTAATATTTTTTTAGCATGTATGGCATAGTATGGATGTTATACTATTGCGGGTTAACGGGAACGGCCTCTGTTAGTTAACATACTGTATGTAATCCTCCAATCCGCACTGGTCCCGCGCGCGGCTGGTGGATTTTTGACCATCCCCTCTCATAGAGTCCCTGTGTCCTAGTAGTAGGAACTATAGTCAGAATTATAATTAGTATTGAGTTCTTTGAGATTGAGATTTAAAACGACAGGAGTAACTTTTCTCTGTGCGGGAAAATCATCAAATGACTATTCCCGCTGTGGATGGAGCGGAAGGTAGTATCAGAGTTCTACTGACTAAAAACCCACCCTGCTCCCTCAATTGCCCTTGCGTGCCGGGGCCGCGGTATCTCGTTAGAACATTTCCGCAACCCCGGGGCAAATACCTAAGGAAATGTTTATGTAGTGCCGTAAATTAAGTTAAGGATAGCCGTTCTTTCATTAACTTTCCATAACATTCAACAACATCTAGTTCTTAAAGAAGACAGTGTAACCTCTTATTTGTAAGCAGCTCCAAAATAATCAGCTGTCATTTATCAAAAAAAGAATAATTCTGAGGCAATGAAAATTGAAAACGTCAACCGTTAAAAAATTTTCACGGCAGCAACAAAAGACACCCAAATGTTCAAAAATTATTTATTAATTTAAAACAGTAAAAAAAAACTGCTTATCCATTGAAAAGATGTCCAAGACTCGGGGAATCTGGTCGTATTTCGTGAATTCCTCAAGGAGTTTAAACTTACGGACAGACTGGATTCTTCGCAGAGATTATGCGGATTCGAAGGATCCGAAAGGCTGCAGAAGAGCTTTAGTAGATATTTCTTCTGATCCAGATCCGAACTGTCCTCTAGAATGTGAGAGACGGAAAAAAAAGAAGGGAGGGATCCTACACAAAATAAAGCTAAAGATGATTGAGGGTGGATCGAATTTTGGAAGTAAGTTCCTACTTGTCTTTATAGTAGCTAGACGGTACGTCCGCTCGCGTGAGCTACCTCTAAAAGAACGTCTGTGCAAATGTACGTGGAATTTATAGAACTGTGTAGGTCTAAAGACATGTGGCATACCAGCGCAAGCAGACCTCCTCGGTGGAGCATGTTTGATTGATAATGTGTATGGCTTCCATTACACTATTGATATAATATCCTGATATTGGGTTACCTCTAGGCAAGCGTGCTTCATCTTCGATCACATCGTCCCTTGCCATCAGGGGGTATAGCAGTCAAAGGCGTGCATATCTGTAGTAAAAACAAAATATCAGCAACTTTGGCCTCTTATTTTACTTTGCAATTTTGAATCGCCCATTTCTGAGAGAAAAGCAGCATTTCTCATGAGCCACACCTTTCTGATCCATACCATCCATTTAATTTATATATGGAAATCATCATGAATGTCTCTAGCCTTGGAGTAGACGGAAAGGTCGTCACTTCTAGCATCCTCCACAATCACTCCAGCAGTTCCTGATCTACAAACATAACTTGATATTTTTGTAGTACTCTCATTTTTACCTTTTGTATGTTGGTCTTATCCATCAGCATCATTATACAGTAATGCTTATTTTCACAAATAGCGCCATTTCGTCGGGTCCAGTGCAAACCGCAAGTCTGTCACCCGAAAGAAGCGCCAATCGCGTTGCCGGCGCCACAGGAAAAGAAACTGCCTCCGGTGCCGGCGCCTCGGCCAGGCGTCCAGGTATCGGTACTTGGAGCAGACACTGCCATCGGGCAATACGTCGCCCTGCTTCTAAAGCAGTGCTCCTGCATTAAAAAGTGAGTTCTAATGTTTGACAAGTTAAGTCTAAATTTCAGTAAATTTCCAAGTAAGCTGAAGGTAGATCTCTTCATTTATTTATTTAAGGACAACCAACAAAGCATACACCACAACAATTATTAAGAGAAACAAATTGATGATCCGTCAAATGTTTACGACACAAAAAAACTACTACATCCATAAAAAAGCAAATGTTAAAAAAACATACACAATCATGGTTTTACTAAAACAATATTTTATTTATTTTTACTTTATGTTATTGGCACATAAAACAGTTACACGTTACAACCCACACTAATGTCCGCGGAATAATCTGTTATGTAGAACTAAAACAAAACCACGCATCTGGAGGCGATTTAGGTAAGGTAAAATTAAAACAAATAAATCTAAAAACGGAGCATTCATTAAATGAAATCCGTCAAGTATTTTTACTTTCACATCATAATTTCAGGATACATTAGCAAAAGTCAATTATACCATCAAAAGTACTCCATTACTCTCATTTAAAACGCACGACTGGAAACTCTATTTCTTTCCTATTCCGCTTGACCCAATTGGACATTTCTCACAAACGACTCGCTTGAACAGAGATGACCTTTAGCTTTTATTTTGTTAATATTCTAAAAAGGGATGCTTAATTACGCTTTTTAGGTCATTTCTCCTTTAACCTTGTTATTGTTCGCCTAGTTCTGCTATCGCAATTTTATTGTTACGTAAAATAGTGTTTTAGGCTACTAAATTAACGTCCTATTCAACCTTGAGACGTCAGTATAGACCAGTCTATATGGTGTTGACGTGTTTAGGTCTTAACTAGTAATATAGTTTATTGTAGTTCTTGAAATCGCACGAAAACTTTTGTTGTTTTGGTATATAACAGAAGCTCTGTAATATTTCTCTTTTTATTGCACCGGGTAGGTATATAAGATTTTTAGTTTTTATGTTTATAGGGCAAACACGAGACAGTGACATTATAGGCACAATAAGCATTGTTTTTCTACATTAAAACTATAAAATCGTTTGTCTCGCTGCAGCAAAATCAAACAACTAAAAGTAGCCTGTCGCTGATTTCCAACTGAACCTTAAGTTGAGTGTCGGTATGCGAATCGGTTTTGTGATATATTATTAAATTTACTGTTAAATAGACGATGTTTATGTGAAGATGATGATTAAGTACATGTTATAATATGACAGATTGTTTTGTACAAGTAATAAGAAAAACTAAAAATGGTTATATTGTAACAAGTTGTAAGTTATTATAATAGCTGTTTACATACACAGATAAAGATTTTTACGGTTTCTTTCAATAAACAACGTAAAATAAAACCAAGTAACAATACAGAACTCATGAAATGTAATAAAGTTAAAACTACTTATTATATTCGGAACAACAAACAGAAACCGGTAAGAACGACACCCAACCTAAACACTGTTACGTATACGTAACAATTATTTTTTCGATAGCAATGTCATCACATAGCTCCACACAGAGTGGGACTCTGTGTGGAGCTTCCGCTCCGCTTCGCTTCCGGGAGTGCCAGACTTTTACTGCCTAAAAATACACCCTGTTCCTTCAGTTGACCTAACGCTCCGAGGCCGCGGTATCTTGTTATAACATTCCCGCAACCCCGGTGTAATCAATGCACCTATCGACCTAATGGACGACGTGCCGTCGACCCGGATCGGAACCTCAGCTTCACTACTCCTACTCGCCGTCCGCAAGCCCGCGCCTACGGTGGCCAGAGATCGGAACTACTTAAAACTAATCCTATCAATCCCGGATTGGAAGGCCATCCACGTACTCACATTAACGTCGAACCCCGATTCTGATGCCTAGCGATAAATTCCGAGCGGGCAAGTGAACCGTTGCACACACAGTCGTGTTGTGACATCGGCGAGACGAAGGGTTCCTTAGGGCCGGGGATTTCATGAGCCGTGTTGAGTCATTGACAAGACAAACAAGCAGAAAGACAACTGTACGTCGATTCTGTAAAATTTGAACAACAACTCGCATCTCACATAGCTATTCACTGTCACTTCGCTTATGGTTCAAAGTGACCTTAATTTTGCATTCTGTAAACAGCGTTGAAGTGACGGAGGAATTACCTTACCGAATGCCACTTATCACGTCATCTCATACTTTATCTGTCAAAATCTTTGGTTCAACTCGCTGACACGCTCGCAAGGGTAGCGCTAGTGTAAATTCGAATTACCAACCGAGTTTTTAAGAGTCCCTAACAATTTTACTGCCAAAAAAGAGAAATTACCTACTTTTGTAGAAAAATTATCTCAATAACGGCATAAAATATCATTTTTCTTTTAAAACAGCGTTAAACATTGTATATTTATCTAATATGTGGTCAAATTAGAATTTAAAAAAACTTGTGAGGCTCTTCTGCTTTTATTTACTTAGTGGCAAATGTCTTGAGGGTAACTGACGTCATACCCGGCTGGCCAGCATATCACCCATAAACTATTACGTATCTTTACGAGTGCGGACGAAGACATTTTGCCTGTAAACTCTAGAGGCTTGATTCAATTTTGTCTGCCATAACCAGCGTTTTGATTGATCGATGACCGAGTTAGATCGGGATTTGAAATGTCTGGATAGCAAATTGTGCTAAATTATTCAATATAAATGGATTTGAGATGTAATAAACATTTTCTTACGGAGTTCATCACCAAAACAGGTTCAAAACAGTAAAGGAAAATCTATCTACTTCCCAAAAAGGTACATAAAAAGCGCATCAAAACTGAAATAATATTATGGTTATAGAATGAATTGCTCTTCACTTTTATGTTTCAAATCATCGCCACTTATTTTTATTCTCCCATTTCCAAACTTCTTTTTTCGGGCGTGAATTCATCAATTGTCTCCTCCCGCTCTGGGTTCCGGGGCTGCGGTATCTCTTAAGAACATTCCCGCAACCCCTGTCGTATTCCGTCAAGGCGCCGTCATTAGTTTTGACAGCTCTTTGAGGCGCCGCGCGCCATCTACTTGGGCTTAGTCCTTACCGGACGCGGTGAGCTACCCTCCCATTTAATAGCTTGCCTCGTAAAGTCGTAAAATAAGGAACAACGGACACTATCCGCTACGGCTCATGAATTCACTCCTGTGGGACACTCTTGATGTCTGGCCGTCCGTTTTATGTCCCAAATGGCTCAACTTCAGCTTTGACGACATTAATTTATGAGGGTACTTGAATTCATTATTGTTTCTGCTTAATCGAATGTTGACGATAAAAGTAGTGCAGTGTGAACAATCACACCGGAGAACAACACATGTTAATCTGCTACTAGAATTTTTTAATCCATGAAATGTTTTCATAGTTAATCCTAAAAAATGGTTACTATCAAATCAAACTTGAAATATCAACTTGTAATGGCAACGTTATTAGGTTATGAACTTATGATTGACACATAACTATCTGGATTCCTAACAAAGGAAATCCTTGCTACCAAACGTTAGCAAGCACTGCAATCATCAATTTTCTTGCCTAGAGACCTTTCCCTTGAAAACAAGCCATCCGTTTGCCATAATGCTCTACACGGCTGAACACTCATAAAATATGTATACAGCCATTTCATTGTGCTACCATCATACGTTTCTACCATAGCTCTGAAATGTGCGAGGCATTCAGAAAGAACACATCAAAGATTTATCACATTGGCACAGAGTAACTACATTCTCACAGTGGTTCATCGCTCCTGGCCATACTTTTGACAAGACATAAGCTTCAATCATAGAGCTGGAAAAATAGCAGCGTCACGTTCAATGGTTCATAGTTTTGCAACGCCTGCCGTGGTCGATCTATGAATGGGTGGCTATCCTAACATAATTATAGAGATTCCTCCACGCCTTGAAAAGTACATTAAGCCATTGGTCCCATCTGTCAATCATCTTTAATAATCGTTAAGGTGTGTCCAAACATTGAGCAGCAAGAGCGCGGCAGCAACACGCGGCATTTCTAGGACACATTTCTGCCGCGCTCTAGTTAGGACAAAGCTGACTAATGTTTGCGCGGCAGTCGTCTAAACACAGGGCGGCGGGCCGCGCGCGGCAGCCGCGCTCGATTGCCGCTCGATGTTTGGACACACCTTTACGGGTAGTCAACGCCTGAAAATCTGACACAGGTCGTGCCAAGGCGTTTCCCATTATTCCCACTTAAATTAATCTTCATTAAGTTCTGTTCATGTTGGCTATTTGCCCTGCGCAATAAGACCGCACCATTGTACGCTTTTTTTTTAACGTGGTAAAATCATCAGATGAGTCCTCCCACCCCAAGCAGGAGAGGACTGTCAGACTTGTACTGACTAAAATCCACGGTATTCCTTCAATAGCCCTTTACGTACCGGGGTCACGGTAATGGGATAAGTCCCACTGTACGCTAATTAAATTATTTTATGCTTGTAAATATCGTAAGGTATACAATGGAGTATACCTAATAACACCTTTTAGAATAGGTACGTCCCCGTTGCACTACTATAAGTAGTTACACTGTGGTTCTAGTAAGAACGTAGACATTATATGGATCATTCAATGTATAAGGAGCAAAGATTTTACGAGCCGGCCGTGACCACTGCGGTGAATAATCTTGATCGCAATTTTTATTGCTAGGAAACTATGTTAGTATACTTTTATTCCAATTTTAATAGGTTTCGTATGGAGTTCACAAAAAGCTTTATTGTATTTGAAAGGTATTAAGTAATATACAACTGAAGGATGCATCAACGATGTAATAATAGTCCTCTTAGCCGATTTTGGCCGAGGTGACTAATGTTATCATTCATTAGACATCTGCGCAGGAGATATTATAGTGCACTAGTATGTGCGCAGGTACAGATGCAGTCGGTTTCTTTACTCTCATAGCCCGATGGGATGGCAATCCGACAAGACCGGAGAGAGATTAGGCATAGGACTAACGGTTTTACGTGTCTTCCGAGGTACGGGAGTATCACCGTCGTGTTATTAACCTACTTTCTTAAAGATGATAATAATGATGATAATAATATATATCAAAATAATAATAAAATATAGTAATTTAATCCAAAGAAAGCGACTGACAAAAAAAACAAGGTATTAAGAAAGGTATTTCCATTGTGTCTATTATCCTAGCCTGTCCCCCTGCAGATTAAACGTTTGACTCTTCGAAGCGTTTTATCTGGCAAGTATTTTTTTATTAAATACAGTGTGCATCTCCACGGCGCCCGAAATTCTTTTATTGTTAAGTACACATAATATATTTTTTTTAATAGGAGAACACACATTACCTTTCATTAAAATGAATGTAGCCCCAGGGTCTACACACACACTCACTTTAATACATTTGTCACGAAAACACAAATAAAATCTGGCCTATCTACCTCCACAACCCTAGTAGCTAGGTAACACGTTTCCCCTTGGCAAAACCAATGTCAGATTTTCTGGCTTCTGACAACCGTAAATTACTGTCAAAGATGAACCAACTAGCAAAATACCCTTACAAACAAAAGCTTGTAAGAGCTATGGTTTCATACAAGGTTTATACGTGTTCTGATTAAGCCAGAATCCCTTAATACCCTTAGAAACAAAAGCTTGTAAGAGCTATGGTTTCTTATAAGGTTTATATGTATTCTGATTAAGCCAGAAACTCTATTAGTGTTATTTTATAAGTCTATTTAAATTTTAAGAGCATTCATACTTGTAACATTCTTCTTATCCCCTCAGGTCACGGCAGGCCGCCGGCGGCCAGCTTAAGTTGACCTCTAAAATTATTTTTCCTTTTTTCGATTTTAGAGGTCAACTTAAGCTGGTTTTTGTGGCCGCCGGCGGCCTTCCGTGATTCGAAGAGTTAAAGAAGTATATAAGAAAATGTTATACAATATCAATAAGAGCAGTGGCATTATAAGCGCCTTTTACATATCTAATTGCCTTTGATTCATAATTAATAATACATTAATACATTTTTTTTATATACACTTATTAATACATTTTATAAGTACGTTCAATCTTAGAAGTGACTATACTAAGTGTTTTATTAGACTTCTGTAAAACGAGTGTTTTAAAAGTGTGATTTATCTCACCTAAGACATATTAAAGAGTAGTAGTACTTTAAAAGTAATTTAATAATAATTAATATTTTAATAATAATTTAATAATTTATTGATAAATAAGTCCTACAAGTGTCTTAAACAATTCGCTATTAAGGGTTTTTATTTTCCTTGTTGTTTGATATGAGAAATTATTATAAAATCAGGTACATTGAAATAATGTTGTGGATTACTTATTTACTTGTACCTATAATGACTTCATTGTTTGGCTTGCTTTTACTTATTAAGGAACCTTAAACTTATGAGCAGTATGGGTATGTAGACAATGGTTTTAGGTGTAATTTGACTTTTACGAGTGCGATATAAACCTTACACAAGAATACTGGACTTATATTGTTCTGATAAAGCACTCGTGGTTTTGGTCGTAATGGCGACATTACTATATTAATAATAATAATAATAATTTTTGAAAAGGCCCGTGAAAATACTGTTATTCAAATTTCAAAATAATCGAGAAAAACTACTTCGCAACTTAATAATCGCATAAAGTGCGTGAGAAACTAAGCTTACACACTAGCGGTTTGTAGGAAAATGAAATAAAATATATCGGCGCAAATACAATAATTTGTCTATTAAAATAATTGAAATGATTAAAGTTTAACAATTTGATTGTTTTACAAACTATTAATTGATTTTTAAGATGTAAAATTAACGTTTAACATGTTTCAACTTAAAGCATTGTAATTTAAGTAGTTTAATATTTAACTAGAAAATGTGGGTACGTGTGTGACAATCCCTCTATATAAGGCCGCACTGTGGGCGCTAGATTCATTCAGATTCACATTCAGATTCATTCTTGTTCGAGCCGTTGGACAGTGCGGACCTCTCTGTAAAAACGTTACGCTGTCAGTTGAATAAACGAGTCTCCGGTAACATTAACAAGTGCTTTTATTTGAAAATCAAACCTGAGTGATCTCGAAGACAACATTCGTGACGTCAACTGAGTTGACGTCACACTTTAAAAAAAACACATACGACGCTGTCTCTCTGTCAAATATAATACTTAAATTTTTACGTGACTTTTTATTATTTTAGCAAAGTTTATCTTTGGCTCACGGCGGTTTGTGATTACACTCTTATTAGGAGATCACAAAGAAGACTACTAGCGATATTACACTTAAAATAGCATTAGTAACAGGATTTTAAGGTTATTTGCCCTTAAAGCATGCGTCAATGCGCGTATAAGTCAATTATAAGTTTGTTTTTCCTTAAAAAAATATCAGCAAGAATTTTGTAAGTTTGAATATACACTTAGCTAGACCATTACAAGGCAATTGTAAGGGCGAATATACTTATATACGGTCTTGGGATATTTGTAAGATTATTTTTTGCTAGTTGGAGTCTAAATGACGACTGAGTGTGCTTTCCGAGGCACGACAGAATCTCGATATGTTAATATGGTCACCCATCCACAGACCGACCTTGGCAAGCGTTGCTTAACCTTGAAGATCGACCGGGTGACTGTTATTATTTAGCCACGAGCTCCTTTTTAGATATACCGTAATATGTGAAAAAAAATTAAAGAACTACCAATGAACTTCACCGACCAACAAGACACATTTCTATCATATTATTTCGGACCGAACAGAAGTCGATTTCCTTTCCTCGGCGGAAAGCATATAATCTAATCTTTATCGAAAACAAAATAAAAGCTTTCGTCTCTGATCCAATCATGTCTGGAAATAATACAAGAAAAATAACATAAATCGTATCGTATACTGATGGGAAATGTCAATTGGTTTCTACACAAACCTTGTCTCGGTATATTTTCCTGCAGACGAATGTAGCAAATTTACTGAAAGAATATTTATTACTCATAAAAACATATACATACTTCACTTCGTGTGATATTACCTAAAGACTAATCACATCATAGTAGGTAGGTACAATAAAAATATTTTAGGAAGATAGAAAAAGAACAAAAAATAACAATAATAAATAAATACACTGAAAGCGTAAGCGTATATTAAGACTGAAAAACATAGTTGGCTTTCTTTTTCTTTTTTTCCGGGGATAAAAAGTGTCAGACTTTTACAGATTAAAAACCCTCCCCGTTTGTTCAGCTGTCCTTGCACTCGGGGCGCGTTATCTCTTTATAACATTCTCTCAATATTTTTTTTTGCCAGGTGGGAAAATCATCGAATGACTTCTCCCGCTCTGGGTGGGTGTGAAGGGTGTGCCAGACTTCTACTGACTAAAAACCCACCCTGTTCCTTCAGCTGCCCTTAAGTTCCGGAGCCGCGGTATCTCGTTAGAACATTCCTGCAACCCCGGCAGGCAGTGGCCCTATGGGGCCCCGTCACCGGTGCTGACAGCTCCTTGAGGCACGCGAGGAACACGACTAGCCGCCGACCCGGACCTGGTCCTTACCGGACGGTGAGCTACCCCTGCTCGCCGTCTGCAAGCCCACGCCTGCGGTGCCCGGAGATCGGCTCGCGATCCCCGTCTCCCGCGGCTGCTGGGGCGTGAGGAAGAGAGTTGCCTCTCCCTCGCGCGTTCGGCCTCCTGCTTCGCTAGCATGACTGCTTCGCAGAAGGAGGCGACTGCACCCCATTCCCTCTCGCTCCGCACCATGGTCTGAACAAGGCCAGGCGCGAGAGGTCACCGCCACCGATCGCGTCAACGAGGACACGGCGAAGCTCTGCCCAAGCGGGGCACACCTCCACCGTATGCTCCACCGTGTTTTCCGGGTGGTCCACATTATGATGACACCCAGGCGTATCCTCCAGCTGAATCCGAAACAGGTACCTCCCGAAACAGCCGTGTCCGGAAAGCACCAGCATCAGGCGGAAGGTGCGAACGCCGTGGCGTCTCTTCAGCCACTCCTCAAAGAGGGGACTTATCGCTGCGATTGCGGCGTGCCCAGCCTTCGGTTGCGACAGCCGCTCTTTCCATGCTGCCGTGAGATTTCCTCAACCCTGGCAGGAATATAGCTGGCTGATTAGAGATTAATTACCATAAACGATTAACACTATCACTTTAAAATGTAGCTGCAATTTTTTTATCAGAACCATGCAGCCGGTATCCGTCCATTACTGCTTTCTACATTGCTTACTGGTCTACCTTCTCGCCATCGGTTCACATCATGGGAGGCTTTCTCACGTCACCTTCCTGCGTCTCTTCTCCAAAACCTTTCAGCTTTATTGGACACATAATAAACAGGCTATGTGCCCGGTCCCTTAAAAACATGCAAATACAACCACAGTTTCTTTCATTTCAAACTTTCTTAACACAACATTTTTTCTAGCAAACATAAAACACAGTTAAGAACATTTCAGAAGGACTGCTTCCCGAGCACTAAATTGAAACTTTCCTCACTTAGCCGCACACTAGTGTGATCTCAGACTGCAATTTTAAAGAGATGAGAAGATTCAGGTCATTCCTTTGGAAAAAAGTAAACAGACCGCGAGTTGTTGTTTGCTAGCTTTTGACGCTGACCACACAACGACAGAAGTTTTACTAACAAGAGCTAACATATTCCGGGTTTTTCTAATACAAAAATTCACTTGTTTTTGTCAAAATATGATTTTTGTAATTTTTGGGAATCAGACATCGAGTTTGATTGGAAGCTAAACCATTACACGATTGGTGGTTAATGATTAAAAAAATTTTTAGCAAAAAATAAAACCGACTTCCATATAAAAACACTACAAAGGCAAAAATAACTTAAATTTCGGTAGTCGGTATCATTTGTTTTGTATTTTCTTTTTTTTTTTGACACCGCCTTCCGAAATTTAAGTTATTTTTGCCTTTGTAGTGTTTTTATATGGAAGTCGGTTTTATTTTTTTCACGCTTTTTAGTGGGTCGGTTTGTAATTAATAATAATGATATAATAATATTTCACTCACTACTTCACCATATACATTGTGACGAGCATAAAGTGCTTAAAATCTATATTCAAGTAGGTAATCTAATCGCAATCCACGAAATACTTATTATTGAGTAGTTTCGGTGGCCATGTGTGGTCTTCATCATCAGTTCCACTTCCTCAAATGGTGCTTTTTGAGAGCAACTGCACAAAGGACTATAAGGTTTATATATATACGCTATAGGTGTACCTATAATATTTGAAGAGTTCCCTCGATTTCTCCATGATTCCATCATCAGATCCAAACGTGACGACAATAGGACCAACTAGAAAGTATACACTTTCTAACAAAATAAAAAGAATTTTCCAAATCGGTCCAGCCATCTGCGAGTTATGAGGTAACATACATAAAAACAAAATTAAAAAAAAAAACGTTCAAGACGAATTGAGAACCTCCTCCTTTTTTTTGAAGTCGGTTAAAAAGCTATTTTTTCATAACAAAATTAAATAAATGAATCCCTATTAATATTATAAATGTGAAAGTGTATGTTTCGTTTTCACACTGAAACGGCTGAACCAATTTTGGTGAAATTTAGTATATAAATATATCGGACCATGGAGACGGACCTAGGCTACTTTTTATCCCGGAATTTTCACGGGATCAGGATTTACGCGGGATAACCCTCCCACGCGAACGAACTTCACGAAGTTCCACGGGCAGAAGCTAGTATGAAAATAAGCTAAATTCGATACAAAAACTTTACCTCAAACCTCCAGTAATTACCCTGCAGGTTTTATCAGTATCAAATATCTAGTATCGATTTCTGATTCAATATATCAGTAATCGGATCTTTCATCGATAACCCATCTTCTATTACTATCCTAATCGTATTGCAGATTACGTCTATACGAAGCGAAGGACAATCATGGCTGCAACAGAGACCTGTGCTCTGTAGTCCAGGATCTGCAGCATATCAATACAAACTGTGTTGTGCAAGCGTTCAGCTGCGCATGCTTTGAGCTCGAACGATGCTTACAGGTGGATTTTGTTTTCTATTTATTTTGTGGTACAGTTGATTTTGAATTGACGTTAATTTTGGAGAATCTTGCAAACTTGGATAGTTTTTGCTATTTTGTAAAGACTTGTTACTAAATATGCTGATGCGAAATTATGTTGTTGTCTCAAACAACATGTTTTTTTATTCCAGTAGTAATTTATGTGTATTGAAAAACACATAAGCCTCGTGCTATTATTAGTTATTTTTGTTATTATTTTATTAGTTTTAGTTAAGTAATATATATTAGTATAATTGGTTTGGGCGCAGGACGTCAGAAACGCAAAATGACAGATTAGCGAATTGTCAGAAACGCATAATGCCAGGTGTCGCAAAATGACAAGATCTGATAATGACAGATTCGCAAAAAGACAGATTAGCAAAATGACAGGTTCACAAAAAGACAGATTAGCAAAATGACAGGTTCGCAAAAAGACAGATTAGCAAAATAACAGGTTCGCAAAAAGACAAATTAACAAAATATCAGATCAATTTCGGATTAAATAAAAATCATCAAATAATGAATATTAACAAAATTCTTTATTATAAGTATGGTTTAAATCAACATTTTTCAAATAAACAAATCAACAATAACAGATGGTAAGGGACTTCTCTCTCCCTTTAAAAAAATCATAATCGTCCATACATTATGACTTATTGTTTTGGAGTAATTTTATCTTGTTTTAATAATTCAGTGTACTTTCTGAGTTTTTTTATCAAAAACAATGTCAGAATTACGTCGATTTTTTTTTTGAAGAATAAAAGTAACTATTTCTTATTATGTAGTTATAATGATTACATTCTTTTATTAATTTTTGTACAAAATGACATACTTGGAGCTTCTTAGGAAATTTGAAGCCAAGGTAATGGTGCCAGCCCTCCAATGCAAACGCCTCCTGCCGGAGGCTATATGCGGGGATTGTGTGGTCCATGGCCCTCTATGGGGCTCCTGTCTGGGCTTTGAATCTGCAGCGTCGACCAGCTCGACAGCTGGTCGCGTCTCAGAGGGTCATGGCTATCCGAATGATTCGGGGATACCGCACGATCTCTGGGGAGGCGGCGAACCTTCTTGCCGGATTGCTGCCGTGGGATCTGGAGGCGGTAGCCCTCGCGCGCGTGCATAATTGGCGCGCGGAGGTGCTAAGCCGCGGTGAAATTCCGCTACCGCGGCAAGTCGCGGCTCAGCGGATAGAACTCCGGCGCGATCTCACGGCAGTATGGAAAGAGCGGCTGTCGCAACCGAAGGCTGGGCACGCCGCAATCGCGGCGATAAGTCCCCTCTTTGAGGAATGGCTGGAGAGAGGCCAAAAGAAATAGAACGAACCTGTCATTTTGCTAATCTGTCTTTTTGCGAAGCAAAATGACAGGTTCGCAAAAAGACAGATTTTGCTAATCTGTCTTTTTGCGAACCTGTCATTTTGCTAATCTGTCTATTTGCGAACCTGTCATTTTGCTAATCTGTCTTTTTGCGATCCTGACCATTTGAGACAAAATAATAACATCTGACAATTGGCTAATCTGTCATTTTGCGTTTGTGACATTCTGCGCCCAAACCAATTATAATATAAGGTTGGGGAAAAAGTCTTTTTGCATTGTAGTATGTATGTAGTGTGTATGAAAGTTTAAATTTTAAGGAACATAATTCCAAATTCAAATTATGAAAATTTGTGATTTTCATTTGTTTTTCGTACTGTCAAGATGAGTGAATCTAATGAAGAAATTCGATACATTTTAAAATTTTACTACAAAAAAAAACTTATTTAAAAAATCTAAAAAACCCGACTGCTCAACTGAAGTGTAAGAAACAAGCACATTTTTATCGTTGAGCATAGTTGAGCAGTCGGGTTTTTTAGATTTTTTTAATAAGTTTTTTTTACAACTTTTTAGTTAAACTATTAATTAATAATTTTTTAGTTTTCACTTTCTGAATTCGGTGGAGTGCCAATGTGACACTACCGGTCACATTGGCACTCCACCGGATTCAGAAAGTGAGTCCATATTTTTAAACTTTCGCATTGTGTTATTTTGCTAGTATTACACTAATGATAAACATGATATACCTTTTTGAAATCCTTATATTAAGCCCTTTAATTTGATACCCATATTGTAGTATTTGAAAAAAAAATTTTTTTTTCACCATGTATAATGGCTTCGCACAGCCGCCATGTTTAATTTTTTTAAATGTCACCTATCTAAAAACACTTGGGCTGTTAAGACAAATCTAACGATACCTCAATTGTGTGAATCCGTTCAGGGGTTCAGGAGATATGAGGTAATAAAGAATATTACAAATATACATACATACATACATACATACAAGATACGCGCGAAAAACATAACCCTTCCTTTGCAGTCGGGTAAAAAGGTAAAAATGCAACACAAGCCGCGTAAAAAAATTGCGATGTTTATTGGACCTAGTGCAGTGTCTGTGAGAGTAGCACAAATTTGGTTTAAGCGTTTTCAATCCGGAAATTTTGATGTCAAAGATGCACGTCGCTCTGGTCGCCCTATTACGGATAAAATGGATGCCATTTTTGAAAAAGTGGAGCAAGATTGGCATATCAATAGTTACGACGTAGCTGAAGAACTGGGAATTGACCACAAAACAGTTTTGGCGCATTAAAAAAAACTGGGTACACAAAAAAGCTCGATATTTAGGTACCTCGCGAGCTCACTGAAAGAAACCTAATGAACCGTGTACTCATTTGTGATTCTTTATTACGACGTAATGAAACCGAACCATTTTTGAAGAAGCTGATAACTGGTGATGAAAAGTGGATCATGTACGACAAGAACGTGCGAAAAAGGTCGTGGTCAAAGGCCGGTCAGGCTTTACAGACTGTGGCGAAACCCGGGTTAACTCGCAACATGGTGATGCTGTGTGTGTGGAGGGATTGGAAGGGCATTATTCATTATGAGCTGTTACCACCAGGCAGGACCATCGATTCTGAACTCTAGTGCGAACAACTGATGAGATTAAAGCAAGAAGTTGAGAGAAAGCGGCCGGAATTAATCAACAGAAGGGGTGTGGTTTTTCATCATGATAACGCTAGACCTCACACATCTTTAGCCACTCAGCAAAAATTAAGAGAGTTTGGCTGGGAGGTGTTAATGCATCCTCCGTGTAGTCCTGACCTTGCACCTTCAGATTTCCACCTGTTTGGGTCTCTTCAGAATTCTTTAGGCAGTGTCAGGTTAACATCACTAGAGGACTGCCAAAACCACTTGTCACGGTATTTTGATCAGAAGTCCCAAAATTTCTATAGCAATGGGATCATGTCCCTACCTACAAGATGGCAAAAATTTATCGAACAAAACCTACATACTTTAGTCAAATGTAAATAAACTATATTAAAAATGTTTTGAATTTTCTTAAAAAAAGCGAAGGAACTTTTTCCCCAACCTATTAGACAGATATACTCTCTATTGTACACCGTGACACTATTAAAAATATGAACTTGACAACTAAAAAGTAGGATACGATGGGCGGTCTTATCGATAAAAACGGTTACCGATTATAGCTATTCTTAAAGTTTGTATTTTATTTGTATGGGCCGAATTTGCTTGAGACAAATTGATATTTATCATGTTAAATTAGCTAGCGTATTTTAAAAACCATATCAGTATTCAAAATTTGTCATTCAAGTTCATCCCATTTCTCAGTGAAAGGAACATAATGCATCTTTCCACGAACATCCGCCATTTATCACTACGAACACGAGAGCAATAAGTCACAGAGTAACATAATCCAGTTGTCGACTAGTTCTGCCAGTGCGACTGACATTAGCATATCGGGTGGTGCAGGCAGCTTCAGCGCTAATGTCAAACTTGGAGGAAACTTGGCCTGTTTTGCTACAACTAAACTTTCTGTATCAATTTTGCTGTGTCTGTATATATTTAGGGTTACAGACATTGATAGTGGTTCGACATGTTTTATAGTCTATGTTTAAAATTTGAGATTTTAAGTTTATTAAAAATTTAATAAACGTGGAAAGTTGTTATTAGGATTTTTACAATGCCAAGTCGAAGACGAGTATGTGACAAGTGTTGATCAATAATCACAAGACTTTTGGACTTTTAGGTTTAGGCCATGGTTACAGTTTGCTAGTCATGTCGTGGGTTTTAAACCACGGTTGTCACATTGCTTTGTCTTTCATCATCAGTGAAGGAAAACGTCATGACCAAACCGCTATATACAGTATGTTAACTAACAGAGGGCATTCCCGTTAACCCGCAATAGTATAAGCACATCAATTAGACCGCCGCACACGCGGCCCGTCATTCATAAATAAATTGCGACGTTGCCGTCCTTCAAGTACGCGTGTACAGAGTGTTTCTTTTACGTATCAATTTAACATTTTTAGTGAATATTTTAAGACTAAAAAAAAAATTTTTTTTAGCGTGTATGGATGCTATACTATTCCGGGTTAACGGGAACGTCCTCTGTTAGTTAACATACTGTTTTTATCGAAAAATCCGAAGATATATGACATCCACCAACAAGCACTGAGACGGTGTGATGGATTACGGCCCGTTCTCTCTGATAGAGGGAGGAGGCCTGTATTCTAGCAATAGCAAAGTTATAGGCTGATTACGTATGTGCGAGTAGTTCCACACCTCCGCTGATTCCTTTAAAATAAAACGTAGGGCGTGAATCGTGTAAAAAGGCTGAATCTAAATTGTTTCGTTTTGAATGAAACTAAACCCACTTAGTAAATCATAGTACGGTACTAGAAGTTTTAATTTGGACGTAGTGATTCGTGTTGTCGAAAAGCCGCTCCTACCGCGTTGTGGCCGTGAGCATAATTGAAATGATCATGCAAAAACGTGAGTATTTCCATGGTAGCTGTTTAGGGCCTTAAAATATCACGTTCTGTCCCGTTTTAAAGTCATTATTTCTAATTATTTAAATTTAGAAACGTTTTAAATATTGTATAGGTACACAAACATATCGGCTGGTGTCGTAAGTAGGGTCGAAGCTAGCTGTTGTTAAACTGCAGAGAAAAGATCACCACATGAATCGAATCAAAGAGTAGTTTGTGTTCTCAAGTGCCTGGTTTTTGGGGTTTTAAGATAAACTTCCAATAGCCAGTTTATAGCAGAAAGTCTGACTTAGACAGAGCTTTTTATTATAATAAAGTACAAAAGAAGCTTCGTCATAGACTTAGAAAAGGTTATGTTTCAAGAGGTTTTATAATAAAAACTTTGGCTTTGCCGTGTTTTGAAATGGACGTGGCGGTCTTATCGCTAAAAGCGATATCTTCCTGACAACCTTTGGAAAGACTTTCAAAACATTAATTAAAGTAGGGGAGCTAAATTAGAGAACTACATAAATATACTCACAAAACAGAAAAAAAAATATATATATATATAATATACAATACAAAACATAAGTAATCTATACTAATATTATAAAGCTGAAGAGTTTGTTTGTTTGTTTGCTTGAACGCGCTAATCTCAGAAACTACGGTTCTGATTTGAAAAATTTTTTCAGTGTTAGATAGCCCATTTATCGAGGAAGGCTATAGGCTATATATCATCACGCTAAAACCAATAGGAGCGGAGTACTAATGAAGAATGTTTCATAATCGGGGGATGTTTTTTCCACGCGGACGAAGTCGGGGGTGGAAGCTAGTCATATATAAATATAATGTGTTCTTTAACATCATGTAGAAAGGAAACAAAAGAATAATCATACATTTTAAAGAAAATGATATAGCAACCGAGCTCTTAAAAGTAGCGAGTAACTGAGATTGTCTTACTGACACCGGCAATGCATTCCACAAACGAATAGCTTGCATCGTAATCGATGAGCCATAGAATTTAGTGGAATAAGCAGGCTATTTAAGAAGCTATTTAAGAAGACATTATTATTCAATCCGACAGACAACCTTTGACAGATCGTCTAGGCCATTTATTCCGAAACTGTGAACATGTGGTGGATTGCAAATATCAAATTAACTAACTGAAAAGTAACGAATTAATTTAAGTTTCTATCATAAATATTGTGTTTCTATTGATTTCAAAGAATAGGCAAGCTAGTATTTTTTGTTTCTGTACTTAGTTAAATTTTCAAGACTTCTGGTCCGTGCCATCAATGTTGAAACCAAATTGATCTTAGATTAAATAAAGGCTGGGAACCACTGGTCAAAGCGGTGTGTGTGGGTTGAAAGATTAGGAAGAAAACAGAATGTAATAAGGCGTTTTACATTTGATAGATATAGATGGACTATCTAACTGCTAACATACCATGGGCCATAGAAAAATCCTAATGAAAATCACAGTTAAAACAAAAAGATTCCATTCTTTCAAACCGCGAGCAATGAAAAACCATCGAGCCACAGTGTAAAAAATAAACGAACCAATCGGCAGCATTAATAGCGGTTGAATCAATGGCTGAATGGGATCGTTTTTACTCTATTTCATTACCCTTCCATGCATGGTATTCGCGAGTGGGGCCCGGTGGCGTTGACCTCACACTGCTAATCAATAACATTCGACCCACTACACCGATTATAATGTTCTTAGACTGTGCCATAGATTTTTTAATATACGAAATGGGGACTGAATAATACTATATTTTTTCCACATTCATTTCTTTCAAGTGTGTCTTCAAGGAAATTTTCGGTTTTCGGTTTAATATTAAGAATGCGGGGATGATGATTTTGTAATAGGTCTTTTACAACTTCTATAAAAAAAACGTGCTGTAAAATAATATAATAATAATGACAACAAAAATAAATAAAATATCTGACATAATTTTATAATAATGACGACGAAAATAAATTAAAATACCTAACATAATTTACCAATACACAAACATAATAAAAATATATAAACATAATTAATTTAAAAAAATACACAATTTAATAATGATGACAATAAAAATACCTGACATAATTTACTTACATGAAGACATTCTAGTTATGCACATATATAAATTAATTTAAATATTAATAATTTAATAATAATGATGATGATGAAAATAAACAAAATATCTGACAAAATTTTAAAACTTGTACATATCCATAATAAATAACATGCATACACAATTTAATTTAAATATATGGGTACATAATTTAATAATAACAATGATACAAAATAAATTAAAATATCTAACATAATTTACCACACAATAATATACATATACATCTATTAGATCTACCTATAATAATAATTAATTCCATGAATTGTTACTTAGCCTTCATCCTCTCTCCTAACTTTGCTGTGCCCGACAGGGTCCATATTGATCTTGAAATTATTTTATACCACCTATATACATAATATGGAATGCAATAAAGTATTGAGTATTGAGTATTGAAATACCGAATATTCTTATCGTCTAAAATAAATTATAGGTATAACTTGTTCCGCTATTATGTAATACAAACTACTGAATAAATACAAATCAATTCAAAATTTAAACCGAAATATCGTTTACGAATCCGTAATAAATTAATCGAATGAACTCACCACCGAACAACTCAATCAATGTCCTGATTTCAAACAAAAGCGGATGAATAAGTTAATGAATTATTTTAGCATACATCATTTGTCATTGGTTGGTTACGTAAATACATATTTACGAATTTTAATTGTATGACAGTAGGAATAACTACCCAAACCCGTATTTGCAAAATTTGAAATGGGAACTGCTAAGAAAATCATAAAAAAAAACTAAAAGGGCTCCGTACCATTATCCATAAAACGAAAAAAAAAACACGTTTGTTGTATGGGACCCCCTTAGATATTTATTTTATTCTGTTTTTGGTATTTGTTGTTATAGAGGCAACTGAAATTCATCATCTGTGTGAATATCAACTGTCTAGCTATCTCGGTTAATGAGATATAGCCTAGTGACAAACAGACAGACAGACAGCGGAGCCTTAGTAATAGGCCGGGACCCTATTACTAAGGCTTCTCTGTCTGTTTCTGTCTATCGTTTTTTACCATTTGGGTACGGAACCCTAAAAAGATAGAGACTATTGACTAAAGATTTTAATAGACAAATGATTTTTGCGTATTTTGCTTCTGCCAATGGAATTGGTATCTTTAATTGTTTATGTAAGTAACTATAGGAATATGATATAGTTTGTGCTGATAAAATCAGTAATTGATTAACTCAACCTTACTCAAGGAAAATTGTTGTTCAAAAGTCATATAAGGCTGGATAAATATGATTTTATCGCGTACACTGAGAAATCTTAATAAACCAATTGAACCAATGTTCTGATTTCACACAAGAGACGATTTGTCATTACATTGGGTAGCAATGGCTGGCTATACATTTGCGTATCGACGCCTTAGAGTGAAAACCTCGTAATTGAAAAAGGAGTAACTTTTCAGGAGGAAGAAAAATCTGCGTGCTATAAAATTTTTGTACGGTTTCTTTTTTTTTATTAATTCAGAAATTCATCATCCATGGCCTGATTACGCTAAACTGACGACGGGATGCGAGTGTTTACGAGGTTCTCAGTTACTTTCATAGATAGCGTTTCGAGTATCGAATGAACATATTAGTGAGATCAAGATGTGCGTTGCTAGGATTGCTTTCTGGAAACGCAATAAAAAA
Organism: Tholera decimalis; assembly: GCA_943138885.2. Lineage (NCBI taxonomy): Eukaryota > Metazoa > Arthropoda > Insecta > Lepidoptera > Noctuidae > Tholera > Tholera decimalis. The sequence goes on along the minus strand of OW964567.2, from coordinate 12,476,995 downwards.
AATTTGGACAAAAATGTACTCCCGAGGTTTTCACTAAGGTGACGGTATGTAAAATGTATAATAGTGCGAAAAATCATTCACGAGTCGTATCCGCAAGATTTATATTAAAACGACGCTCGACAAACAACGTAAATATTTTTTGCACGTTCCGCCTTTACGTGTTTTTTCGTATAAGGGTACTAGATGACATGTATTATGACTGCCTCTATCCACGTAGTAAAATGTCGTGCTGGGGTTAAAGACGGCCATAAAGTTCTTTCATTTTGATCGTTTCCTATAGGAAAGATTTACGAATTTGGCTGGAATTTATCAGAGGAGATGTTTTAGCTGATGTTTTTCTACAATAATACCCCTGTGATTAAATTTTGGCCTTGATTTTATTATTAATAAAAAAAAACTATTAGCTTTTTCGTAAAACTTTTTCGTAAAAAGGTGTACAAAGCTTTAGCAACTTATAATATATTCATAAGATAAGCTAAAACTTTTTACACCAACTTTGTTTACATTTATCGTAAGTGACGCACACCTTCAAACACCCCGATTAGAAAATTATGTTATGATAACACATACACTAAATTGTTACTTTTACTTGTATACACAGTTTGTTAAAGACTAACTTCCTTTTAATACGTTTCATTTTTCTTTAATTTGTATTCAATGATACCATTCGTATAAAATTACATTTAAAAAATGTATTACTTTGATTTACGGTCCATTTTGGTTTGTATTGACTGTAGAGCGTAGGCAGTAGTGTATTGTAATTTACGTGTATTTAATTACTTTTTTTATAAAAAAAAATTAGAACTACAATTTTTTTTTTTAAGATTCTGAACAAACTGATTTCAGGATGTGCATGCTCCACTAATATACAACATGTAACATAATTAATGTTAAATGTTGTATATTAGTGGAATTACATACTTATTCGCCATTTTCATCAAAAACAATTCAACACAATGCATGGAAGAACACGAAAGAGAAATAGTTAAACAAGCGTCTTCCATTTACTCGCAGAATGAATGTTTGATATTTGAGAAAGATGAACTAGGTATTCTAGTTTGATAGTAGCTAGATTAAAATCTAGACTTGTATTCCTTTCATTAATTTGTGAGCAGTACAATAATAAGTAGGTTTGCTTTTTATTACAACGTACGTACATAATGAATCCGGCATATTATTCTGCGGAAAGACATGACAATTATGAAATATTTTTAGAAAATAATTACGGCTAAAATTCACATTAACATTGCGAAAATTGGGTTCCATTCATAATAAGCTATTATGAATGGAACCCAATTTTATAACAATTGTCTAAACCAATATCTAAGAGATAGCTTTAAATTTGTTTACGTAAAATTATTGAAACCTTTTTATCCATACTAAGAAATAGAACCATAAGTCCCGCTTGACGTAATTTTACCGATACTAATGTGTATTACGCAATGACGTATTATACATACACAAAACACCTCTCAAAAACGGCACGAAACACACACATAGAGAAGTACTATCTAATACGTGTAAAGAAAGGGACAGAAAATAAATGCCATCTTTAGGTACACCTGATGTTAGAGAGAGATGAATATACATCTTTAGTTAACAACCTCCCCTAACGTCACGTGACTGACTTCATTCATACGCTAGCCGCCATTAACCGTGTAGAAAAATAAAAATAAAAAATGTATTTCAGTTGATATTTACCTATGAAATGACACATTTTGACCTCTCACGGAAGCAGTATAATTAGTGCAACGTCTGAAAACACACAAAGGCATGCTTTTTTCCTAATTTTCTTTTAAAACACATTTTTTTTTAAGATGTGTAGTGTAGCGATCGCGACACAGGTTCGTGCGTAACTAAACAGACACGAGGCACTTACCTTGATTTCACCTTGCCATTTTAGAGCGCGGACAACGTATCTATAGTTTATTATATATCTTTGGTATTACGTAATAATATTCTGGAAACCAAAATGTTTAAAATCGCAATGTCATTCACAATTGAATGGGACTCCAAATACAATGCTTCATACGAACTTCATACTTTGAACATTAATTTTCTTCTGTTGCTGAAATAAAATAAATGCGTCAAATTGCTTTATAAGTGAGTTGTTTGGAACATTTTTATCCTTTTGCGGTCGAGCTTACCTATTGAAAGTTTTTTTTTTTGTTTTGGTATTGTATCTTTACTTTATTGTATGTTGGCTGTAGGAGCTCGTGCCTAAATAATAAGGCTCAATTTACACCGCCACGGAATGGAATGGAAGCGACTTTTTGCAACAAAATTGTACATAGCATAATGAACTTTATGTCAATTGTAAAAAAAAAGGTCGCGCGTCTTCCGGGGAATCCTCGCGCATTCTCGAGAATTCCCCTAGCTACTGTCGGCGCCGTCTGTGGAATCCGCGGGAAGTGGCGCGAACGGGGAGTTGGCTGGGTCGGTCACAGCAATGCGATGCCAAGCAAGCAAGGCGCAGTCGCGCGAATTCGCCGGAATGCGCGAGAATACTCGAGCATTCCAGCGAATTCGTGCGACTTCTCGCGTCATGAGTCGAAATTGATGCTTCCATTCCGTGGCGGTGTAGAGCTAATTGAGCCTTATAATCGCGAGTTGATCTTCAAGGTTATCCAACGCTTGCCGAGGTTGGTCTCGTGGCTGGGCTACTATCTTAACACATCGACGTTCCTGTTTGCCTCGGAAATAATGTTAATCCGTTGGTTCCGGCCGTCATTTATAGATATTTGACATTCGTTACGAGTAGTCAGGAACCAGCAAATCTGACACCAGTATAACTTGATACCTAGCAATTGGGTTGTGGAGTTCAGGTGGTCAGTCACTCCATGTAAAATGCTAGTACTCAGCTTCGTTAGGTTACACTGGCAGCCGTTCCTGATATAGTTGAGAATAGTCTAAGCAGGTGATGATGACATTACCATTAAATATGATCATGCTCGTCGCACAATGTGTATAGTTAGCAAAGGGTAGGCAGTTGAAGAGATGAGACGGTCGGTGGAATCTAATTGAAATTGAAATTGAAAACCATTTATTCGGTTATAAACACACACAACAACAGAAAATTACAAACATAAAAATAAAAAAAAAATAAAAAATTACATTAAGAATTTCGCTGAGCATGTCTACACCGAAAGGGTTACCAACTCAGCATTTGCTGGGCGAAAGACACCCAGCGCTGGTTTTCAGTTGGCACCCCGCAGTGACACACGGACGAGGGTAAATAAACTAATATTAATTAATGTGTAGTGTATTAAATACATAAATAAAACAAAAATTGTAACGTTTAATATCGTGCTACGTGCTAAAAATAAAATAAAAAAAAATAAAAACCTTTAAATTGTAATCTCAGGTTGCTGCTTAAAACTCTTATAACTGAACTTCTCTTCCACAATTCTTACCACTTATACCTATATATTTTCTCCCAACAGAACACTGACATAGTACTAATGCTGGAGAGCGGTTACGTGAACGTGGACATGCCCTTTGACAAGAGGTTCGAGTACCAGGCTCCCATAGTGAAGTGCTATGCGGATGCCATCGCTAATGAGTGTCCGAAGGCGTTTATCATAGTGTGCGCTACGCCTATTGACTGTATGGTGCCATTGGTCGCTGAGGTTAGCAAACTGTTACATCCACACTAATAGTAGCTGACCCGTCCAACGTTTTACGTTAAAAATACAGGTTATATTTATATATATTTGGTAGGTACTGTTACGAGTTTTTTGTATATTAGATTACTAGCAGACGTGCGGGGCTTTGCTCTCGTGTTCTTTATCGTGATAAAAACATAACCCTCCTTTTTTGCAGTCTAGTAAAAGTTAGAAACTTCCATATCATATTTCATCCATATCCACCCAGTACTTTGGAAGATTAGCGCGCTTAAAAAACAAACAAACTTTTTCGCTTTATAACACATATTAGTTTGTGTATGCGCCATTCGCATTATTTTATCTAAGTATACATATTGTCATTAGTATTTTATCATGAATGTGTGAGATTAAGTATATAAAATAGATGTATATATATAGTATATGTATAAAGGATGTTGTTATTTATAAAAGTAATAATTTATTATGTATTTACCGACTAATTATCAATTAGTCGATATTACCATAGTTGTCAGGTATATTATAGAAATAATTAGCAGTTTGTATGGCAATATCAATTTATTCATTTACCGCACGATTCGGAAAGGGTTGTTTTCCATGGAGAAGAACCGGCAAGAAACTCCACAGTTACTCTTTTCAAAACATAGTTCATTTTCACATAATCATTAATTCACTATATGTATTTCAATAATAAGCATTATTAAGTAAGTAATATTGTTTTGTATAATATAGCACACTTTGGATAGGAAAAAACATTTTAAAATTTATGTCACGACCCTAATATATGTATAATTTGTGGGTAACGGTGTGGGTGCACTTTTATTTACATTTATTTGTTATTATTTTATAGTTTATATAAATGTGTTACTGTTTCTTATTCCCTAATAAATAAATTAAATTAAATTTATTTAAATTCATTCTAATTCTGCAATATCTAACCAACTTACTGCATACTTTGAGAAAAATATTTATTTGTTGATAACCCAGAAAGGCTTTAGAAAAAATAAATCTATTGATGTAAGCAATATACGATGAGTCGATAAAAAACTACCAACTCTAGCGCTTTACATGGATATGTCAAAATCTTTTGATAGCGTTGATCATGAAATACTAGTAAGTAAAGTTAACGAAAACGGAATAAGAGGAAACGTATTTAATCCAATCTTATTTTAGTAATAGGCAGCATATAACTGTAGTAATCAGGATTTGTAAAAAAAAAACTGAAATATTTTTTAAATCTGACCAGAGTTTGGAGTGCCACAAGAAAGTGTACTCGGGCCACCCCTATTTATTATTTACATTAATGACTTTCCAACAGCTTCAATTTATCCAATGACTATGTTTGGAGTTTGAACTTCAATTCGTTACGATGACAAAACTATTAATGAGACCAAAGTGACGAAATTTCTCGGATTAAATATAGAAAACACATTAAAATGGCATACACATATTGACATTAATTAAGAACATGTGATTCTTATATTTTATTTTATTAATTTTAAGGAAACTTACAGCTAATACAATTGAATGATCATTGACAATAAGTAGAAAAAGGCTAATTACAAGCTTCCTCTAGTAAAAGTAATTGTCAAAGTAATATGACATCATTATTATCAAATCTGTATGAAATAAATTAAGTTTCAAGATATCCTTTAAATTAAGTTTTGAACAATATAACCGAACTTTATAGGATTTGGTTACACTGGTGTGTTGAAAACTTCTGCAATGACCTTCAATCTAATATGTTTAAGCTAAGTGCTGCTTTCCGCAATACCAAAATCGTCACACATGGTAGAAACATTAATCTTCTTCAGAAAAAAAAAACACATTTTCGTGGTCCTAAGCATTTAAGCTTAACAGGGAACGAGGGATGATAGCTTAGAAGATTTCCTATGTTTTGGAGCATTTTTCGATCTTCTTTTATAGCTTACTCTATTTACAAAAAATCTTTAGATTGTTTAATCTCTTCTGCGAGCTGCTTTCAGAACTCGTTCTTAAATTTAACTAACGCAAATATAACTAAAGCAAATTAAATTTAAATAACGCAATTTAAATTGAACTAACGCAAGTTAAGTTTAACTAACGAAAAGTATAATAACCAACGCAAATTAAATTTAACTAACGCAAATTAAATATAACTAACGCAAGTTACATTTAACTAACGCAAATTAAATGTAACTAACGCAAAGTAAATAATAACTAACCCAAATTACAAATTTAATTTGCGTTAGTTATTATTTTCTGTATGTATATGTATCTTCTGTATACCATTGCAGTGGCGTGTTACCATGACATTTCATGCCAACAAATATACCTACTTTCCTACAGAAAATCTTTCAAATATGCAATACTAGCTTCAGCCCGCGACTTCATCTATTCTTAATTCGGTGCCGTAATTTTTACACTTACGAACCTTCTCCAGACAAAAACATAAACACAAAAAAATTATATTAGACAAACCAAAATTAATTATCTAATTTGGTAAAATTGGAAATTATTTTTGGTTTTTCTTTCTTCTTTTTGCAATCGTTTCGAAGGGACGCGCGTACAGTCGGCCAAGAAAGTGGTGTACCACCCTAAGGTTGAATATCGCTTGCAGATTCATAGGTGATAAAGATTAGTTTCGCTTGCAGATCGATCTGACAACTTCTATTGCTGTCTTTATCTGATTATTGATAATGACTATTACTGTTTGTAACGTGACAGCTGTTCTTAGTTTGAACTTGATGGAACCAATGACGTCGTAAAATCAACGGCGGGGGGTTGTAGATTTTGATGACAAAATTGTATCTACAAATTCAGAATTGTAATCAACAAGTTACATAAAATTGTAAAGGCACAAGGCGAGTCCACAAACCTACAATTTCTGTAAACTTGTAATTACAATATCAATAAAAAACAAGCTAAAAATAGATTTATCCTTTTATTAAATTTCTACAATCAATTTTAAAATACTTATAACAAACAAAAACATAGCATATATAGTAATATTTAGAAGATATTGAAAATTTTTAAAAATTAGAAACGGGTGTAACCGCCGTTGGCCTCTATAACCTCTAAAAGACGAGACCTCATTGAACCAACAAGCCGTGAGCAAATATCGGTTCCCCGCATTTCCTCCCAGATATAATTACAGTGACTAATAAGAGCTTGTTTGGTTCTTTCATTTTGATGCGACCATCGTTGGACCATAAGGCCCCAAAGATTTTCTATCGGGTTGAGGTCCGGCGATCTTGAGGGCCACTGAATTACCCTTACGTCAGTGTGTGAACGAAACCAGGCTCTTACGATCCTCGCATTATGAATTGAACAATTATCTTGAACAAAATCAAATTGTGGCACTTCGTTCTCCGGGTAAACATTACGGACTGTCGGTAGCATTGCATTCTGAAGCACGTCGATATAATTTACAGCCGTCGCTCGAGGAGGTAGAGAACACAATTCTCCTACACCATCCGTACTCATCCAGCCCCAAATATTTACGGAAATTCGACCTGATTCTCTATTTGGGATTACATGATCATCTTTATACCGTGTTGAATTATATCGCCAAAGGTGAAGACGTCCATGCTGACTGGATTTAAACGTTTTTTCATCACAAAACACTGTATTAGACCAATCAAACTCTAAGTGCTCTCTGGCGAAGTTCAGACGAGCAAGTCTGTGAGCATCCGTCAAATATATTTTCTTGGCGTAATGCCTGTGGTGCAACCCCATGTAATGTAGATGATTCCTTATTGTTTGGGCACTCACATCGAACATCTCCGCAAAATGTTTTGTGGGCTTAAAACCATTGATTTCATATTCCCGTCTCATGAATTCTCTATCGTTATTGGAGAGTGCAGGCCGGCGACCACTTCTTCTGTGATCCAACAAACTTCCCTCCTCTCCTTCACGACGAATCCAAAAGCGGACAGAACGCCTCGATATATTCAAATTCCGGGATATCGCACTGATACTGCTTCCCTCATTAAATTGGGCAATTATTTGTGCTCTTTCGGCAATGGTCAAGTTGGCAGGCATTGAGATGATTTTATATGCAGTTGATTGAAAAATAACACGGAAAATATATCGATTTTTTGCATATATTTGACAAAATGTCAATTGTCAGTTTTCTTTTTCAAATGGAATTCGGTTGTCTAAATAGTTTTTATTACTTTTGTTTGGAAACATTTCAATTGCTTTGTAGAAACTAATGTCCTTTTCATTTATACTAAAGGTTAAAATGTCATGTACTTATATGTGACATATGACGTATGAATACTAAATACATAGGTTTACGTCATGATAATGTTGTCTCTTTCAGTAATATCTTTTTATAACGAACCTTGTTGTAATTTTCGATGACCGGGAAACTAAATCAAAACTGGTACACCACTTTCTTGGCCGACCGTACATACATTTCACGATATTTTTATATAAACACTACTTTCCGCCGGCGGCTTCACTCGTATGTAAAGTTCTGCTGTAGGTGTTCCACTTTTTGAAATCAATTATAGTTATAACTATGTTGCTCAGACTTAATAGCTATATAACAAAAGAGTTTAATTTAAATCCTTCTAGTAGTTCCTGAGACTAGCGTGTAAAAACAGATACAAGCAGATATTTTAAATTCTTGCTCCGGTGTTTTTAAATCTCCCTCAATTATTCTTTTGTAAGTATATTTGTATATACTTACAAAAGAATAATGTGTCTGTAAATTGTTTTACAGACACATTTTTTATTATTTTATTCCATGTATCTAAATCTTTATTCTCTCGCCACTATATAGGTATGTACATTTTTACAATTATTAGGGACACACTTTATACAATAAAAATTGTGAGAGCTGGTGCCTAAACTAGGCCTGGGTCCAATATTTCAGGACACCCTTTAGGTTAACATTTTAGTCACATTATAATTTAAATGATGTAAAAAAATATATAAATGCGACGAATGCATATACTATTTTCGCAAAATTGATTGAAAAGTATTAATAGAAAGAAAAGTATGAGAAAATATAGGTTTGAATTAGAACCTACTCATGCAATGTTTGTTTACACTGCAAAAATATACCCAAGGCTGCATGACAGGAGAATAATTATACCTGTACATGTTTCTAAACCAAACGAGGACAAAATGGTAATCAATGGATCCTAACTAAATATTTTACCCACGAAGATACCTAATTCGCGTTACATTACTGTTTCTAGAAGACAATAAACAACATGATTTAAGTAGTATATTATACATTCGATAATAATCGCGCATGTTTTAGCAAGAGACATAAACGCTGCCGGTCAAAATGAGAAATCAATATTTCCTTTGTTTGTCGACCTTTTTGTCAGCGTTTGCCAAAGAAATGTGTATTATTTTTTATACATGGCAAGTTCTAAATGGCGAGACTTGTGGCATTTAAAAGTATTTTTTCATTGAATGCTTAGTAAAGTCATGGTAGGGTAAGGTTTTATGTTCTGGATATAAGTAGGTTTTTTTTTGTAAAGTTAGCAAATATATAACTGGTTTGCTCCTGTCCTTTTGTCGTTTAACTTTCCTCACACCCACGAAGTTCCATTAATGCTTTTGAATTTTCTTGTAGTTCTTGAACATCATTAAACGTTTTTAGACCAATAATGTCGGACATTCACAATTTATTAGCTATACGCCCCATTAAGATCTTAACGATAAATGCACTCCCTAAGTCCCTAGTGCATTCAATTAGATGCCTCGTCTTTCAGCGTTATTAAATTATTAAAAATTATTTGTATTTTTGTCATAACACCTCAGCATAAAAAATTAAGAAAGATCACTTTAAAAAGAGAAATTAAGATCTTCACCTATTTTCCATTATCGAATGTTAAATAACTGGGGAAACGATATATGAAATAATACTCATTGTAAGTTAACCACTGCCCATTTAACTTCAAAATAAAATCGTACAATCACAAGAAACAAGTGATAAATATTGTTGGTTCCTCCCTTGAGAGCAAACATTCTCAATATCGAGTTAGATTGCGTTGTTTTCACAAATCCCATTTGTAACTGAAGAGGAATTTGTCAAAAAGTAATGTGAGAAAAGCTTATCTACTGACTATAGAACAAAATTGTTTGAACAAAGTATATTCGATGGTATTATATCTTATTATTTAATAAGTCATATCTTATATACCACATCCATCTTGTATTTAAGGGAAAAACTATCCAACTTTAATTAAAATGTATATTTTAAGATAGATATACATTTTAATTACAGTTTTACAAAAACAATTATCTGGTTGTCTGTTGTAATTGTTTCTACGGCAACCATCATTGTATGTTACTGCTTCAGGAATTCTTAAAATAAAATCTGAGCATCAAGACCGGTCATGACTATCTTCAAGCTAATTCCGACCTTGAGTTAGATAAGCTCCATCCATCCGAATCGTTACCAGAGCCATCTTTCCGCTAATGTGGGTCTTATCTCGGCCCAGTCTCCAGTCCTTTGACGATAATGAAACAATTCTACTAATAAACCCAACTGTTTCTCCTTCCACGTCAGTTCCATATTACTGTTTATCTTTGTGAGTAATTCTGGCAAGTAAATATTTGCTCTCCTCAGTAATTGTTTGGCCAAATACGTTGTTGCGTTTGTGTTTGCTATGCTTCACTAAAGCTTTCAAATTCATGATCGCACTATTCATATTTGGTTCCAGTTCAAATGATTACACTAACATTTGTAACTTTTGCGATTGTTGGATTAAATCTACAGTTCTGTACAACTAGCAGTTTAATACTATTTACGTGGTTTCTAGAAGTTGAAAGTTATTGCCATTTGTTTTGGTATAAGTCAGTTGTTGTTATTCAAGATGTATTTGAACAGGAAGATAACATACTTCTCACGACTTCGATATTAGAAGATTTGTTTTTTGTTTACATTGCTACAGAACCAAAACATAGTCAGCGACGTAACTCGGCCTTCTTGCAGTAAAAGCAAAGATTTTTTATGCGTTCTTCGACTTCGACCAACTCATCGCTTTCCAAAGGCGTAGAAAAACTTTCAGCTATTGAAACTTTCTTCACGTATTCTCTTTGTTGTATTTCCTTACAATATCTTAGCATGTTTTGTGGCGTCATTATTTCGTTTTCTGAATTCTTTTATAAGGAGTTGAGTGAGTGAACAAAATAATAAGTAAAGCATGGTTTTGTCACGCAACTTTATAAATGTTATCGTTAATCTCTCAATTTTTCGCTTATTTTCAGTTGGTAGCTTACGTTTTTGGGTCAAACAACATTGATTTTGTGAAAACTGTCGACACGGTATCGTACCCACAATACTTATAAAATTTAATTTGTTTACTGAACTGAGTATACAGCGGGGCGTAGTTATAAAATTACGCAAAAAAATACTTTGTTGTATTGATTAATCGAATATTTTCGGGCACCACCACTTACGTACTATGTGTGGTTTTGACTTATAAAATAGACAAATCAAATCTGCTACATTAAAGTCGCTCTCGAAAAAGCTTCTTAATAACTCATACAAATGATATATTTACTTCCACAAAAAAAAACAGTTTGGTATATCTCGAGCATAGGTACTACAATACAATACAAATATTTTTATTGACAATAAATACAAACACTACTACTATAAACAATTGCGTGAATCAAATGCCCGTAACCACTTCGTCTTCAGCCTACCCTCGAATTATAGTTAGGTTAAAAGAACCTCACGATATACAACATTTCGTAATAAGCAAGTTACCCCATCAGTGCATTCATTTCTCCACAAGTACTTTATTTATTATCATATACAGTCTAAGTTGTGTTTTAAATTCTTATTAACATAATTTTTATTTTATTTAAATGCATTGAATTAGTGTATATTCCTTATACGTAAGGATATTTGTTGTAAAGTAGTACTCCTGCAAAATTGAGTATTTATCTACCATATCGGGACTTACAATTTGTGACGCAAAAATCCCTAGAACAAACTTCTCATTAGCTTCCCAATTTTTTTTTGTTTTTTTTTTATAGGTTCGCGTTCGTCCATCCCACCTGATGGTAAGCGATGATGTAGTGTGTGGTGATGGTGTGGATGTGTGGTGGTGTGTGATGATGTGGTATACATATACTTATCCATTTCCTTTCCCTCCAGACGTTAAAAGAAACAGGCTGGTACGATCCGAACAGGCTGCTGGGTTCGATGGCGGTACCAGAAATGCGCGCGAGCACCTTGGCCGCGCGTGCGCTATGCCTCGAGCCGCGGTACTGTAGGGTGCCCTGTGTCGGAGGCACGGAAGGCGACGCACTCGTACCTTTGTTCTCTAAGGCTGTTGAATACTTCGATTTTGCAGAGGTACTTTAATCATGGTGTTTGTTATCTGTTAAGCTTTGGTTTCCTAGGAAAGCGGTGCCGTCATATAGCGGCCGTAATATTATGGACGCAAAAAGGCGGCCGTCTTTACGGTGATGACATGTGGAAAGTTCCACGGCCGTTTTAACACAGAATGCTTCATCGCTATCAATGAAACGTTCACGAAACCATCTGTCACCGACAAGACGGCCGTCATGCAAATGGCGGCACCGCTTTTTGACGTTATAGTGTCAGTTACCGCTCTCTAGGAAACCGCGCCATTTTGTTTACATAGACAACGTTCCAGTGACATCATTCACCGCTGTATTACGGCCGCTATATGACGGCACCGCTATCCTAGGAAAACCAAGCTTTAGTGACCGCTACCTGCAGAAAGCCTGACAATCTCTTAAACTAAATTCACCTTATCAACGCTCGAGTACTTTCGATTTATTGAATTTAGATGCTCTGCATCATCTGCTAAGCCTTTTACCAACTATGTTGGGTCAACTGCCAGTCTAACTCCTCAAACCAGTAACTGAGTAACACGATACTCCTTGGCAAGTCCAGTGTCAGATATTATAACTTTTGAATACCTGTAACGACTATCAAAATACAACGTGTAATCCGCGAGTTGACAACTTTGCAAAAATTGTTTGAAACGCTTCAAAACGCTTCACGTGTACTCGTAAAATAATATTTTATTCATTACTTAACCTTTCAATTAAAATATAAGTATATTTTTAATTGATTAAAAAACTATGGCCTAAATCACTCCTAAATCGTGGCATTGTGGTCACGTGACTACGTATGACGTCATTGTTCAAAAAACAACTTTCCCGGCATTTGGCACATAAATGTACTTCGGGTATTTTATTATATTTTACTCTATTATGAACGTGAAAAATTATTATCAGTGCTGTGCAGTACCTTGTTGTGGGAATACTACTATAAAAACGCCCACGAAACTACTTATTCATGTCCCTTTAAAGGTAGGTATTCGCAAGAAGTGGTTAGAACTTGCTCGAATTAATGCAAAAAATTTATCAGCCAAATCAAATTTATTTTTTTGTGAAGATCATTTCGATGTATGTAAAAAGTTATCGCAATACCTATTATTATTTACATATTATTATTGTACTTAATAATCCTAACCATTTTAAAGATTATGTTATGAATTTATAGAAGAAGTAGGTACTACAAGTATTTATGTTTCAGCTCCCCAATGACATGCAGAACTACACTGAATACCATTTGTTAGGTTCTGTTAAAAGAATATTAATAAAACCCATGTGTTTGCTATCTAAATTTGCATGTCAACCTGATCGAAAAAAACGACAAATGCTTGCACTGTCTGGACAGGTCCGCTCAAATTTGCGTGGTTATTTCCTCAAAAGAATACCACAGACATGAACCTACATGCTTCTCATATACAAATACAAATTGTCTGGACTTTAAAAGAGACTTTGACCTCTGAGTTTGTTTCGGTGTTTCTTCTCAGAGTAGTCAGTTAGGAAATACCGGCCTCATCTAGCTAATCTAAACTTACCTAACACGCAAAAAAACATGACGTGTAAAAGTGTTATTTATAACCTATTTACAAATAAATATATTTCATTTCATTTCAACCAGAAGAAGTTAGTCAGTTAGTTATTCTTTTCTTATTTTGTCTTACGCACCAACCAAAGATAACCTGTAAGCTGTCAAAATATTGAACGATGACGTCACGTTTTCTGATTGGTGTTTCTAATCACGTGACTCACAGATAAGAAATCTCATTTTTCTCAAGGGAAAATAAAATAAATTAATAATAATATTTTCTTCATTATATCATCATATACATACCATGTGCATGGCTTCTTTGGATGATAACAAACGATATGGCAAGGGTTTTGTAATCCTAAGTCTACGTGTGTAGAACTTATTACAAATTCCAATACACTGATGCCAGAGACCGATTTTTTCAAATTAAGAAGAACGTTAAGAATTATCGTGTTATTGGCAAGTGACGTGGAAAGTTATTGACCCTCGTAGTGCTGTGACACGTTTGTTATGATTGGTATTCAAGAAATATATGGAACCAATAATTTGGTATTAATTCTTTGAGTCAGTTATTTTGTGCTGAAACTGTGCATAGAGACTCCATACCAGATGTTGTCTTCAGCCCTTTTGGATAGATATGGGGTTTCCGTTACACGTTGTATACAAATGACGGCCGGGATCAACGGTTTACCGTGCTTTCCCAAGACAAGGAGGATTTTGATAAGTAAGGATGTTCACCCATCCACAAACTGATCTGGCGATGCGTTGCTTAACTTCGACGAACCGACCGACCATTATTAATTAGCCATGAGCTCCACGCTAAATCGGTATATTAAAAGAAACAAAAGTGCCACTTCAGTGGAAATAATCACTTCCACCAATAAAAGTGTATGTTCTTACCTATTTACTTTTTCTGTTAATGTAAATCGGATTTAAAATCACCGTGAATCCCTACAGCATCGATCAACACAATTTATATCCCGACTTACTTAAATCCGCTTAACCCTCAGCTAAGCCGTTAATCCTAAATCCCTTGCCTTTCCCAGCACAATGCTTCAATGATGACGGAAGCGGTGAGAAGTGCTCCTCAAGCGGTGGCCAGGAACGATGGTCCTTGCACTAGAGTTGGAGATCTTAGTGAAGCTCATGCCCTCGCCGGCTTAGTGACTGCAGTCGCCCATGCTCTGTTGTGCCACGATGTCCCAAGGGTCACTGGTTTTGTTGAAACGAATCTCGGACAAGTTATATCCCCTGCCAGGTTATTATCACCCTTATTTCTTTTGTTGTATCACTTTCATCATTTATCTGATAGAAGTCTCCAAAGATTGAACAGTATTTGTTTGGTTTTGACCCGTTTGCTTCAGGAGGATAATATCGCGTGACACTCAAAACTATATCATAGAGCTAGAGAGAAAGTACCAAAAAGTTTCAACATTAGTGTCAATCTTCATTGTTATTGGTAAATGGTGGAATAACATTACTATATACACTATTATCGTGATGTGATCTTGAACCATCGAAGGAAGAAACGACCTCATCCGGAATACATAAAAATTCTTCCTTAGTTGTTTCAATTAGCGACAATGTAAAACCATAAACATTTAAGCAAAAATACTGAAACAAATTATGGGAAAGGCATTTAAGTATTTAGCTCTTTTTTGTGTGACCTTCATACCACCGCCTGAACCTGAACGTGTTGTAAAAACTGTTCTTGATTTCACAACATAACTTACGTAACTATCTAAACGCTGTACTTAACAAAATAGTGGCAGTGGCCACTTGATTGATAGTCTCATTTATCAACGCCAAACCCATAATGTTTTGAATTTTACTCAACTCTGAACAAACCTGTAAAAATCTCAACATTTTTTGCCATGTAAAAAAACTATCAGGGTTTTGCGAATTTGTAAACAATAAATACCTAAAATATAGCTGCAGTCACTTGCATGTTCAACTCGCATTGTATAAATTGTGTACGCTCGTAAAAATTTTACATCTCAGCTACTCTAGTCTATATTACGGTCACCATTAAATTTTATTGCAATATCAAAATACTACGTTTCGTGGCTTCCAAAACAGGGTAATTTGATATCTAGAATGTGCTTCTGAACGATATTTTAATGGAGGAATACACCAAGGTCTTCTGCCTCCAGATTCATCGCAAACACTGTGGAAATTGGCGGCAGTGGCATCAGGAAGAACCTCGGACTGCCGAAAATGAACGACAGTGAGATGATTTATTTGGATAAGGCATTAAGTCACCTATGTTACAAACAAAGACTGGTGTACGACTGGTACTGTAGGTACCACTGCTCATCGCCACGACTTGATACCTGCCAGTTCGAGTTCTGGTATCCGAAGCGTTCTCAAAGATTTGATGATTGCGCATACGCATGTATGTAAATTTATGATGTGAATTCGTATCGTGGGTGTCTTTTTAAATTTTTGTTTTCATTTTGAATGCTTTTGTAACCTGCTCTGTTAAATATTTTCGAGTGTTTATTACCGTTTGATTAAAATAAAAACTATTTTATATCTTATGATTTTCATTTTAAATGTATGTATTTACAATATCAATGTAGTAATAATAGGCCTGAAGGAGGACGGACGGACGGACGGACGTGCGTGGACTTCAAAACCGGAAGGTGCATTTGATCATTCATTAACCCAAACTAACCTTAATTTGCTGAGGACATTTTAAGTAATTTTTCTTTTTTCTTTTACTTTCACAATTCAGATATATGGCAATGGACTTGCTGCTAAACAATAAAGGTATCTGCAAAAGATTAGTGTATCCTCGCAACTTGAACAAATTCGAACTTAAATCACTGGATTTTGCAGTATGTAAAGTTATCAAGTATTGTAACATGGCCATGGACTGGCACAAAGAAGGTCTGAATCTCTCGGTCGAATCAGGCAAGCACCAAATGAAGACAAATTTCCATGTACCAAAGCATTATGAAAGAATAGAGTCATGTGCGAAACATATAACACTCTAGATACATTGCTGTACCTACCAAAAATGTTCAGTTAAAAGTGCTATTGTGGCCAAATCCAAGATAATGAAACAGAAACATAAAACTGAATTTACACTTTACAAGTATGTTGTTGCTGTCTGTGAAAAGTCATAATTTAAGTTTAATATGAAAATGTAAACACAAAAAAATAGTAAAGACACAATAAACGTTGAGTAATAAAGATCTTGGTTTTAATTTATTTATCACAAGTAACACTTAAGCCTAGATCTAAGGGCCATTTCTGGCGAATGGTGGACTTCCGTTTGTTTTGAAGTACATCTTCCCGGTCATCCTGAAAAAAATAAGAAAGGAATAAAAGTAACCGCCGCTTTAGCTTAATAAATAGAGTAAATTACAAAATACAATTAGTAAAAAACTTTTTTGCAAAAAAATAAAACCGACTTCCATATCAAAACACTACAAAGCGAAAAATAATTTTAATTTCGGTAGTCGGTGTTATTGGTTTTGTATTTTCTTTTTTTTCACACCGCCTTCCGAAATTAAAATTATTTTTCGCTTTGTAGTGTTTTGATATGGAAGTCGGTTTTATTTTTTTTTTCAAAAAAGTTTTTATTTTCGCGCTTTTCAGTGGGTCAATTTGTAGTTATAAAAGCCAAAATGTCAACTACAAAAAACTAAAAACGCGCGAACAAAAAACACAATGCAGAGTAAACGAAAAGATCATCAATGTAAATATTTTTTTAGACTTTTGTTGATTTTTCAGAAACGGCTTGTCCGATTTCGATAAAATTTTCATGGGACCATTTGGGAAGTATACCCTTTCCAACAAAAAAAGAATTTTTCAAATCGGTTGGCAAGCGACGGAGCTATGCCCGAACAAACATAAAAAAAAACAAACAAACATCCGAATTGAGAACCTCCTCCTTTTTCAGAAGTCGGTTAAAAAACATAGTAAGTTTTCTCGGCTCAAGCCGCAAAAAATGCAATAATAGTTTTGCATTTTTTGTCGCTCATATCGAGCGACTTGCAAAACGATTATTTAGGCCACAATCTACGAGAACAGGCATCTTGTTATTGATCTCTTGATTGGCATGTCTGTACATATATTCGAGCGCCAAAACGTGCTTTGTACACAGTGGTCGTAAAACTTCCTCAAATATTGACTAAGCCAGTAGGTAGGTATTGAGAGACTTCTCGACCGTTTCAATCACAGAAACTAGCCAATCGCGACGGAAAAGGCTAAAAGGTTTAGTCTTTGTAAAATGACTGTTCAGATCGAAATGTTTATGTGGTTCTTATAACAAGCTTTGAAACTATTTCGGATGCTCAAACCCTTAGGCCCACTTGCAGCAACATTTAAATCGAGATTTACAGTACCTAAATCGAGATTTACAGTACCAAAAACTCGATTTAGGTACTGTAAATCTCCATTTAAAGTGTTGCTACAAGTGGGCCTTAGACCCTAAAACACATTGCAAACATGTTTAATTTTGAAATCAACAAAAACTATCGGAGGTAAAGCACATACAGTTCAGGAGTGGGACGGAGTGGGAGGGGGGAACTGGTGAGTGGTGACGTCACTTTTAAGTAAAAAGTTAAAGAAGAAAATTTTGTTACTTGTATATATACACAACAAAGAAAAACTCATGTCCAATACTGTTTATACTGTATTTTAACTGACAGACTAAACAGATTTTTTAGGCAAATATCCTACTAATATATTAAAACATGCCATTTCAGTCAATGAGTGATCGGAAAAATAAAACACTAACAGCACCCATAGACTAACATCGTAAATGTCTAGGATTGAATTAGAGACCTTCGAAATGTCCACAATGATCGTTTCTACCCTAGCAGAGCCATTATCGTTTGGATCTGAACAAAAAAAAAATGGCTATAATATTATGGAAGTTTTTTATAATCGGGAAAAGAAATGCATGATCACCGTTTATAACAGAAATATGCAGAATAAGTAAATGCTGTATTTTTAGAACAAGATTACCTAAGTTCTCAGACATTATTAGGTTGAGTTTCTTGAAAAGGTAGGTAGGGAAGGGATTGTATTTTAGTTTTTATCACTGGCTCTCATCTACAAAACTACCAAGGGTTCTAAATTGAGATGGAATTACTATTTCCAAGCTAAATAACATGCTAAGTATCATTAGCCTTAATAAAATATTTGTTTATTGTCATGTAATCTATACTAATATTATAAAGAGGTAAAAGGAGATTGACCATTTTTGTATGGACGTTGGACCAAGTGCTACCCAACATTGAATCATAGTGCATAATGTTCCTTAGACTAATACTAGTCTGTAACCCAAAGCGCATTAGAATCTGTCCAAGGAGTATTGAGAAAAATACTCTTGTTTAGGTTTAACATTGACGAAACATCATAATCAAAAGCATATTTTTTAAATAAAAGACGGTATAATATAAACAGTGGATTATAATTATTATAACAACAGTTAGTTAAGGATAGTCATTCAATCAATCAATCAATTATTTATTCGTTACACAGGTTTACAATATAATAAATGGTCCTCTATGTTAGGCCTAATGTAAACATTAAAATACCTAATCAATCGTCATCCTCATCGTCGTCTATAATTATTGAATCTAAAAATAAAGCAGGGCGCCTCACAACGTCTTGGTGCCTAGCCCACCCCAAAAACCAAACTAAGCAAACAACGTGGGCACAACTGCCGATCGTTCTTCGCCCAGTAAAACATGAGCAGCAATAATGTTGAACGGAATCAAGCCCATGATTGTTCTTGTCAATTAAAATGTAGCAATGATACACTTTTGACGATGTATGTCTGCTCTTTATGTGCACTCGAATTAGTTGCACATTGCTGGTGGGCATCGAAAAATCGGACAGGTCGTTAAGGCGACCGTTATACTTTTGAATAATAAATGTCTCCGTAGTGCGTATATGCTCGCTGTAATAGCTAGGCGCAAGTTTGAGTTGGTACGTTCCTACTGCAAAGAGAGTCAATTCCTCCGGTGTTAACATGGGAAATGAAGCAACATTATCTCTACCCACTGAAATACACACATCAAAAGTGTCTAGGGATCAACATATATTTTTGCAATAACTTTTCTCCTGATTGATATTAATTAAAATTTTCTTTAAGGATTCATCAAATAAAGTGTTTTCGTTTGTCACAGTAACGATAAACCAAGTCACCTTTGCATTAATAAAGAAATTTGCCATTTTCCTAATAAAGGGATTTTTGACATTTGAACCACTAACATTAAAGTTCGAAAAAAAGACTGAAATAACAGTTTTCTTTAAAATTTTATTGGGTAACTTAAACAATTAATAATCCGTGTTTCTACCGCGAACACTAACAACACAAGAACATCGGTTTGGCATACTCAAAATGAGTTCATCCAAATCACGCTGTGGAATGGCCGCCCATGTTCGTTGCAACAACAAAAAAGGTCTTCTTGCACCTGGATACCCTCCATATTCGGCAGAGCTCTTTTCTGTAGCATATCCCATGCATGCTCAATCGGGTTCAAGTCTGGCGACTGAGCAGGCCAGAGCAGGACATTGATGTTAGCTGCGGCGAGAGTCTGTCTTACAACTCTTGCGGTGTGCGGTCGTGCATTATCATGCATTAACTGAAATAAGGGACCGATTTGCACTTGTAGAGGAACGATGACGTCAGATACAATCGTCTCAGCATAAATTTGAGCGTTGAGGTTGCCTCTGATCCAAATCAACTCAGTTCTTCCGCCGATCCAAATACCCGCCCATACCATGATGGTTCCACCACTATAAGGATGGACTTCCTGGCAGGATTTTAATCGCTGTTGGCGTCCAGGGGTTCTCCAGTGTCGTATACGTCTTGTATCCGGTCTCATACCAAAACGAGACTCATCAGAAAAGCACACGAAACGCCATTGTTCTTCTGCCCAATTTCTGTGTTCAAGAGCCCATTGATATCGAATCCTACGATTGTGCATTGCTATAGGTGGTACCCGTAGCGGTCTTCGGGAATGAAGGTTCACTTCATGCAAGCGGTTTCTGACTGTTTGGTCGCTAATTAAGTTCCCTGAAGAGTGATGAAGCCTCACGGCTAACATCATGGCGGTTATTGTTGGAGCTCTTCGAGTTAAGATTTGAATGTAATGGTCTTGTCTCCGTGTGGTGCAGCGATACCGTCCTCCATGGCGCTCAGCCACGGTACCAGTGCTTCGGTAACGTGTCCAAAGTCGACTGATAACACTCTGACTTGTATTCAGAGTTAAAGCCACAGTACGTTGCCGGGAACCAGCTTCTATCATTCCCACGGCTCTGAGCATTTCTTCCCAGCTTAAATGACGTATAGAATAACGTTGGTTTTAATCAGTAGTAGGGAAACAGTAGCACTAATAATGTCTTCAATGCGTTGT
The DNA here is from genome assembly GCA_943138885.2 of Tholera decimalis. Taxonomy (NCBI): domain Eukaryota; kingdom Metazoa; phylum Arthropoda; class Insecta; order Lepidoptera; family Noctuidae; genus Tholera; species Tholera decimalis. The sequence continues at coordinate 12,456,134 of OW964567.2, read as the reverse complement.
ATGTTTTTATAGGGAAAATATTGACAGCTGATTTTCATCTTTTACTCGAATTTGATTAACAGTTCCTGTTTCAAATTATGAAATGCACCAAAAAGGATCCATATAAATTTATAAAATCATAAATTTATTACAAAGCCACATCTCAATCTCAAGAAATCCGCATAAAAATGCTTGATCCCTAGACACTTTTGATGTGTGTATTTTCGAAGTTGGCTCTGTTCCGGTTTAGCCTTCTTTCATCAACATACTCAGCTAAGTGATTGGAAACATTCAGCCGCTCTCTGGCTATATTTATAAATTCACGTGCATTGCCATTGTCTAAAATATCAACATGGAAGGCATTAGTTATTGCTGCAGCGATCCGAAGGTCTGTATAAAAGTGGCTCATGGCCAGATTACAGTATTCATGGCGAAAAATCTTAAAATCCCGTTTTAGTCGTCCATTTACCACTTCAACGGGCCATCGGCAAATGGTACACAACCGCGATTTATTGGCGTCGAGTGTGGTAAGTTGTGAGCCTCTTCTGGTCTGCGATTGTGGCATGATGCCGACATATCCGTGGCTTTCTAAAGACGCAATAGAGTCGCGAAAACCTCTGTCTAATATGAAAATATCACCTGGCTGTAACAGCCAATGAATGACTCTATCCGGCCCATCTAGAAGATTGTTTAAAATGGTTGCGTCATTTGTTGTCGCAGCATAGGGACCACAAACCTCAATAATGTGTCCATCGCATGTGACAAACAAAATGGTTTTAGTAAGTTCCTGTACTTGTGCATGCTGTACGTGTCTTTTTGAAACGAGAAATTGGTACTCTTTTGTATGTACATATTAGGTACCGTCACATATAACAACAGCTTCCTGATTATTAGCAAACAATGCGTTAGGAACTGCTAGATTTCTTTCAACGATTTGCTCTCTAGACATATGGTTGAATCCCAAGTGGCGAGGGACAAAATCACTATCCAGACACTCCCTAGCTATTTTCATTCTTCGTTCTAGATTTGGACGAGACATGTTGAAAAACGTGGCGAGTCGTTCATTGGATTCTCCAGTTCTCAGTTTGGCAAGTATTATACCTAATGCAGTTCGTGGATTTTGACACCTTTGTGCTAAAAGTGGAGTTTGATTAAATAAAGATTATTTTTCAATTCATCTCGATTGCGGCCTGTCCAATAATGCAATTCTTCATCATGCAGCGCATTAAGGTTCTCAAAATCGATAATTCCACTTCTGGGTTCTTTTAGTAATTCTAACATTTCAAAAACTTGTTGGGGTCTAAAATCAAAACAACGATTTGGTGCCGCAAAAAGAACATCCCAGGTGTTGTCTTCTAAATGCTCCTGACACACACGTGCGTATGGTGGAACATAATAATTATTATTAATTAGTAATTGCACTTTCAAACTTTTTGGTACTCGCCGACGAGCATTATTTGTGCAATTGTACACCATGCAAGCATTTGAAGTATTCGGGGCTCGGCAGTAATTTCCGGGAAGGTGAAATGTTACGTTTTGTCCTAGAATGTCGTCCTCCGCGCGCTGCTCTTCCACGGCTGGTAGATTTTCCACTGCAAGCGGATTACCCGCAGCAGGTGGATTTCCCACAGTCGGTGCATCTTCCACAGCAGGTGCATCTTCCACAGCAGGCGCATCTTCCGCAGCAGGTATTGCAGGTAGCGTCCCACGGCGAGCTCTTGTCCAACAGTTGTGGCAGAGGTATTCCGCATGATTGAATGTTATCTGGAATCAATTAAAAAGTGATAAACAAATAACCCACGGCGTAACATGAATCCGAACTGTAGTCCAATTATATTGTATACTCGAACCGGGAAGGTGACTCTTGAATAAGATTTTTAGGAGCTGATAAGAGCAAACGTTCAGGTAACTACATTCAACGCGTTTTAAAATAATTCGTCGGGTAAGAAAACATTTCCCTATAACAATATCTATCTCAACGTCACCACGTAACTTCTACAGATCAACGATAGAAAACACGCACCGCGCACACAACTAGTGGTAACACAAAAGTAGTTTTTAATTAAAATAAGTAGGTACATACAAAACAACATTCAGCCTATTTTAACCATCAATCAGGACCAGGCAGGTAATTAGGAGGGTCACAGTGACTCAACGATCTCGGTGCGCAGGTAGCGGACTACCGATAACTGGACTGGTTTATTGGACATGCCTATGGCTGTTGACATTTAGGGTCCCATGCCTGATAACGCGTAGACTATAACTATCTATAAAGAGTTCTTCTGCGGTTCCTTATAGTTTTATCCAAGTGGAGTCTAGATTTTATAGTAGGTATGTACCTACTTCTAAGTAGATATCTAAGAACACATTTGTTATGATTTAAGTAATGTAAATAATTGTCTTAACTGTTGAGATAATGGCTTATTTTGTGTAATAATATAACTACTTCAATAAAGTTAAGTACTTACCTCACGTGGTAGAGCTTGAATGATGTTTTGAACTGTATGTTGATGTTCGTTTTGAAGATCTCGAGTTAACATATATCTTCTGATTCGTTCCACAGAATGATCACAAAACAAACACACTCTTTGATGTGGTTGATACATCGAGTAGTCCAAACGAATAGCCGGGTCAACAGGTGATGCAGATACGATAGTCCAAAAGTAATGCCGGGTTGTAAAAAAAATATGGAGATAGATAAGCGCACAGTACACAACGGTTCACGTCAAAGAGTGATGTTAGACTGCGATACAAACAAAATGGCGCGCGCGCAAGCAGGTATAAACCCACCATGCGCGAAAGAGACAGACACATACCAAATCTGAATATGAGCAAGCGAGACCTTTGAGTTCTCTCAACTCTCGTTGTGATTTTGTTGTACTTATCTTGGAATTGAAAATCGAGACAGCGCAAAGCTATCATTTTCGTGTAGAGCTTACAAAAAAAAACTTGCTTCGAGCGAGAGTAGCGAGGTCGGGACCAGACTCAGGAGTTAGAATAAGTAAAATAATCATATTATTTAACGTAAACGTTAAAATAAATATCAAAAGTTCAAGCACCACAAAAGCCATAAGATAAGTTTTTAGGTACTGTATAACCCCGTGGTAATTTTTTTTTTATTTTATTTTATTTAAATTTGTCTTCATATAAGGAAGAAATTAAAAATATTCCCATGCCTGGGCAGCATTTGGTCCAAATCGGTCAATCTCCTTTGTTTGTAAATTTGTTTTTTTTTTGTTTCCCTTCATCCCCCTTTTACTACCGGTCTACCAGACGTACCGCAGGATACCATCCACACTTGGTCGATATACCGTCTTGTCGTACTATAACTTTTCTTCAACATTTATTGAGCGCACAGCCAAGGCGTGGAACTCTGCTGGCTTCTGTGTTCCCTGCCACATATGACCTTTCAGCCTTTAAAGCACGAGTGAATAGGCATCTTCTGGACTCGCTCGTCCCATCTTAGACCTCATCTATCACTTACCATCAGGTGTGACCGAGGTCAAGAGCGGGCTCATTCGTAATAATAATAAATAATAATGTGGGGGACATTATTATTAAAGTTTTAGGATTTCAGTAGTTCCGAAGTAATACTCGGAACTACTGAAATCGAATTCTAAAAATTCTTTCTTTGGTAAAAAGCCTCATTATTAGGGAGTGCTATAGGCTATAAATCATTTCGAAATCCACGCAAACAAAGTCGCGGACATAGTGCTAGTATTTGAAAATCTAGGTTTTAATAAATTACTTACGGTGGCGAAGCAGCAATACCCATGTACCCATGAACCTGAAAGCTACAGGGTCTGGTCGCCGAGGTCCAGTCCGGGCACAGGGTAGCAGGAAACCCCTGAGGGTTGCGCAAAGACTCGGAGTACAAACGCCATGCTCGAACGTGGCTGCAACCATCTGGGAAAAAATATATTTTTAGGTAAGCCTCTACGAGGAAAGTCAGTGTTCCTGCCAATGATTAAATTTTAATATCTCTCGGGATAAGTCTGTTTCCTTTATAGTCGATGTTAAGTATGATTTTTACAGTGTGCTCACCACTTTTTAACCGACTTCTAAAAAAGGAGGAGGTTCTCAATTCGGATGTTTGTATTTCTTTTTTTATGCTTGTCCACGCATAACTCCGTCGCTTGTGAACCGATTTAAAAAATTCTTTTTGTTGGAAAGGGTATATACTTCCCAAATGGTCCCATGAAAATTTTATCGAATTCCGACAAGCTGTTTCTGAAAAATCAACAATAGTCTAAAAAAAATCTACATTGACGATCTTTTCGTTTACTCTGCATTGCGTTTTTTGTTTGCGCATAACTCCGTCATTTACGAACCGATTTGGAAAATTCTTTTTTTAACCGACTTCAAAAAAGGAGGAGTTTTTCAGTTCATCTTGAATCCTTTTTTTATTTTTTTTTATTTATATTACCTCATATCTCAAAGAAGGCTGGACCGATTTGGAAAATTCTTTTTTAGTGTGAAAGGGTATAAATATACTTTGTAGTTGGTCCCATTATCATCACGTTAGGATCTGATGATGGAATCATGGAGAAATCGAGGGAACTCTTTAAATATTATAGGCACACCTATAGCATTTTGGGTATTTCTTATAGTAACTTGTGCAGTTGCTCTCGAAAAGCACCATTTGGGGAAGTGGAACTGATGATTAAAACCACAGATAGCCATTGAAACTACTCATCAATAAGTATTTTGTGGATTGCGATTCGATTACTTGAATATGGATGTGAAGCACTTTATGCGCGTCACAATGCATATGGTGAAGTAGAGCTGATGGTGAAATGCCAGAACTCCTCAAAAATTAACGGCACTGCATTGGGAAAAGCAATATTTTGTAAAAGGTGATAAGTAGTTGACATTTTGGCTTTTGTAACTATATTAATTACAAACTGACCCACTAAAAAGCGCGAAAATAAAAACTTTTTTGCAAAAAATAAAACCGACTTACATATCAAAACACACAAAGCCAAAAATAATTTTAATTTCGGAAGGCGGTGTGAAAAAAAAAAGAAAATACAAAACCAATAACACCGACTACCGAAATTAAAATTATTTATGGCTTTGAAGTGTTTTGATATGGAAGTCGGTTTTATTTTTTGCAAAAAAGTTTTTTCTATTAAATTTTTTGTGCCTATCTAGTGACTTACAGCAGATATAAAAGGAGGATAAGTTATGGCTCCTGGAGAGCCTATCTAATGTAACATCACTTTATCAGTCCCAAAACTACTGTAGCGTAGTTAAAAGGAATTGATTCATTAGTCAGATAACTTTTATATAATGTTTAAAAATGTCAGTCTGTCAAGCCTATTCATAACAACTTTTTAACCATGCTTAGAAATTATAATTAAAAGGTTCTAAATTCAAATTCTCCATAAAAATGTTGAATAAGAATCTGCTTTTTTTTCTTGATTATCCCGCATTTGACCTCGATTACGCCTGCTGTGTTATTCTGTAAGACCTCATTCTAAACTTCGAATCTGAATCCGCTGTGAGTTTATTGATTGGCATTCTAAAAACTCGGTTGTTAATTCGAATTTACACTAGCGCTACCCTTGCGAGCGTGTCAGCGAGTTGAACTAAAGATTTTGACAGATAAAGTATGAGATGACGTGAGAAGTGGCATTCGGTAAGGTAATTCCTCCATCACTTCGACGCTGTTTACAGAATGCAAAATCAAGGTCACTTTGAACCATAAGCGAAGTGACAGTGAATAGCTATGTGAGATGCGAGTTGTTGTTCGAATTTTACAGAATCGACGTACTGATGGTAAGCGATGCATCAGGTCTATGATTAAACGACCGAACCCAGAATTTGATAATGGATAGAAATACCTATATTACTAGGTCTACTGAACATATATATATGAATGAAATATGTATATGTTAAAGAACATATAAATATATTTATTTAGGCTGGAAACAGTGCTCGACCGACGGTCAGCGCTGACCGTACATTTTGACCGTCAGCGCTGACCGTCGGTTGTGAAAATCGTCAGCGTAGCTGAGTGCGCATTCATAGGCTTGCATAGGTATAGCTACGCCGACTGACGGTCAGCGCCGACCGTCGGTCAAGCACTGTTTCCAGCCTTAAACTTTATGTACAATTGTGTTACATGGGCGGACTTAATGCAGCAAGGCATTATCTACCAGTCAACCTTTAGCTTAAAAAAGAACACATTATATATGAATGAAAATATTTATGAAAACTTTATGCAACACAAAAGATACAAAGGCAAACTTAATGCTTTAGGCATTCTCTAACCATTAATAAACTTATATAAGCCATTTGAAGAGTACCTATCCTTAAACTGTAAACTTTACAACACAATCAGGAATATTTATCCAAATCTCAAACCATAACCTGTTAAAATTACAAAACAACTCTTGTTCTGAACACCAGAAGATATATGATATAACAACAACATATTACCAAGTTGTTTTCTGAAAAGTAGGCAACATTAAACACCCACACCGCAGTTAATTCTTAAGTCCCACGCAACAAGCTCACAAGATGAACAACCGAGAAATAATGTAAACCACACTTAATTTTTATCTCTTTCCTTTTGTTTTTCTTTGCACGATCAGCTAGGAAAAAAACTGTAGCGTATTAAATTTGCCTCTATTCTCAGATGGATTAGCCAAAAGGAATATTTCTCTATATATATATGCCGAAAAAGTTTTTCCCCACCCTTTTTAATCCGCTTGTATATTCAGAATAGAATCAGATACGACTTTGTAGAAATCCATACCAAACTAATACTTCAGAAAAATTAATCTGCTAATATGCGCTGTATATTATTTTTACATGCCTAAAATAAAGACATTTTTTGCGGTATAATAGCCAAAACGTTAAAATATGAGACCTTTCCTTTTAAGACTAAGTAATATCTAGAACGATTAACAAATAAACACAATTTGCCAATCTGAATTGTATTACGGAGTTACAGTTTTTCCAATAATTTTCTGAAAGAAAATCTAACGACCTAGGGATCAAACCTTAGAATTTAAGCCTCGACGGCCGCACCAAAGGCTATCGGGTCAATGAGCCGCAAAAGGTCATATAATATTTTGTTCGGTATAACCTACAGAATCCATTATTGTTATTTAACACACCTAAACACACATTTGAGGCTTAACCTACATATTTCACTCGCAACCTAGTAGCATTTAATTCCATTGTATATTTCTAAAGGGACTGGGGAGGTCGCAATACGGTGTGCCTATAACTAATCTGCTATTGACATTTTGCTCTAACGATCAATCTTTGGCCGAAAGCCAAGTGGTGGTGTACCTACAACGACGTCTTGCTAAAATATGGGGTTATCGCATTCTAGGGTTGAACGAACTAAATTGATAAACGTTTCGACTATTTTACTTTTCGCTTGGCTAAAGGAAACTATCGATAGAGCAACTTGACAGAAAACAAGCGTCTAAACATTAAGGAGCGTAAATATTGACCTTATTTTCGTTATCAGCGCGCGTTCATAAACTCGTACACTGCCTGAGATCAAGCCATAGATATATACAAATACGTATGTATATTCGACTATCATTTACATTTCCTATGGACAGCCAATGTCGGCAGCCTATATGTTGTCAAGTGATAGATAGATAGATAGATAGAATACTCTTTATTGTACACCAATAATTTAAACAAGCACTTGATTTACAATAATGCAAAAAAAAATGGTTACAATGGCGGTCTTATCGCTAATAGCGATATCTTCCAGACAACCTTTGGATGGACTTTAAGAACATAAAACAAAGAGGGGAGGAGAAAGTCAGTGTACTTACCTCAAATATATAACATACACAAAAAGTAACTAAAGTAGCTAATATAACTATATATATAGGTATATATAATACAATACAATACATAAATAAGTATAAATAAATATATGTGTTTCATATATATAAATATGTCATAAGGAAAGAAATACAAGGTAAAATCATAGGAGTGTATAAAAATGATTGACAACAGAGCTTTTAAAAGCAGCAAGTGACTGCGCTTGTCTAACTGACAACGGCAATGCGTTCCACAGACGAGTAGCCTGCACCGTGTAGGTACGATGAATCATAAAATTTTGTGGAATGCGCAGGCATTGAAAGTGTCAAATTTACCGATGATCTCAAATCTCTAGTATGTGTGTCATGAAGGAACTTAAAACGTTCTTTGAGGTAAAAGGGAATTCTTGGATTGAACAGAATATTGTAAAGTAATGATAAAATATGCGCATTCCGGCGAAGACGGATAGGCAGCCACTTGAGCTTAATACGAAACTCAGAAACATGATCGTATTTGCGCAAACCAAATATGAATCTGATACAGAAATTTTGGAGTCGCTCAAGCTTATCTAGCTGCACTTCAGTGAGGTCTGGAAAACTTGCATCAGCATAGTCAAGAATAGGAAGAAGGAGAGATTGGGCGAGCGCAGTTTTAGTGGCAGTTGGCAGGAAATTGCGCAGTCTACGCAAAGACCCCGCAGATGCAAACAGTTTGCGACTCACTTCTTGTAACTGGGGACCCCAAGACAAGTCCTTATCTATGTAAATACCCAAGTCTTTCACTACATCACTATAAGGTATTACTGCACCATCAAAAACAATTTGGGGAAGGTTCATCCAGTCAATTTTGGATCGCATTCTAGAGCTGCCAACCACAATGACTTGGGTCTTCGCAGGATTAACCTTCAGACCATGATCCAAGCTCCATTGAGAAATACGTGCTAAGTCATTATTCACAATGATCACTGCCTCAGACAGTTCATCTACGGGAGCTTGCGAATAAATTTGCAAATCGTCAGCATAAAGGTGGTAGGATGAGAGAAGTTCATTAGAAATAGAATTTATAAATACAGCGAAAAGAAGAGGAGAGATAACGCCCCCCTGTGGAACGCCGGCAGTGATATTGCACCAAGAAGATGATGAATCTTCAATGCGAATACGTTGTCGGCGGCCACACAGGTAACTTCGAAACCAATCAATTGCTGTTGGAGATATGTTAAGAGAGCGGAGTATACTGAGCAGGACATCGAAATCGACAGTATTAAAAGCGTTGCTGAAGTCCAGTAACGAAAGGACCGTCAACTTCCCATTATCCATACCTGATCTGATATCATCAGTAATTTTAACAAGAGCTGTGGTAGTGCTATGTCCTGAACGAAACCCGGATTGGTACAAATTTAGGAGACCATTGCTACAGACATAGGGTCTATTCTGTTAGAGCCAGTCAAGCATAACTTCATTAATATTCAGGAAAAGTCGCTGGCCTTCTGCTAATCCATTTGACAATCTCCGGCTTGAATTTGGGGCACTAATTCTCAGATTACTGTTCACTCCCGAAAACCATTCTGTATCTGTTGCCAAAAATATTTCAGAAAATATGATAGTATTATTTGAAATATGTTACTTCCTATAAATTTTTCATGCCAACAAAATATGCTTACTTTCGATCAGTGTACAGAATAACTCGACAAATCTCGTCGAAATTGTATTTGGTTCTCTTTTACTTACATATCTATGGAAAGGGTTACGAGAGGGGTTACGAGATGCAAACAGGGGGGAGAACTGTTACTATATTCATAACTTAAGAAACAGGAAATATGCTATATGGATATATTTGCTTGCATTATAAGTTGCATGAAAAACTGGTATAATTGAAAAGTTATATTATCCAAAGTAATTTTTAAAAACTTATATTATTACTGCAAACTAAGCTGCTTTAAAATGAGTTATTGGAATCGGCTTCCTGTCAAACCGGATGTAGCAAAGTATTTTACATTGAGTTGTCATATATTATAACAAGCTCCTAACGTGACATGCGAAGAACCCACAGTGACTGACGCTAACTGCCTCGTGTTAAAACTAGAGAGAGATACTTGCGTCGTAGGTGTATATCGCCCACCAAGTCACTCCAACACTACAAAATTTGTAGACTCAATGAACGCGCTACTTTCTAAGCTAAAGACATTTAAAAACATTTTCTTTTGTGGTAATATTAATATAAATATAGTTCCGAACAGCCCTGACAAGCGATCATACGACTATCTTAACAGCTTAGCTAGCCACGGACTTCTCCCTGCTCACACTTTACCCACGCATGGGTTAACATGCTTAGACCACATGATCCTGAAAACTAAAATGGACGCCTGCTGTTTTGTTTTCGTGACAATCACGGACCATGAGAGTGTAGCTATTAGTTGTAAACCTAAATTACGCTTGAATTACCTTAATAAAAAGTCTTGCTTGGTTAACTTCGAAAGTCTTGACCAAGCAATTCAAAACATGGATTTTCAAACTATCCTTGAATGTCAAGATACTAATGAAGCAACTGATCTACTCGTGGCTTATCTTTCAACAGAAATAAAAAATAATACCCGTATTGTCAAAACTACAAGAAGAAAACTTATAACTAAGCCATGGGTAACTAAGGGACTACTTCGCTGTATGAAAAACCGGTATAAAAAAAAATAACTTGCACAAAAAAATAAAACAGAATCCTAACGACGAAATAGTAAAACTTACCTACAAGCCAAAATTTCTGCAATGCATTACTCAAAAAAGAAAAAAAAAAGGAATGAAAACCAGGAAATCGAAAATGCAAAGGGTAACAACAAACAGTTGTGGAAAGTCATAAAAAATGAGCGGTTCAGACAGTAGGGCAGACATCTCCTCATCTCTCTTGTCATCAACTAGTCCTGAGACGACGATTAACAACGTCAACAGCTTCTTTGCGAACGTTGGGGCAAATCTAGCTAGTAAAATCTCTTGTTCGATCCGTACTCCGCATTTAAGCGCTGACATGCATTCATCTCCTTCTCCTTTTAGCTCGCCTGTTCTTCATCCGACCGACGAACAGGAAATTGGCAATCTCATCAAAGGCCTAAGGGATAATTGTGCAGTGGGAATCGATCAGATTAGCAGTAAAATTATCAAATAGATATGAAAACCTCCTCTGCACTCCAATAACACATATCTGCAACCTGTCCATCGCAACACAAAACAATATTTTAACCCTTAATATCTCGAAGACAAAGTACATAGTGTTTGCACATTGGTCTAACTTGCTCCCACCGTCATCTCTAACTATTACTGCTCACACTTGTGGCTTTGAAACTTTTGTGCGCGATTGCCCATGTCTTGAGATGACAGACAACATTAAATACCTCGGGATAACTATTGACCAATATTTGCGAAATATATATTGCGAAAGCTTATCTACGTTTTTAGAGTATTAAACAACACGGCGGAACGGAAGACGATAAAAATGGTCTATTACGCATTATGCTAATCGCTAATTGACTACTGCACCACATCATGGGGTGGTTCCGCTAAAACGCACATGATTGAAGTAGAAAGAGCCCAGCGTGCCATACTCAAGGTTGGTGCTGCTCTCCCATTTCGTTTTCCGGCCACTGAATTGTACGAAGTATGGGATACTCTCACTTTCAGGCAAACTTTCATACCACACACTTTAATGATAAAACATTCTCAGCTGCAGTTTGACGCTAACCTACTTAAAGACAAGCGACGAAAGGGTAGAGTGTGTCCCACGGCCTAATTCAAATCCTCACTCCCCAAAAGATTTTTCTGTTTCCTCGGGCAATCTCTATAATAAGCTTAACAAATACCTAAATCTATATCCTAAAACCAAATAAAGCTGTATTATAGCAATAAAAAAGCACCTGAAAACCCTTGACTATCAGAAAACAGAGAATCTTTTAACCATTTTAAAATAAACTAACTCCATTCACAGCTACTCCTCATCTCAATATTTGCCTCACATACATTATTACAAATACATACTTCATTCACCTCTACACACACTCACACTCCTCACCTAAACAAACATATCACACACAACCTCACTGACACTACACTTCTCACTCACACACCCGATCTCACAAACCGAGTCCATAATTTCAGTTTAGTTGTAGTTTTAACTTTTTTTTAATATTTTTTTCTTTTATGTTATAGCTACATTTCTATTATTTATTTTTTTCTTTTTTTAATATTGTTTACTCCTTTATCCTTACACGGCACCAAATTAAAAGCTTATTCTAGCCATGAAGGGGCCTGGTGACCTTTAACACAGGTTTTTCCAAAAACCTATTTCAGGCACAAGTCTCTCACAAAGAGTACAGCTTATGAAATTGTACCTACATTAATCCATACTAATATTATAAATGCGAAAGTAACTCTGTCTGTCTGTCTGTCTGTCTGTCTGTCTGTCTGTCTGTTACCTTTTCACGCCTTAACCGCTGAACCGATTTACATGAAATTTGGCATGGTAATAGTTGAGGACCCTGGGAAGGACATAGGATAGTTTTTATCCCGATGTAAGGTTCCCGCAGGATGAAAGTAACTCTGTCTGTCTGTCTGTCTGTCTGTCTGTCTGTCTGTCTGTCTGTCTGTTACCTTTTCACGCCTTAACCGCTGAACCGATTTACATGAAATTTGGCATGGTAATAGTTGAGGACCCTGGGAAGGACATAGGATAGTTTTTATCCCGATGTAAGGTTCCCGCAGGATAGTTTTCGAATTGTATCTTTGTTCTTTCACGCAAAAACTACTGAGCGGATCTCAATGAAATTTGGTAAGGAGACAGTTGACATCCTGTAAAAACACATAAGCTACTTTTTATCCCGGAATTCCCACGGGTTTGGGATTTACGCGGGGAAAACCTCCCACTCGAACGAAGTCGCGGACAAAAGCTATCCATACTTTAATACTAATAATATAACTCCATACTTCCATATCCATATCCATACTATCCATACTTCCATATCCATCAATACTTCCAAGCTAATATTATAATAATACGAAAGTAACTGTCTGTCTGTTACCTTTTCACGCCTAAGCCGCTGAACCGATTTAGATGAAATTTATGCGAAAGTAACTCTGTCTGTCTGTCTGTCTGTCTGTCTGTTACCTTTTCACGCCTTAACCGCTGAACCGATTTACATGAAATTTGGCATGGTAATAGTTGAGGACCCTGGGAAGGACATAGGATAGTTTTTATCCCGATGTAAGGTTCCCGCAGGATAGTTTTCGAATTGTATCTTTGTTCTTTCACGCAAAAACTACTGAGCGGATCTCAATGAAATTTGGTAAGGAGACAGTTGACATCCTGTAAAAACACATAAGCTACTTTTTATCCCGGAATTCCCACGGGTTTGGGATTTACGCGGGGAAAACCTCCCACTCGAACGAAGTCGCGGACAAAAGCTATCCATACTTTAATACTAATAATATAACTCCATACTTCCATATCCATATCCATACTATCCATACTTCCATATCCATCAATACTTCCAAGCTAATATTATAATAATACGAAAGTAACTGTCTGTCTGTTACCTTTTCACGCCTAAGCCGCTGAACCGATTTAGATGAAATTTGGCATGGGAATAGTTTAGGACCCTGGGAAAGACATAGCATAGGTTTCGTCCTGGAAATCATTCCTAAAGGATGCAAAAGGGGTGTTAGTATTTCGTAGAGGCAATCAATAATGTCCCCGCCCTACACACACACATAATACACTTAGACCGCTAAACCGATTTGGATGAAATTTGCTATGGAGATAGTTTTAGGCCCTGGAAAAGACATAGGATTGTTTTTATCCTGGAAATCATCCCTTAAGGATGTAAAGGGATGTTGGGACTTTGTATTCCCCTCTCAATTCATTCAAATCGCGTATTCAAGAACCACTCATAACATTTTTCTTAAACTACACAACTGCATGTAGGCTATACAAATCTTTGTTTAGAGCTGGGGTCGAACCCACGTCATGCACCAGTAAACAGTAACGCTAACCGTGTCGCTTAAATTTTAACCAATCAAGTTAATATACGAATCATTTCTATTTCAAAATCGGGGCAATATGCGTTTGCCTTTTTGCAAATAGGAGAAGATCGTGTGGCAACAGATATGAACGGGATGATTTATTTGAGCTGAACTGAATCTGAAACTGAAGCTGAAACTGAAACTGAAGCTGAAACTGAAGCTGTAGCTGAATCTGAAACTGAAACCAAAACTGAAGCTGAAGCAGAAACTGAATCGGAAACCAAAACTGAAGCTGAAGCTGAAACTGAAACTGTAGCTGATTCTGACGCTGAAACCAAACTGAAGCTGAAACTGAAACTAAAGCTGAAGCTGAAACTGATGCTGAAACCAAAACTGAAGCTGAAGCTGAAGCTGAAACTGAACCTGAAGCTGAAACTGAAACTGTAGCTGAAACTGACGCTGATACCAAACTGAAGCTGAAACTAAAGCTGAAGCTGAAACTGAAGCTGAAAATTAGCTGAAACTGTAGCTGAATCTGAAACAGAAACCAAAACTGAAGCTGAAGCTGAATCTGAAACTGAATCTGAAACCAAAACTAAAGCTGAAGCTGAAACTGGAACTGTAGCTGAAACTGACGCTGAAACCAAACTGAAACTGAAACCAAACTGAAGCTGAAACTGATGCTGAAACCAAAACTGAAGCTGAAACTGAAACTGATGCTGAAACCAAAGCTGAAGCTGAAACTGGATCTGTAGCTGAAACTGGCTCTGAAACCAAACTGAATCTGAAACTGAAACTGATGCTGAAACCAAAGCTGCAGCTGAAACTGAAACTGTAGCTGAAACTGACGCTGAAACCAAACTGAAGCTGAAACTAAAGCTGAAGCTGAAACTAAAGCTGAAGCTGAAACTGATGCTGAAACCAAAACTAAGCTGAAGCTGAAACTGAAGCTGAAAATTAAGCTGAAAGTGTAGCAGAATCTGAAACTGAAACCAAAACTGAAGCTGAAACTGAATCTGAAACTGAAGCTGAATCTGAAACTGAAACCAAAACTGAAGCTGACGCTGAAACCAAACTGAAGCTGAAACTAAAGTTGAAGCTGAAACTGATACTGAAACCAAAACTGAAACTGAAGCTGAAACTGAAGCTGAAAATTAAGCTGAAACTGTAATTGAATCTGAAACTGAAACCAAAACTGAAGCTGAAGCTGAATCTGAAACTGAAATCAAAACTAAAGCTGAAGCTGAAACTGGAACTGTTACTGAAACTGACGCTGAAACCAAACTGAAACTGTGAAGCTGAAACTGAAACCAAACTGAAGCTGAAACTGATGCTGAAACCTAAACTGAAGCTGAAACTGAAACTGATGCTGAAACCAAAGCTGAAGCTGAAACTGGAACTGTAGCTGAAACTGACGCTAAAACCAAACTGAAGCTGAAACTGATGCTGAAACCAAAGCTGAAGCTGAAACTGAAACTGTAGCTGAAACTGACGCTGATACCAAACTGAAGCTGAAACTAAAGCTGAAGCTGAAACTGAAGCTGAAAATTAAGCTGAAACTGTAGCTGAATCTGAAACAGAAACCAAAACTGAAGCTGAAGCTGAATCTGAAACTGAATCTGAAACCAAAACTAAAGCTGAAGCTGAAACTGGAACTGTAGCTGAAACTGACGCTGAAACCAAACTGAAACTGTGAAGCTGAAACTGAAACCAAACTGAAGCTGAAACTGATGCTGAAACCAAAACTGAAGCTGAAACTGAAACTGATGCTGAAACCAAAGCTGAAGCTGAAACTGGATCTGTAGCTGAAACTGGCTCTGAAACCAAACTGAAGCTGAAACTGAAACTGATGCTGAAACCAAAGCTGCAGCTGAAACTGAAACTGTAGCTGAAACTGACGCTGAAACCAAACTGAAGCTGAAACTAAAGCTGAAGCTGAAACTGATGCTGAAACCAAAACTAAGCTGAAGCTGAAACTGAAGCTGAAAATTAAGCTGAAACTGTAGCAGAATCTGAAACTGAAACCAAAACTGAAGCTGAAACTGAATCTGAAACTGAAGCTGAATCTGAAACTGATACCAAAACTGAAGCTGAAGCTGAAACTGGAACTGTAGCTGAAACTGACGCTGAAACCGAACTTAAAATGTGAAGCTGAAACTGAAACCAAACTGAAGCTGAAACTAAAACTGATGCTGAAACCAAAACGGAAGCTGAAGCTGAAACTGAAACTGAAGATGAAACTGGAACTGTAGCTGAAACTGAAACCAAACTGAAGCTGAAACTGATGCTGAAACCAAAACTGAAGCTGAAGCTGAAACTGAAGCTGAAACTGGAACTGTAGCTGAAACTGACGCTTAAACTAAACTGAAGCTGAAACTGAAACTGATGCTGAAACCAAAACTGAAGCTGAAGCTGAAACTGAAACTGAAACTGAAACTGAAACTGAAACTGTAGTAACATACATAGTGAACGTAGTCCAAGATACAGATAATTTAATAAACCACGTTTATTCTGATTTGAATACAAATATGAGGGATAAAGAATGGCTGCTTGAAAGAGTAATTTTGGCACCAACTAACGAAATTGTAGGGCAGATGGGCAGGGTGGATTGTGATGTTGTTGAGTATCTGTCCGTCGACATTGTCATGGATACAAAGCAAGTAACGTCGTACTCTGTAGAGTTTATCAACTCTCTAGATTTGTCAGGGTACCCCATCACATTATTTGAGGCTTTAACTTGGTGTCCCAGTCCTGTTGATGCGTAATCAGGGCGCACCAAGGCTCTGTAATGGCATGCGACTACAAATTACATACCTTCCTACCCAAATTTCCCCTAAAAGCGGCATTCGCAATGACCATAAACAAAGTTGAAGGACAGACACTGAAAGTCGCAAGTGTACATTTAGAAAAAGACTGGTTTTACCATGGGCAATTGTATGTGGCGTGCTCACGAGTATCAAGCGTACAAAATCATCACGCCAAGGACGGGAAAACCAGAAACGTAGTTTACAAAAATGTATTGTAAACTACGTTTTTGGTTTTAAAAAGATAAATTTCAAATACTAACTGTCTGTCTGTTTTTGGGGATGGATGGACCCTGGTGATTGTTTTTTATATATTATATGCGTTTTTTAACCACCCAAAAAGATATGGTACACCTTTTTTGCAACAAGAATTATTGACAAAGTGTAAATTAACGCGGGCGAAGCCGCGGGCAAAAGCTAGTTATATTATAAGGCAACTTTGTGGAGAGAGAATAAATGATTTATTGATTGATTGAGTGACTACGTTATCTGACGTCCACAAGATGAGATTCATAACAAACTAAGCCGTAACGAATTAACTCTCAAATGTCTAACAAATGACAATCGGGCGCAGCCTTGAAGATCTAAACGTGAGGCTGTTATTATTTATTTAGTTACGATTTCCAATACGCGATGAGAAATAGTAGTGATCTCAAGATCCACGATCTATGATTAGCTCAGATTAAAATAAATACCGGCCTCACCTATCTAAACTAAAACGCATAAAAAATAATGTGTAAGTGATACGAAATATATATTTCATTTTATATCCAGATACAGTCTACCTTTATGGCATAAGATCCGCGGCGGCGCGCGGCGTGGCGTAACTCTTGGCGCGTCTTTCCAAAACTGATCACGTTAAAGAAAGTTACTTTCGTTCTAGAAAATACATTATGATGCATTGGAAATGTGCCATTTCGAGTTATCTGGATATTTATTACAATCTTTGATAAAAAGATATATTTTATGTAATTCGCAATTCAATCAAATGAATGATTAACTGAAAAGCCTTCTGCGTGATGAGGCCCACTTCCCTGTAATTTACCTCATTATACGAGCCGTTTCATGTCGAAAGTAGAGCTTTACGAGTGGCCCAAATAATTTCGCATTATCACCTTTAATTAAAGTTCTTTTATGGACGTACATTAAGGCTATATTCGTTTGTATGGTTGCTTTATGAAGCATTCCTTTCTACGGGGGCCATTTTGATTTTTATAACGAACAGGTACTTGTTACGGTCTGTAAACGTGGTTTGATGTTTTGCTCCATGTTTGTGAAAAGTTGTTGAATTTTTGAAAAGGAAAAAGGGCCATTATAACCGGATAAATAACCAGGAACCGAACCAGTATAAAACAAATATATTGGTATGAGAATTCTTAGTTTAACCAGAATGGAAACCACACTATTATAAATGCCAAACTGACTCATGTCTGCATATAAACTTTTTTTCGGAGGGAAAATCAACAAATGACTCCTTCAGCTCTGGATAAAGTGAGTGTGTCAGACTTTTACTGACTTAAACTCCACCCTGTTCCTTCAGTTGCCCTTGCGTTCCGAGGCAGCGGTGTCTCGTTAGAATATTGCCGCAATCTCGGGAGGCCTGGGCACGCCGCAATTGCGGCGGTAAGACCCCTCTTTGAGGAGTGGCTAGATCGGCGTCACGGCGTCCTGACCTACCGCATAACGCAGGTCCTCATCGGACACGGAAGTTTCGGGAGGTACCTGTGTCTGATGGGGAAGGAAGAAACGCCTGGGTGTCACCACTGCGAGGATCGCCCTGAGGACACAGTAGAGCATACGGTGCAAGACTGCCCCGCTTGGGCAGAGCACCGACGTGTCCTCACGGCGGCGATAAGCAGAGACCTCTCGCGCCCGGCACTGGTCGAGGCCATGCTGCGGGGCGAGACGGAGTGAGAAGCGGTCGCCTCCTTCTGCGAAGCAGTCATGCTATCGAAGGAGGAGGCGGGCCGCGTGAGGGAGAGGATGGCGTCCTCCCTCCAGCCCAGCCGCAGTGGTAGACGCCCATGGCGTCGGACGTCGGCCGACGATCTCCGGCCACCGTAGGCGCGGGCATGCGGACAGCGAGTAAAGAGCAACTCGCTGTCCGTCCATGGACCATGCCCGGGTCGACGGCGCGTCGTGTTCCACGCGCGCCTCAAAGAGCGTCAGCAATATGACGCCCCCCCTGTAGAGGGCCGAAGCCTGCCGGGGTCGTGGGACTTATTCCATTACCGTGACCCCGGAACGTAAAGGGCTATTGAAGGAACACCGTGGATTTTAGTCAGTACAAGTCTGACAGTCCCTCCAGCCCTGCCCGGGGTGGGAGGACTTATTTGATGATTTTACCACGTAAAAAAAAATCTCGGGAGGCTTTTTCGGCTTTACTACTTTCTTCAGTTTAGGATGGATAGTACGTGTGTGACGCTACTTGAGAATTTAAGTAGGCTTGAAAATATATGTAATAACTAACTTTTGCCTGCGACTTCGTTCGCGTGGAATGGTTTTCCCGCGCAAATCCCGAAAGCGTGGGAATTCCGGAAGAAAAAGTAGTAAAGGACATCCTCCATTTTGGTCCAAATTTGAAAATGGCGGCCAAAGAAAAAATATACAATATCTTGTTAGAACGTGTTCTCCTTAACATTTTTTATTATGGCACCAAAACTGTGTGACCATTGCCCTCGGTTTTATTTGAGTTAAACGTCGCACACATTTTTCTTAACATGAATTTTCAAAACAAAGGATTTAGCTTGAATAGAAACTTCCAGGTAGCTGCCGTTTATCTCCACGCAATGTGATACACCTCCCCTACCCGCTGAATGACCTGCCCCGCTCCGCGCATCACAACTATTACTATATTTATTTAGTTCCAAAAGCAACGCTATCGTGTACGCTGTGTGAATTTCGCTAGCTCCTGCTTATAAGCTGTTTTGTTTTTTGTTTGTTATCATCCTTGTTAAGTTTTATTATTGACTGTTACGTGTAGCTTGGTTATTGTTTTTATTGAGTTTTAGACTGTTATATTAAAGTGAGCTATGACGGACTTCTGTATCTTGTGTCGTGAATCGACAGAGAATTGACGAAGATACTCTTGGAGTTCTCCTGAAAGCGATCATCTTGATATTTCCCAAATAGTGACAGAAGAATTACTACTTTGACAGGTAAGAACGCAGTGCCCTTTATTTATGTCCGTGATATATATATATATATTATTATATGAAAAAACCTGTATTAGCACATCGTCAAAAAGACCAAGATTATGTTTGCTTCTATTGAAAAGAAACGTGGTGCAGTATTACATTAACTGACTGTCAACTAAATATATACACACGCACTACGCCGTTTCATCTTAAGGCCATCCGGCCAGTCCGACACAGACAAAGCACGGTATGCGACCTTGACAACACGATGATTTCAGTCGGCGCAATAATCCTTTAACTCTTCGCACGTCAAGTAAAAACCAGGTGTTCCGATAGCAATAGAATTTCTATTGTGACTCATGGCTAATTAGACGCGCGTCAGGAAAACGTTTATGACCCTACGATTCTATTATTGATAAAGGGCTTTTCATAACAATGATTTTTATCTGTCAAATACAGTGTTTCTTCTTACTTTCTAGTTGGTGGCTACAAAATTCATTTGCCATCCGTGTTGGCAAAGAACTGAATGTACGCACCAACGACGTATGCGAAAAACCGAAGAGCAAGTTGATCAAGAAGATGAGCCAGCCGAAAATACAAATCCAAGACCAATTTCCTTGGAATTGCCTGGTCTTCTTCGTGCACCGAATACCTCAAATAGCTGCATTTTTCAACATTGTCTGAATGAATCTCGTCGTTGGATACCCGAAAATATAAGGTTTCGTATATTGTGCCGGTACAGTTATAATGTGCCAGAAAGCACACGTGTATGCAATGAATACATGGAGCAAAACATGTGGCATTTACTCCCTTTACAAGACAGCTCATCAGAAGAGTTCACTGCTGTTCAAATAATGGACATAGTATCAACATTACAGAGACATATTACTCAGGACCACATGAACTTCGAACAATATGAAAATATGGCACCAGACGAGTTCCATATCTGGACTGGAATACTTCAATACCAGTTTGCCGAATTGATGGAGGGTTTGCCAAGCTTGAGGTCAGTTACTAAAAAAAATACTATTTTGGCGTCAGTATTAGTTAAGTTGAAGACTGGAGACTCCAATGCTAGATTAGTGAACATTTTCAAATGTGGTGTATCAAGATTCCAAAGGTGGTTGCAGATTGAACGCGATGCGCTTTTACAGGATTTTGTACCCTTAAACCTTGGTTTCGATCACGTAACACGTGAGAACGTAGCACAAAGGTACACGTTAATATCAAACCATCTATTCGGGAACCCCTTGAGCCCAGAAGTTGAAAGGAAGGCGATAACAATTTGTGATGGTACCTACGTACATATATTTGCAAAAAAGTAGCAATTACTTTTTTCAGCGACAGTCTTACAGCCATCACAAATATAGAAACCTCCTGAAACCATTCCTCTTGGTTTGTTGCGATGGACATATTATTCAGGTAATTGGACCGTATGCTGCCGTTACATCCGACGCAGAAATCATGAATGGAATGATAAAAAATGTAGACAGTCCATTTCTATGGTTTTTTAGGACCGGAGATGTGTTTATTTTGGACTGTGGCTTTCGCGATTCTGTGGCAAACCTTGAGTCTTGCGGTTACATTCCACATATGCCAACACAACTCACGACAGATCAGGCAAACAAATCAAGGCTGATTATGATTTGTCGATGGGTGGTGGAAGTAGTGAATGGCCGATTTAAAAGAGATTTTTGGCTGTTACGAAATATATACAACAATAGAGCCGCTAGAAACATGTTTGATTACTTCAGAATCGCAGCAGCCATTTTAAATAAATACCATGTTGTAATTGAAAATAATCCACATGCTTCAGACATTTTGGAGATAATAAATGAAAACATTAATACGCCAAATGTATTAGCAAACCTGGTTAATCGCCATAATTATAATCGCAGACGAGCTCAGTTCACCATAATGACAGCAGATATGCCAGAGTTCGCAGATTTTCCTAGGCTGAGTGAAGATGATCTCTTTTTATTTGCTCTAAAAGCTAAAAGCTCAAAAAGCTACTATGGTGAACATATTCTCCAAAACAGATCGTTTTCAATTGAGCTCAGTAATGAAATGCCAAATGAACACTTAGAAGAGTTAGAAGGAACAGATCTGTGGATGATACGAGGACGACTGCAGTCTCGACATGTCCGAGCTTGCCAATATTATACCTACATCGTAATAGACAGAACATCATCCAGTCGAAGTGCAATCCGTCACTATTATTTGCACGTGCATAATAGGAAAAAGAACGATTGGGTGCTGTTTGCACATTATGTGCATAATATGGTTCATGAGTTAGTAAGTACTCGTCATTTACAGGTGTTATTACCCCCAGCTTTGGGATTAGAGAACAATATTGTAGTTCCAGACGAGGATGATTTTCTTGTTTAACCATATGTTTTGTATTAACATTCTTGTAAGACGTACATGTGTTTTTGGAAATAATAAAAGGTTCATTAACAATTGAACATATGATACAACTGTATTTTTATTTGTAGAAAATCACATCAACCACAAAATGACACAATAAAAAACAACTACAGGCAGGCTGTATTTTCTCAATATTGTATTTTTTAAACTATTGTAATGCTTTAGCAGTACAGTTCTTTTTTTAAATTCATTTCATAGAAAATGTATAAAATAAAAAAATTAACTCTAATAAAAGCGAGGGCAATGGTCCCACAGTTTTGGTGCCATAATAAGAAATGTTAAGGAGAACAAGTTCTAACAGAATATCGTATTTTTTTTCTTTGGCCGCCATTTTAAAATTTGGACCAAAAATGTATGGAACGTGGATGATGTCCTTTCATTCAGATCCATTCAGTATCCTCAGAAACTTTCGCCTTTATAATATTAGTAGAATTTATATCATTGCCTTTATTTGTTATACAACCCAAAATAAATAAATTATGTCTTCTTCTTTTTTGAATCTCTATTTGCAGTCATTTCAATAGACACCATTTATCTTTTCATGTCATCTTTCACACAAACCATTCAACCTTTATTTGGTTTTTTTAGCCCTCTAACTATCACGTTCTGCCCAAAATTGACGTATTTTCACAGTTGATGAAAGAAAATAAAAATTTGGACTCACACAGTTCTTTTTATTTTGCCGTGTGCAAATCGACTATTTTTTCTTTCTTGAACTATACAAAAAAGCTCCTATGTTAGTATTTGTTGTGATATTTAAAAAATCCTAACGCTCCTCTCCTGTCATCTCACCTCTCTCATCGCTCATTACAATTCCCTTGATAATGTGTGCATTTTATATACACAAACCTACTATTATCGCGTCGCATTAGTTAAAACTAGAGATGGGCGTTTAAACGAAAAGCATATAATATAACATGTTATTTAGAGTAAGCAAATAAGCAGACTAGATTATAAAAGCATTTAACGTTATCTGCTTATTCTGCTTTCTGTTAAAATTAAAACGCAACCGCGTTTTGATTATTTCATTCCATAATTTTCATTTTCATTCATTCCATAACGTAAGTAAGAACGTGCTCAAACATTTTTTCATGTGGTGAATTGTTTGGTACCAAGAAAATAATTCTGTGACTTTTGGGCTTGTATATAATATGGTTTTTAGTTGCAGTTATTTTTTTTTTTTTAATATCCTTTATTTTTCACCAAAGCTATTACAATAATAAAAAACCGACCAAGTGCGTGTCGGGCCACGCGCAGTGAAGGGTTCCGTAGTTTTTATAACAGCCAAGTGCGTGTCGTATTCGCTGACTGATCGTTTCGTACCATGCTCTAACTAAAAGTCAAACATGACTACCTAACTAATTAGATTTCCTATATAAAGCCTCACCTGATCCGACAATTTTGCACGGAAAGTTTTAATTTTTTTTAGAGATTTGTATAAATAAAGATTTGTTTAATTAAACCTTGTCATAGCCGGTGTTTTGAATTTAAATATATTCTATTATTACTATTTCAATCTCCAAATTCCTACAATCAACGAGACTTGATTATGAATTTCACAATTCAACTATTTCAATTTTATCTCTAGCCTCTACACACAATCTCAAGAACTTATGTTTTTTTCTACACACAATCTCAAAAACTTAATGTTTTTTAGGTAGAGCCACTCGTAGTTCAGCACACTAAGGCTGGTCACTACTTAACCGGGCGATCCTGTGGTGACCTCTAAAATTAAAGGCCCCCAGCCAGGGCTTACAAACTAGAATTACATTTTAAACAACCGTACGCTAAGGGCACTCTCTGTGGATTACGGGCCTCGGCATAGCAGGGTCGTTGGTGAAGGGCAGCAAAGGGATCGTCTGACCAGCAGCAGGCCTCGAGGCGGCGGCGCCGTGTTCCGCGCGCATCTCGTAGTGGAGTCCTGCGGCCGGGGTGACGGCCGCAGTGGGTGACGGGGCCCGCCTGACCATCTGGCGGGCCAATACCCGTCGGGGGGTTAGCGAAGAATGCTTTTGCGACACCCGCCCCTTCCGACACACAGGTACGTGAGGAACACCGGGTTGGTTTTTAGTCAGTAAGAGTCTGACAGTCCCCTCCGCCCTTCCCCGAGGACGGAGGGACTTCATGAGAATTTTCCAACCCGATACCAAAAAAAAAAAAAAAGGCTGGGTCCATATTATTTAAGGGGTTATATATCGCTACTGGCTCAGCATCGCAGGCTGGCTCGTTTGGCAAAGGTCGGGGAGAGTTTCCGTTACAAGTACGCGGACGTTGCGATGGGCCTCGTCGGCGAGGCCGGAATACGGAACGTGTTTTATTTCTGTATTTTCTAAGAGTGCTAGTTTCCCTACTGCTCTCTTGTCGGATGGTGGTGGGGTCGTCGGGCTCGTCTAGGACGTTACGCGGGCGACGAACCCGAGAAATATTGGAGGATCTGTATCGGGCGGCCGATACGATCAGGGGGTTTGGGTGGTTTTCAGCAGAGGTGGAGTAACGCACTGAATGGCGTTTCATCACTTGCTTTATGGTCGGGGCAAAAACTCAATAATTTTCACAACTATCTACTTATAGTTTTGGCGGTAACGAAACCATTGTGAGATATAATTCGACGACAACGCCATCTAGTTAGAAAAGAAGTACTAGTTGTTACACAAAACTGAAAAATGAGATTGGTTTGACACAATCCTCAACTAATTTAATTACTTAAACACAACTAACTATAATTTTACTGGTCAGAAACTGTTTTTTAACCGACTTCTAAAGAAGAAGTAGGTTATCAATTCGTTACTTATATATAATATATATTTTTTTATGTATGTGCACCGATTACTCCGTCAGTTGTGGATCGATTTAGAAAATTATTTTTTCGTTTGAAATGGCATGCTCTCGAGGTAGTACCATTGTCACCAAATTAGAATTTGATGAAGGGATCTCATGGAAATCGAAGGAAATCCTCAAATTTAAAAGGCAATCGTATAGCGATTTTGGTATTTTTTATAGTAACTTGTACATTTGCTCTCAGAAAGCACCATTTGGTGAAGCGGAACTGATGAAGAAGATCACAGATGGCCACCGGAACTACTCAATAATAAGTATTTCACGAGTTGCGGTTCGATTACTTTAAAATGGTTGCTAAGCAATTTATGGTCGTCAATGTGAATGGTGAAATGGAGCTGATGGTGAAATACCAGGAGAACTCCTCAACAATTAACGCCCCTGCATCGGGAAAAGCAATATTTTGTAAAAGGTGATGAGCAAGTTGACATTAGGCTATTGTAACTTAGATAAATTATAAACAGACCCACTAAAAAACGAGAAATAAATACTTTTTAACAAGGAAAAACCGACTTCCAAAAAACACTACAATGTGAAAAATAACTTTAATTTTGGAAGTCGGTGGCAAAGAACTAAAATACAGATCCAAAGACACCATCTTCTGAAATTAAAGTTATTTTTAACATCGTACCTAGTGGTATTTTGGAAGTCGGTATTTTTTTGTTAAAAAGTTTTTTTTTATAAAACTTATTTAAATATGAAACTAGCGCGATACAACTGACGCTTAGCGCCATCTATCGACATTTCTATGGAGTTGTTCGAAATTTTCGAATCAAATACAATTGGTCGACTATTACTCGTAAACATGTAAAGCCCACTCATATGTGATAGTTTTCCTTTAAACTTCGTTATATATAGGTACTACTGCCATGACATTTGAATTTCTAACTACAACCGTTTAGTGGATAGAGGGGGCGGACACTTGACTCTAACGATAATTGGTACTTTAAAGCTTGATAAGTCACGAGCGGTTTACTTAATCAGAAAACGGTCTTCCTAAACCCCTAATATTTTTAAAAGACCTATCCAACGATATCCCACACTATGAGAAGGACGAAAAAAAAAAATTATCGTCTCACTTTACATGTAGGGGAGGTACCCTAAATAATTGTTTTTTTCAAAATTTTGTTTTACCACTTTTTCGGCGTCATTAACGTGTATACTCATGTCAAACTTCTACAAATTTCTAGTACCAATAGTTTTTGAGCTAAACCGCGGACAGACGGACAGACAGACGGACATGGCGAAACTATAAGGGTTCCTTGTTGACTACGGAATCCTAAAAAACCACAAAAAAAAAGTTTGAGCGAAAGGCTTATTCTATGAAGTCCAAAGAGATGGAAATATCCTGACTGTTAAACTAGGTGTAAGTTCCTGTGACTTAGGAGTCAGTGATTCCTCAAAAACTATAACAGCAAAATAATTATGCTTCTTTCAGTTAGGACGTTAAATACAAAGCAAATGGTGAGAGATACCAATAACTTGTACAAAAAAAAGAGAAATGTAATACAAAAAACTAAAATTTGTACAAATTGTGTTCATCTTGACTACTTTTTCTATAAAAACAAATTGGTGAGCTAATAAAACTGATCCGCCATCTGCCAAGTACGAAGTAAAGTTCATTGATGTCGTTTAAAAACCAATAGGTACTTAAACTTAACCAACAAAAAAAGCAAACAACATGATTTCGTTATTTTTAATGTATGCAAGTAAATAAGCTTATAAGCAATTAAGCAGTTAACGTAAGTGACTCTTGATAAATAATAAACGAATAAATTCGTTAAAAGTTTTAAGTCGTTTATCACATCTCTGGTTAAAACCGTATTAAATTTCGTTTTGTGCAAGAAGAATCGAAAGAGACACCTCACCAAAATGCCGTCCCATTACAATGCTTTCCACGGTGCAATACAACAGATTTAACCCCATAAAATCGTTTTGAAGTGAACCGCATGTCAGAAGCTCAAGGACTAAACCGCGAGTACAAGCACCTCCTCAGTAGGGCTCGCTCACTCAAACCTACCTTCTTACAGTTTAAATTAAAAGAGCTAAAAGAACTACCTTTTTTGGATGGAATTATCAAATGACTCCGCCCGCTGTGGGTGCAGCGGAAGGGAGTGTCAGACTTCTACTGACTAAAAACCCTCCCTGCTCCTTCAGTTGCCCTTGCGTTCCGGGGCCGCGGTATAAACTCAAAAAAAAAATCAATACTCAAAAAAAAATATTTCACTCAGTGCACGGTTCGAAATTGGTCGTTTTCTATGCAGATGAACCGGATAGAAACTCCACAGTATCTCGTTAGAACAGTTCCGCAACCTCGGCGGTAAAGAATTACCTTGTTGTAAGCTTAGCTCAGTTTTAATCGTAACAAAATGGTGATGGATTATTCTTTTGCAATAAATTCTTCATTGAAAATCTCTGAAAAGAAAATTCTAAGCAGATGCTTAGCCTTTTCTAAACAATGTTGGGGTAAGCTTCCAGTTTTACTGGATTCATCTGAGTGCTAGTGTTTTATATGGAGCGACTGCCTACACACACGGGGGCACACTTAACACTGTCATCAATTTCAATAGACGACAGCGACATCTGAAGTTTGGTGAGTTAAAAAGACTTGGCAGTTTTTTTTTTGTGTGTTGCATCTCGCAGGTCAACCTCTGAGGTTGTCGGCTGCTTAACCGGGCTTGCCTGTGGTTGCCTTAATTAATACATTAATTAAAGCCTCCAGCCAGGGCTTATTAAAAAACTAACAAACTAGGCGACTACACACTAAGGGCACCCCCTGTGGGGTACGGACCTCGGCTTAGGGCGTCGCAGAGGGAGGACAGCTAGGGACAGGCTGGATCATATCATTATTATTATCTCCTTTATTTTATATACCTCTCAAAAATTACATTTTTAAATATTTTTCTATAAAATAGTGACAATAAAAAAACATTTAAAAATATAAAAAATGGCAGTCCACTGGTATCGGGAACGGGGTCCAAGCTACCGGTGGTTAGGTCTCCAGAGAAAGGAACCTCCTCACAATACGAGCTGTATCGAGGAGAACTGCCTTCTGTATCAGGCCCTTTATCCAGCTGTGCAAAGCCAGCTTCGACAGATGGTCGTCGAAGCTTTTAGCTATCAGCCCATTGACTGATATGACAATCGGCACAATGACAGCCGAGTCCACATCCCACATGTCAACAACCTCATGAGCTAAGTCGAGATACTTAATGTGTTTCTCTTTCTCAGCTTTCACGAGATTCTCGTCATGTGGGATGGTAACATCGATTATCATTGCGCGGCACACTAATCGGTCTATCAACACTATATCAGGCTTATTGGCAACAATAGTCCTATCAGTGATGATAGACCGATCCCAGTACAACGTGACATGGTCATTTTCGAGAACTGGGTCGGGCACATACTTGTAATACGGTACCTCAGAATCGACAAGTTTGTATTTCAAAGCAAGTTGCTGGTGGATAATTCTGGCTACTTGGTTGTGTCTATGCAAGTACTCGCCGTTAGCAAGACGAGAACAACCGGAGACAATATGTCTGATGGACTCACCAGGACGATGGCATGCCCGACACACGTCAATCGTCCCGTCCCCCATAATATGTCTCCGGTAATTATTCGTCAAGATAACTTCGTCCATAATTGCACAGACAAAACCTTCAGTTTCTCCGAAGAGATCCCCGAAGCGTAGCCAGGCAACGGAAGCTGTCAAATCTACATCGGACCCATAAAGAGCCCGATAGTAGCGACCATGAAGTTCCTTGCTTTTCCATACCTCCTTATTATTATTATTATTAACTAGCTTTTGCCCGCGACTTCGTCCGCGTGGAATAGTTACTTTGGGCTAACTTTAAATTTAACCCCGATTTTGAAGCATTCTTCATTGGCGCTCCGCTCCTATTGGCCTTAGCGTAATGATATATAGCCTATAGCCTTTCTCTATAAATTGACTATTTAATTAAAAATTATTTATCAATTCGAACCAGTAGTTCTTGAAATTATCGCGTTCAAACAAACAAACAAACTCTTCAGCCTTATATTATTAGTAAAGGTAGCTGTTGCCCGCGACTTCGTCCACGTTTCCGTCGTTTTTCGTAAAAAAAAAAGTAGCCTATGTCCTTCCTCAAGGTTCAGTGATTTTGATGTAACAGACAGATTAACTTTCGTAAATTAGTAGGGAAATATAATATGTCAATCTATAATACTGTTGAAAAATATCGCAATACCGAACCGCACAATATTATTGTTAATAGCTGTGCCCGCGACTCCGTCAGCGTGTAACTCCTTGTGTGTTATTAAGTTAATGTATCGGTAATATTGTTTAGATCACGTTCACATGAGGCTTAAGTACCTATAGACCGAAAATACTTCAGCGCAAAGCTTCCGGGTAAACTATGTTGAAAGTTGACCCGTCCGGCACGTGAACATAAAGATTTCTAGAACTGCTAACCCGGGAAAGAGCGACGTACAACTGACCATGCGAGAAACAACTGACACCGAGATCTACTCCAGCAACACGAAAAGTCTGCCCTTGAGCCTTATTAATTGTCATTGCATAACACACCGATACTGGGAATTGCGTTCTTTTAAATTGGAATGGAAAATTATTTGGTATTATGGGAATTCTGGGAATAAAGACGGTTTCTCCTGCACCGCAACCTGTTAAAATTTGAGCCTCGATTATATTTTGTTGCAACTGGGTTACTTTTAGCCGAGTTCCATTGCAAAGTTGTGGTGGTTTTAAATTTCGGAGCAGAATCATAATCAGAAAGCTTCGAACTGCTAAGCTATCGGGAGTTACACGTGTTATTGTGAGTCAACCATAAAAGATAGATATATGCTGTCCTGGGATATTTTTTATATAATTTTAAGGAGAACATTTCCGTCATAAATGATTTCTGTGTAGCTTTAACCATTAAGGTTGCACTCGCGACGGAAGCTTAAAAAATGGAGTAACTTCTCCCGTTTTCCCAACATTTCCCTTCACTGCTCTGCTCCTATTGATTGTAGCGTGATGAAAAGTATACTATAACCAGCTCAGGAGTATGAAAAATAATTCTACCAAGTTTCGTTAAAATCCGTCGAGTAGTTTTTGTTTCTATAACGGTTATACAGACAGACAGACAGACAGACAGACAGACAAAAATTTTACTGATTGCATTTTTGGCATCAGTATCGATCCCTAATCACCCCCTGATAGTTATTTTGTAAATATATTTCATGTACAGAATTGACCTCTCTACAGATTTATTATAAGTATAGATAAGGGAATTTAAAGCTACTGGCTCAGCGTCGCGAGCTGGTTCTGGCAAGGGTCGGGGTGGACTATTACGGGGACGTCGCGGCGGGCCTCGGCGGCGAGGACGGAAGGACGGTCGGTTTTTGTGTTTGTGTGCCACTGTACTTGTTTCCCTACGGCTCTCTTGGAGCATGGATGATTGCGTCATCGGGAGTGACTAGGGTATGCCTTGGTCGGCGAATCTTAGAGATACGCGAGGAAGACTTGGCAGCCATCTTGTCTTGTTTATAAACTTGTCAAACAAATATCTTTGTCGGCCATTGTCAACTCTGGCTTTCCCGACGTTGATGCCCTTCCCAAAATTCCGAGTTTATCTCAGATAATTCTGTTAGAATTGATACTTGTTACTGTTATTTGTTTTGTTAACATTATTCTGAACTTCACACGTGTTCTTTTTTATTTAGGTCAAAACCCTGATTGTGACTCTAATAAAATTTAGAAAGACCACATACATACTCATAGTAAGTATGCATAAATATGTAGGTGTATATTTTGTAGGAATCCTACAATATTAACTGGCAATACTGCCATTTTTATACTTTGTCAATTGTTCATTCGGTCTTAAAAACCACTTCCGTCTACCATTGCAGTGTGCAAGCTTTGTATTCCGTGAAAATCATTACAATAAATTGTTCTTGTGGTAATTACTTGCAGTGTTTCACTATAAAAGACCTACAAAACCTAAAAACTACAGTCCACGCTACAACATATTTATTAGAGCTTTAGTTCACTCACCAAACTTAAGGTGGCAGCACTTCCCGTACATGCAAATATTACCACAGAGTTGTCACTCTTTCTCTCTATAGTTACTTTACTCTTTGATCTGACCTCCGCACACCAGTAGTTGGGTAACACGATATCCCGTGGTAAGACTGGTGTAAGATTTTCTGGCATTTGACTGTCTTTAACAACTGTCAATGTACAAATGATAAACGTGACCATCGGCTTAGTGCTTTCTGCGGCATGGAATACCTTTTGTGTAATACTTTTTTTTTCTAACCTTCATCCCAATCCTATTGGCTTTGTTTTCATACATATTTTATGAGTTCTCCCTTGTCTGACATTTCCTGGTTGAAGCATAAGTAAATGTTGTTTAATATTTTTATTTCAGTCTGGCTGGATAAAAAACAATAGACACGTTCTACAATGGAACGAGGAATTTTAAAAATCCCTATCCATACTTGTTTTGAAAGCTGACGATTTAAAGATGACACGGAACACAGAAATTGGCAGAGTTCAATTACAACAATTCGTTAGTTTTTTCACACAAAAGACAAATTCTTGAGAAACTAAGAACATTATTATTATTATGTTACAATGAATTCACTAGGTACCAGTGGCGAAGGCTCCATACAACTCGATTCCTACCGGCTTCCCTTTTGAAATATGACAAATATTAGTCTATTATTTTATATATGAATATATAAATAGTAATCTATCATTTTCAATTAAAGGAATAATTATTTACACAGTTACTGGAATTCACGCATCACACTTGAGCAAGGTAAGCATTTTTTGGTCCGGCTTCCCTTTTATGAAAATTCACCCTTCGCCACTGCTAGGTACTATTCTAAACAAATAATCATAATATAAACACCACGCTCATTCAATGCATTTAGTACTGAGGAGTGTTTTTATTCATATTTATTTTAAACGAAAATTTTGTTGTTTTTCTACACATTTTTTTTTATAAAAACCTAGTCGTGTTTTAGACGACAAGCATCTAATCTTCTGCCAGGAGCATAACTAAGGAAAGTTTCATAAAATCGAACCGAACCAAAATAGGAATAACGGAAGCCAAAAATTACAGAGGACGCTGAAACATCAAGCGGATAAAATTCACAAAAACAAACCTTATAATTTTCAGCTGAAAACACGAACGCTAATAATAGCTTTTTGAAAGGCAAATAATCGGGGTTGGCGTACTAGTAACGTGCCCCCTCCTCGTGCCTCATCCTTCGTCACCCCTCCCCGCAGCATCCGTGTGTGACGTCAGAGCATCGATCGGCACCCTCCCGCCTAAATGTGCGGTTGTTAGGGTTGCAATATCATACTGTGATCAGCTAACGCGCCAAATTCGACGGGAAATTGGTTTAGTGTAGAGTAAATTGTTTATTGCGGCTTAGTTTAGTCACAGACTATCTGTATCTGATGCAGTGTTGTTCGTTATAACACGCAAATTGTCAATTAAATAGAAACGTACTGTCTACATATAACTTAATATTGTTCTTAAAATATGTTTTGTATTACACTCACGGTGAGCTGACGGTGTTATCAGCCAAAACATTTATCAACCCTGTAAAGGTCAATGTTGAAAAATCCCTCCCAAGTAAAAAAGTTGCGTAACGAAGCTCTTATGTTTCTTTAGTAAACGGGCTTTGAGTTGAGAGCTCATGAAGTCAACGCGCCTTTTCATTTCGATTTTCGAATACCTAGTTTTATTTTTCACAGATAATTTATGCAATCGAGAAGTAATCAGTCCATTGAGCGTCGAGGAGCGAATCGAAACGCGTCGCTCGTTTCGTAAATTGACACAACAATCCTTCATTTTTATTGAAGCGTTATTTAAAACAACGACAAAGAGCGTCTGTCATCTCTGTGCGGGACGTTTACATTAATTGACAAGCGGAATAGTATTTTATGAAGGAATGAAAGAAAAGCGTTGTATTTCACACTTTTCAAAACAGTCATTCGACTGCCAAGGATTGTAGGTAGTTCAGCATTTTAAAATCAGCCTTAATTCTATAATGTCTTAAGTCCCGCTTCTGTTATCCATGTGATTGCTCACCATTACGTAAGTACTAACGGCGCAGTCATACGAACATTCACGCTGGAACGTACTACAAAGGTTTTTCTATGGGCAAGACACATTACCAGGGGCAGTGATGACATATAATATCAACAGAAGAAAACATGTTGGCAGTCTAGTGTTCAGTCATAGAATGTGGCTATTAGTCCTACGCCCAGCAGTAGGTGAAGTTGGGTTGTAGATGACACTTTCATTTTGATGATGAAAAATTAGAGAAATTATTCTTAAGCACTGTCGTCTTGCCAGAACGACGTTATCCAAGGTCACCACTATATTATTGTAAAACTAAATTTTTAAATGGAAGTATAAACATGTGTAATAATAAAATAAGTACATACTTATGCTATCACAGAGACACTTACAAACAAACCTAAACTCCCGGTTCTTAATCAGCTCATCAACCCAACACCCTGGCTGGATCCAGCTGCCAGGATTCGCATAGAAATCGACGTCACCAATTGGTCGAAGAAACCCGAACACCCCGGGGTTCGTGTGTAGAACGTCAACAAAGGACGCGTCTCCTTTGGCAAGATGGCCGTCACTATTGGAGAGGCTGTAGCCGGGGTAGGCCGGGTCCAAACCTGAAATATTAAGTAACATAATTAGGATCTCAAATGAAAACGATTGAAGTCGGTATTACGATGTATTCAAAAATAATTGTGGTTAAAACTGAAAAAGTACACATGCTTATCACATTACCTACTTGCTCGCTACTGGGCTTATGATGAAGTTGTACTTTAAGTTTTCGACATTATATCTGATTTTTAATTTGACATTTTTGAGTGGAATTAACTTATATTTTCAATTTTTTTGAATAATAAATGAAAAAAAAAGAACATTAAGAAAAAATATCAAATCATCATGCCCTGGTCCAGCTCTGTCTGAATCAGTTTCCACAGCTTAATCGATGCAGCTATATTTCAGATAGAGCGGCTACCTATCGCTGAAAATGCTGTCTGAAAGTATTGGAAATAAAAGGTAATACATAAATGAAAAAAATCATCGCATTCCACAGTTAAAGAATGGCCAATGTCAAAAAAGTAAAAGATTTCTACGGATGTTGATTAAGTTTGAGAGATCAGTAGATCTAATCGAGCTCTCAAAACTGACATGGAAATGTGTCAGAATCTTGGCGACACTCAATGTCAATTTTTTTTTTGAAATGTAGAGAAACAGTGTTATAATCAGTTTAAAACTATGATGGGAATGCGAATACACCTTAAAAGTACCACTATTATCCTATATACCTAATGAGTCAAATACCTTTTTTAAATAAAAAAAAAAAAATACAGTCCCGTAAGCCCTACTTGACCCTAGAACGAAAAATATAACTCTATTAATAGGTATTTTACCAAGCTTATCATATTAACACACTATGCAAAATTATAACATAATTACATGATTGTAATACTAAGCTTATGTCAGGCCTTCATTCCCTTTGTTTAAAACAAATGAAAATAAAAGTATTTTAACAGCAACACCGACCTTTACTGGTTTATTTAAGTCCACATAGTTAACGTCTATCAAAATGTTTAATAATTCACGGTTATGGGAAGTTTATCGAAAGTTCAAATATCAAATGCAATACTATATATAATGTGATGTTAGTGTGCAGTAAATTATTGATCAGGTGGCCTTAAACTAAATAAATGGCAGGTATTTATAGCTACAGGAGTTTACACTATCAGAAATGGTAAGTCAGGCACACAACTCCATACTTTATGTAACTCTTTAGGATAGGCACTCTGTAAGAAGTGCCTATCCGGGCATTTTGACATAGCCTACTATAATATTTAATTTAGTATACCCTAATATTGTAATATAAATAACAATAAAAATCCTTCCATTTTCCCATTCTAACTCAACCGGAGTAACTAATACAAAATATAAAAACATTGTTTTATATGGAGTAAAATTACCCGTCAATTGCATGTCTGGTGTTCTGCGAGAGGAAGTATGCGAGAGTATCTACTGTTCCTTTTTAATTTTATCTTATATAATTTCAATTATCAATCACAGTTATTAGTATTCTTTTCTTTTATGTTAATTAATGTAATTGGTGTTTTACCGTTTTAAGGAACTATATATGTATAAATAAATATTTTGTATTATATGGTGTGTAATTTGTACATGCAAATTAATTAATTAAGATAAAACGTGTAACTTTTTGTTATTCCCAAATAAATAAATAATCAAACACTTTTGAATTTTCAAAGTGTGAAAAAGATATACAAATTCATAAACTGTAATCAGCTATAACCATAAAATAAAACATTACTTTCTTTAATACTGCGTCAAAGAAATAGTCAACGGTTAAAAGAAAATGCATTGATTTTTTTCTACATTAAATGTCATTGTCCTTTTGAGGATTCTGACAATCTGGCAATTGATTATAAGCCGATCAATTCCTTTTTCAAACTGTTCGATATCTCACCAGTAATTCTGCCAAGCAGCAAACCCCGTGACCTTAGGTTCTTGCCCGCAAACCCAGCAGCTTCGGCTCCTAACGAGAAACCGACCACGTGGATGGAGGATACTGGGACTCCGACAGAGTCCAGGAATTGGATGAAGTCTGCTAGCTTCCTGCCCATGTAGCGGGAATTTTGTACTGCAGATATGTACCTGGGCAATAAAATACAATTTTCGTCAGATCGTTGAGCTCCTAAGTTCTAAGTTGAGTTACACGATAACTGACAAATGCTTGGACTGTCTGGACAGGGTCCGCTCAAATCCGTGTGGTTATTTCCTCAAAGAGCACCACAGACATGAACCTACATGTTTTTCATATGATTGGACCAATACAAATTGTATGGACTTTAAAAGAGACGTTGACCTCTGAGTTTGTTTTAGTGTTTCTTCTCAGAGTAATCAGTTAGGAAACACCGGCCTCATCTAGCTAAACTAAACTTTACACGCAAAAAAACATGCCGTGTAAAAGTGTTATTTATAACCAACTAGCTTCCGCCCGCGACTTCGTTCGCGTGGAAGGGGTTTCCCGCTTAAAACCAGATCCTGTAAGAATTTCGAGATAAAAACTATCCTATGTCCTTCCCAGGATCCTAAACTATTCCCATGCCAAATTTCACCTAAATCGGTTGACCGGTTTAGACGTGATAAGGTAACACACAGACAGACAGAGTTACTTTCACATTTATAATATTAGTATGGATTTACAAAACAAAAATTTCATTTCATTTCATAAATATTTCATTTCAATTAATAATTAATATTAAAGTATTCTTATTTATTAATATTCTATTATTATTTAGGCATGAGCTCCTACTATTGTAGTCGCATTGGTCAATCATAAAGCTTAGACAACAATTGCAGACGTCATTCTATGAATATGGACCATCTTCGCTTATGAGATTCTTCTATGCTTCGGCAACATTAAGTTGTTGGTCCCAGCTGTCATTTTCATCGATGACGTTCATAACGGGTTGTCAAAGGCCAGAAAATGTGACATCAGCCTTCCCAAGAGTAATTAGTGTTACCTATTTACTGAGTTATGGATGTCTGATAAGCACCGTAAAAACGCTCCATGCAACCGGTTAGTCTGAAAACCGACTTTAACATTATCAGAAAAAGCTTAGCAGATGACGGAATACGGTGTTTTTATTAATAGAGATTCTGTCTAGTAATCTTGGTACCCTTACAAATACTTTTATAGGACTCAAATCTGGAAAACTTAAACATATAAGATAGAAGTATTCGGTAACTCAGGCGGAACATACTGATATACTTCTGCCGTACTCAGCATATGGCTTATTCTTTCTTGAGATATATGTCGCCTGTGAATCTGTGATTATCTAAAAGAGAAAATGAAACTGTCCACTTGTCTTAGTATAAGAAGGAACTTTATCATTTTACTTAAAGCACATATCTTAAGTGCCGTGATTATTTCCGAATTGCCCTATTCTATTATTTTCTTCCAAAGCATTGGACCGACATCGAACCAGTAATTAAAGCAAATGCCTCAAATTAATTACTCGCACAGAAAAAGGCAAAGAAAACAGAACAAGCCTTTGGGCCTGAACGTGGGAATGGACATAAATCTAGTGAAACGCTGTTGGCTACTGGCCACTGCGAGCGCGTAATAAATAAGGGACCTATATGGCTTGGTATACACAAGCGGAGATGAACGGAGTGAAGAGGAAATGTTACATGAACCACCAATAGGTTTTTTTTTATTTGCAGACTCCTGGTTTATCCGACGGAAAATACAATAGGATAGATATAATTTAACAAACCAAATTAATTTTAAGTATCCACTTTTGAATTAGTCTAGGTATGGGTATGTTTTGTAAAAACTTCTAGCAGCCAAACTAAGTTATCTCCTGTATCTTGTTAAATCTGAAAAGGGATACCCAACTAACACAAATGGGCTGCATTAGGGCTTTGGAGCGTATCCGATTATTACTTACTAGTACTCACGCGGGGCTTCGCTCCCGTGGATTCTATCACGGTAAAAACATAACTCTCCTTTTTTGCAGTCGGGTAAAAAGTAGCCTATAACCTTCCTCAAGCTTCAAGCTACTTCCATACCAAATTGCATCCAAATCCACCCAGTACTTTCGAAGATTAGCGCGTTCAAGCAAACAAACAAACAAACAAACTTTTCCGCTTTATAATATTAGTATAGATGGTAATAGACGTAAGCGCTAGAGCGTCTACTACAGACTTAAAGCAGCCCCTTTAGCGCTATTTGGGCGCCATTTTATGCAGCCTAAAATTCCATTTAACCTGCACATCGGTTGCATAAAGGTTCCTTAATAGCTATAACGATTTATTAACGCTATACTAAAGCTCTCGTAGCGCTACTTTTGAATGATTTTGAACTACTTTGAACGAATGAATTGATCATAGTTCTTTATTGTATATCTTCAGTTGACATTATTTGTAATATTTTGGTAAAATGTATTCGTCGCCATCATGAAAATAAAACAAAAGCACTTAAGTAAAAGTTTGTATTCTGTATTAGCAAGATATATAAAGATACTTAAAACGCTGTCCAGTTTACTGTAGATATATAAGATAATTTTCGAGTAATTTTAACGCGCTTTTATGATTATTAAAAAATTAACAAAAATTATGTGATATTTTTTATTTGTTATACAGAATAAATTTTATTTCCGTATTTTTACGTGTCGATAACTTACTATTCGCAAGTGGCCGATTATTTACCGGTACATTTAATGCACATTTAACTGAAAAACCAATGTATATCAACTCAATTTTGCAAGTGAATTATAAGTTTTCTTAAAAAATCATGGCGTCATTGTAATGTAGTCATAACCTGCAGTTTTAGCTCCAATAACTCCCTTTTGAGAATCATAACGCTAATTTTCACCCTTCTAACGCTTCCAGTGATTTTTGTTCCCCTAGTGCAACTTACAGCCACAAAAAGCTCATATGTTCCTGTTTTTGAGGTTGTAAGATCTAGTTACGTACTTATTCGAATGGTTTCCATTTTGGAGATCCATGGTCTACCCTTAAAAACGTTCACTTAACATAGACATTGTACGCTTCTCAACTTTAAAAACAAATCCAAGATTACGGTGTTTTAATTACGATACTTGACTTTACACCCGATATTTCTACATAAACATGATACAGGTTATTTTTCAAATAGATAATATCAAACGTCTCAATAATAGTTTACATTATTTTTGTTGTCGGTAGAAATAAGATCCGGTTGCTTTATGGTTTAGTTATACCTACATAAGCTTTAAACATAATGTTTAAACTTCATATTACAGTATAATCTTTAATATGAAGTTTAAACATTTCAATTAACTATCTATTATTGTTTTATTACAGAATGCTTTTTAAAATAGTTAAAACTATAAATGCAGACAAGGAAGAGCTGTCAATCTGCCCTTCAGGATGGGAAATATCGCTAGATCAGAATAAAGAAAATTTGCCAAACGAAGACCATATTCCGATTGAAAAGATATTGCCTAATGATGATGAGAACGTTGCACAAAAAAAAACGTAATTTGGCTAAAGAGGTTAATGGATCCTGTGATGGTACTGCGCCAAATCCAAATGTTGAGACTGATATCTTTATACAATAAGAACCCAAGAATAGGCTTTTTTTTATTAAGTTTGTGATTTGTGAAATGTTGAGATTAATCTTCTTTAAAATTAAAAGCTTATAAATTAAAATACTTTAGTATTAGATGATTAGCAGATTCACTGGAATGTTCAGCAATGTTTGACGATTTTAGCAGGTTTTCATATGCGTACTTTCTTGCGATAACCTCCACTTTTCTTTATTAATTTCCATCGTTTGGCATCCATTTTTATTAAATGTTTTATAATAGTTACAAAAGCGGCTGTAAAATAGCGAATGGATTGAGCCTGCAAGGAATGACTATTGCTACTAAAGGCCTTAGTTACACTGATGATTTTTTGTAACTATAGTATGCATAAGAGTTTCTATTATTTCTATAATGCAACTTGTAGTAGTATAATAGTGGTTACTTTAACTATAACCTATAAAAGTTACAATGGAAACCACTGTACAGCTGTGAGTGGCAGAATGACCTTCGTAACTCTCATATAAAGGTGTAAGTGGTAAATGAGTTCTACCGTGGACTACTGTGAAGGCTAGGGTAGTATTTGATTCAGCTTATAGCACCTTAAGTAACTTTTATAGCTATAGACGTTTACGGATGCAGATATGCAACTTTGAACTGCTTTTTGAACCCTTAAACCGCTATTTTACAGCCGAAAGTAACAAAATAGGCTGCTATTTCCACTAATGTGCTCGTTGGGTAGTCTTGGTTATTTTTATTTCATCAAATCAAAGCAGAAATTATAATCTACATTTGGTAAGATGTAATTTAAGTTATACGGTAGAGCTAAGGCGTATTTTACCAACTCTTCATCATGTAAGGTCTGCAATAGCGAACACACATTGTCTAAGCCACTGATCTTCGGTCGATGAATACAATAGACACTATTCTTGTATTTTTTTTATTCTTGTAAATTTTGTCGCATTCAGTGTACACCACGCCTAAGGCTATAACTTTTCCCTTAGGGGCGAATATCGGGTCGCATTCGCCCTCACGTATGCGGAATCATAACGTTTGAGTTACATGTTAAACGCTGTAATAACTGGATTGCGCTTATGTACGCAGTTTATTCGACCGCAGTCATTACTTTCGCATCGCTTTGTTACATTTAATAATATTATAAAGACTTCGTGGGACTACCATATATAGTTTTGCCAGACGTCCCGTATTTCACGGGACGTCCCGTATTTCAGGCATAAATTCAAATGTCCCGCCGGGACCGACTCTGTCCCGTATATCAAATGGAATCCTTAAAAGGTGATTTTTTATAATTTTACAATCATTTCCTAAGCTATTTGGTACAACGGTACGATTTCTCAGAAAGTAACATCCTCTCTAAGGTACTGTTTATAAACTGTAAATCGCCAGAAAATTGCAACCATTTCCAAGATGCTGCGGAACTTTTAAGGATGAGATGAGTTGAATATGGACTACTTATACGAAGAATTTCAGATGATTAATAATGCCTGGATATTGCTGTTACATCTTCTGCTGACAAAACAATAGGTGCGATTGAAAAGTGGAAGAAAGGCTTAAAATGTTTCTTTTTCAGTATCCCTAGTTCTAATTGCTTCGTAGCAGGAGTTTTTCACAAATGGTGTTAAAGTGGACTGATGTACGAAATAAGTGTACCCCCAACTTAATAAAAAGCGAATTAATGACCATATTTATCTATGATTATAATTGTATTGATTTTTTTTTTATATGTCAAGTCTATCAAAAATACGTTAAAACATGCGCATTGTAAATAATTTGGTTTTTTTATTTATCCCGGATAAAAAATTGAAGACCCGTATTTTTTGCCTATTTAAACATTTGTCCCTTACAGGCTGAAAAAAAATCTGGCAACCCTAACCATATAGTAAAATATAGCGATGTGTTTATGCGCAGTATTACTTTAATTAACTCTTCTTCGTATAACCATATGGTAACAATCAATTTGAACATTTTGTGCATAGATAGGGTTGCTATTGTACGTGGTGTCGTAGTGGTCACGTTAGTTGAGAATGAAAAGATGGATTTGGCTAAATATTATGTTTTAAATGTTCGTAACAGTCCAAAAGGAAAGGGAATTCAAAGGACATTCGTGAGAAACAAGAAATTCTCTTTACTATAACATTTCAAATGAGGTACTAATTATAAGAGCTGTTAGGGTCGTGGAATTTGTATAAGTAGAAATTTTGATAAATCCAACCCACGGAAATTGTACGTTTAACAGGGATAAAAAATATATGTGTTACTGCAGACTATAATCATTATTAGATTGATATTGTCGCTTGCCAACCGATTTGAAAAACTGTTTTTTGTTGGAAAGGGTATATACTTCCCAAATGGTCCCATGAAAATTTTATCAAAATCGGAAGAGCCGTTTCTGAAAAATCAACAAAAGTCTAACAAAAATATTTACATTAACGATCTTTTCGTTTACTTTGCATTGCGTTTTTTGTTCGCGCATAACTCCGTCTTAACTTTTTTGCAAAAAATAATACCTACTTCCATAATATATCACAACACTACAAAGCCACTCTCCCGACTACCGAAATTAAAATTATTTTTGGCTTTGTAGTGTTTTGATATGGAAGTTGGTTCTATTTTTTGCAAAAAAGTTTTATCATAACAACACATCCAATCTTATTGACATCCATCGGCCTTTAATGTTAGATTCAAGGTTTATAATATCCTAGATCAGTCAGCCAATGTCATTTAGAAAACAACATAATAATGATTGATGATAAAATCAAAGCAATCATGATATCATCTGCTT
The DNA here is from genome assembly GCA_943138885.2 of Tholera decimalis. Lineage (NCBI taxonomy): Eukaryota > Metazoa > Arthropoda > Insecta > Lepidoptera > Noctuidae > Tholera > Tholera decimalis. The sequence continues at coordinate 12,414,201 of OW964567.2, read as the reverse complement.
GCTAACATTCGCTTCAAAATAATGTATACATCATGAACTCACCAAGGAAATACGATGAGCCTTGACCAATCAACGGCAATGAAATTGTAGTTGCGAGCTACTAAGTGAGCTGAAAATAAACAAAGAAAAGTAACATAACCAATATTATATAACATAACCAACATAACATAACCGTTTACGTCCATTATAATAACGCAGTTAATAAATAACACACAAGCAGTTAATATCTCACAACATGTACATTTCGCGTGGATTTTAATCATTTTATTAATATTCTGGTTGGAAATGTACTAATCTTTTGGTCTGTCTGTATTGAATCTTGTCTGGTATTGAAGTAAGTAAGAATTTAAAAACTCGGTTTAAGTTGCGATATTCGAGTCATGTCTGGGACGTAGACGGACCGTAGGCCAGATCATCTCATTCACATACCTAAATACATCCCTACGACCGAACCAGACGTGTGAAAACGAGTAGGTATATATTAAATGTACGCACAGATATTTTAAAGCTCCTAGCCGACTACGGTCTGACTTCATGCCGGGCACGGATCTGAAATGTGCGAATCAACCTTAAATTTATGTTATACAGTTAGTACCAAATTACGTGCACTTTCCATTTCTATTAGTTAATATACACGACGACAGTTAATTAAATGAGAGAAATTGGACTAGCCTCTGAGGAAGATTTTTCTCTTATTATCTAATCTACACTTTCTTTTTCTCTGGGTGGGAAAATCATCGAATGACTTCTCCCGCTCTGTGTGGAGCGGAAGGGAGTGTCAGACTTCTACTGACTAAAAACCCACCCTGTTCCTTCAGCTGCCCTTAAGTTCCGGGGCCACGGTATCTCGTTAAAACATTCCCGCAACCCCGGCAGGCAATGGCCCTATAGGACCCCGTCACTATTGCTGACTGCTCTTTGAGGCGCGCGTGGAACACAACGCGCCGCCGACCCGGGCCTGGTCCTTACCGGACGGTGAGCTACCCCTGCTCGCTATCCGCAAGCCCGCACCACGGTGGCCGGAGATCTGCACGCGATCTCCGACGCCCGGGGCTTCTACCGCAGCGGCCGGGGCGTGAGGAAGAGAGATGCCTCTCCATCGCGCGTTCGGCCTCCTCCTTTGCTAGCATGACTGCTTCGCAGAAGGAGGCATCTGCAACCCATTCCCTCTCGCTCCGCACCATGGTCTAAACCAGGGCCGGGCGCGAGAGGTCACCGCCGCCGATCACCTCCACGAGGACACGGCGGTGCTCCGCCCAAGCAGGGCAATCCTCGACCCGTGTCCTCCGTGTGGTCCTCATACTGACGACACCCGAGCGTGTCCTCCTGCTGTATCCGAAACAGGTACCTCCCGAAACAGCCATGTCCGGCTAGCACCTGCGTCAGGCGGAAGGTGAGGACGCCGTGGCGTATCTCAAGCCACTCCTCAAAAAAGGGACTTACCGCCGCAATTGCGGCGTGCCCAATCTAATTCACACTAATATAAAATTTGTTTGTAAGTTTGTATATAAAGCGTAGTCTCCGGAAGTGATGATTCTAAAAATGTTTTCATTGGTAGTTAGGTGCATTAGGTGTGAGTTGCGGAAGAAGTGCTAAGACATAAGAAATTGAATTTAATAAACCTGTGCATTTAATTTCAATCATTCGAATCATCAAATGACTTCTACCGCTCTGGGTGGTGTGGAAGGGAGTATCAGACTTGTACCAATAACCTACCCTGTGCCTTCAGTTGCCTTTGCGTGTCTGGGCCGCTGTATCTCATTACAATATTCCTACGATCCCTGCAGAATACGTGAATAACTACCAATTTAATATTAACTAGTCTAGTAAATAATCGTGGATTGTCATGAAACTTCTTTAAAAAAAAGACTAATATTTAGTTTTTTTTTAATATTATTATTCACATTGTTTCATGCGTGTTTCAGGCGGGCCGCGTGAGGGAGAGGATAGCGTCCTCCCTCCAGCCCAGCCTCAGTGGTAGACGCCCACGGCGTCGGACGTCGGCCGACGATCTCCGGCCACCGTAGGCGCGGGCATGCGGACAGCGAGTAAAGGGCGCTGTCCGACCATGGACTATGCCCGGGTCGGCGCGTTGTGTTCCACGCGCGCCATAAGAGCGTCAGCAAGATGACGAGGCCCCCCCCCTGTAGAGGGCCGAAGCCTGCCGGGGTCGTAGGTCGTCGTCATCTCATCACCGTGACCCCGGAACGTAAAGGGCTATTGAAGGAACACCGTGGATTTTAGTCAGTACAAGTCTGACAGTCCCTCCGGCCCTGCCCGGGACGGGAGGACTCATCTGATGATTTTACCACGATAAAAAAAAGAAAAGCATAAGTAAACAAGCTTTTTAATTTTACATTCACATGTACGTAAATAACGATATGGAAGAGCAGAGTCTCCCAATACAGGCTTTATTAGCTTAACGATAGGCTCCAATCACTACATGATATATTAACTTTATGAACGAATAAAAAATATATGTTTATATACATCTTATCTAACTGTGCCTAAAATTACAAATCTATTCTGATCTAATAACAAAAACAAACTTAGTCATCCACCCTTCCTTATTAAGAACATCAATTATTCCACAGATCGGCCACTAACAATTTTAACACTAACTACTCCATAAAGATATCATTATTGTCACTGACGATAAAATCTTTTTTATTACGCCATAGCCATCATGAATCCTTTCCATAAATATATAATGAACACACATCACACTGCGCCCTGTCCATTAGCTCTGATTAACAATAAAATTACAATTGAGGTTTTACGAGGAAATCGCTTTGATTTACGAACGTTTTTTTTAATTCGACAAAATTATAAGATGTACTTAATTAATTACCTTGTCTTGAACATACATATAAAGATTCACGATAGACAAACATGCTGTAATCGGGACACCTGATTTTCTGCCGAAACTAGAGCTCAAACATTTTCGCGGATGCAAAACGCTTGCATAATAGTTATAATTTTTTTTTTCGAATTAATATTTAATTACTTTCGGTCCTCAGAGACGTTAAGCCGTTAGTCCTTGCTGCCATTAGTATATCTTTGACAGTCGTTACAGTTAATCAGAAGCTAGAAAATTATACACTACTATTGGGTTGTGGAGACCAGAGAGGTAGTTGCTCCATGTAAAAAACTAGTACTCAGCTGTATATGATGAATATGATTTTCGATAATAAATGTTGTTTAAAAACTAGGGAGTATCAACAAGGGGACCCAGAATGCCCAGTGTCAAAAATGAGCCAGCCTCAGCCAGCCTACCCCATATCAGAATGCGTTTTATTGCTAATCAACTGCAACAAAAGATGCCACGATGGGCCACAACACAGTATTGCTGCCCAAGCTTATACGCTGAGCTCATAAAATATCATACTTCCTTTTCCTCCTTACGTCAAACATAAAACAACCCTAGTCACAGACGGCATAAGGGCTTAAAACAAACAAGGGTCGAGCCTGAGCTGACCACAGATATATGGAGGGATAAGCCTATGATAAATAACTCAGAAGAACGTTCAAGCAGTCCAAATGCAATTAAGTTTATTGAGTGGTCAACAAAAGAAACATAGGAATGCCTATACAACGTGTAATTTAAAGGGTATATACATACTAAGTGCACGGTTTCTTTGGATGATAATAGTCAGTAGAAATCTGACACACCCTTCCGATTGACCCAGAGCGGAAGAAGCCATTCGATGATTTTCCCACCACAAAGAAAAGGGTTTTATAATCCTATGTCTACATGTGTGAAGTATAATAGAAATTTCAATACATTGATACCAGAGGCAGAATTTTCAAATTAAGAAGAACGAAGAGAATCACCGTGACAAGTGACGTGGAAAGTGATGACCCTCATAGTGCTGTGACACGTTTGTTATGATTGGTATTCAAGAAACATATGAAACCGATAATTTGGTATCAATTCTTTATGTCAGTTATTTTGTGCTGAAACTGTGCATAGAGACTCCATACCAGATGTTGTCTTCAACCCCTTTGGATAGATATGGGGTTTCCGTTACACGTTGTATACTCATCATCTTCTGCTTAACCTTTTTCCAACAACTTTGGGGTTTGTTTCCAGTCTAACTGGATGCAGCTGAGTACTATTGTTTTACATAGAGCGACTGCCTACTCATATCTGACCTCCAAAACCGAGCACCTGGGTAACAAGATATTACTTGGAAAGACTGGTGATAGATATTTTGGCTTCTGTCTAGTCGTATCGACTGTCAAAAATATACAAATGACAGCCGGTAGATAGATAGATAGATAGATAGATAGATATACTCTTTATTGTACACCATAACAGAATTAAATAAGGACTTAAAAACTACAAAGGGTGTTACAATGGGCGGTCTTATCGCTAAAAGCGATCTTTTACAGACAACCTTAAGCCGGTACCACCAGATTAACGTGTTTTCCGATTTAAAAAGATGGTTACCCATCCACTGGCCGACTTTCCAGCATTGCTTAACCTTGAATATTTTTATTTATTTTATTTTATTTTTTTATTTATTATTTTATTTATTTTCTCCCACAAAATACACAAAACAAATTTTTTTTAAACAATTTTTTGGTAGGGAGACAGGAGCCCATACTAAGAAAACTTGTATTATGGGTCTCCTGGCCACCTTAACCCAGACACATTACAGAACAGGTCAAATTGGTAACTTAGAATTAAGGGAGTGTGTTAGATTTGAAAACGTTTTCGTGCGTGTGTGAGTTTATGTGCGTTTGAGTGTGTTTGTGTGTGTCATGTGCTAGTATGTGTGTACCTTTACCTCAAAATATCAACCAATGCCGCTGTTATAATTTATTTATTTAAGGACAACCAACAAAGCATACACCAATACATGTTACAAGTTATAATATTATTAGAAACAATAGTGTAGCCTTAATTAAAGGCTGCCATGGTATGCATTAAACAATAAACGTGAAAGTAGATATAAAACAAAACAAAAAAAAACTTACTAACATTGCAATGGTTAGCTAGGTATTCCTTATTGCTAAAGCTATTGCTTTAATACCAACATAACATTTCACGTATTATAAGACGAATGAACAGTTAAATAATTGTATGCATTAGTGCTGATTTCCAGAATTTATTGTTCCATACCCGCATGCTAATGAATCATCGACATGACACTTTCGATGTTCACGATAATCTATTGACACACTATCGAAACACAGCTCTAATTGATTCCGTCGATACTACTGCATTCGTATGCGGCGTCAACCAAAGTGTCGCATTATATCAATTAAGTCTATATATAGTCCGGTGACCACATTTGTTTATTCTGGACATGCAATATTTGACGTCAGTGAATATAACTGAAATGACGATTTTATTTTACGACTTCAGAAACATAGTATGACTGATTTACCATTATCTATTAAATTTCACCGCAAAAATATCATATTCTAAATACGAAAGTTTGTGAGGATGGATGTTTGTTAAGTATTGGTGATATCTTATACCTCACACGCATTCATTTCCTGAGAACACTGCCAATAAAGTTCGGCTTCCATATTAACCAGCAATTCATTCTGCTCCGACGCTCGCCCGCGACAGTCGTGCCGCTCCGCGCTCTCGATCGTTCCGTGCCTGAGTCATCGCTCCGTTCGTCACGCCCGCCGTGACGTCACTCGTAGTCGCCGACTACGACGCCTGGTCCGGATCCGCCTTTTTCGAGGCGGTGAAGGATATCGTGCTTCTCTAACAGAGATTGTCAAAACAATTTGGTTTGGCCCCTTCAGGGTAAAACCACAGTTTCGTGGTCCTTGGTTGGAAACCTCACGGTGTCAACAATACCAAGGGGGTGCTGACCCGACGCACCCGCTGATCCCCTTCAGGGTGAAGCAGTCAATTGGAGTCGAGTGCTAGGTTTTGGCCTTGGGGGATCTCCTAGTCAAACCTAGTTACTGAGTTCTCTTCACAGCATACACACCTAGTGTCGGTTGGGTGTATCTACCCCTTCGCACTAGACCCAATAGGGCCCGGTACGCACATTAAGATTGGCGACCGGATTACAAGCTTAGGGCACACCAGTAGGTACACACCTCCCTGCTATCCCCGCAGGGAGCGAACTCACCTCCGGGTCATTCCCGCCCGGAGGGTTAGGCAAATAGGGCCCCTCAGGCCACATCAGACGGCAACACAGCTACCGAGTTTGTCTGGGTTTCTCTTCTCGGTAGCGAAGTGTTAGGAGAAACTCCGGGGCAGGGCTCTTTGGGGACCGTCTGCTCGGGGAGCTCACGTTTGACGTGTCTCCTCGAGGCGCATATGTTAGGGTTAGGAGAGTAGGATGCCCACCTTTGTCGCCTCCAATATGGAGGACAAGATGGAGGATCTCATGTCCAAAGTCGAATCCCTATCGGCTCGGTTAAATCTAACAACCGATTTATTAGGAAAGATCCTATTTGAAAACCCCGCCCTACAAAGGGAGTATAAAGATGAGATTGTAAAATTACCCCCCGCGGTGTTTCCCGCCCCACAGCCAGATTTAGGTCCCACCCCCGCGCCCAACGCAGATAGGTCCCCCTCCCCCCCAGACGTCGAAATGGACTCTGAGGAGGAGGAACAAGAAAAAGAGGGCTCGGAAGGCGAGCGCTCGGAGCGCGCAGAGAGCATACACTCTGAGCGCTCGGAGCGAGCGGAGTCCGAGCACTCCTCCTCCGATCAAACCTCTTCCTCCGACGAGTTTATCCTCGTCGAGGGAAAGAGGAAGAAGAGGTCGCAGGCCTCGTCCTCCACCCAGGCCCCTAAGGCCAAGAAACCCTCCCCTCCCGAGCCAGCACGCTTAGTGCAGAGCCAGCCCTCCACTTCCTCGGCCACTAGGCCCAGCCCTACTCAAACCCCAGTCGTCAGCGCCTCAGTGCGCAAGACCATCCCTCCCCCACCCATCTTCATACATGATAAGGGGGCTTGGACAAACGTGTCCAAAGCGTGTGGCGAGCAACGCATCGCCTACACGAATGCCCGCGCCGTTCAGAACGGCATAAAAGTAGGGTTAGCGACAGCTAACGACCACCGCGCGCTTTCGAAGCTACTCAAGGCTCGAAATATCCCCCACCACACTTATACGCTCCACGAGAGCAAGCCCGTTCGGGTGGTCCTCTGCCGGATCCCCAGTGAGATCCCCACCACCGAGATCGTCTGCGACTTAGAGTCACAGAACATCCCGGTGATTGAGGTGCACCGTATGCACGGCAGAGGTGGCAGGGCGTCTAACAACGTCCTCGTCATCTGCCACCCCGTCTCCGAAGGTCCCCACCCCATCTTTGCGCTGAAGACTGTATGCAGTCTTTCAGGAATCCTAATTGAGAAGCCACACAAGAGTGGCACGGTAGGCCAATGCCACCGTTGCCAGTTGTATGGGCACGCGCAACGGAATTGCTTCGGCAAACCCCGGTGCGTAAAGTGCCTGGGCGATCACGGCACCGCGGAGTGCAGTCGCCCAAAAGATAGGTCCCAGTGCCCAGACCCGCCCAGCTGCGTGCTGTGCGGGCAATCCGGCCACCCCGCCAACTACCGAGGCTGTCCGAAAGCCCCGAAAACCTCCGCCCCTAAACTGGCAACGCGCGCTAGCGCACGCCAGGGACGAGAGTGTCCTACACTCTCGTCTGAGCTCCCCCAGACCCTCAGTCCCCAGCGTCCAACTCCTTGGACGGCGGCGAATCACGCCCAAAACTTCCCGGCACTAAGGCCGAAAGTCCCTGGGCTGATGGATCAACCCATCATGCCCTCCGCTCCGGTTGTTGTGGCTTCTCAACCCCCACCTCCTCCCCAGTCACTCCCTCGCTCGGTAGAGCCGGAACTCGATGCGTTCCTCATCCTTGGAAATACCTTCAGTTTCTTCCAGTCCGCCCGCGCCATCCAAATGGCAAAGGAGGTCGTGGCCTGCACTAGCATCAACTCCCTGATTCGGGTATACCATCAGTATCCCGATGTCAAAAGTCATTTTGATAACCTTTTTAAACAGCCATAATGTATAACACGGCTAGTAAGAGACTAAAGCCCCGATCCCTAAAGCTAGGTTACTTCAATGCCAATGGCATCACTAATCAACGGGACGAGATCGCGACTTTCCTTCGCGATCATAGTCTCGACATCCTTCTGGTCCAAGAGACCTTCCTCAAACCCCACCTTAGGGATCCCAAGGTAGCCAACTACCGGCTAGTTAGGAACGATAGGACTAGATGCCACAGAGGTGGCACTCTAATATATTATAGGAACTCCCTGCACTGCATCCCTATGGATCCGCCGCCCCTTGCCCACTTAGAGGTATCCGTTTGCCGGCTAGGCATGACGGGCCATCCCTCTATCACAATAGTATCCGCGTATCTCCCACCGCACAGCGACGTAGATTCAAATTCTTCGATAAACGCCTCACTACGAAGCGACCTTACAGCCCTTCTTGACATGAGTGACTCCGTCCTTATAGCGGGGGATCTCAATGCCAAACATCCCGCATGGTGTAGTCGTATTACCAACCCCCGTGGGAAGGTACTATACGACCTTTGCACACCTCTCCACATAGATATCATAGGTCCTATGCGGCCTACTCATTATCCGTTCGAGCCATCCCACTTGCCCGACGTACTCGACATTGCCCTCCTGAAGAATGTGAACTTACGTTTGCACTCTTTAGAGACGGTAGACGAACTTGACTCTGACCATAGACCGGTGATCTTGGAGTTAACTCCGAGATCGGGTCCCTATGACCCTAACCGCCCCCCTCCCACACAGGTGATCACTGACTGGAGGAAAGTAGGCGAATTGCTGAAATCCAACACGTCTCCTCACCTGGACAAGATCCCCGACCACATCCAGTCCGCCGCCGACACGACGGCTGCGATCGACTCACTCACGGAGCACGTACAATCTGTCTTGAACGACTGTTCAAAGGAGATTCCGGTGTCAGAGCACTGGCGCCGGAAACTCCCGGACGATGTACGGGCCCTGCTGACTGAGAAGAACGCAGCAGTCCGTGCCTACAGATCTTTCCCCTGCCAGAATAACAAAACTTTCATGCGGTACTTACAGCGCAAAGTAAGTAACAGCATCAGAGAGTGGCGTGAAGCCGGCTGGGACAAGACCCTGAGCGAACTGGAACCCACCCACCATGCCTTCTGGCAACTTCAGCGGAATATGCGCGCCACTGAGGTTGCCTCAATGCCTCCCCTTATCCGCCCGGACAAAAGCATTGCCTTCGACGACGAAGACAAAGCCGAATGCCTAGCCGACAGCCTGGAGGCACAGTGCTCTCCCAGCTCCCAACCAGTCGACCCAGCCCACCTTGCCCACGTGGATGCTGAGGTCGAACGTAGATCTGCCCTACCCCCTGTCGAGGACCCTGATGCTCCCCTCCCCCCCGTCACGGAGGACGAGGTGGAGGAGATCATCAAGAAACTCAAACCTAGGAAAGCTCCCGGGACTGACAGACTGACCACTAGGGCACTTAAACTCCTCCCACGTACGATAATAGTCCTACTGACTGCCATCTTCAATGGCGCCTTGTCCAACAACTTGTTTCCACAAGCTTGGAAAGAGGCTATAGTGATAGGTATCCCAAAACCCAAAAAGCCCAAGAACCTCCCGACTAGCTATAGACCCATTAGTCTGCTCAGCGCCCTCGGCAAGGTCTACGAGCGGATTATTCTTAATCGGCTCAAGGACTTTGTCGAGGCCAAGAGCCTAATCCCTAACGAACAGTTTGGCTTTAGAGCCCATCATTCCAGTGTCCACCAAGCCCACCGCATCGTAGAGCACATTAGCGGCCGCTTTCAACGCGGTCTGGTGACGGGGGCCCTATTCTTTGATATAGCGAAGGCTTTCGACAAAGTCTGGCACAATGGCTTAATTTACAAGCTTTACCAACTAGGTGTGCCGGACCGTCTCGTGCTCATCATTCGAGACTTCCTGTCGAACCGCTCCTTCAGATATCGTATCGAAGGAGCGCTTTCCACTCCCCGCCCTATCAGAGCCGGCGTCCCTCAGGGCGCCGTGCTCTCCCCCCCACTCTTCACGCTATTCACTAGCGACATCCCCAAAAAGCCCCCAGTAGAGTTATCCCTGTTTGCCGACGACACGGCCATCTACTACTCGGGACATAATCCCGTTAGCATCGCTCATACCCTCCAGACCTCAGCCAACGCACTAGGCGATTGGTTTAGGAAATGGAGGATTGAGGTAAATCCCGACAAAAGTCAAGCAGTCCTGTTTCGCAGGGCTCGCCAGCATAAAAAGTTCACCCCCCCACGCCCGATCACTATGTTCGGCAAGCCAATCCCTTGGGAGAAGCGAGCCAAATACTTAGGTGTGATCCTCGACCAGTTCCTGAATTTCAGTGAGCACATAAAGTCGGTTCGCTCGCGAGCCGCTTTCGCTCTCGGTAGGCTCCACGCCCTGCTGAATAAACACAGCAAGCTCTCCCTTAAATGTAAAATCCGAATATACACGACATGCATACGTCCTATCATGACGTATGCCTGTCCGGTGTTTGCTCATGCCAGTCCCAACCAGATCCATAGGATGCAAGTCGTTCAGAACCGTTTTCTCCGAAAGGCCACGGGCGCGCCCTGGTTCTGTAGGAACGAGGATCTCCACGTAGACCTCAAACTCCCGACCATAAAGCAAGTGTTGAAACGCATGTCAGTGCGTTACTTCACCTCTGCTGAGACCCACACTAACCCCCTGATCGTATCGGCCGCCCGATACAGACCCTCCAAGATTTCTCGGGTTCGTCGCCCGCGTATCATCCTAGACGAGCCTGACGACCCCACCACCATCCGACAAGAGAGCAGTAGGGAAACCAGCACTCTTAGAAAACACATATACAGAACGCGTTCCTTATTCCGGCCTCGCCGACGAGGCCCATCGCGACGTCCGCGTACCTGTAATGAAAATCCTCCCCGACCTTTGCCAAACGAGCCAGCCCGCGATGCTGAGCCAGTAGCAATAAATACTCCCGAAAATAATATGACCCAGCCTGTCCCTTTGCTGCCCTCCCAAAATGACCCCGCTATGCCGAGGCCCGTACTCCACAGGGAGTGCCCTTAGCGTGCGGTCATTAGTTTTTAAGTATATTTTAGTTTGTAAGCCCTGGCTGGGGGCCTTTAATTTATTAGAGGTCACCACAGGAAAGTCCGGTTAAGTAGACTCACAGCCTTAGTGTGCTGATCTACAAGTGGCCCTACCTAAAAAAAAAAAAAAAAAAAAAAAAAAAAAAAAATATTAACCAGCTGTGACTGAACATCACACAAAGTTATTAACCACTTCTAAACTCGTGTAGCCGCTTATAATAATGGTGTAAAATGTGGCAAGGAGTTATTAGCGACCCCACACACGTGAGCCGTGCTACGCCGTAGACCCTCGTTATCGTCTACGAGCCTACGACGGCTACGACAAGTGGTCACGGTATGCAGATATATGAACTCTAAATTGAAATACGCTAAACTGTAGCTTCCAAAATAGGAAGGTATTTTTTGTTGAAAAATAAGTTTATTTCTTTTCTATACGGGTGCATGCTATTTCAGATTACTGTGGATGTGTTGCGATACCCACTTAACATAACATAACGGGATACCCACTTGCTTCGGAAAGCACGCTAAAACAGCTAAAATTAATTTGATTCATTAAAATTAAAAAAGAAAAACAAAATACAAAAATTAAAATTATACACGCAAAATCACAATAAATAGGTAAAAATACAAATAGTTACAAATACACAACAGATACAAAACAAAACAAATGACATGCTCCCGCTCAGTAGGCCCGCCGAACTCCCGTAACATGGAGTTCTGTGAACCTACTAAGCAGGACAGTGTCACTTCTATCGCCCACCATCCTGGGCACACTGTTACGACTCCCTCTCACTCGTGCCACTACCAACGCAACCTTCTTGCGCATAATCGCATAAAACATCGCGTCCGCAAACATGCCGGAAGCACTGCAGTATCGAGGAAGACGAAACAGTGCCCTGAACACGTTATTATATTGGACGCGCAAGGCATTGTAGGCCTTTTGTGTAAAGTTCGCCCACAACCCACTGGTGTAAAACGTCTGACAAAATGCATTAAATAATGTTAATTTGACTTGAGCTGTACACCGAGTGAACCTGTGTCCTAACATGTTACCACGCACCGACAATGCCCTGCGCTCCCTTTCTATATATACAGATCATCACATAAATTCTCAGTAACTATATGTCCAAGATATTTAAATTTCGAAACATGGCCCAAAGGTACACCATTAAGTAGTAAGGTTGGTATATAGCTGGGATCTTTATTATTGCATTTAAAAATCATGAATTCATTATTACTTTCATTATACTTCAGGCCGTGTTCCACAACATAACTTTCACACACACCTAACAATTGCCTCAAGCCACCAATTGAGGGGCTCAGCAGCACCATATCATCAGCATAGCTTAGATTATTAACACACACATCATCAATATGGCATCCGACATGCATGTCATGTTATGGATAGTCAGAAGCCAGACAATCTGGTACTCGTCAAGGGGACCCAGATATACTTACACTGAAATTTTAGTTTTACTTGTTAAAAACGGTTTTTTTTTTAACTTTAACTTCCTTTAAATGAGTTACATTTTTCTGTTATGTGTACTAAATGACGGAACTTATATAAATCTGCATTTAAATAGTTACTATTTTAATTTACGGTCCATATTTAGTTTGTTTTTACTATACAGCGAAAGTTTAATTTGTAATTAACGTAGATTTAATTACTTTGGGATAAAAATTATTGATATTAATAACGATAAGAATCGATTCAGTAAATGATTTTGAACAAACTAATTTCAGGATGTGCATTAATTATGTTACATGTTGTAAATGAATTTCCAACAACCAGACAGTTATAAAATACCCTCTCCACCATAAAACAGATATAAATCTCCTTACCATCTTTAACAGTAGTGGTGCCGACTCCCCCAGTTGACTCGGAAAACCCCATCAGGTATATAACAGTAGGATTTGAAAAGTCGAACGATGTAGCTCGCAACCCAACCACGTCTGTCGGTGGTATTATCTGAAATGTGTTGGGATTTGACCTGCAAGCATAACAAGGAGTTTTTATTACAATTACGAACGCTTGTTAAAAGTTTGTAGGTCAAATAGCTGTTAAAATGTTAACCTTTTTGTTGTTATAACCTTTTTTTCTTTGTTTCGCAAATAGCTTTGTTTTTTTGTTCGGGGAAATTGGGCTTTGCATTTGACAGAGCTGATTTGATTGATCGACGCTTAACAGGAAAATAAAAAATATCTTAACTCGTTGTTTTTGCTAAACGGTAGGATAAGTATAAAAGGATGTTGTTTTGAATTATATTGATATTTTTGAGATTCTACATAACGATCCTATTTATTCCGCTTCATTCACAAACATAAATAAAAATAAAGCAACCAAATTATCCTGCAAAACTGAAATGCAACCGTAATACTTATTTTAAACTTGCTATAGTTCGTCACTTCGTTCGCACGATTTTAATATATCTAAAACCTGTATCACCTAGTCGGCCTCTTAAAGGTTGATTTATTAAATACTAGTTGTGCCCGCAACTTCGTCCTCGCAGAATATAGTGACTTTCGGTAGCATTTTTCATTTTTAGGCTAATTATTTTGAAAATAAAACTCATACATAAATAAGCTATTTACAATATTTTACTGCTAATAGACCAAAAGCAGCGACATGAAATGCCTCCCATGTACTACGTGTAAATGCACTTCTCCTTTGTGACTACCGTTCAGTATTTAAAACACGTTGTCTTTGCGATTCTTCATGGGAACATACTTTGAAAGTCGTATTTATTCATATCTAATTAAAAGTCTAAACAATAAGTTTCAAGCTTTAAAAATGACGTAATTTCCATACAAATTCCATTCCCTATTTCAACCCCTTACAGCCCTTTTTTCGCATTAAAAATCAGCCTATGTCCTTTCTCAGACTCTAGACTTTGTCCGTACCAAATTTCATTTAAATCGGTTCAGTAGTTTAGGCGTGATTGCGTAACACACAGACAGACAGAGTTACTTTCGCATTTATAATATTAGTAAGGATAATGAAAGCTATTAAATTTCATTTAAATAAGTTCAGTGGTTTAGCAGTGAATGTGTAACAGACACATAGACAGAATTTCGCATTTATAATCATCGTCATCTGCTTAGCTTTTTCCCAACTATTTTTATTTTATTGATAATAGATTCGCGTTTGAACACCATCTCACGTGATGGTAAGTGATGATGCGGTCGAAGATGGAGCACGCTTGCCTAAAAGTGACCTATTCACTCTTGACTTAAAGACCCCTAGGTTATAGCTATCAGGAAACACAGTTCCAGTTTAACTGTAGGTTTTACATGCAGCGACTGCCTATCTGAGTGCGACGCCACAGTACCTGGGTAATACAATACACCTTAGCGAGACCAGGGTCAGATTATATTATAACGAGTGTCAAAGATGTTCAAATAACAGTCGGAACCAACGGCTTAGTGTGCATTGCTTAACTTAGGCCGTATTCAAACCAAACTGACTGTCCGCCGCCGAAAGTGAGCGAACGTTACGCAGTTTATTGTATTTCCATACATATTCACTTTTTCGTTCACATCTAACCGACGATACGTTATTACGCTATGCGTAGACGCTGACATTCGGCGGCCGATTAATATAGCGTGTCACTACGCTCCGCGGACGCTGATTGGCTACGTAGCTAAACGTAGCTGAATGTATACAAGCCCACTGTTTTGTTCACACCATTGACGAATTGTCGCTAAGCTATAGCGTATTGTCAGCATACTGTGAACGAAAAATACCGTTTATTTTCACGTTTATACTGGGCTCACAGTGAGCCTGCTCACATTCGGCGGCTGACAGTCAGTTTGGCTTGAACACGGCCTTAATTTCGTATTTATAATATTGGTTGAATATGGATTATAACAGGGTAGTTTCCTGTGTTACAAAATAATTATTTTATTTGGTCCATTAGGTAGGTTTTCAAAAAATATTGGTCACGTATTTTTGCTTTTTTAAGTCAAGAAAAATTCACAGAGATGGAAAGCTTCAAAGTACAGGAAAGGGGGCTGCTGACATCACACATTGCTAAGAATTATACCGAGGTGTGACGTCACGCGAAATTTCAACTCACTGTATCGTTTTAATTTTTCAATTACGTGAAAAAATAAAAAATACGTGTCCAATGTTTTTTGTTAAACTACGTGACGGACTAAATAAAATATTTTAGGAAACTACCCTAATCCTCAAAGGAAGGTATGTACAGTACATAGTTCTCATATAATTTGTCCATTAACCATTACAGTCATTACAGATTGTTGTGACTTTGACCTCTGAGATAGTTTCGATGTTTCTTCGAAGGGTAGTCAGTAAGTTCAGATAGTTAGTTATTTATTGTTTAGTTCTTACCAGCCTCAAAAAATTACGTGTAAATGTGTTATTTAATAACCAATTTGCAAAATAAATATCATTTATCATTCCTATAATATCCATTCCTCACACAAGAATGTTTGAAAGGCCGCTATCACGAACATGACATCATACCAAAATTTGTTTCGTCCATTTCCTAATAACGAGGTACGGTCATGAAACGTGCCAAGCGCAGCCATGATGTTGGCCTAAACAAAGGTTATAGCAATTACGCTGCACGTCAAATGAACAAATGCTTGCATGCGCTGCCTTGCAATTGAACCTTCTCGGTCATATGATGCCCTGGTGCTTTACGGTAATGTTTATTGTAGGACTTTAGTACTTATTATACGGTTTTTCAAGCCAGAAGGGGTATTTTTATTTACTTATTACCTTTCTTTTACCATAGTTTTGCTCGTTTTAATATTGTTTTGATTATTGCACCCAAGGTTTCCTAGGTGGAATTAGTGTTATTCTCCTTCTTCATGATTATATTGTCCTGATACTTTCAGAGCATTCATAGCTGTTTATGTTTGTCTTTTTTATATTGACTTATGTTTGACAGCTAGGAATGGGAAACAAAAAAGTGGTTTTTACTATTGTTGTCGCATTTTTTATCCTTTTTTTTCTACTTATAATGATTATGAACCTTTTATCGTAATTTAACGAGAATATGAAAATAAAAGGAATAAGGATAAGTAAAAGTTTTTTCATACTACTTAATTAATTCAATATTATTTATTGTATCCTAGTATTTTTGCAGTATGGGCTTTCTGTTCATTTTCCAAGATGCACTAATATTACGTTATTCACACACTATTCCCATTGCTTTTAAAATTTGTACACGAATAGAAAAAATATTAACCGCAATAATCAAAATATGAAAAAGCTAAGGTGTAGAACTTTCAGCCAGTGTTCATTACCACTGAGGTGACCTTTCAGTCTTGAAAGCAAGAGGGAACAGGCATCTAGGCTTGCTCGTTCTATCGTAAATCACATCAATGGCTTACTATAAGGTGCGATTGAGGTCAAGAACGAACTCATGTGTAATAAAAAACACTGTAGAACCATTTAAGCCCCTAACAAACATTGGTGGACTACACTACATACATATAGTACACACACAGTTCTGCCCCGCTACGGAAATTGTGCCCGCGACCCTGAGCGCGAAATGCGGACTGTTGCGACATTTTGGTCGCCAAATGCGAGAAAACTAGGGAGTGTATAGCTTCTTATCAGTCAGAGATAAAACCAATCCCACTTTGCGCCTTTTTACACAAATATGAATTCAATTTCAGTGCCAATACAGTATCGTTTCAATGTTTATACATGTTTGGAATGCATTTAACTTCTCTTGATCTACTGAAGACAAAGTGAGAAAATTTACCCTATCTAACACATTACAAACGCACAAAATTGTATCATTATCTATGTATTTAGTTTGCTCGTGATTCTGAGTAGATATTGAAGAATTTTTTGTTTCTACGGAAGTAAATCTTTGAAAATATGAATCCAAAAGGGTTATTGAGTTATTTATTAAATCTTTCAAAACATCGAGAGGAGATAAGGTGTGGTAAAAAAACTCAACAACAGATACAAAACTAATTGCGTGAAACTTCACTAGCAAGTCGCTCGATTCGCTATCTGGCGACTTGTTAGTGTTTCACGCATATACACCATCCATTGCAAACGACTTTTTGCCAAATAAGGATCAGAGAATAACTATAAAAGCGTGTATTATTTCCATTGATTTTATCTAGAAATCCAGATGAATATTTTCAATAGAAATCAGTGTAATTCATGAGTCGATGAAGTAGTTAATTTTTTTTTAATATTGTGTACTAGTATATTTTTATTTTGATAAGTTGAAAGATACTCTGGGATACACCACGTGAAAAAGCTTATTGTAAATAAGCTTTTACATTTTGAAAGACACAAATATATTAGTAACTAGGATGATTAATCTGTGGTGAGCAAAAAATTAATTCTATTATAATTATATTCTATTCAACTAAGAACCATAAACAAGTAACAACAAACGCATACATACCTAGTAAACAACTTATATTGTATATCGAGGACGTCATCTCTTGGGCAACAATAGCTGCACTGGCCAACCGGTGCTGACATGAAACATATTTCTGCTATCCCTGTAACAAGAGTGATTGATTGTATCCGTAAAAATAGCCACATCATCACTAAGATAAAGCACCGTATCACTGCTTCCAAATATAGTAAAAGACTATAAACGTATTGTTAATTACAACGCATTTATATCTTCTGGCTCTTTTTGGTTCGTGATTATTATCGACGATATTCGATTATTATCTCAGTAAAAAATAGTCTGATGGTACAATCATGTAATAGCTAGCTATTTACGTGTCAACAACATAAAATATATAGGCCTATTTATAAAAATTTTTACCCATAAATAATATAGTTACAAAGTTTTGATTATTTGCCTTGTTTACATAATAGTTAATTAGTTATAATCTGCATCACAAAAAATCTTCCTTAAGGAACTTGTCGAGATGTTGAACTGGAACTTGCACCAGAAACGATTTAAAGTTTGTGTTGCGAGTCCAACTTCTCGACCCTCAAAGTCCAGTCCTCTCAAGGTCTCTCGCAAATATTCCAAGTCTTCATCTACCTTTTGTTGAGTGATAATGACGAATGCATGTGTAGATATAGCAGACCATAACAGTTTGACCTAGAGCCACCGTACTGTACTACGGTAATACGGTAAAACAACAGGTCAGCTTATTCTGGTTTTTACCTTCGAAGTGCTGCGCTGTATTTTCGGTTTGTAACATTCTAGTATCAACCCTTCAGTTTCGAAACGTTATACGACAATCAAGTCGAAAGAATTTTATACAAATGAGGGAGGAGCCGGAAACTGTCAAACCACCTGTAAAATCTATACTAATGTTATAAAACGGAAAAGTTTGTTTGTTGGTTTAAACGCGCTAATCTTAACGCGATAAACTCCACAGGAGCGAAGCCTGCGCCACTGCTAGTGGAGTATTATATCTGTAAACAACTCATCATCGTGCTCCATCTTCAACCACATCATCGCTTACCATCAGATGGGATGGTTTCCGTATGTTTAGATGGTCACCATTACATCGATCGACCTCGGTCAGCGTTGTTTGAAATTAGAATCGTCAAGTGCAGCTGTTATTAAAAACACTGGGTTTATAGAACTTGCGCTTCTAAGACAGACTTCCGAGTTCTTAAACAAAGGCTAAAAATCGTCAAGTGCAGCTGTTATTAAAAAAAAACTGGGTTTATAGAACTTGCGCTTCAAAGACAGACTTCCGTGTTCTTAACCAAAGGCTAAAATTCGTTAAGTGCAGCTGTTATTAAAAAAACTGGGTTTATAGAACTTGCGCTTCAAAGACAGACTTCCGAGTTCTTAACCAACGGCTAAAATTCGTCAAGTGCAGCTGTGATTAAAAAAAAACTGGGTTTATAGAACTTGCGCTTCTAAGATAGACTTTCGAGTTCTTAACTAAAGGCCAAAAATCGTCAAGTGCAGCTGTTATTGAAAAACTGGGTTTATAAAACTTGCGCTTCTAAGACAGACTTCCGAGTTCTTAACCAAAGGCAGCCTCCCTAATATGCCAGCCAAAACTGTCTGTTTGAATCTCCTCCAACTTTGATATTGTTACGCTAGTCGCTTAGCTAAGTACGTCGAGAAACTTAGATCGACTTCTAGAACGTTTGAGACACTAACGCCACCTGGCGGCGAGTAGCAGTACTGAGTATATCGAGAAACATCTAGAATATTCCCAGTATTGGCAGTGAGTCGATTGTACATGAATTTTTTCGAAGAGGCAGTCTTATTACGACGATACGACGCGATATAATCGAAGCTTTAGAAGTGAATTTCAGTGCGATTTAAGTGTAAAGTGACAAGTATTGTAGTGTGAATAACTGTGTTAATTTTTGTTTTGTGTTTATTTAATTAAAGTGTTAATTTTTGTTTAATTGGCGTAAATTATTTCTATCCCGAACCCCAGCTCGTAACAATATTTTTCGTGTTATCGTTTATGTTCCTTTAACTAAGTGGAGCTTGAAAATAGCTGACAAATACTTGCACTATTCGGACAGGTCTACTGAAATATGTATGTTTCTTTCTTTCCTGAGAAGAATACCATAGACGTAAACCTACATGGTACTCATATGATTTCACCTGAACAGATTATCAGCACTTCAAAAAAGACGTTGACCTCAGTTTGTTTCGATGTTTCCTCTCAGGGTAGGACACACCGACCTCATATAATTTTAATTTAACACTAGAGAAATTTATAACCAAATTGCAAAATAAATATCATTAAATATTCTAAAGCTTCGGCGGAAACGTCACCGTTGAGAAGTCTGTGGAAGTCTGGCTTAGCGGTCATCGACCCGTTCAGCAAGTTATAGAGATACAACCTCCTTTGTCATTTCATAAAGGTATAATGTACAGCAATGGTCTGCTAAGCCGGGTTGATTTGACGGGTTGAAAGTTATACCACAGAGTTTTACTAAGGGTGAAAGTGCTTTTATACAAAGCTTATAATTATCTATACTAATAATATGTAATAAAGTAGAAAAATATGCTTGTTTGCTATAATCTTCGAAAGTACTAAGTGGATTTAGATGAAATTTGGTATAGAAGTAGCTCGAAAGGTTATATCCTCCTTCTTTTACAGTCGGTCTTTTAGTATTACTTTTATCTGTTGGTCTGTCAAAGATAGAACGTTTCATAAAGCAGATTTTTATGGAGAAGAACGTGCATGAATCTCCACGGACACTTGTTACGCAAGTTGTTGTTACATTATTATTAATACCTCTATACAACGTGTAACAAAATAAACGCAATTCCTGAGTTGGTTCAGAATCGGCTTCTGAATCGATTTCCGTCATGAAAAATAGGTGTAAAATTTTGACGGAAAAATCTTTCATTTAACTTAAAATGGAAACAGTATCATGATAAATTAATACAATCCTTAATTCAAGGAAATGCGGTCGTGTGCGTGTCGGCCGTT